>CM076849.1:39316702-40516702 GCA_039519185.1 Astragalus membranaceus | reverse complement strand
AATGTTTGTTATTGAATTATGCAATCATTGTTGTATGCAATAAATAAAAAATAAAGAATCAAAGGAACTTAATATTAAGGAATGAGTGAAAAATTTCACTTATGAGGAGATGGTATGTGAAATCATTTGTGAGTATGACATTATAAAATCTTAGCTACTTTAATGAAGTATATGATATAAATATATCTTAGTTTAGGGTTTACATCTAAATATTAATAATTATAATACATATGAATGCAAAATTTAATTTAAACTCCTATTAATTAATATATTAGTCATAAAAATGAATGGGAAAAGAGTGTCCGTGTGACATTTGATATACTAATTACTAAATGTTATAAAGAAAAAGGAATAGTAAAGTTAGTACATGAAAAGAACCACACACCATATGATCTTGAGCATAATTTTTTAATGTGGGCCCCTAATGCCATGTGATTCTTTATTAAGGGACAAAAGTGTTCTTTATCAGCAATTGTCAGCACCTTTCTTGCAAGGTGTATAAAGATGAAAATGAAATTCATATTGGGGTGTGCTTTTTCACTTTTTTGGTTAAAAAACAGTAAAATTGAAAGGTACAAGGAAAGATTCTATTCTTCTTCTATCTACATCTTTTTGGATGGTTTAGCATTTGAATCCCAATATGAGAAGTTGGGTGGAAACTGAAATGTGCACTACAACAAAAAAAAGCCTTCAGGGGCGCTTTTTTTAATCCATTAGAGGCGCCCATGATGCCCAGAACACACAGGGCCTTTAGGGGCGCTTTTTAAAAAGCGCCTCTAAAGGGTGCGCCATTTTTCTGCAGTTTTGTTGTAGTGATGGTGTGGAGAAGTTTTTCAGATCATGATTTACATGATGATAAGCCACTAGACGGTGGTGGGGTTCTATTCTATCAGTGCTCCAAATGATGTGCGAGATTACAAAAAGTGTCAGCATTTTATCTAATTTTTCTATTTTTAAGGCTCTTTTAAGAAAACCATGATGGAGAAAATAAAATTTTTATTTTTATTATCATAGATTACTAAAATTTAAAATATATTGTATTTCACTTTCTTTAAGTATACTGTTTTTATTCTGATTCTGATTCAGTTTTACTTTGATAATTATGTTTATAATTTTTCATACATATTCACTTATTGACCTTAATATTTTCATTTTCACTGCAATTATTTATATGCTTGTGTTGATACTTTATTGTTGTGTGGTAAAATTTTCTGTTTTGTTGTTATTTTGGAAGAACAAATTACTTGTATTATTTTCTGTTTCTTGTGTTCATCTCATATGCTATAGTCTTAAGGGTCTTGGAACTTCGTGTTTTAGAAATGAACAGAGATATCTTAGTTTCATTGATTCAATTCACAGTTGAGTTAAAAGACAAATAAGTAAAATTTCATTCTGAACGATTCAGCTGCGAATTGATCTATTTCAATTCGACTCTGAGGAGTTTAATTGAAATGTAGTTTTTTTTAACAACTGAAACGATTTTGTCATTAACTTGGACAAGGCCCAAAACCGAATACAAATTTCATTGTAACAATACAGGGCAACGTACACGGCCCACACCACAGAAGCGAAAAGAAAAGCACAGCAGCGCAGGGGCCGGCCCACACAACGAACAGCTAACACAAACGGAAACAAAGTAAAGATTGCACCCTTTAGAGGCGTGATCGATGTTGGTGGATTTGCTGCTCTGGCAAAGGAGAATAAACACGACTTCAATGCAAGAGCAGCAAATCCACCAACATCGATCACGCCTTCTTTTCCGCTTCAATGAACAACGTCCACTAGTGGAAAAAAGACATTTTATAACAGGAATTCATATCGGTTAAAAACGAGCTGATACTAAAAGTGAGACGGTGGCAGTTTTGTAATTAAAATTATAATATTTACATCGGTTGTCACACGAACCGATATAGAAACACAATCTTTACATCTTTCATATCGGTTCCATTCCATTTACATCTTTCATATCGGTTCCATTCCATAACCGTTATGGAAAACGCAAAAATTTAGGCTTCCATAACGGGTCACAAAACCACCCGTTATAGAAACGCAAAAAATTAGGCTTCGCTTCACATATCTTATATTCGCAAAAATTTAGGCTTCCCTTCACATCCCAATCCCATATCGACCCTCATCTTCTTCCTCTCCAAATCGCACATAATCTCCTTCCTTCTGTAAGTCTCGAATCAGACCAACCAAGGCGGCTTCCCAATCTTCTAATTCAAACGCGAATTCCGCTCCCTCACTCGAAGAACCACCATCGCCACAATCAAAAACCCTCTCGCTACGTCCACAACACTACCGCAACACCACCACTGCAATCACAAATCCACGTAGTCGCTGTCGTACTGATCCCTATCGTTGGGAGTACCACGACGACGCCATAGATGTCATCACCACCACACCGCCCTTTGCGAACACCGTGTCAACGTCTTTGCTAAGAGCTTTCACGCCGCTGCTGTGAATAGCGTGTTTACGTCGTGGATTTGTGTTTACGCCTATCACTAGGTAGACTCTTCTTTAACAATTTTTATATTCTTTGCTATTTTACTGGATTTGTGAATTTCAGGGTTACAAGATTGGGATTTGTGATATTTTTTGGGGGGTTTTGGAAAAAATGGAAGGTATTTCTTATACCTTGAGCAAACATCTCTACTATCAGATCCAATTTGTAATTGTGATAATGTAATATCTTAATGTTGATATTTTTTTTCTGTCTATTTGATTATTCAATTTTAGTTAATTACCAAAAGTTTTTGATTTTGAATGTGTTTCTGTTTGCTTAATTCAGAAACATTGCTTGAAGGATTTTAACCAAGGTGATGGATATAACATTTTGTTCTTGATTTGTTGTTTATACTTTATAGAATGCCAAGCATTGTCACTAAGTAAACGTGAAGCCATTTGAGTTTGTGAGTTATCTTATGCTATCATATATCCACCTTCTTGTGATTATAGTCTATCGTACCATAAAAGTTGGCACAGAACTTTCTTCTAAGGTCTTGCATGTGAAGCATTTCTTTCTGTTATGAATTGCTAGCAAATACGGTTTAGTAGTTTCATATCTCCTCAAATGTTGCATCTATTTCCTGGAAGTTAATTTGCTTCTACAGTTTTGGGAACTCCATCAAATTTTTGCTATACCAACCAATCACTCTCTTTCAGTACTGTATCAAACTAACAATTTTTTTGTTATATATGTACAGGTGTGGGTCAAGAGAAAAAAGAAAAAGAGAGTCCAAAGGGGGACTAGACCAATACCCAAGACAAGGAAAACAAAATAAAGACAAAACAATAATAGGGAATCCCTAACTCGTTACTGTGAAAGACTCCTCTAAAACAATTCATCCTAGAATCGGAATCGGTGCACCTTTGATGTTGGGCCTAGTGGAAAATGGATGGTTGTCCACTTCCCCATAATAATAGGGTACATGTCATTAACTACATGGCATACATTTGTTTGATGGTCACCGACTTTCCCTTGACAAAAGGACAGAGGCTAAATTCAAGAATGAAAAAGAAAATTTGGTGGGGTGGCTTCTACACTAGTGTAGCATAGCTGGATCTCATATGGAAAGATATTTGCAATATAGACTTAAGAAGTAACAAATTCAAGCAAGTCAAATATAAGCTAATAAACGTTTGTCTCTCTCAAGTCGATTGAGTGATGGATAACAATTAATCTTTGCACCGTCTAAGGTGGGTCTACAGTGGGGCAAAGAAAACAACAAGGAAGTGGTTAAACATATATTAATGGGCAGTTGAGTTATTTTGTGTTGCATGAGGGAACACAATTGTGACATACCGTTAGCGATAACATACTGTCAATATAAAGCGTACATCGTTAGTAACGTGTAAATATTTGATAGGTTATGTTCCGGATTGGGCTTTAAAAGGGAACACAATTATGACATACCGTTAGCGATAACATACCGTCAATATAAAGCGTACATCGTTAGTAACATGTAAATATTTGATAGGTTATGTTCCGGACTGGGCCAAAAGCCCAATCCGGGTAAGACCCGGCCCAAAATCTAGTGCTGAATCCAGCCCAAAATGGCGCCTGCACGAGTCAAGATCAACGGCTAGACTCGATCTAGCCTGAATCCTACAGTCCTGGTTCCATCAAGGCCAGAAGCTAGCCCTTGCTGCGCCTATAAATAGGACGTTGTCCACTAGAATCAGGTACGCTCTCTCATAAGTACCTCTCCTTCACTTTTGACTGCTGACTTTGGCATCAAAGTGTTTGCAGGTACACACCACTCATCCGACCTCAAGCTCGGGAGGGGACGATTTCAACTAATCTCTACTAACTGCAACTTCGGATCCCGATCCCAGAAGAATCCCATTCCTCCATGGAAAATGTAAATTCATGCTTATTTTTGAAAATCCCTTGCAAGCAAGGTGGTGGTGGTGGCAAAGAATCCCATTCCTCCATGGAGAATGTAAATACATGCTTATTCATAATAATAAAAAATATTTAGTCTAACCGATACCAAAAAATCAATTAATATCACAAAGTCCCCGGCAAAGGCACCAAAAACTTGATAATCCCACAAGTATACGGTTCTACCGCGTAATAAAAGAGTATCGATCCATAGAGACTATGTGATTACCAATATTATTTTCGGTTTTGGTTAGCTAAAAGGAATGATTGAAAAGAAGGAGTTGATTGTTTGGTTTTAAATTCAGAATAAAAAGTGTCCTAGGATTGTTGTTTCATCACAATGATATAATGATTTCACAACCCTTCATCCATTCCCTATTTTATATAAGGTGTATTTTCTAAGGACAAGACATTCATTGGTAACTCAAGTTTCCTTTCGGAATACAAGAGTGTGCCTTGAACCAATAATCAAACCTATTTTCATGGTTGATTATTGCAAAGACCCCTTAAGTACAAGCCTTTTCTATCCCAAGAGTCCCAAAACTATTTTCATGTTTTCACTAGTGGAAAAAAGACATTATTAAGCATCATTTAGCATCGGTTGTTTGAACAGCCGATGCTAAATGTTGAACCGGTGACATTTTTGCAATTAAATGGAAGATTTCATATTCCGCGCCTACTTTTAGCATCGGGTGTTTAAACACCCGATGCTAAATGTATTTGCTTTAGACATTTAGCATCGGGTATTTAAACACCTGATGCTAAATGTCTAAAGCAAATACATTTAGCATCGGGTGTTTAATATACGCTAAATGCCCAATTTAACCGACGCTAAATGCCCAATTTAACCGACGCTAAATGTCTTTTTTGCACTAGTGTTTGTTTCTCTTGTTTATTCCCATAGTTCCAATATCAAACTTCACCTTTCGGTACTTCGTTTGATATTTGAGATTAAACATTAAAAATAATGGGATTAAATTAGAATATATACTTTAACAAAATAGAGTTTAGACTTGGGATTGTTTATGGGTCTATCATTGGATTAGTCCCACAATCCCAAGACTAAAAGGAGTCTACTCACTCATGATCATAGTAGACAAGTACTTAGAAGAAGAATAAGAAGAAGATATGAATTGTAAATAACTGAAATATAAATGACGAAATTGTAAATGACTTGGAATGTAAATGAAAGCGATAAAGTGCAGAAAAGTAAGAACAGAATTGTAAAGTGCAGGAATGTAAAGAACAAGAATTGTCTTAAATGGAAAATGTAAATTGCATAGAATTTTAGAGATGAACTTTGAGTAGTGTTTACAATAGCCAAAGATGGTTAAACACTCAGAAATATGTGCTTTATATAGGCCAAGATAGGAGACAAAAGAGCTAAAGACAATTACAAGCCTTAAGTGTACGTAGAAAGTGTAACTGAAATGGCATCTGATGCAAAACGAACAGGTCGTGCTGTTGGGCACACGGGACGTGCATGGCACTGGACCATAAAGATAGAATTTTTCATTAGCTTTCCAACGCATCAAAGAACACCTCAATTGGGTTCCCGGATTGTAAAATATGACCAAAATAGTGTAAACGGGTATAAAACTGTTGAATCCATGCTTGGAGGTATGAGTATGCTCTTGGGCCGCATCGACAAAATCTGATTCTTGGCTTCATTCTTGGCCTTCCTTGCTTTCTTTTGACCCTTATTGTTTCCTTTGGCCTTGAGACTTTGACATCTTGCTTTTGAAGCTCATATTCTTCTCTTTTCTCAATACTTAGCCTGCAATTAAAATAAAACGAAAATGTAGTAAAATAGCTTTAGAATAGAACTAAAATACCGAATAACTTACTAAAAATAAGTACTAAAAAGACACATAAAATGGACTTATCACCTATTTGTTATGGACTGGGCCATGAGGCCCACTCCATCAAATGGACCTGGATCAGCCGTTAGGAACCATATCCACAATAAATCAGCCCACTTATGACTATCAGGCCTCGAAGACTCAGATTCATCCGATTGATCCAACGGATCAGGACTGGCATAGATGCCTATAAATACTAGCCCACTTATCTAGAAAAGGTACACTCTCATTCCCTGCTACACTCTACAATTCTCAGTACTGACTTGAGCGTCAGAGTGGCATCGCAGGAACTTTCCTTGTGTTCCCTCTGTGTGTTGTGTTCGATTCCAAATTCTCTCCATCAATATGTTTGGAATTGCAATAGGGAAAAAAGTTCACCGATTTGCGTTTAGATCCAGGAAAAAAGTTCCCTCGTTGGATTGCCTTTCTATCTCACAAAGGTACCAACCTGTATGCTCAAGAAGCCTTAGATAGGTGCTTGCCTTGCTTTTCAATTTTCACTAGGTAACCTCAGGAGGGGGGTTTGTCATCAAGTCATCCCTTCCCGAGTAAGTACTTGTCCTGACTGCATGCCCGCCTTTCCTGCAGGTTTAGTCGATACTGAGAACCAAGAAGATGTCTTCAAGAACGCTCTGACCCAAATCTGGTGCCTGTATCTCAAGTGTGTGTTGGACTCGGGGAAGGGGAAATTCGGAAGAGAGAGAGAGAGAGATAGAGAGACAAAGAGAGAGAGAGTTGTGAGGGGGAGAAGAAAGGAAAAGTCATAAAGAAAGAGACGACATGTTACCTAAAGTATTGGTCTTCGTCGTTGCCGTTGTGATGAACACCGTCATCTTGTCGTGCGCCCTTCCATCTGTTTTCTTACCGTCTTAGGGATCAATCATAAAATCAACAAGGAACAAATGCAAAAACACGAAAACAAAAGAGAGAAAAGGGATAAGAGTTTAACACCAAGAAATATTAACGCAGTTCAACCTTCAATGTGAAGACCTACGTCTGCGAGCAGAGGAAGAAACTGCTAATCCACTATGAATCTTGAATGTGTTACAGATGTGGCTGCAGCATCAATATTCAGCATCTGTGTTCTCTCTCTCTCTCTCTCTCTCTAAAATAGATTCCGCACTCTACAATTTTTGAAAGAATTAAATATGATCCTAAACTTAACTTTCAAATTGATTACAATGCCTAATGAAGATCCACTTATATAAGTGTGACTTCTACCAAGGGTTTAAGAGAGAGCAAAACAAATTCTGTTATTGTAACTAACAATACAGCATAACCTAATTGTAACTACCTAAAAGACAGCACCTAGCAGAAACCTAAGGCTGGATCAGGTGCTAAGTACCTCAAGCTAGAGCTGCAACACCTCCAAAACACCTAAGGCTTAAGCCATATGCAACAAATCTCCACCTTGGACTAAGCCTTCAAAAATGTTGATTCATTTCTTCCCTTCTACTGCCATTTCTTGAAGGTTATTTCCACGTAGACATAATAAGCAAGTCAAGGCAATGCATGAACTTGCTTTTAGGAACAGGCTTGGTAAACATGTCAACATGATTGTATTTTGTGACTATTTTCTCCACCTTGACCCGATTCTCATTTCTGATGAAATGATACCTTACGTCTATATATTAGTCCTCTCATGTTGGACTTGATCTTTGGCTAAACATATAGCACTAAGGCTATCACAATATATGACAACTTTGTCTTGAGGAAAACCAAGGTCTATAATGAGACCTTTGAGCCAAATTCCCTCCTTTGTTGCCTCAATTATGGCCATGTTCTCAGCCTCTGTTGTTGACAAAGCTACTGTAGGTTGAAGTGTGGCTTTCCAACTGACCAAACAACCACAAATAGTGAAGGCATACCCGAATAGAGACCTTCTTGCTTCAAGGTCTGTAGCATTGTCAGAATCAGTAAAACCAGCAAGTGAACACGTCTTGTCACTTCCATAAATGAGACCAACATCTATGGTACCCTTGAGATATCTGAACACCCTCTTCACAGCTTGTCAATGGTCCTTCCTTGGTCTTGCAATATACCTTCTAACAACTTGAGCCAAATCCAGCCTAGAGCAACCCATGGCATACATGAGACTTCCCACAACACTAGCATAAGGAACTTTGGCTATATGGTCCTTCTCAGATTCAGTATACTGTGCATAAACTTCTGCAATTTTGATGCTTGAAACCAGTGGTGTACTTACTGGTTTAGCAATATTCATGTCAAATCTGTTCAATATTTTCTGAATGTAGCTTTTCTGACATAGGAACAACTTCTTGTTTCTGTCCCTATAGATCTCCATTCCCAAAATCTTCTTGGCAGTACCTAGATCTTTCATATTTGGAGATGCTACCAGCATATCAGCATTCTCCATCTTACTCATGTAAACACGAGTCATAGACGTTCCTCTAAAAGTCATTTATAACAGGAGGATTGATGGTTCTCTGAGATCTCCTGACTTTATATCCAAACTGACATAAAGGAGCGGATTCAGTTTCTATTTTTGTGTTTTGATCTTGAACATCAACAGGTGATTCAGTTCCAGATGGTGTTGGTTCAGATGCTGTCACAACATCAAGTTTAGTGGGGACATAATTATTATGTAGTAGAGGAGTCTCATCAAAAGTGATATCTCTACTCATAATAACCCTCCTTTCATGTGGAGACCAGATTCTAAATCCTTTCACACCATTACCATAACCTACAAAGACACCATTCTTAGCTATAGGCTCTTACTTACCCTCATTAACATGGTAATATACAAGGCAGCCAAAAACCTTTAGCTTAAAGTAATCAGCTGATTTAGATTTCCAAACCAAAAATAGTGTTTTGTAGTAAAGAACAAAGTTAGCTGATCTGTTGATAAGATAGCAAGATGTGTTCAAAGCTTCTGCCCAAAATTACTTGACTTACCAAGTGTTGCATCGGACAATATGCACCTAGACTTATCAAATAATGACTTGTTCATTCCTTCTGCTATACCATTCTGCTAAGGAGTGTTTCTAGCCGTGTATTATATAGCAATCCCTTCATCAATGCAGAATTGGTTGAATTCTTCTGAGAAAAACTCCAAACTATTATCTATTCTGATCCCCTTAACCTTCCTTCCAACCTGGTTCTCAATCAAAATCTTCTACTGTTTGAACTAATTGGAAGCTTCTGATTTATGTTTCATCATGAAAACCCATCTCATTCTTGAGTAATCATCAATGATGGATAGAAAGTACCTAGCTCCAAGATGGGACCTTAGAGGGACCCCAACAATCAGAATGGATGTAATCCTGAGTGGCCTTGGTGGTCTGTTTTGTCCTTATGAATTTCAATTTGTGTTGCTTTCCATACACACAACGCTCACAAAATTTTAAAGATTCAAATTTATGTTCTCCAGTCAGCCCTTGCTTGTTCAGAATCTTCAGTCCTTTTTCACCCATGTGACCCAACCTCCTGTGCCATAAACTATTCTGATCTACAGAGTTACCCTCTAAAGTGGACACTGAAGCTATACATGTGACTGTGGAGCCCTGTAGGAAGTACAAATTCCTGTGCCTCGTTGCTTACATCACAACACGCCTTTTATTCTTTCTTACCTTCATTACTTCATCATTAACATCAAAATTATAACCCTTAGCATCAAGGGCACCTAACGAGATGAGGTTCCTTTTGGGCTGAGGAACATGTCTAACATTAGTCAAGACTCTAACCACACCATCATGCATTTTGATGTGAATGGATCCTACACCAATGGTATTGCAAGGTTTATTATTACCCATGAGAACATTACCAAATGTCCTTTCTTCATATGTCACATACCAGTTCCTCTTTGGAGTCATATGATGAGAGAAACCTGAATCCAAGACCCATTGATTAGGGTCTTGATGCACTTTAGTCACAGTAAGTGCACAATCAGAATCTGATGAACCATCTCCCTGAACCATAGCTGCAACTGACTCTTTCTGCTTCCTCTTAGGATAATCTTTCTTCCAATGACTCTGTTCTTTACAGTAATTGCATGTATACTTTGGATTTATAGTTTTGCTTGTCTTATTCCTTCCTTTGCTCTTACCTTTAGACTTGTTTGCTGGCTTAGAAGAGTTGAAGACAATCAAACCAGAAGTAGTGGTTTCATCAAGCGCTTTAGTAGCCTTGACTTCTTCTAAAGAAATACTTTCTTTGCCAACAGTAAGAGAGTTAACAAAATTTTCATATTATGGAGGCAAAGAGATTAGTAAAATCATAGTAATATCTTCATCATCCACACTAACATCACTACCACGCAATTCAAACATAATAGATTTAAGATCATCAAGATGAGTTTGAAGTTTGGTACCTTCCTTCATTCGACGACCATATGTCTGCGACCGACAGAGGAAGAAACTACTAATCCACTATGAATCTTGAATGTGTTACAAATGGTGCTGCATCATCAGTATTCAGCACATGTGCTCTCTCTCTCTCTCTAAAACAGTTTCTGCACTCTACAGTTTTTGAAAGAATGAAATCTAATCCTAAACTGAATTTTCGAATTGATTACAATGCCTAATGAAGCTCCACTTATATAAGTGTGATACATTTTTAAATGTGATTCTCCTCTTTAGTGCAATCCAATTTCCTTCCATACTTAATATGACTTATACTCTCTAGGTGCTCTACTATTTACTTGGTAACACAATGGTCAAGTCGGCTTCAAAGACTAGACGGTTGCCCACAATCCTACGAACCAACACGAATGCCCATTCCCCCGTTTCGTAACATCATCTGCAGCCCTCTCTTTCCACTGCGTGCTCTGATGAAATGAGAAGGCCAAGAATCCTATGGTTTAGGGTTTCAGGAGTTTTCGGGGCTAAGGTAGCCAATTGTCATTATTTTCAGTACCTTGTATGAAATATTGAGTGAATCCGGCTCAATACTTCACACAATATACTGCAAGGTTCTGACAGTTAATTGTCTCAGTCCCTAGCTGACTCGATCTATCTAACCTATTAACTGTAAAATCACCAAGCCCGACTAGGTCAAACTGCTCTGATACCAAAATGTAACACCCTGAACTCTAGACGTCATAAAGTCGGGATGTTAACCATTTTAATAAAATCAGAGTTCTAAACCGCTTAAGGATTTGAATAAAACATAGCTTCCGTGTGGCATAAATACCAAAAGGACAACTAAATGACATAACTGAAACAATATACATAAGTCATTTCTTAACCATAGTTCAAATCCAAAGAACGATTTAGACTTAGTACATTAACTTGATTACAATCTCAAAGGCTAAAGTATCAAAAAGACAATACATAACCGTTAACTAGGGTGGACTAAACAATTATACTTAGATCTCTAAAGATTCCATAAACTAAGTACCCGCAACAGCTGCTACTTCTCCTCGCCTTGCCTGGTCTTATCCTGTCAAGTTGAAAACACAACAACATAAACAATGAGATTTACAATCGCGGTGAGTTCTTTCGCGACCTCTAACCATGTACCTCTCGTTGTCTTTTACTTATCTTTTCACTTAACCTCTTTAGCATAATCCAAAAGAACCTGAACTACGACAGTTTCAGCGGAGAACCCAACCCGGCCTTGGCCGTGTAACATCCCCCAACATGGCTAATCTTAACCCTTGAGATTAGTAGATGAATTTATTTAACTGTCTGATAATTAAATTGGTTAAGTATACTTGAGTAGATGATTGATAATTATAACTGTCTAATTATGTTAATTGTATGCATTGTTGGGTGATTAAATGGTAAAAAGGGGGTTATAAATTAGATATTGAGAGTAGGGGCAATATAGTTGTTGTGCGAAAAGTAGTTTGTGCAAGTGTACATAATCGCAACAAGTAATAGAGTGATAAGTAAAGATCGTTCCCACGGAGATTGTTGAGTTTACTTCTATATTTAAGTTAGTAGTTTAAGCTAGTGAGAAAAACAAGTAACAAAATAGTAAAATCAAGTTTTTAGTCATGAAGATAAAAAGTATTGTGTGAAAACAGTAAAGAAAGTTCAAGAGTTGATAAAGTGAGTTGGACTGCTCTTTGCTAAGTAATTTCTCAGTAGTGAAGTGCTATAACGTTAGACGCTATAGCGTTAAGTGCTGTAGCATATGATTTTGTGCCTTTCGGTCACTAACGCTAGGGTTTTGTTACAAGACTCCTATGTCTAGGTTCTAAATAAGCCCACCCCTGTATAATGAGGAACCCACGGTATTCACCTTATGAACTATTGCTCCCCTATGTCTAGAGTTAAGCACAAGTTGTCTAAATGTCTTCAAACAACCTTTCATTCATGTCAATCTTTGAGTTAGAATCGTAGACCATGTCTGTACCTACGAATATACCCATTTTAGTTGGCCAATCCCAAAACGAGTTTGAAAGCATTAAAGCATAAAGATTGAAACACAAACATAATAACGTTATATTAACAATACTAAAGAGTCAATACAAAGCTTAAAACAATCCAATTACTAAGTGTTTAGCTCATGATGAGCCTCATCAACACAATACAAACCAAAAAGCTAATATTACTGAAAATGAAAAGAAGCAAGGTTGCAAAAGATGCGCGTAGTGGCCTCCTTCTCATGTGACGGGTTGCTGACACAACAGCACAGCTTCACAGCGCTGGAAATGATGATATTCTCTTGAAAAATAAAACCTTGAAGTGGAGGATTAATGGAGGAGAAGGGTGTCAAGTTTTTCTCTCCAAAAACCCCCTCACTTTCGAAATCTATCTTTTGTGGAAGAAGAAGTGATATATTTTTGTTTATTCTCCATAAAGTAGCTTTCCAAAAAAGTGACTATGACACTTCTCACCAACTAAAGTGATCTTCCAACAACAAATGGACAAGTGTCCAAATAAAGCTTTTTAGTTGGTGGATTCAACAACAAGTATATCCCTTAAATATGGGCTGAAGTGACATAAAGCTTGAGCTCCATTGTTATGTTCACAGATCACTGTTCACTCATTGTTCAAGGTATATTAAAATATATACATCATGTTAGGGTGACGACCCTATGTTAGTTTAGTGTGCTAGGGGAGGGGAAGTCATGAGCCCTATGAACCTAGGCCCCATGAGGTTTGCCCACTAGCGATTAGTGGATTGGGTTCACCGGGAGCTTATTTTGCCAAGTGACCGGTGACATGCTAAAAATCATTGTTCATTGTTCATGTGTTGCCTCTTGTAACTGCCTATGAGGGTTATGAGGACAACGTTTATGTTAGCCACATAGTCAAATATGAAGACTATGAATTATGAATCAAGAATAACAAATCAAGCATAATTGAACCGAGAGAATTAGTAAGGGGTCGCGATAGAACTCACTGAGACAAGTTGTCTCACCCAATCCATGTTGTTGTTTTTCAGAATTGCAGGCTAAGTTGAAGATGATGAGGCATGGTCATGGAGACGCTTGAGGAGCAGCCGCTATCTTTATTTCATTATGTCTCGTATTTCAGTTTCCTTTGTATTTCTGTATTTCTATTCAGTATCTTAAGACTATTCGATTGTACGACTTATGCTTATAAAGTTGTAAATTGCTTCCGCAGACTTTCTATTTTGGTACTGAACACTAGTTGAGAGGTGTAAGAAACGGTATTATGTATTTCTCATGTTAAGTTATGTAAGCGCACTTGATGGGTTTTAGCATCGAGTATTAGTATGTGTTCAGTATTTAAAACAGGAGGTACTCTGATGTATGCCGGTAGTGCGCTTCGGTAATTTCTATAAGTTAGAAATTATCGGGGTGTTACAATTGTGTAGCGACCGAAAAATCCGGGTGAGGATTCCTCGAAGGTTCAAAATGAAGTCGCCACCAAGGTTTTAGTTTAAGGGCAAACATTGGAAAATCCCTTTTGGAATGGATAAGGGTCCTTGAGACCAGATAAGGGTTCGGGAGTCGGTTATGCGCGGGGAAGGTATTAGCACCCCACGACATCCTTCCTAAGGAAGGTTACCTGCTAACTAGTTGTAGAAGCGGAAGTTAATTTTGAAAACATTTATTTTTACCCTTTTATTGTGAATTAAACAGAAAGAAGAAAATTGATATTTTATTTGAATTTAAGAAAGGGATTATTTAGAAAAGGACTAAAAAGGTTTTTTATTAGTGCAATTGACAAAGGTCGGCCGCCCTCTGCTCCTACGTATCTCTTGGAGAGAATCAAATCACACGTAGTTCTTGGTTGAAAAATGTTTGTTGGTTGATATTTTTTAATATAGGGATTTTAGGACTCCTGAGTGATCAGTTCATTTGTCCTAAAATGATGACTAACCTGACTGTACAGTCGGCTTAGTCCCTATTTTGTAAAAATGGGTTTTTTGGAGTTTGGAAAATGATTTGAAGCGTGGTGGTCTGATTTTATTTGAATAGGGGTTTTAGGATTCGTGAGCCGTACGGCTCATTCATTCTAGAACGCTGATTAACCCGTCTGTACAGTCGGCTTAGTCCCCTATTTTGAAAATTGTTTTGTGGAAAGAGATGTGTTTATATTTATTTTAATTTAGAATTTTGTCTTAAATAGGGATTTTAGGGCATGATCCGTAACGGTTCATTAGTGACCTAAAAAGCAGACTAACCCGACTGTACAGTCGACTTAGTCCCCTATTTATATTTTTTGAAAATGAAATATTTATCTACTTATTTTTATATGTTTATGTGAAAGAAATTATTTTTTTGGAAAGAAATAAATAGAAAAACGAAAAGGGGCTGCATTAATAAAACAGGGGTGCAGTTAGAGCAGATGGCTGTATTATTAAAAAGGGAGGTGTGAAAAGCAGAAGCCCAGTTTGTAGACTGGTCCATGAGTTCATGGGCCTTTCAGGGGGGAGGCGTATACAGGAAAATGGGAGTGTGAGTAGTATTCTGAGTTAAAATGAAAAGACGAAAATACCCCTCGGTCCACACTATATAACGCGTAACAAAAAAACCTAAACCTAATTCTCTTTCCCTTCTCCTGCGGCGCCGTCCCAAACCCAATTCCCTCTCAACCCTAGTTTCTTCAATTCCCATTTTCTCCGCCTCACTTCACAGCGAACCCGTCTTCTCCTCTGTTCATCGTCACTCTCAACCCTGACTTTACTTTTCTCCCCCCCATTTGCGCCGCAACCAGAAACGAAGAGAGAAAGAGATAGCGAAGCTGCGTGATCTACGGCTACGACTACGGCGAGGGCTACGGCTACGACTACGGCGAGGGCTACGGCTACGGAGAGAGAGAGGAAAAGGATTCAGGGAGAGAGATGACACGTGATAGGGAAAGAGGCGAAAGGCGAGGATGAGGGAGGAGCTCGCCGGCCGTTCCTTGGCCGGCGAAGACGACGACAACTTCAGCGCCTGAATCTGGAACCTCACGACGGCGTACATGCTGGGTTCGTGCGACGGTGGTGGAAGAAGCGATGGGCTGATGGCGCGTTTTTTTTTGGGTGAACAGCCGCCGTCTACGGCGGCCGGAACCATAGGTAAATCCTCACTTTCCTCTTCTCTCCTCTTCTGCATTCATTTCTTTTGTTGGTTTTTGACTTTTAATTTTCTTTTCCTTCCTATGCTTCTAACCCTAATTTTATTGTTTTTTTGTTTCTGGGGGGTTCACGGTGGCGTGGAGGACTAGAGTTGACGGTGTCCTGACGTTGGCGACGTGATTGGGGAGAACGACCACCATCTACGGTGGTCGGAGCTACAAAGGGTAAGCCTCGGTTTTAATTTGCATTTTACGTCTCCTTTCCTATTTTTTTGATTGCTGCTTTTACATATTTTGGACTTCGAATTCCCTAAAAGACAAAGAGATCTAAACCCTAATTTTAGCTGAAGCCTTTGCCTAATTTCTTTTCTGAGATCTAAACCCCAATTGGTCCTCTAAGTGTGATTCCTCTTAGTATGCTATTAGACGTTTAGCCTGATCAACTAAACACTTTGTGCATATTTCGCAGAATCATGGCTGGTGGAAGTAGGAGAAGCGTCCCTGTCGACCCTCATACCGAATGGATGCAGAATGTCATCGAGACGCAACAGAAGATGATGAATGACATGATGCAAATGCAGCAGCAGCAGATGGCTCAAATGGCCCAGATGCATCATGAGAGGATGAATCAGCAACAACCGAATGTTCAACAACCTCCTCTGGAAGATTCGAATAGGGCTTACTTCCGTTTCCAGAAGATGAATCCCCAAAGTTTCAAAGGAGGACCTGAAGTAATGGTATCACAATTCTGGTTGGATTCGATGGAAAAAAATTTTAGGACTCTTCAATGCAGCGAAGAAGAGAAGGTTCTCTTTGCCGCCCATATGCTCGAGGAAGATGCTCAAACCTGGTGGACCAATGCTCATGATTTGATGGTGAATCAGGGAACTCCTATTACCTGGGTTAACTTCAAGGAGATGTTTATTGGTCACTTTTTCCCTCCGGTGATGAAGTTAAGCAAGCAAGCCGAGTTTATCAATCTGAGGCAAGGAGAAATGTCGGTGGGTGAGTTCACCGCCAAGTTCGAAAGGTTGTCGCAGTTTTATCAGTTGGCAAAACATGCTCCTAATGATGAGTGGAAGATGCAGATGTACAAGGCAGGTCTTCGTGCGGATGTGGCCCAAGGTCTTAGCTCTTATGCTATGACCAGTTATGCTGGATTGGTGCAGCAAGCTTATGTTGCAGAGGCAGATCTCAACAGGATGTATGAAGAAAGGAAAGCATATCGGAAGGAAAAGAAAAAGGCATTGGAATTGCCAACCCCAAGTGAGGAGCCAAAGGATAACTCCAACAAAGGAAAGCAAGCAGTGGTGCCGGAATTTCCAAGGTCCGTTAAGTGTTCGAAGTGCGGAAAGCCTCACGGTGGAGAGTGTCGTCTGGGGTCAACTGTGTGTTATTATTGCAAAGGCGAAGGACATTACGCTCACGAATGTCCGGCGAAGAAAAGGAGCAGAGAAGAAAATGCAACTCTCACACGCGGAAGAATCTATGTGATGGACGCTCAGAAAGGCAAAGCTGATGACAGTTCGGCGAAAGGTATTTCTTAGTCAAATTTTGAGGACAAAATTTTTAAAAGTTGGGGTGAATGTAACATCCCCTGTTTTTGCTATTTTAATTATATTAGCATGGAATTATTATTTAGTGATTTATCGAACTAGTTAAAAATAAAATATTATGGTAATAAATTTGTTGATTGATTAAGTATAAGTTTTATGTGTGTTTGATAATTAGTTAAAGTTAAGTTAATGTAATTAGGAGTGAGTTAAATAAGCATTATTGAAGGAGGGCACTTTAGTCTTTGCACATAATAAGTGAGGGGTAGTACAGTCTTTACACCCTAATGAGTGAGCAGCTGAAGCCCCACACCCCTATACTCAGCCCACCCCTTCAATTGTCCCAAAAAGCTAAAATCTGGAAAACAGAAACAAGATAGAGAGAATAGAGAGAGAGAGGTCACGAAGGAGAGAAGAGGAAGAGGGAAGACTCAATCTGAATGCATGTCCTGTTTCTCACCACCATCCTTCATCATTTCCCTTCCTCTTCCCATTGACACCACTTTTGCAAGCTGCAACCCATCCATCTCCAATTCACCATTGATGAACCTCAATCTCAAAATGGAAGTGAAGAGTGTTGCATGTGAGGTTTGAGCTTTACACTCTGCACTAGAAACCTTAGCAAGCATTAGGGAGATCATTTGATAGCTAGATTCGAAGTGGGGGGAAGCTAGGTTCGATCAGCCCATCCTTGCAGCTTTAGAGCGATTCCGGAGAAAGTTCGTGAGTCGGTGTTGTGATCGAGTCCAAAGAGAGTTCGTGGTTCTCGGGAACGGTTGAAAATCATTGAAGTCTCGGCAAATAGGTGAGTTCTATACTCACTAGGGAATTAATGTCATGTCATAAATTCTGAATCGAAATAGCGTTTTGTGAAAACCGGCAACCGCTTTGTGAAAACCTCGAGTTCGAGTCATTGAGTCATGATATCGTTGATTGGTAATTATAATTGCATGTCTTGATTGTTGTGTTGGTTGTTATATGATGATTGATTGGTTTCCATGACTGTTTTGATGTATTATTAAGTTCGGATGTGAATCGGAATGGATACGGGAACGATCGGAATGGACAAGAGAATACGAAAACTGATTTTCTGAAATGCTGATGGTCACGCACGGACCGTGCACCTCTGGGCACGGGTCGTGCGTGGGGTTCTGGTACTCAAGGTGGACTTTCTGAAAACTGAGCACGGATCGTGCGCCAAGGCGCACGGATCGTGCGTCCCTTGCTGATGCCCAATTTTAAACTATGTCCTAAGTCATTCCGATTGGTCCTAAGTCCCTTCTAATCCACTCCTCAAGGTTTCCCAAGGATGGAAACATATTAGTATCGTGAAATCAAGTAAGACCAAAGTAATTTTATGTTATGTTCATGTCTTTGTTTATGTGATGGCCCGATGTGGTATTTATGAGATCGATTATGACTAAGTTAGGTTATCATAATGTTGAGTATGGGCGATACATTATGATGTGGACTAGGTAATGGATAGTTATAATTTAAGCTAACAACGTTAGTAATTCTGTGTGAGATCACCTAATGACAAGATTATGCTAAGTATAAGATTAGGTTAAGATTAAGATCATGTTAAGTATAAGCTCATTGTTATGTTCACAGATCACTGTTCACTGCTCATTGTTCAAGGTATATTAAAATATATACATCATGTTAGGGTGACGACCCTATGTTAGTTTAGTGTGCTAGGGGAGGGGAAGTCATGAGCCCTATGAACCTAGGCCCCATGAGGTTTGCCCACTAGCGATTAGTGGATTGGGTTCACCAGGAGCTTATTTTGCCAAGTGACCGGTGACATGCTAAAAATCATTGTTCATTGTTCATGTGTTGCCTCTTGTAACTGCTTATGAGGGTTATGAGGACAACGTTTATGTTAGCCACATAGTCAAATATGAAGACTATGAATTATGAATCAAGCATAACAAATCAAGCATAATTGAACCGAGAGAATTAGTAAGGACTTATTGCGTTAAAAACACACTTAGAGCAAGTGTACTCTTTCGCAGAAGTAGTATAAAAGATTATCGTATCCACAGGGATTAATTAACAAGTACCAAACTAGTCAAGATTATATATTGTTTAGACGAACCAATGACTTAGTTGTAATGAAAACAAATAAAAAGAAATGAATAACAAGAATTAAAATATTAGATTTAATAAATGGAGAGAGGTCTAGGGTCACGGTTTCACTTGCAAGCTTCGATTCCCCTATGTCTAATCCTACCTGAATTCCCTTATTTTACTTAATTACCAATCCCTTTACTAAAACTATTAATCCGTTTGGTCATTCGCAATTAACATTCTTTTTCCTAAATTAACCCTCGTTTGGTCATGCAAGAATTTAAATTCAGGAAAAGCATAAAGAGCAAAAAGGTTGAATGATTGGAAGACTAAATTATGGTTTCGTCATGCCCTAATTATAGCCCCAATTATCCTATAGGTCCACCAACTAATTGCAGTACGGTCGCTGATCAACTAATTGATTATAAACATGCAAAGGGTAGCTAATCCTAATCATGTGATAAAAACAATAGGACAATATTAATTAAAATAAAAACAGGAATTCAAACCAGAAATTAGAACATAAAAAGGTCTCTAATCATGCAAGATCCACCTAGACCCTAGAAGAGGATTTAGCTATCCAAAATCATAAAGAACAATAAAATAGAAATTAGAGTCATGGACTACAGAGATAAAAATAACCCGGAAATTAGAGAAATTATTATTCTGAGTCTCCAATCTCATTTTTCTGCTCCAAAGCTCTCTCACGGTGTCGAGAACGGGTACCAAATCTTCCTCCTCCACTATGCCGGCGCTAGTGTTGGTGCGTCTTCAGGTTTCACGCGGCTACTGTTTTGCCTCTCTTATGTACGCGGCTCTCTCTTTTTTATTCTATTATGTGCGGCACTTTCTTCGTTCAACCCCCCTGTGATGTGAATTGCCTTTTCTTTATAATATAGCTTGTAACCTAATTTAATTGGGCTTGCATTTCTTTTTCTTCAAGTCCTGTGCTCCATCACCCTCCTATCTTTCTTTAACTTACGTGATATATATATATATTTGTATGCATTTTTCATCTTTCCTTCAAAAATAGAGCAAATCAAATTAGTAATTTATATAATCATATATAATTGCTCTAAAAATAATCCAAAATTGTCTCTAAAAATGCACTAAATTAGAGTTTATCAACTCCCCCACACTTAACCCTTGCTTGTCCTCAAGCAAATTTCCTGGCTAAATAAAATTTTCAAACAAGTAATAGAGATAGCCACATCAGGAATCCCAAGTTAGAAGCACAATGACAGAGATATTATAGCACATATGAGGTGTCAAAAGGTTGCCCAATTAGAGGCTCATGTCCCTGAAGAATACATTTTTGTGAACAAAGACACTCGCTCACAATCTCTCTAAGTGTTTAGGGACTTGAGAAATATACACTCAAGTTTCCACAAAATGTACATTACCATAAGCTTGTAATTTGACCAAATCTCCACTAAATAGTTCACATGCTTGCAAAAGATGGGGTTTCATGGGTTGTAATGGGGCCAGGGTGAATTCATGCAGGGTAGGAAATAAGAAGCAAGGGATAATCAAAGGGCTAAAAAAAAAGAAATAAATAGTAACCTTTGAAACCAAATATGGAGCTCCTATCTATTTTACAATTTTTGCCCAAACTCCAAATTAATTTCACTTCCTTCTTCACTCTTTTTCTATTGAGTCAACTCTTTTTGATTTTCTTTTTCTCTTGAGTAGACTCTTTTGTTGTTTTTTTTTTGGATTTGCCCTTTGGCTCT
This sequence comes from Astragalus membranaceus, assembly GCA_039519185.1. Taxonomy (NCBI): domain Eukaryota; kingdom Viridiplantae; phylum Streptophyta; class Magnoliopsida; order Fabales; family Fabaceae; genus Astragalus; species Astragalus membranaceus. Next base: position 40,495,654 of record CM076849.1, on the reverse strand, counting down.
TTCATTCTTTTGATGTGCCTTTTCCTCCTTGCTTTCCTTTGTTCTTTTTTTTTTCTTTCCAACTTTTCATTTTTCTATATTTTTCTTAGGAGGAAAATGTACTTGTAACCACATTAGCCACTCCTATTTTGTTTTTATGTCCCGATGAGATAGACAATTGAAATACAGGACAAAATTGTAACTTTCAATAGTTGCTCCAAATTTAATTTCAAATGGTTACTACAAAAAAAAAAATTATGTCTGGGTACCAAAGAAAAAATATAACAAATAGGCTCAAAGGGGGCAACTAATGGATAAATTCAACAAACAACTCTGAGGCCAGAAAAATACCTAAATTACCCAAATCTTTTTACATGATGCAAATCAATTTTCGCCTTGAAATGGTCAAAAGACAAATTCTAGAATGTAGCAAATTGGAAACACACTCATAGAAAGAAAAGGGGTAAAAATTTATGATTTAGTATCAATCCCCTTATGAAGGCTCAGATCTCACATTTAGAAGCTAGTTCACAAAAAGTACTCAACAGGCACAATGCTAATTATCAGCTTCCTAAGGACAACCTCACAGTTACAATTAAGCACAAGTCTGTCAAGTAAATTAATTATGGGATCCCCTAGAGGCAAAATCTCTATTTTTTTTTCCAGTTTCTATATCCAAAACTAGCTAGAAAAAATGTTATCAACATATGTAGTGGGTATATGCATTAATAGAGATGAATTGACAAAGTTACACTCTCCTCCCCCTCACTAGCCTAAGCATGGTCCTCAATGCAAAATATCAAATTGGCACAAAAATAAATAAACGAGAGAGTAAGAGTGACTTCCCTGAGAGAGCTTGCAGTCTGAGCTTATTCCTAAAAACAAAATGAAACAAATTAAAAGTAAAAATAAAAATAAATGAAAAGAAAACACAGGTTGCCTCCTGCGAAGCGCTTGTTTAACGTCATGAGCCTGACGATAGTTGGTGCTCAATCAGGGGGCTCTCCAAGAGCAAATTTTACATCTAACGCAGTACACCTTCTTAACTTTCTAACCATGTGGTTCACATTGTTCTTTCTTTTTCCACGTGGTGGATGAACTTCAAAGGATGGTGAAATTTTTATTTTATCTCCATTCACCAGTATGCTAGGATCCTGCAAAATAAGACTTTTTCCCAAAAGGTCCTGCATCTTTAATTCACAAAAAATGTTAGTTTCAACCACATCATCAAAATAAGTAGAAGTTAAAGAAGAGAAATTTTCATTGGAGTTTAAAGCTTTAATAACATCATCTTCTTTACCACTCCTTAAAGTTACCTTTCCCCGGTGAACCTCAATCACAGCATCACCAATGGTTAAAACAATTTGCCCAAAAATTTGGGCTTTCTCCGCTTTCTTCAAATCAAGAACCAATGGATCTTTCTCATTCTCCTCACAACCGCTCTCATTAATAGGATCTTTTGTTTCAATATGACTCCCTTCAGTAGGAGCTACTATTTTGATTTGACTCCCTTCAGTAAGAGTCTCCTCATCTTTCTTGAGAGCTTCTTCCTCCAAATTATATTCCATGGAGACAACTTCATCTCGCGTAGGAATACTTTTTTTGTATTGCTCAGCTTCTTCATTTTGGGTAGACTTAGTTTGTGAAGGAGTTTCTTGGGCCTCTTGAGATAACAAAGCAATGAGAGTTGAGATTTGACCCTCCAAGCTTTTAAATTTGTTGTTCATGGCTCCAATTTGACCCTCCAAGCTTTCAAAATTTTCATTTGTCTGCTGCATAAATTTGGCCAAGACCTCATTGACATCCGACTTTTCCTCCTCTTGCCCTTGCACTTGTAGTGACTCATAATTATCCCAGTGGGAGGAATAAGGAGGTGGCTCATAGTCATCCCAATAGTCTGAATAAGGTTCATAAGGAGGAGGAGGAATTTGAATCTGGCATTGAGACATATACCAATATGACTTCTCTAAATTTCTTTGTGCCTCTGCCTCTCTAATGTAATCTCCAATTGTCTTAACCATGATTTAAACTTTTATCTGCAAAAAAGGTGAACTGCAGCGGTCTCTTGGGAAAGTATTAGCAGTTTTTTTTTTGTATTTTTTTTTCAATAAGATAAATGAAAAAAATAAAACTAGTGCATAAAAAAAATATCTAAAGCAATAAAAATCTTTTTCGTTTAATATTGCTAAATTAATCCCCGGCAACGGCACCAAAAACTTATTGCGTTAAAAACACACTTAGAACAAGTGTACTCTTTCGCAGAAGTAGTATAAAAGATTATCGTATCCACAGGGATTAATTAACAAGTACCAAACTAGTCAAGATTATATATTGTTTAGACGAACCAATGACTTAGTTGTAATGAAAACAAATAAAAAGAAATGAATAACAAGAATTAAAATATTAGATTTAATAAATGGAGAGAGGTCTAGGGTCACGGTTTCACTTGCAAGCTTCGATTCCCCTATGTCTAATCCTACCTGAATTCCCTTATTTTACTTAATTACCAATTCCTTTACTAAAACTATTAATCCGTTTGGTCATTCGCGATTAACATTCTTTTTCCTAAATTAACCCTCGTTTGGTCATGCAAGAATTTAAATTCAGGAAAAGCATAAAGAGCAAAAAGGTTGAATGATTGGAAGACTAAATTATGGTTTGGTCATGCCCTAATTATAGCCCCAATTATCCTATAGGTCCACCAACTAATTGCAGTACGGTCGCTGATCAACTAATTGATTATAAACATGCAAATGGTAGCTAATCCTAATCATGTGATAAAAACAATAGGACAATATTAATTAAAATAAAAACAGGAATTCAAACCAGAAATTAGAACATAAAAAGGTCTCTAATCATGCAAGATCCACCTAGACCCTAGAAGAGGATTTAGCTATCCAAAATCATAAAGAACAATAAAATAGAAATTAGAGTCATGGACTACAGAGATAAAAATAACCCGGAAATTAGAGAAATTATTATTCTGAGTCTCCAATCTCATTTTTCTGCTCCAAAGCTCTCTCACGGTGTCGAGAACGGGTACCAAATCTTTCTCCTCCACTATGCCGGCGCTACTGTTGGTGCGTCTTCAGGTTTCACGCGGCTACTGTTTTGCCTCTCTTATGTACGCGGCTCTCTCTTTTTTATTCTATTATTATGTGCGGCACTTTCTTCGTTCAACCCGCCTGTGATGTGAATTGCCTTTTCTTTATAATATAGCTTGTAACCTAATTTAATTGGCTTGCATTTCTTTTTCTTCAAGTCCTGTGCTCCATCACCCTCCTATCTTTCTTTAACTTACGAGCAGAATATTTTGCTAAATCATTACAAACACCGTTATAGTAATTATATCGTTCAGAATCACGAGGCCAATTGTCTCGCTTGGTTGCGAACTCAGAGAGTCGCAATTCTATTTTAAATATTTCTTTGCTAAGCATACGATGCCTAGCTTCTAACCATTCTTCCCTAGATACGGGATGATCATTTTCTTCCATAGGAAAATGTATGAGCTAAAAGTGTGTTGTGGATCAGCTAGTTCAAGTTACTGAACTAATAGATGAATATAATAAACTTAACATCAAATAAAATAGATATCTGTTGATACTTCTTTATGTCATCTTTGTAAATGGAAAACCATTTGACATATCAACCCGAAGGGATAGAAGGGAAAATCCCTAAACCAAAGATATAACTTTGTTTTCCAACAAAAACTTTCAAGTCTAAATTTATCTAGATTCAAAGAATCCAGTAGCAAAGAAAGACCAATTTCTATGAATGATTTAATAGGAGAAATCAATATTTTAAAAAATGAAATTTCTCAAATAAAAAAAGGCAATACTAATTTGTCTCAAAGAATTTCTGTTTTAGAAAACCCTAGTAAAACAGAATCTTCTTCAAGTAATTATCTTTCTATTTTGAATAGAATAACTTCTCAAAAATGGTTTGTGAAGATTGATATTATTATCAATAGAAATTTTATTTTGAAAAATGAAATTGCTCTAGTTGATAGTGGAGCAGATTTAAATTGCATTCAAGAGGGAATTATCCCTACAAAGTATTTTTCAAAAACTACGCAATCACTTACCCAAGCAGGTGGTGATAGGCTAAAAGTTAATTTTAAATTACCAAATGCACATATTTGCAAACAAGGTATTTGTATACCTACTTCATTTCTTTAAATAATTCTCTAAAAAATGAGGAATTAATTGAATTCCCTAATAATTTAGACCAACTTAATAAGTGGACTTTACCAATGGTTCCTTCAAAACAAATATATAAAATTGGGATGTTTGACTTAAAAGCAAAATTTGCTGTTAAACAGATAGAACAAACTGTTCAGATATCTAATAACAATCAGATTATTAGACTTTTAAATAAAAAGGACTTAGATGCCTTCAAGGATGTAAGTATAAGGGTGAGTTATTTCTTCATTTGAAGAGTACTCAGATATCCCCTATTAAAACTTCTAAGGTGAACCGTCCCCGATGATTCAACAAAGGTGTTGATATTGGGAGCAGTAGCCTTGAAGGGGGAAGCTTATATTTACACTAAGAGTTTTAAATTGCTCATACTTCTTTTGGGTCTTTTGCGTAAAGACTAACTATGTTTTCCAGTGCTTTCGTCTATGGTCCATTTTTCTCCAAAGAGGGAGAGTTTGAATTAGACCGTTTATTTAGACTTGAAAGTTTTTGTTGGAAAACAAAGTTATATCTTTGGTTTAGGGATTTTCCCTTCTATCCCTTCGGGTTGATATGTCAAATGGTTTTCCATTTACAAAGATGACATAAAGAAGTATCAACAGATATCTATTTTATTTGATGTTAAGTTTATTATATTCATCTATTAGTTCAGTAACTTGAACTAGCGGATCCACAACACACTTTTAGCTCAAATATTTCCCTATGGAAGAAGATGATCATGATCATCAAAATAATTCTCTAAAAAATGAGGAATTAATTGAATTCCCTAATAATTTAGACCAACTTAATAAGTGGACTTTACCAATGGTTCCTTCAAAACAAATATATAAAATTGGGATGTTTGACTTAAAAGCAAAATTTGCTGTTAAACAGATAGAACAAACTGTTCAGATATCTAATAACAATCAGATTATTAGACTTTTAAATAAAAAGGACTTAGATGCCTTCAAGGACTATAATTTCATTCATATTGGACTTATTCAGATAGCCCTTAAGCCCTTGACTTTATTGGGACTAAACTCAAGTATTATGGCCTATGTGCGAGATGGCAGATGTAATAATTTTAAACAATCCCTAGCTGCCCTTATTGAGACAAGTCTATGTCATGGACCTGTATATTTTGATGTTGCTCCAAATTTGAGCTTATCATTATCTGATAAGAATATATCAGAAGCAATCCAGCTTAGTATTCATACGAATGGGTATGACTATAAGCAAGGTAGTGAAGTTATAGCAATATGCTATAGAATTTACTACAAAGTTTTGAACACGCTTAACCCTAAAGCTAAGCGTATAACTTTTCCTGGTACAACAACTTTGGTGCAAACAAATTTGTTGACATCAAATGTTGCAACTAATAGGTTGCTAAGATGGGAAGAAATTAACTTTCCAGAAACTTGGGCTCTTCCGCAGGAAGTAGAACCCAAACCTGTCCTTAATAAGGATATAGATCAAATCATCCAAAATACAGAGGGTGATATAGAAATCAGGTTTAATTCTAATAGAATTACCAGAATTCCTAGATCATTATCTTCTAGGCATTCAGTTAGTGAATATTACACTACACCAGGTGATATACCGAGACCTTCTATTGAAGTTGTTGATGATGTTAAGGTTAATGAAAATAATATTCCTTATGGGGTTTATGAACCACAGAGTAGGAAATCTCCTACTACCTCAGAAATGAGCTTCCATATTAATTAATGGATTTTAGTCCAGGAAGCGATCTGAGAAGACTCATCAATGATGAGTTTATGCAGGAAAGATATTCCGAATTTAGAAAATGGTATTTTTCATATTATTCTTCTCCTGAACTTCAGGCTATAAAAGAAAAATTTTATGAACATTTAACCTACCATCAGACTTATATGCCTTTTGCTAAATGGTTTTTAAAATATTTTCATGAACGTTTAGACTATGAGATAAATGTCTTGAAAGAAAGAGTTTTTGAAAACTCAAAAGGAGAAAAAATTCATTCAAGCTTTCCTCCAAAAAATTATGATATTGTTTTAGGAAAAAACGTAGAAGCAAATGCTTTCACCCATTTTATTGAAAGATCTCAGATTGCTTTAAAAGATTTAAATTCAATTATGAGCGCCCAAAATTATACTAATTTATTTTTAGTAATTTTGGGAGATGAATTTAAAGCCTTAGAAGAAAATTTGTCTTCATTAAAAACCTTGTTTGAGCAACATATCTCTCAACAAGAGCTTATTTTAAAAAATTCTCAAAAGAATTATGCTCCGGTTATCAAAGAAGAACCTATAGTTCAACCTCCAATAAAAATTGAAGGTTTTAAAATGAACAATAGTAAAAACGAGTTTTTAGATATTCTAGAAGAAAAACTAAAAAATTTAAAAATAAATGTTTTATCTGGTAAAGAATCATCAGAAAATTCTGATGAGGATATAGACAAATTAGCAACAATGTTTGCTAATCAAGATATTAATAATACCAATAATTATGAGGAAATAAATCCCATATATGCTTCAAAGCAAATAGAAAAGTATTATTATAAAAGACCTTCTCCTCAGGATTTATTATTTGAGGAAAATGAGTCTTATCAGAATTCATATTCTGGTAAACAAATCTATGAATGGAACATAGATGGCTTAAATGATAAGCAAATTATTGATACGGTACATAAAATGATTATGTACTCCACTGTTTGTAAACAACATGGAAATAATGATAGTTCCATTGCTACGTTCATAGCCACTGGCTTTATTGGACAGTTAAGAGGTTGGTGGGATCATTATCTCACTGATGCCCAGAAAAAGGATATATTATCCCATAAAAAAGAAATTAAATTAGAGAATGGTACTACAAGTACAGCTGAGGAGGATGCAGTTTATACACTGTGTCTTACCATTCTTAAGCATTTCATAGGAACCAATGTTTCTATAGGAGAAAAATTATCTTCTCTTTTACAGAATTTAAGATGTCCATCTTTAACTCATTTTAGGTGGTATAAGGATACTTTTCTATCCAGGGTTTTCCAATTAAAAGACCCTAATTCTATCCACTGGAAGGCAAAATTTATTGATGGTCTTCCTTATCTTTTTGCAGAAAGAATAAGACAAGCTTTAAGAGACCAAAATGATGGTATAAATGTCAATTATGACGACTTGACCTATGGTCAGATAATTAGTTGCTGTATTAAAGAAGGTTTGGCTTTATGCAATGATATAAAGCTAAAAAATCAATTGAAAAAGCAAAAGCTAACAGAAAAACACCAAATAGGTGAATTCTGTGAGCAATTCGCTTTTGACTTAGGCAAAGAACCTAAGGATAGGAAAAAGGGAAAGAGAATACAAGGAAGAAAATTCTCTGATATAAAAACAAATAGCTTTTACAAAAGTCCTAGGAAAAAGAATAGTAAAAGAAAAGCTTTTGATGAAAAGAATAGGACTGGTCAAAGTAGACCCACCTTCCAAAAGAAGGGAAAAAGAAAAGCAAAAAATTTTGATATTACGTGTCATAAGTGTGGCAAGGTAGGTCATTATGCCAACCAGTGTTGGACTAAAAAAGCCCTCAATAATATTCAGGATGATCAATTAAGATCACAATTAGAAAGAGTCTTATTAATTAACTCTGATTATGAGTCTAGTTCAGATAAAGAATCTTCAAATGAAGATATAAATATCATCCAAGATTCTTCTGATTCATCATCTTCAGGCAACAATGATTGCCAATGTAATGAAGTAAATTACTGGAAATCTATCGTAGATATGAATGGTCTAAATGTTCTCACTGAAGAACAAGATGAAGCCTTAAAGGCTTTAGATTCCATAAAAGATGGAACGATGAGAAGAAAAATGATAGAAATTCTTGTGAAAGAATATTCTAAAAAGGAAACTCCTCTAATCATAGAGGCACCTTATCAAATAAGTGAGGTCTTATCTAGATTCAAAGAATCCAGTAGCAAAGAAAGACCAATTTCTATGAATGATTTAATAGGAGAAATCAATATTTTAAAAAATGAAATTTCTCAAATAAAAAAAGGCAATACTAATTTGTCTCAAAGAATTTCTGTTTTAGAAAACCCTAGTAAAACAGAATCTTCTTCAAGTAATTATCTTTCTATTTTGAATAGAATAACTTCTCAAAAATGGTTTGTGAAGATTGATATTATTATCAATAGAAATTTTATTTTGAAAAATGAAATTGCTCTAGTTGATAGTGGAGCAGATTTAAATTGCATTCAAGAGGGAATTATCCCTACAAAGTATTTTTCAAAAACTACGCAATCACTTACCCAAGCAGGTGGTGATAGGCTAAAAGTTAATTTTAAATTACCAAATGCACATATTTGCAAACAAGGTATTTGTATACCTACTTCATTTCTTTTAGTTAAAAATTTAACCCATCGTATTATATTGGGTACACCTTTTTTGCATAACATTATGCCTATTATTAATATTGACCAAAAAGGTATTACAACTATGTTGGAGAATAGAAAAATTATTTTTGAGTTTATTTCTGATCCTCATACTAGGATGATAAATGGAATAAAAGAACTTCTTTTAAGCAAAGAGAAACAAATATGTTTCTTAAAAGAAGAAATTAATTTAGCTAATATAAATGAACAGCTTAATAAAGCTGACATAGAAACTCAAATAAAGAGTCTAGAACAACAGTTCATAAATGAAGTATGTAGTGAGATACCAAATGCTTTCTGGAATAGAAAAAAACATATGATATCTCTACCATACTTAGACGACTTCAATGAAAGTCAAATTCCTACAAAAGCTAGGCCTGCACAAATGAATCAAGAATATCTTGGTTTAGATTCTCTTTTAGATAAAAAATTAATTAGACCCTCCAAATCTTCTTGGAGCTGTACAGCTTTCTATGTGAATAAACACGCAGAACAGGAACGTGGAGTTCCCAGGTTGGTTATAAACTATAAACCTTTAAATAAAGTTTTGAAATGGATTAGGTATCCAATACCTAATAAAAAAGATTTATTGGATAGGCTTAGTGAAGCCTTAGTTTTTTCAAAATTTGATAAGAAGTCAGGTTACTGGCAAATTCAGATTAATGAATCTGAAACAGCATTTACAGTCCCGTTTGGCCACTATGAATGGAATGTAATGCCTTTTGGGCTCAAAAATGCCCCCGCTGAATTCCAAAATATTATGAATGACATATTTAATCCCTATACGGATTACATGATAGTATATATAGATGATGTCTTAAATTTTTCTAAGACTATTAGTCAACATTTCAAACATCTTAAAAATTTTAAGAAAGATGTGAAAAATCTAGTTTCTAAACAAATTTTTGCAAATTGGCAAGCTCAATTATCAGTTTTTGATTTTGATATTGAGTACATTAAAGGTGAAAATAATTCACTAGCTGATTTCTTAACACGAGAATTTCTGCAGGGAAATGACGACCCCACATAGGGGAAGAGGACGTGGTCCAGGTGGCCGTGGCAGAGGAAGGAGTAGCAATATGCTACCCTACCAACAAGAACCAAGTGTCCCTCTTCTAGGAGATTGGACAACAGTATACCCTAATAGGGGAAGAACTATGCAGCAATTGCCTGCTCCTCCGAAGAAAGAAGATATTCCTTCTTCTTCTGGAACAAAACAAAGCTCTTATGCAGAGGCTATTGTTAATGACTCTCCTCAAGAGCAAACTCAAGAATATTTTGAGAATCCAATAACTGAGGACATCATGTATATTGATGATGAAGACCTCAGTATTACAAAAGATCCTTGGTCAATAAAGACCAGGTACCTCGAATCCAGAGGATACCCAGGATTATATGGTAAATCAAGACCACACTTAGAAATTTTATTATTAGTTACTGAATCAGTAACCATTACTCATCACCATCAAAATAACAATCCTCAAAGTTTTATAAACTTTAGCAAATGTCACATTAACAAAATCCTTCTTCCAAGAGAATGGGGATTAAACCCAAATGGGGAAAAAGCAATAAAAATTGCTGAAAATTCTTATGCATATTTTAATTATTGGGATTATATCCAGGCTTTTTCTAAAGCTTTTTACTACCAGAACCCAAAAAATAAACATTCATGGTTCTTTAGTATTAACCCAGAAGTGGTTGATAAACCGATACCAAATTGGTTTTACAATTGGTGGCAAAAATTTGGGCCATCTTTGGAAATTCTTCCAAAAGAATTATTGGAATTATACAACTCATGGTGTGATAATAGTCCTCTTATAACAAAAATAGCTTCAAATAAGCTTATTATAGGACAATGTCCATGCCTTTTCTTTATCAAATTTCAAATCCCATGGATATGGAGGTGGTCTATGACCATCGGAAAAGACCAAAATAATATTCCTGTACTTAGAAGAAATTTCTTCTATAAATGGTGGATTAGAATGGATCCTGAAGACCTCAAAAAATTAATATCTCAGGTCTTGTCTAAGATCAATGAAGATAAAGAAAATGGTTTAAATAATGTTAATCTCCAAAATTTGTCTATGACAAATTTAAAACATTACTTCCAGAAAAAGTACCCTCAAGAATCTGAGGAAGAAATTATGGTTAGAACTCTTGATCACATGAAGACACAATTCTTCAGCACGTTTCAAGTCAAAGAAATGTCAACATCCTCACAGGGATCTATTGAACAAAGCGAAATGGATTGCTTAGCTGGGGAATCTCAGCAAGAAGACGAACCCTATCCAGAAGATTTCTGGGATGCCATGATCCAATCCATGACTAAGCATGTGAAAGGAAAAGGACAAGAATAAGTGCCATAATTAAAAATAATCATGTGCCAAGATTTGGTGGAAGACACGCAATTATGCTGTCGTTTTTACCTTTTTAATTTTTGTATTTTTATCTTTTGATTTTTGTCTTTTTTCATTCAATTATGTGTCGATGGGGCCCAAAGCGTACCCGGCATAATTAATGATTTTTTGTCGCCTTTTGTAACCGGCTACCGGAACCTACAGTAGCCCTTTTACCGGCTTAAATAGTAAGCCTTAGTTTGCCTATATAAGGCATTTTATTTTCATTTCTTAGGCAGAGCTTCGCCTACCTCTCTCTCTCTCTCTCTCTCTTGTAACATACTTCTCCTCTTGTAAACACTCTTCTTGTAATATAACCTCTGAAGTTTGAAGATAGAAGTTCTCCTCTTGTTCTTTATTTTGAAGACAATCAAGGTAATTATTTACATGTTTTTTCATAGCTAAACTTGTGTTGTGGTAAGCTGGTTCTCATGAACTGGCACTATTAGATGAATAAAGTATTCTTTCCGCTGTAAACTGGTATCAAGAAAGCATTTCTTTTTTGACTGTAGAATATTTTAATTGGGTTGGATTCCATTTACCCGAAGTAAACCTAACCAATTCTTCTTTAGAAGTACTTGGGTCAACTTGTTTGAGAATCCCTCCATAACCTATATTAGAGGCGTCTGTTTCAACGATTTTAAAAAACTTTGGATTTGCCAAGTTTAGACAAGGAAGGGTTTTGACCCTGTATTTAATATATTGGACTGCCTTGGTATGGGCCTCAGTCCATGGGCCAGCATTTTTTCTAAGCCTATTATATAATAAGGCTGTATCTCGGGCTAGATTTTTATAATAGTCTGAAATATAATTCAGGCTTCCTAAAAATCTTTGCAATTGCTTCTTTTCCAGAATTTCATCAGGAAATTTAGAAGCGAATTCTATACTTCTACTTATAGGGATAATTTTCCCTTGGTCAATTTCATGAAATTATAGTCCTTGAAGGCATCTAAGTCCTTTTTATTTAAAAGTCTAATAATCTGATTGTTATTAGATATCTGAACAGTTTGTTCTATCTGTTTAACAGCAAATTTTGCTTTTAAGTCAAACATCCCAATTTTATATATTTGTTTTGAAGGAACCATTGGTAAAGCCCACTTATTAAGTTGGTCTAAATTATTAGGGAATTCAATTAATTCCTCATTTTTTAGAGAATTATTTTGATGATCATGATCTGATAAGAATATATCAGAAGCAATCCAGCTTAGTATTCATACGAATGGGTATGACTATAAGCAAGGTAGTGAAGTTATAGCAATATGCTATAGAATTTACTACAAAGTTTTGAACACGCTTAACCCTAAAGCTAAGCGTATAACTTTTCCTGGTACAACAACTTTGGTGCAAACAAATTTGTTGACATCAAATGTTGCAACTAATAGGTTGCTAAGATGGGAAGAAATTAACTTTCCAGAAACTTGGGCTCTTCCGCAGGAAGTAGAACCCAAACCTGTCCTTAATAAGGATATAGATCAAATCATCCAAAATACAGAGGGTGATATAGAAATCAGGTTTAATTCTAATAGAATTACCAGAATTCCTAGATCATTATCTTCTAGGCATTCAGTTAGTGAATATTACACTACACCAGGTGATATACCGAGACCTTCTATTGAAGTTGTTGATGATGTTAAGGTTAATGAAAATAATATTCCTTATGGGGTTTATGAACCACAGAGTAGGAAATCTCCTACTACCTCAGAAATGAGCTTCCATATTAATTAATGGATTTTAGTCCAGGAAGCGATCTGAGAAGACTCATCAATGATGAGTTTATGCAGGAAAGATATTCCGAATTTAGAAAATGGTATTTTTCATATTATTCTTCTCCTGAACTTCAGGCTATAAAAGAAAAATTTTATGAACATTTAACCTACCATCAGACTTATATGCCTTTTGCTAAATGGTTTTTAAAATATTTTCATGAACGTTTAGACTATGAGATAAATGTCTTGAAAGAAAGAGTTTTTGAAAACTCAAAAGGAGAAAAAATTCATTCAAGCTTTCCTCCAAAAAATTATGATATTATTTTAGGAAAAAACGTAGAAGCAAATGCTTTCACCCATTTTATTGAAAGATCTCAAATTGCTTTAAAAGATTTAAATTCAATTATGAGCGCCCAAAATTATACTAATTTATTTTTAGTAATTTTGGGAGATGAATTTAAAGCCTTAGAAGAAAATTTGTCTTCATTAAAAACCTTGTTTGAGCAACATATCTCTCAACAAGAGCTTATTTTAAAAAATTCTCAAAAGAATTATGCTCCGGTTATCAAAGAAGAACCTATAGTTCAACCTCCAATAAAAATTGAAGGTTTTAAAATGAACAATAGTAAAAACGAGTTTTTAGATATTCTAGAAGAAAAACTAAAAAATTTAAAAATAAATGTTTTATCTGGTAAAGAATCATCAGAAAATTCTGATGAGGATATAGACAAATTAGCAACAATATTTGCTAATCAAGATATTAATAATACCAATAATTATGAGGAAATAAATCCCATATATGCTTCAAAGCAAATAGAAAAGTATTATTATAAAAGACCTTCTCCTCAGGATTTATATATATATATATATATATATATATATATATATATATATATATATATTTGTATGCATTTTTCATCTTTCCTTCAAAAATAGAGCAAATCAAATTAGTAATTTATATAATCATATATAATTGCTCTAAAAATAATCCAAAATTGTCTCTAAAAATGCACTAAATTAGAGTTTATCAGGCCGCGATAGAACTCACTGAGACAAGTTGTCTCACCCAATCTATGTTGTTGTTTTTCAGAATTGCAGGCTAAGTTGAAGATGATGAGGCATGGTCATGGAGACGCTTGAGGAGCAGCCGCTATCTTTATTTCATTATGTCTCGTATTTCAGTTTCCTTTGTATTTCTGTATTTCTATTCAGTATCTTAAGACTATTCGATTGTACGACTTATGCTTATAAAGTTGTAAATCGCTTCCGCAGACTTTCTATTTTGGTACTGAACACTAGTTGAGAGGTGTAAGGAACGATATTATGTATTTCTCTTGTTAAGTTATGTAAGCGCACTTGATGGGTTTTAGCATCGAGTATTAGTATGTGTTCAGTATTTAAAACAGGAGGTACTCTGATGTATGCCAGTAGTGCGCTTCGGTAATTTCTACAAGTTAGAAATTATCGGGGTGTTACTTTTTTTATATTTTTTCTATAAATTTGTGGCGGAAACGGGTACCCGTGGGGAACTCGTCCCCGTTTGGGACGGGGTTGGGGGATGCAAAACCCGACTCCGATAGAGGTAGGGGCGGGGACGGAGAATGCCAAACCCGGCCCGACCCGCCCGTTGCCATGCCTAAACGTAGAGAGTAATTTTTTTATTTTTTATTTTGATAAATTAAACGCAATAATTAATACCAGAATAACTTGCACCAAAAAAAATTAATACCAGAATAACACAAAATTTGATAAAACAATTTTCAATTGCGGAAACAACATGAATGTACGAAACAGTCCCTACTCATTTAGCCTATTCATTATTTGGTTTTCTCTAAACACTTTATTTTTAGAGGCAAACGTTAAAATCTTATATATAAATTTTGTGGAGTCTTGGCAAAAAAAAAATTCATAACATATTTATGTAAACTACGATGCTAAGTAGTATGGTTTTCGATGCTTTAATGATCGCAATAATATGTTTTTTGATGCTTTAGTGTTCGCAAAAAAAATCTAAGTATTCAATTATGCAAAATTTGTGCCTTAAAAACCGGTTTGGTAAAAAAGTATAATTTCGTGACAAAATACATAAAGTGTAATGCTAAGCATTGCGTTTTGAGCTACTTTAGTGTTTGAAAAAAATTAACCGTTCAAATACTCAAAATTCATTCCTCAATATCAATTTTTTTTAACTATTCGAATATGCAGAGTTTGTTCTTCATTGATCGGTTTGGTGAAAAAAATCATGTCAAAACGAAATGTGTAAAGTACGATGCTAAGTAGTGTTTTTTGATGCTTTGGTGTTCGCAAAAAAAATTAAACTATTCAAATATCCAAAGTTTGTGTCTCAATAACCGATTTGGTGAAAAAAAAATAATTTCGTGACAAAATACGTAAAGCGTGATGCTAAGCAGCATGTTTTGGGGTACTTTAGTGTGCGAACAAAATTTTAACCGTTCAAATACTCAGAGTTCATTCCTCAATAACTGATTTGGTGAAAAAAAATAATTTCGTGACAAATATGTACACACTCTATTTTAGTTTTAAAGTCTGCGATCACATTTTTTATTACATATTTTGTTTAATGCATACTTACCTACAATTTAAACAATATTTTCTCATGTAGTGTGTTTTTGGATGCTTTAGTGATCGCAATAGTATGTTTTTTTATGCTTTAGTGTTTGCAAAAGAATCCAACCATTCAAATATGTGAAATTTGCGCCTCAAAAACCGGTTTGGTGAAAAAATATATATTTTTATGACAAAGCGTATTTTGAGATACTTTATGATCAACAAACGAGAATGTTTCATATTGGAATTTTAAAAACAAATTTTAACGAGCAGGAATTTCATATTAACTCAAGTTTTTGAGATCAAGCACTATCTTGATTCTGTAAAAATCGTTGCAAAGTGGAAGAGAGAAAGAAAGGGTGCGGTGTTGCTGTTGAATTGATTTCCCCGAAATTCACAGAGCTCACGCACACACAAAGGGAAACACTATCACTCCCTTCGTATCAGATCCGAATCTCTCTCTTTTCCTTCTTCACCGTTTCTCCGATTCCGGCGGGCCGTTTAATCGATTTCTTCCCTTCGGGATTTGATCCAATTGAATTTCCCTGTGGACACAAATATCAATCATGAACCCTTTCTCTTCAGGAACGCGTTTGAGGTAAGCAATTGAATTCTTCACTTCTTCCGTTATTATCTTAGAATCGGATCACCGTTGAGTTTGAACACACACTCTTCTTTCCTCTTCAATGCATTCAGATACTTATTTTGTAGCTGATTAGGGATTTATGTTTGAATTATTTCCGCATTTTCGTATCTTATTGGAATTTATAGCTCTTTTTAGTTTAGATTTTAATTTTTGAAGCTAAAATTTGTGATATTTGTTAAGAATTCATTTGTTTGGGGATTTTCTCACTGTATTTGAATTGGATATTGAAATTGAAATGCTAGCCTTCTAATGTATACATATACTGCAATTCATCTCTAGCGTGGAGAATGAACTTAAATTTAATGTTGTACACATCTTCAGAAGTTCTTTCCTATATTATTAAAACCGTTGGAATAATTCATAAACAATATATCTTATGGATATTAAAACAAAATCAAAACCAAAGCATTTTTCCTACTAGGTGTAGGTGGAGTCAACTATATATCAATACTACAATGTCCTTTGTGTGGCATTAGCGTTCTTCCAATATCGATAGAAACTGAATGCTGTGACAAAGGTAGCGATGAGGTTCAGAATCAAGATAGTGCTTGACCTACACATTCTAAGATAGATTATTATTTTCCCCCTCATCTGCAGAATGCCACTGAAGCTGTCCCTATTAAAGCATTAGGTACCTCAACCAACCAGATGGATTTAAAACATTACATAATAGAATTGGAATTATAATCATCCTATAGCGCCACTGACCCAAGCGGGATTTTATTTTCTGCATATTCCTGCAGCTAGGTGTGTGATTTTCTTTGTATATTTGTGATTAACTTTTTGTTTCGAAATACCTTTTGTTTTGCTAAATCATATGCTCTAAGCATTTTTCCAGGTTCTCTTGCAAGTTGCAAAGATGATAAATGTTTAATATTTAGTTTCTGTTGGTGTTTAATTATAATGCCTATCTTTTACTTATCCGGTTCATATCCTAACTTATAGGGACATGATTCGGGCCATACGTGCTTGCAAAACTGCGGCAGAAGAGCGTGCTGTTATAAGAAAAGAATGCGCAGTCATTCGTGCTTCCATAAATGAAGATGGTCAAGATTATAGGCATCGAAATCTTGCTAAGCTAATGTTTATTCATATGCTTGGTTACCCCACACATTTTGGTCAAATGGAGTGCCTTAAGTTGATAGCGTCTCCCGGATTTCCGGAGAAGAGAATAGGTTATCTTGGCCTCATGTTGCTTCTTGATGAAAGACAAGAAGTTCTTATGTTGGTCACAAATTCTTTGAAACAGTATCCATTTTCTCGTCATATTTTTATTTATGTTTGTATTCCCTGATATTTACATTCCACTTTATAATGTGTATATTGATATTGATCTTCTACTTAAACATAATTAGGGGGAAATATTAATAATGGATTATTTCAAAACCTTAACCGAATCACAGAGATCTTAATCACACAAATCAATATATAGTTGGACTTGCACTTTGTGCATTGGGAAACATCTGTTCAGCGGAAATGGCCCGTGATCTTGCACCCGAGGTTGAGAGATTGCTACAATTTCGTGATCCCAATATTCGGAAGAAGGTGACTTTTTCAATGCATTTCATAAGAGTTTATATCTCTTCTGGAACTACATATATTGATTTTTTGTTATACATTTGAGGGAGAAGAGGCCATGGGTGCTTCTTAATGACAGTAACATATTTCTCTTTACTAATAGTGATTAGTTTTGGAGCTTCTGTACTTTTACTCTGCTGGATAATGGTTTGTTACTTATTCTTGTTTCTTAATTTTTTTAACGATATTTGCTTTATGAATTGTGGAGACTTTCTTCCATGCATCTAGCGACCAATAAAATAGAGTTTGATTTTACTGAAATAAAATGTCCCATACGAGATAGGACTTAACTCTGATCCTTATCCTTGTATAATAGTAAATACACTTGTCTCCATCCTTGTGTGGTTGCTACTTATTTTAAATTGAAAAGAGATAATCAAGATTCACAAGCAACTTGCATCTACCCAATCATTTCCAATAGGAAAAGAATGGAAAGACATGTACTTCAATAGATATAGGGTTCCCAGTCAAACAAAGACACATCTTGTTTTGGTGTTTCTGCAAGTATGTAGATTTTCAATGATGTTCAATCATTCCACAACTAATAATAATTTTACCTTATGTGTGCCACAACTATTTGACTTAAAAAAATTAAATTTTGGGATGCATAATCATGAATGATCACATAATAGCAAACATTGTTTGAGTTATGAGATTGAATATGCAAAGTTAGATTGCTGTATATACACCTTTTTTCATGATTTCCAGTAAGTTTTGCTTCGTGCCATTTTCTTGTTCCTTTTTCTTTCATTTCCATTATTTCGGGTGGAAATATATTTATTAGCATATGTTAAATAACTTGGTATCCAGATGGTTGGTTCTATTGCCTGATTTTAGTTGTCACGTCTTGGTGTTTTTATGATCTCCTTGTACCTATTTTTAAAGTATTCTGTGCATTATTAGCAAAACCTTTCCTATTTAACCGATTGAGTTATAATTCTTCATTTCATAAATTAACTATGCTCACTATTATATAGGCAGCATTGTGCTCTATAAGGATCATTAAGAAAGTTCCAGACTTGGCAGAAAATTTTGTCAAACCTGCTACTTCCTTACTTAGGGAGAAGCATCACGGTGTTTTGATCACTGGGGTCCAGCTTTGTACAGATCTGTGTAAAATTAGCACTGAAGCTCTTGAGCATATTAGGGAGGTAATTTTATATCTTTCTTATAATTATATTGTTAATCACAGGGTGTAACCTACTTTAGATATTAATTGAAGTAAACTATTCTATAAAGACTTAGTGGGGCTAGATGTTCATGATTTCAACTACTCTTATAGTTTATGGGGTATGCCGGTATGGCACTGTGGCATAATGTTCATGATTTCAAAAACTATCTTATGTATTAATTTCTGCAAGAAAGTCTGTCGGGCATAAATAGTATATAGCACCTCAGGTCCTATATGTAAGAAACATTTGACAAAATCATCAAGACCAATTAGTGTATTGTAATGAGTTGATTTCAATGAATGATGTTATAATTTTATTTTTTCCCCCCACAAAAACCCTTTGTATTAAGTGAGAGAGAAAACTCATTGTATTAAGTGGATAAAAAACTTCATATTAAATACTGGTAAATATGGAACTGAGCAGTTAATGTGGTTGAAAATAATGTCTTGTTTCTTACATTTAGGACCAAGAAAACAACTCATTTTGTTTCTTATCTATAGGATTGGAAGTAGTACTTTCAACTGTAAAGGAAAATAAAGAGGGGTTCATATGTGCAACACTGAAACTTAATGATGCAAAGTTTATCTTTTGTGGCATTTTTATGTGAGAACACTATTAATTGAACTTCAATTGTGGCCCGCTTCTGTTGTAACAAAATATTCATTGAACATTTATTACAGAAATGCACAGATGGTTTGGTTAGAACTCTTAGAGATCTAGCAAACAGTCCTTATTCACCAGAGTATGATGTTGCTGGCATCACTGACCCATTTCTCCACATCAGATTGCTTAAGCTTTTGCGGGTGTTGGGTGAAGGTGATGCTGATGCTACTGACTCTATGACTGACATACTTGCCCAGGTCAGTTATATGTACATTGTTTTTTGTATTTTTCATGCTGCAATGGTTGTTTATTTATCATTTTTGAATGGCATTATATGATGATCTTGTATGTTGCGAACCATATATGCTTTTAGGATATCTTTTCCACTTGCATGGGATTTTGTGAAGCCAAACCTTAGTATTAAAACTATAGGGCTTTAGACAAAGAGAGAAGAGAAAGAATTAAGACTATGAAATATGAATATTGTTTGATATGAAGGATGATAATGATGCTAGACACTAACCCTTATTTACACTACTCCCTCCTGTCCTCTTTGGAATATTTATGTATCAATTCTCAAATTATTTGTCATTTAACAATATCAAGATATTAATTACATTTTCCAGTGGTTTCCTTATGTATTTATATCTTAACAACCCAATATTAATTAGTCCTTCCACCGAACTCCTATTACACTAAGACCTTTTTAGTTAACAAATATTATTTTATCTTGAATATAGTTGCAATCAATTATTTTCTTAAAAATCACGCATAACCTTAAATGACACTTACTATGAGCGGAGGGAGTAATACAAAACTCGAAATCCTAATTAAGTACACATGTTCCTGCATGTAAGTAGGCATCGGGCATCATAAATGAACTTCTGTTGAGAAGCTGGGTTTTTTAATCTCTAGATGCAGTGTTAGACATATGTTTCTATCAAATTCGTTGAAGAAATATAAGGAGTGTTTCCAAGGAAAAGGAGGGGCTCTTGGCGCGTGTGTGTGTGATTTTATACCACTTTAATAAATGAGGTTTATTTTCTGCAGGGGGACTAGTCAAATATTTATGCTGTAGCCTGCTCCTGTATATTAAATGAGAGTTCTGGCTCTTGATTGAACAAGAGCCACTGTCTTCCACAAACAACCACATGTCCTTCAAAAAAACTTTCCATGGCCTTTTTTTATTATTCTTTTACTCTTTTATCAAATTCAATTTCAAATGGGAGTCCTTCTTAATTTTCTTCTTTTAATTATCCCCGATTATCAGCATATTAAATTCAAATTCACACCAATTATTCCCTAATATCCACACATCAAATTCAATTTACAACCCTGATTTCTGATTATCTCTATATTTTATCACTGAATAACCCAGATTAGTTTAATATGCTGCTGAAAAATTCTCCAAAATTTCCAGTCTTGATCTGTATAAGTTTTTAAATATTCATGTAAATATATTAAAATCCAATTGGAAAAAATGTGCATTGCACGGGACTACTAACTAGTTATTATATATAGATTTTGTCTCTCTTAGAAGAGCCAATTAAATGACCAATTAAAGTAGCTTCATAAATAATGTTGAGTGTTAACCACTTGTTGCAGCCATCAAGATTTTTATCATTTGTTTCAGTAATCGTAGGATTTGTTTGTTATTGACTGAAATGAGTTGATGATTTTAATCTACTTTTGCTTATTATTGGCCATTCTTTTCTGAAATTTAAGGCTGATAATTTTTATATTTGCTGTCTGTTTTAGGTGGCTACCAAAACTGAGTCAAATAAAGTTGCGGGGCATGCCATTTTATACGAGTGTGTTCAAACAATAATGAGCATTAAACATGACAGTGGCCTACGTGTACTTGCCATCAATCTCTTGGGAAGATTCTTGTCAAACCGTGACAACAATATCAGGTTTACTTCTGGTCATTACTTTTCCATGATAAAATAGCCGAAGAACTTTATTAACGCTGTTGAGATATGTTGTAAATAGTAGATTTATTTATATGTGTATTCGGCCCAGGCCCGTTAGGTTTTCACATAGAATAGCCTATTTAAACTCATTAGTGCTTGTACTCTAGACACAACATATACAGTTAATAAGACGGAACTACAGCTGCTCTGTAGTCGCAGACGTAGGCAAACATTGGCCAAACTGCGTGATCAATATCGTCTCTCTATTCTGTTCGTCTCTATTTAACATGGTATCAGAGCCTATGATCACTAGGCCTGAAAACTCCAGAAACCCTAGCCGTCACGCTCAAACCCTTGTTGAACCCTAGCTGTCTCGTTGATTGTTCATCCTCAACGGCCCTAGGTGCTACGAAAGTCATACCATCAGAATCGCCATCATCAGATCGGTCTCTCCTCCAAGCGCCGCCGCCAAAAAAAAAATCCTAACGCGCTGTCACGCACCGTCACAGCACCGTGAGACTCCGTCCGCGTGAAGCCCACGCGCCGCCCTCTGCTTCTCCGTTTGCCTCGCCGCTTGCACCGACGTGTTCGCCAGACTCTCCTCTCTCCGTTTTGGCACTGTTTGGTTAGTGGGTCCCACTCCTTTGGTGAGTTTGTCCCTGTTTGGTCGTTTGTGTTGCAACGGTCTCTATTTGGTCCTATTTGTTTGAACAGCCCCCTGTTCCACGCCTGTCTACTGCTCTAGAGAAGTTTCTGCTCTTCTCTGATTGTGGTTGGCCTTCCCATTATTGTCAAAGATAAGTTCATCTTCAGAAAACGACAACAACAACAACAAATCTGGATCGTCAGGTAAGAGTCTCGTGTCTTATGCTTTCTCCGGAATCCCTCTATAACAATGGAGAAACTCAATGGTGATAATTATTTGAATTGGTCTGCATCTGTCAAAATGTGGTTTATGGGACAAAGGCTTTTAGATCACCTCACTAAGAATTCTACGGATATTGGTAAAGATTTGCGTGAAGATTGGGAACAAGCAGATTGTCAACTGGTCTCTCTTTTGTGGCAATCCATTGAACCCTCCTTGCTGGTCCATTATCGTTCATACACTACTTGTTATGATATTTGGCAGAAGACTAAGAATGTTTATTCTAATGATATCCAGCGTCTCTATGGTGTTATTCATAATTTAGCCACCTTCAGATGACAGAAGACAACATCATGACATATGCTAATAAAGCTCAGTCAGCAGTAAATGAGTTCAAGCTCATTGTGACCGACAATGACCCGAAGAAGATGCTTGAGAAACTCGATAATGTGTGTATGATCTATGTTCTTCATGGTCTCCATCAAAAGTATGAGTCAGTACGGAGCAACATTCTTTCTGCATCAGACATTCCCTCAACAGAGGATGTTATCAGACGTCTCATACGTCTTCCTGGATTGGAAGGAACTGGAGGGAATGGATCTCACACTAACATAAAATCTTCTGCTCTTGTTTCTAATTTTGCAGGTCGTGGGGAACGCGGTCGTAGTCGTGGGGGTGGTCGAGGAGGTTGTGTTGGAGGACGTCCTCAGTGCACTTATTGTAAGAAACTTGGTCATACTGAAGACAAGTGTTATTCCCTTCATGGCTTTCCAGAGAAACCAGTAAATGTGACCCAGGTTAATGATTCTGAACAGAGAAGCACTAAACAAAATGTTCTTTCTGATGAGGAGTATAAGGCATTCCTGCAGTAGAAGACTTCCCAGACTTCATCATCAGCAATAATTGCTCATTCTGGTAATTCTACAGTCTGCTTCTCTCAATCATCACCTGTTGACTCCTGGATTGTGGACTCTGGAGCTTCCGATTGCGTGTCTGGTAATCCATCTCTTTTATTCAAAATATCCCAACCTAACACCCCACATTATATTACCGTTGCCGACGGATCAAAAGTTAAAGCTAGTGGCATTGGTGAAGCTACTCCTCTTCCATCCTTACCCCTTGACAATGTTCTTCTTATTCCTAATTGCCCATTTAATTTAATTTCAGTTAGTCGTCTGACTCGAAGTCTCAAATGTTCTATAACTTTTGATGATGATTATTTTGTTATACAGGACCAGAGTACAAAGCGGACGATTGGTACAGGATATGAGTCATATGGACTTTACTACCTCCGGCCCATCCAGCCTTCATCTACAATTGCCTCCACTTCTACTACAGAGTCTTCAAGTCTTCTTCATCGTCGGTTAGGTCATCCAAGTCTCAAGAAGTTCAAAGTTATGGTTCCTCATTTGTCTCACCCGCAGTCATTAGACTGTGAGTCTTGTCAGCTTGGGAAACACGTCCGTTCTTCCTTCCCTAGCAGTACTCAGTCACAAGCTCGTTCTCCTTTTGATGTTGTTCACTCAGATGTATGGGGACCGAGTCGAGTCACTTCAGTTGTAGGACATAGATATTTTGTCACTTTTATTGATGAGTTTTCTAGATGTACGTGGATCTACCTACTTAAGGATAGATCTGAACTTCTTGGTGTCTTTCAAAATTTCTTTAAGGAAATCAAAAATCAATTTGGTTGTTCTATTCGCACTTTACGCAGTGATAATGCGAAAGAGTATTTTTCTGCATCATTTAATTCTTTTATGATTGAAAATGGCGTCATACATCAATCATCTTGTCCCCATACCCCACAACAAAATGGGATTGCTAAATGTAAGAACCGTCATATAATTGAAACAGCACACACTTTGCTTATTCATGCTAATGTTCCTTTGAAGTTTAGGGGGGGATGCTGTCCTCACTGCAGGGCACTTGATTAATAGAATGCCATCCTCTGCTATCCAGAATAGGGTTCCTCATTCCATATTGTTCGCCGATGAACCCTTGTTCCGTATCTCTCCTCGAGTCTTCGGATCCACTTGTTTTATTCATGATCTTACTCCGGGACTTGATAAATTGTCTGCTCGTGCAGTTAAGTGTGTCTTCCTTGGCTATTCAAGAGTTCAAAAGGGATATCGATGCTACTGTCCCTCCACACATCGCTTCTACATGTCTGCTGATGTCACCTTCTTTGAGGATGCACTCTTCTTTGCATCTCCCATTGAGTTTGAGTCTGTCTCTCAAGTATTACCTATTCCTAACCTTGTCCCGGTAGTTCCACTCCCACCCATCATTGACCAGATAGATCACCCTTCTCCTACGGAACTTTCTAGTCCTCCTAGTCCTCCCCCCTTGCAAACTTATCAACGTCGTGCTCGTCTCCCTCCTGTCGACCCACCTCCTACAGAAGATCTTAGTGACTCATCTCCTGCCCCAGTTCCCTCTTCTACTCCCGATCCGCCTACCGAGTCAGAAGACCCTCCTATTGCAGTGCGCAAAGCTACTCGTTCCACCTGTAACCCTCAACCTATTTATAATTTCTTCAGCTATCACCGCTTATCACCTTCGCATTATACATTTGTCTCTGCTATTTCTTCCATCACTATTCCTAAGTCTACGCAGGAAGCTCTTTCTCATTCAGGTTGGAGATAAGCTATGATTGATGAGATGACAGCCTTAGAATCTAACCAGACATGGACTCTTGTGCCGCCTCCTCCTGGTAAATCTATTGTTCGGTGTCGTTGGGTATATACTGTCAAAGTTGGTCCAGACGGAAGTATTGATCGTCTGAAAGCACGCCTCGTTGCTAAGGGCTATACTCAGGTTTTTGGTCTTGATTACAATGATACTTTCTCACCGGTGGCTAAAACGACTTTTGTTCGTCTATTCCTTTCTATGGCTGCAATGCGACATTGGCCATTGTATCAACTAGACATCAAGAATGCGTTTCTCCATGGAGATCTAGAAGAAGAAGTTTATCTGGAGCAACCACCTGGTTTTGTTGCTCAGGGGGAGTGTCGTGGGTATGTCTGTTGACTTCACAAAGCCTTGTATGGTCTTAAACAATCCCCTCGAGCATGGTTTGGGAGATTCAGCAGTGTTGTTCAAGAGTATGACATGATTCGGAGTGAAGCTGACCACTCTGTCTTTTATAAGTTCTCCTCTCACAAATGTATTTATCTGGTTGTCTATGTCAATGATATTGTCATTACAGGTAATGATCATGATGGGATTGCAGGACTTAAACAACATCTAGTCCACCACTTTCAGGTCAAAGATCTTGGAAAGTTACGATACTTTCTTGGCATTGAGGTAGCTCATTCTAAGGCAGGGATTGCTATTTCCCTGAGAAAGTATGCTTTGGATATTTTAGAAGAGACCAAAATGCTGGATTGCAAGCCAATTGATTCTCCTATGGATCCTAATGTCAAGATCCTACCAGATCAGGGGGAGCCCTTTTTAGATCCAGGAAGGTATAGGAGGCTAGTTGGAAAGTTAAATTACTTGACCATGACGAGGCTAGATATTTCATATGCTGTTAGTGTGTGAGTCAATTCCTATATTCTCCTTGTGACAGTCATTGGGATGCCGTTGTTAGAATCCTGAGATACATCAAGGGAGCTCCTGGAAAAGGTCTTGTTTACACGGATAGAGGTGATTCAAATATTGTCGCTTACACAGATGCTGATTGGGCTGGTTACCCCTTTGATAGAAGGTCCACATCTGGGTATTGTGTTCTTATTGGTGGAAATCTAATTTCATGGAAAAGTAAAAAACAAAATGTTGTTGCCAGATCCAGTGTTGAGGCTGAATATCGAGCTATGGCGCTTACCACTCAGAAGCTCACGTGGCTGAAACATCTTCTCCAAGAGTTGCGTTGTGAAAAACAAAATGTTGTTGCCAGATCCAGTGCTGAGGCTGAATATCGAGCTATGGCGCTTACCACTCAGGAGCTCACGTGGCTGAAACATCTTCTCCAAGAGTTGCGTTTTTGTAAAATAGGCACTATGAGTCTCATCTGTGATAATCAAGCAGCCCTACATATTGCGTCCAATCCAGTCTTTCATGAGCGAACCAAACACATTGAAGTTGATTGTCATTTTGTTCGTGAGAAGATTGTGTCCGGCGACATTGCTACTTCATTTGTTGGTTCTAATGATCAATTGGCAGACATCTTCACAAAAGCTCTTCGAGGACCAAGGATAACTTACATATGTGACAAGCTGGATGCCTACAATCTTTACGCTCCAGCTTGAGGGGGAGTGTTGAGATATGTTGTAAATAGTAGATAGTAGATTTATTTATATGTGTATTCGGCCCAGGCCCGTTAGGTTTTCACATAGGAAAGCCTATTTAAACTCATTAGTGCTTGTACTCTAGACACAACATATACAGTTAATAAGACGGAACTACAGCTGCTCTATAGTCGGAGACGTAGGCAAACATTGGCCGAACTGCGTGACCAATATTGTCTCTCTATTCTGTTCGTCTCTATTTAACAAACGCTAACACCACTACATTGGGTGTTCACATTACAAGGTTATGATTCATTTCATATAAAAGCAAAAAGAAATAGAAATTTTAACTCTTAAGCACTGTAAGAGGTCTAAGATGTACCCTCCATCCAGGGAAGGATACTTGTTTACAGTCCAATGAATTGATTAACGAATCTTGGAAATGTCCATTATCAGTTAGATTGATCTTTGGCCCCTTTGAACATTCTCCTGTTTTATTCCAACCTCCAACCATAATGCCCATGGCAACGGTGAACTGTCTGTTTTTGTTTGTGTTAGGATATCCAGATTTTGTTTGATCTATGACCCCAAAGCAGCATTTTGACTGGTATGAACGGAATATGGAGAGTTATCACATTTTAATGTTAATTGTTGTAAGGTTACAAAGTAATCTCTAGGATACTTATCTTAGCTGATACAGAGATGATCTGGCTCTCTATTACGTATCATCATCATGATGACATGTTTGTCACTGTCCCAAACGCCTTTTGACAGGATAATGGCCTACTGGATTTTAGGGCTTAAAATGCCACTTTCCATAATGATTCTAGACTGGCTGCATACCCCATCTATCAATCACAGAATTAAAGGAGAGAAAATTCGTTCATTAGATTCTTATGCCAATAGTTTTGCAGGCATTTTCATTTAAGATTGTGTTTCATACACACAATAATACTAAGCACGTGCTTACAAAATTTCATAATGCAGTAGGAAATTTACCTGACAAAAGGCATAAGGGATTTTTGTAAACATCACAGGGCATTTTGGTAGGAGCATTTTAGGAATATCATAATTAAAATACCACAACAGAGTTAGGCTTTCCTCTCTCGCTCTGTCTCACATCTCCCTCTGTGTCGCATCTCTCTGTCTCATACCAGAACAATTTAGGCTTCGGTTGTTGCATCTATCTTTGGTTGTCATGCTCTCTCTGGTGGTCGTGTCTCTCTACGGAATCACGCCTCTCACATTATCACTCTCTCTTACCTCTGTTTCAGGTTCTCTGCTTCATCCTAGTCACTGGTCACGCAGCAGCAGCGTCTCTCATTCCTTTCTGGTAACTGCTGCCATTCCTTTATCGGGGGGGGGGGGGGGGGGGTGCGCTCCTGCTGGATAATAAAAACTAATAGGTCTCTGATTGGCTATATACCGACATTTCTATTTGTGTTTAAATTATCTTTGTCAAAATCACGCCTGTAAGAAGGAAATTACATTTTGACTATGTTGTTTGTAAAATATATGCTACCCTATAACTAATTTTATCTTTGGCTGTTGACTGGAAAAGGCACCTTAGAACTATTAAATTACTATAAAGGGTGAACTTGCAGTTAGGGAAGGAGTGAGGAATGAAATTAGTCTATAAAATCAGTTGTGTGCCTGTGCATTGTTTTAATTGAGTACTTTTTGAAGGCCTACCAACTGATTCCATGTCTCTTGTGTTCTTCAAAGTTCAGACTATATATTTGTTCCATCCCTCAGTTTTTTTATTTGAAACTTAATTATGTAATTTTATGCTTTGTGGATATCATACTTCATCATTGAAATGAATCATACTCTTCCTACCCTCTTCCTTCAGATATGTGGGATTAAATATGCTAATGAACGCCGTAGCTGCTGATGCTCAGGCAGTGCAGAGACACCGTGCAACAATTTTAGAATGTGTAAAGGTATTAGATTCATTCTTTTTGTCGGTACTTCTTATCCATTGACAAGTAGGAGTTTTTAGTTACAGCTAGAGAAGTTTATCACTTGACTCTTTCTTTCAGGATTCAGATGCTTCAATCCGGAAAAGAGCCCTTGAACTTGTATATGTTCTGGTGAACGAAACTAATGTGAAGCCATTAGTGAAAGAGCTTATAGATTATCTGGAAATCAGTGATCATGATTTCAGAGGGGACCTTACTTTTAAAATTTGCTCCATAGTTGCAAAGTGAGTCATCATAAGTTTCTGAATGGAATTCCTTTTCAGTATACATCATTTTCTCTTTTTTTTTGGGGGGGGGGGGGGAGGGTTAGTCGGATGCTAGAGTTGCCAAATAGGATATTGTGTGCACTTTATTTAATTTTTTAAATTTTCTGTATCCAATAATTTCTGGGGAAATTTATGATATTTCATCAATATAAGATGGTTCAATTTCTCACAGGTACAAGTTTTATTACCTTGTGTGTTTTACCATTTCCATTTCGTTAAAAACAAAACTCATCTTATATATATATATATATATATATATATATATACACTATTGGTATGTTTACATGAGCAATTACCAATTAGTGATGTGAATCTCCCTTTATTATCATCTGTAGATATGCTTAAATATTATGTGTTTATATTTTTGAATTTAAATTTTTATTCAAGTATCTTTGTTGTGCCGTATCTTGATTTTCATAATTTTCCCATACTATCATATCATGTATCTGGGCTTCATTTAAACATTTTTAGGATATCACTGGTCCTTATTCTCCCACTTCCTCTTCGGTAAAATAAAAAAAATTGATTTGGCTTATTTCACATGGTCCTCATCTTTGTTTCCTGGTTTTAGTTTGGAACAATTAATTAAAGAGTTTCTTTAGGTTGCAATTATAAATCTTATTTAGTTGATTATCATTTTTTCAATGCTGCTTCAGGTTTTCCCCAGAGAAGATCTGGTACATTGATCAGATGCTAAAGGTTCTGTCTGAGGTATAAATATAAGAGACAAGTTTTTGTAGTGAATGAAACTCATGCTAGGATTTTAGGGTATACATCACATCCGTGATGTATTTGTATTTGTTGGGCAATAATATCCTGTAAAAAATGGATTTTCTATAGCAGCTTTATTATATTTTTGCAGTCCGTGCATCAATGTTCAAACTGCTACATATATTCCTTGTCTCTTTATCAACTTGTTTGCACCATAGTTGTGCTGTTTCTATATGTCAGCCACAGAATATCCACTTAATAAATTTTATGGCGTCTTGTGATTATTGTTTGAAAGGTATGTCATGGCTTGGGGCAACAGTAATGTTGCTTCCTTGTCAGCTTGAGATCATACATTTTTGTTACAGAAACTCTGCTCATGAGGGCAAGGCTGTGTGCAGCTTATATTCCCAGGATCTCTCAATTACAGGAGCTTTGTGCATTGGGATGCCTTTTTTTATTGGCATTACTGTTTAGTGCTTGTGGTCTCCATATTGACCCATGCTGTTGTGTATAGTATTGAATGTATGTACTGATCTTTATCTTATGTTAGTAGGCTGGAAATTTTGTAAAAGATGAAGTGTGGTATGCCTTAATTGTTGTGATAAGCAATGCTTCCGAGCTTCATGGATATACAGTGAGAGCATTGTACAGGGCATTTCAAACGTCAGCTGAACAGGTGCTCACTTCTGCTTTGAGAAAAGCTAGGCACACTGTTGATTTGCTATTGATGTTTATATAGTAACGTTACCTAATACCTCTTTTCAGGAGACTCTAGTTCGAGTTACAGTGTGGTGCATTGGGGAGTATGGTGACATGTTAGTCAATGGTGTCGGAATGCTTGACATAGAAGATCCAATAACAGTGAGTGAACGCTTCTGTTTGACAGTTTACACATGTTATAATGTCGCTTCAAGTTGTCTGAATATGATGAATTACATGACCTCGAGCAATAATTTAACAAATTGATACATATTGTTCTCATACGATGTCCTAACAATGCCATTTTGATGAGGCTTCTCTTAGAATTTTGGGTTGGGCCTAACTCAACCCTACACAATGGATCTTGTACTGTGAGGGATGTCTCCCACTTATAAATTCTTTTTCAGGCCATATCTCACACATGGCCAGACATAGCTTTTGCTGTAAGCATGGTATGCCCCACATAAAATTGCAACCGGCTGAAACAGAAGGTATAGTACTATAGTGAGTAAAGAAAGGTATCAGCGACTGGAGGGAATGCTAATATACGTATCTCACACGGGCCCAGACATAGCTTTTACTGTAAGCATGGTAAGCCATTTTATGCATGCACCAGGACTTGAACATCTGTTCTTAGGATTATATGATACTTGAAGGGGTCACTTGTGATAGATTTAGAGACTTCTATGATAGATTTAGAGACTTCTAACTAAGTCTAATTCAGAGAACTTATATTCTGTTTTTCATTATTTTAGAAGTGAGAACAAGGCTCTATTTATACAAGAGATGTTGGCCTTTCATATCCTATGAAATAAGTGCCAACCTTTCAAGTTTTATCTATTCATTATTCTGCCAACCTTTCAAGTTTTATCTATTCATTATTCTGCCAACCTTTCATATCTACTATTAATATTCTACTTATCTATTACTCCCCCACAAGATCAAGTGGAGAGCTGAACAAAGCTTGAAACATTGAGCTTGTCACGTAGACTGCAGAAAGCCGCTTTTGCGAGGGGTTTTGTAAGAATGTCTGCAATCTGAGCCTCTGCTGGGACATGGCAAACAATTAGACTTTTGCTGAGAACCTTCTCCCTTACAAAGAACAAGTCCAGCTCCATATGTTTAGTTCTAGAGTGCAAGACAGGATTATGACTCATTGCAACAGTACTCTGGTTATCACAGAAGATAACAGGTGTAGAGTGAGGCACTTTCAGCTCATGTAGCAAGGATTGAACCCATAAAAGTTCTGAGGCAGCAAGCGCAAGACTCCTGTATTCTGCCTCAGCACTAGATTTAGCAACAAGTGTTTGTTTCTTAGACCACCATGATATTAGGTTAGGCCCAAGATAGATGCAAGCACCACTTGTAGACCTTCTATCATCAATATCACTTGCCCAATCTGCATCACAATAGGCCTGCAGAGAGAAGGGAACAGAGGCAGCATCAGGGCGTAGAACAAGACCAAGATCTAATGACCCCTTTAGATACCTCAGAATTCTCTTGACAGCAACCCAATGAGTGTCAAGTGGCTGTGACAGAAATTGGCAAGCTTTGTTGACAGCATAGCCAATTTCAGGCCGAGTAATGGTAGCATATTGAAGTGCTCCAACTATAGAGCGATAGAGGAATGGATCAGCCATATAATCAGCACCATGTTTTGAGAGTTTAAGCTTTGCAGGAAGTGGTGTAGATATTCCTTTTGCATTGTCCATGCCAGCTCTAGATAGTATTTCTTTGAGGTACTTTGTTTGAGTAAGAAGGAGACAACCATTAGAAGTAGCTTTCACCTCAATACCAAGAAAATAATCAAGAGCCTCAAACTGTTTGAGAGCAAATACAGTAGTAAGCCTATCAATAACAGATTGCACAGCAGTAGGAGAAGAGCCAGTGATGATGATATCATCAACATAGACAAGAGTATATATGCAGCAACCATTGTGAGCATAAACCAATAGTGAGGAATCACATTTGCTAGCAACAAAGCCAAAACTAATTAGAGTTTTAGTGAGGCGTTCATACCAAGCCCTAGGTGCTTGTTTGAGGCCATAAAGAGCCTTATGCAATTTGCATACCAAGGACTTGTCACCAATCTCAAATCCTTGTGGTTGAGACATGTACACCTCTTCCTCAAGAAAACCATTCAAGAATGCATTGTTAATGTCTATTTGTTTAATAGACCACTTGTGAGTTAGAGCAAGAGTTAAGATGATTCTGACGGTAATTGGCTTTATTACAGGGGCAAATGTTTCTGAATAATCTGTGCCTTCTCTTTGGTTGAATCCCTTAGCTACCAATCTAGCTTTGTACTTATTAATGGTACCATCTGAGTTCTCTTTGATCCGGAAAACCCACTTGCTGCCCACAGCTTTTCTACCAGCAGGAAGAGGAACAAGACTCCAAGTACCATTTTGTATTAGAGCATCATACTCACTCTGCATAGCTTGTTTCCATTTGGGGCAGGACAAAGCTTGATTCACTGAATTTGGCTCAGCTGTGGTTAAGAGAAGTGTAGGGTGAATACGGGGCTGAACAATGCCATTTTTGGACCTAGTGATCATAGGATGTGTGTTGGTAGGTAGATGTGGTGGAGGGGCAGTAGGTGACTGTGGTGCAGAAGGTATGGAGGGTGCAGGGGAATCTGGATTTATAGTGGAAGAGGCTGTTGAGGGCAGAGATGTAGTATATGGTGAGTTGGGTGGGTTAGGAGAGGGAGAGGTTGCTGAAGTATATGCTGTAGGATTAGGGAATGTTGCTGGTTGAGCAGTATTGAAGGGAACAACACCTAAGGGTTGCAAAGTACAGGCTGTGGCTGGTTGTTTTGTGGGAGTAGTAGGGAATAGGTTAGGATAGGGAAAAACATTCTCATTGAATACAACATCCTTGGAGACAAACAACCTTCCCGTGGCATCAAGGCACTTGTAACCCTTGTGATTTGATGAATATCCCAAGAAAATACACTCTGCAGAGCGGAATTGAAACTTTTGGTTGTGATAGGGCCTAAGTAAAGGGAAACATGAGCAACCAAAGACCTTAAGAAAGCTAAAATCAGGAGGTTTTTGATAAATGGTAGTATAAGGAATGGAATGGTTTTGGTGAGGAGATGGAAGCCTATTTATAAGGTAAACAGAGGAATGGAAAGAGTGATCCCAAAAGGATAGAGGTAAGGAGGCTTGCGATAATAGAGAGAGACCCATGTCAACAATGTGTCTATGTTTTCTCTCTATTACCCCATTTTGATGGTGAGTATGAGGGCAAATTAGACGATGAACCACACCTATAGAAGCAAGATATTGACTGAAAGGGCGAAATTCTCCCCCCCAATCAGATTGGACAGCTTTTATCTTACAATTAAATTGGTTTTCAACAAGTTTTTGAAACTGTGTGAAGATAGAAAGAGCATCAGATTTGACTTTAAGAAAATAAATCCAGGTGTAACGGCTAAAGGCATCTACAAAGGAGATATAATATTTGTAACCCATGGAGGACACCATAGGTGCAGGCCCCCATAGATCACAGAATATTAACTCAAGGGGATGAGAGTACACAGTAGTAGAGGGTTGAGAAGGCAATTTGTGATGTTTACCCATGCAACAAGCAACACAAAAGTCAATCTTATTTTTATTGATAATAGGTTTGTTACACATAGAGAGCACACTATTTAGTACATGAATGTTCGGATGACCTAAACGGTTATGCCAAAGAGAACTAGTGGAGGAAATGTGTATTGGAGAAGAAACAGACACATTGGCTTGAGGTATGACTTGAGGAATGATTGACTTGACAAGAGGGGTTGTTACTGCAGAGGAAGGTCCTGGGATATGGTAGAGTCCATCAGAGGTGCCTTTGCCACAAAGAAGAGTTGCTCCATCATCCTGGGATTTAGCAAAACAATGAGAGGGGTGAAATTGGAAAAAGGCATTGTTATCAGTATTGAAACGTTTAATGCTAAGTAAATTTTTGGTTAGTTGAGGAACATATAAAATATTTTTAAAATGGAGGGTACGTTTGGGATCAAAAGGGGAAGGGACAGATTCTGAGCTAATAGAGTGGATCTTCAAACCTTGTCCATTACCAAGGAAGACATGATCCTGGCCAGAGAGTGTAGTAGCAGTGGCGGGGTTAGGAGGTATACCAGACATATGGTGAGAAGCAGCTGTATCACCGGTCAGATTGCTAGCGGTAAATGTTGGAGCAGCTTGAACAGCAAATGCTTGAGGAACCATAGGTTGAAAGAGAGCCTGTTGAGGCACCACAGCTTGCTGAGGCCACATAGTAGCATGAGCAGTAGGTGGTGCTGCAGCAGCAACACCAGGATACTGCCAGACAGTAGCATTAGCAGCAGGAGGAACATAGCCAGGGCGCACATATTGATAAGGATTGCCAAAATTAGGGACCATTGCAGGAGCAGCAAACTGAGGTGTGTATCTGTGATAGCAAACAGAAGCATCGTGGCCAAACCTAGAGCAAACTTGACATTGGACATTGCTGCGACCACGTCCACGGCCACCACGACCAAATCTGCCACCTCTACCACCACGGAAATTACCTCTAGATGCAGTGAATTGAGCCTGTGGTATAGTATCAGTAGTAACAGCAATGTCATCAGTAGATTTAGGTTGAGATTCAGACTTAGAAATTGCCTGTGACAGATTCAAGGAAGCAACAGCAGTAGCAACATCAGTTTGCTTGGCAATTCTGCTCTCATGTGCAAGTAATAGTGCCTCAAGTTCCTCAAATTCAAACCACTCAGATTTTGTGGATAAAAGGGTAGTGATAGATTCATATTCTGCAGGCAAGCCTTGAAGAACAACATCATACTGTTCTTGCAACGAAATAGTTTCCCCAATAGAGAGTAATGCATCAGTAATCGTTTTAAGACGCGCAAAGAATTCAGTTATTGAACGTTCACCTTTCTTCGTATTAAGCAATTCAGCACGAAGCTGTCTTGCTTGCGCTTTTGTCTTCGCGTGCGAATGTTGATGAATTTTGTCCCAAAGCTGGAATGTGTAGCGACATCCGATTACCTTGGCGAGAATTGATGGTGATAATGAAGATTGAAGCCACGCAAGCAGCAACTGATCCTGCAGTTCCCATTCAACATATGCAGGATTCTCAATTTCAGCAAGACGATCAGCATCAGTCAAGTAACGCGTTGGAACTTCTGGAGAAACGCAAAAACGATGAAGTTTATGCGCGCGCAGAACCGGTTCCACCTGTTGGAGCCAGAGAGGAAGATTATCACCGGTTAACTTCTCTGAAACTTGATATTGAAAAGATTTGAACGGTTTGAGCGACGGTTGATTCGTAGATGACGACGCCATTGATGAAAGTAGAAGAAAGCTTGACAGAAACGAAGACGAAGCAGTGATGCGACGACCGGTTGCAATGTCACCGGCGAGACGATCAGGAACGTCGGCCACAGTGGTGGCGCGATGGAAGACGTTTCTGGCTTACTGATACCATGATAGATTTAGAGACTTCTATGATAGATTTAGAGACTTCTAACTAAGTCTAATTCAGAGAACTTATATTCTGTTTTTCATTATTTTAGAAGTGAGAACAAGGCTCTATTTATACAAGAGATGTTGGCCTTTCATATCCTATGAAATAAGTGCCAACCTTTCAAGTTTTATCTATTCATTATTCTGCCAACCTTTCAAGTTTTATCTATTCATTATTCTGCCAACCTTTCATATCTACTATTAATATTCTACTTATCTATTAACTTGGGAGGGGATTACGCTATAGGAAGCGTGGACTCCTGCAAGTAGAAGCCTACACCAATGCAGATCAGACTGGAGGTATAACTGATCGAAGATCAACATTAGGCTATTGCACTTTTGTTGGGGGAAATTTGGTTAGTTAGAGAAGCAAGAAACCAAGTGTTGC
This sequence comes from Astragalus membranaceus, assembly GCA_039519185.1. Taxonomy (NCBI): domain Eukaryota; kingdom Viridiplantae; phylum Streptophyta; class Magnoliopsida; order Fabales; family Fabaceae; genus Astragalus; species Astragalus membranaceus. The sequence goes on along the minus strand of CM076849.1, from coordinate 40,459,872 downwards.
AGCAAGAAGTACTGCAGAATCTGAATTTAGAGCAATGGCTCATGAAATCTGTGAGGGATTGTGGGTGGAAAAGCTTCTACATGAATTGAAGGCTTACAAGTTACAATTCTCCACCTATAAAGCTGTATTGTGATAATAAGTCCGCAATATCTATTGCACAAAACTCAGTCCTACATGACAAAGCCAAGAATGTGGAAGTTGACAAACACTTCATCAGGGAAAAACAGAAAGAGGACAGATATGTATTATATTCCCACTGTAGAACAATTTGCAGCTATCTTAATCAAAGGATTTTCTAGGAAACCTTTTGACAACATAACCAGCAAGCTGTCCATGGAAGACATCTTCAAGCCAGCTTGAGGGCGAGTGTTGACAGGCTATCATAACAGGATTAAATCTCTGTCTGAAATGGCCTTGTGAATATTCTTGTACAATATTATTTTCCTCTTTTAGTTCCTATTAGGTAGTCATATATTGCCATTATTTTAAGATCCTTTTTCCCTCTAATAAGAGAGGAATCCCTGTACACTTGATTATTGAATAAATCATGCTTCTCCTATATTTCAACTGTTTCACATGTTTGATTGGTATATCCAACGTACTCTGGCAAAAACTGCTTGAAGTTTTTTGCCAATTCAATGAAATCTGGGCACAATATGCGTTCGGTGCTTAAACCACAGACATTACACTTGTGGCTGGCCTCTTTTAAAAATTCTTATTTCTAGTTGGATTGATTTTATACAGAGGAATGAACTAATGCACATTGGGTCTTTTCTTTGTGAAAGATGCAACTCAATGGAACAATGATTGGGGTACTGACCAATGATGTCTTCTAAGTCTGCTTGTATATAGCATAGGAAATTTGATCTTTTATTACATACCATTTTTTTATTAATTGTTTTTTGCTACAGGTGACTGAATCAGATGCAGTGGATGTTGTAGAGATTGCTATAAAAAGCCATTCATCAGATCTTACCACAAAAGCAATGGCTTTGGTTGCCTTTTTAAAGCTCTCTTCACGTTTCCCTTCTTTTTCAGAGTATGATCTGCTTTTCAAATTTTTTATTATCTATTGCATCATACCATGAATTGTTTTTTCAAGAACCGAATTCCCAATAGCTTAAATTGTTAGATGAAAGCTCCTGAATGGTTTCTAGCACGCACTCTCATTAATGAGCCCATAGGGCTTGAAATGAAGGCACCGCATAGGCCCACTTTACCATTTGTCGAAATTCAAAATTTGTTGCAATAATGTAGGCATTGATACCTTGTCAAGAACCAATTCTACTAAACAATTAAGCTATTAGGTGAAAGCTCATGAATGGTTTTACATTCAACAGTGTTGTTTCACCCAGTACAAGCTTGTTGACTTGTATTTTTATTTTGACATGAAAATTTTATTCTCCTTTGACTATATATGTATATAGGAGGATCAAAGAAATTATTGTACAGTTCAAAGGGAACCTTGTGCTAGAGTTGCAGCAGAGAGCTATTGAATTCAATTCGATTATGGCTAAGCACCAGAATATTAGGTGAGATTTATTAAGCTGTTTGTTATATTATATTAAAAGCTTGATTTTGACCACACTATCATAAGCTGGATCCTATTGTGATTTATGAGAAATTGTCATGATGCAGGTCTACTCTTGTAGAAAGGATGCCGGTTTTGGATGAGGCCACTTTCATAGGTAGGAGGGATGGATCTTTGCCAGGCCCCGCTTCTACAACAACTGCACCTTCAGTTAGTCTTCCAAATGGAATTTCCAAACCTGCAGCTCCTCTTGTAGATCTACTCGATCTAAGTTCAGATGATGCTCCTGCACCTATCTCTTCTCGTGGCGATTTTCTTCACGACCTTCTTGGTGTTGATCTGTCACCAGCATCACAACAATCCGGTTGGTGGCTGTAGTGTTCCTTACAAAAAAACTAAAATTTGTTTGTAATGATTACCATCATTGCTTAGGAGTCCTTGTTTATGACTTAATATTTAAAATTAGTATTGTTTTCATACATACAAAATGGCATTTTTTTATGAAGTCCCCTCTAGTATTTGAACCACTTGATCTATAGGAAAAAGCAGTAAGAAGGACCATGCTCTAAATGGAATTATTGAAAATTTATCTTTTGTTGCTCGATGGCACTGTTTTATTGATGCAGCGAATCCTACCTAGTGAGACAAGACCTTAGTAGTTGTTTTGTTTTATTGAGAAAGAAACATGTAAACTTACTTTCATAGCATGTCTGACTTTTATTGGATTGTTAGGTGCGGGTCAAGCATCAAAAAGTGGCACCGATGTTCTTTTGGATCTTTTGTCTATTGGATCACCCGCTCAGAGCAGCTCATCTACAATCGACATATTATCCTCCAACACTACTAACAAAGCACCAGTTTCACCATTGAATGATCTCTCACCTCTTTCACTTTCTTCAAGAGCTACGTCAAATGCTGGTCCTATGTTGGATTTATTGGATGGTATTTCCCCCAGCCCACCAACAGGTTGTAAATTTTGTTTTTATTTGGGTATTGCCATTATTTGGAATATAGTTGAAATACTGATTCTTCGGCCTTCTTTTATCTTGAATAGAAAACAACGGATCACTTTATCCATCCATAACTGCTTTCGAGAGCAGCTCCTTGCAGTTGACGTTTAATTTCTCAAAACAACCAGGGAACCCACAAACAACAGTTGTCCAAGCCACCTTTATAAATTTGTCTTCTAATACATATACAGATTTTGTTTTCCAGGCAGCAGTTCCTAAGGTATGCCAATCAGTATGCTACTAAGATTTCTACATGTAATGCTAAGACAATCATCATCATCCTGTTACTTTAAACTTGTGATATGCATTTACTGTCTTTTTATCTTCATTATTATACTGTTAACTTAAGGTTCCGCATTTTATTATCTCTGTTAGGCATTGTCTTCTCATTCCTTTTTTTTTACAATTAATTGTAAATACCTCAAGACTTTAGGAAAGAACTTGCAACTGTTGCTTCTCCTAATACATGGATTCTCGTGATAAAAATGTTTGCAGCTGTCAAATTACTGAATAATTTCCTTTGTATTATCAGTTTAAGTAGCTATCTGAGCTTTTGAGTGGTAAATAACTACATTTTCTCTTTGACGTTTGAACATGAGTAGTCTCACTGGTTGCTCTGTTGGATTTTCAAGATCTTTTGAGCTGCTTTTATATCTTCCACTATCTAGTACTTACGTTTGTAGTTATTTTGACTTTCAGTTTCTTCAATTGCACTTAGATCCAGCTAGCAGCAATACTCTCCCTTCTGCTGGAAATGGCTCCGTCACACAAAATTTGAGAGTTACTAATAGCCAACATGGAAAGGTAGACATCCTTTATTAATATTGCTTTACAGTAAATATTTGTGACCTACCGCCAGGCTACCACGTGCCTTGTATGATTTGAATTCTAAACGGAAAGTTGATGACTGGCATGTTACTGCAAAACTGCTAGTAGCTACTTAATATTTTGCCTTAATATTTGACAGTACATACAGCAAAACTGCTAGTGGTTTGAGTCTGGGAGTTAACTGAGTGATCACTGCTTTGCAGACAGTTCATCAAACCACCGAGGATATGGAGAACTAAACTCCATATCTTTGGTTAACTGGACAAGCAGTAAAACTCCCATTAGGCATTGTAAAAATCTTTTTTTTTCGATTGAAGTCTGGACTATTTTTAATGATGAATTTGTATTTAAATTTGGATAACTTTTTTTTGGATAATTTTTAGTTATGAGCATTTATTATGTAGAAATTATTAACTCCATCCATAATTGTCTCTGTCGGTCTAATGGCTATCATGCTATGGCCGTTATCCTTGGTTGACAACTATAGATTAAACTCTCCATGCCCCCCCCCCCCCTTTCTCTCTATCTGTGCTTTGCGAGTATGTTGTGTCACTTGTGTGTGCGCTTATGAGATTCTTTTTCATATGCACATTTATCTGAAAAAGTGCTTCTTAGAGAAGACTTGATGGCTAGCAATTACTCTTTTTTTTTCAGAAATCTCTTGTCATGCGCATAAGGATAGCGTACAAGATCAATGGCAAGGATACCCTGGAGGAAGGACAAATCAGTAATTTTCCTCGTGAATTATGAAGCCAAATGGTCAGGGGTCGTTAAGGTGATGCAGAAAACCCTTTGTTTTTGTCCGCACTAAATAATTACTGGTGCAGTTTTCATGTTTCATTCCTTCAAATGAGGAAGGTATGGTTCGAGCAAATGGAATCACTTTTTGGCCCAAATTTAAAGTCTATTTAGTGGCTTCACATCTTTGCTTTACTTTTTTTATTTATTTAGGGGGTTTATGTACATTAGTACAAAGTGTTCCTATATGGAAATGTCGAAATTAAATTTTGCCTCTCAAGGCACTGAGTTGTGTCATATTGAGAACTTGAGGTGCTTTCTAGCTGTTTCTCTTGAGGCACCTGGTCTTGTTGTCTAAAGTTAGTGTTGTTGGATGCAATTTGGTATTATATTATATTTGATTTAATGTACCATTTTTCCCTAAAAGATTAATGAAATGTTATCTTAAAATTATGTCAATTTTTTTCTTTCTCGATTTGTCTGTTTATTTGATTGATCATCATCTCATATATTTTACTCTCCAATTTCTTCTTTTTCTTTTGATGTTTTAGCATTTCTATTTTATTCCATAACATTTGAAGTTTTAAGAAATTAAAGTCTAATTAACAGTGTTTTTTCAAACATACCATTGGCATTTCACAAGTGAATTAAACCTCAATACAACTACCAATGCTATCTTAAATAAGGACATTTTAGTCCAAAACATAAAAATATTTGTATGCATTAACGACGGCTTAATTCATGTGCCAAGTCCTAAAACATCAAAAGAAAAAAAATGGAGGGAGTAGAAATGTTGAGAGTTTTTATATTTTCGACACCGATGCTTCAGGAATGTTTTTATCTTGATAAATTTCAATGAACAATGACAACCAAGTTTCCGCAACTATTTGGTAAAAAATAAACGTTTCCGCAACTATTATTGGCTAAAATGCACTTAATCCCATTCAATTGTAGTAGTTCCATTGTAAAAGAATTTCATGATTTAAAATTTAGTGACTCGCATCTTTGAATTTACCGCCCCTTTGTGCATGTGTAAATTATCCGAAGTCAGTATGCAAGATTGAGTTTAAAGAATCAACTTGTTCGGCTATGAACCCTAAAAAGATTTTATTTTATTCTGGTTTTGCTTCTCAACATCAGGTAAAATAGTTGAGCTACGGTTGCTAAGACGGTGATCTATCACCAGACTTGCATGCTGGTTTTTTATTTCTTATTTGAAATCTTCTTGACTTTACATGGTGACGTAATTTAAAAAAACAAATTGACAAGACACTACTAATACCTTTCTTTCATAATAAATCCGAGATATGAATGTCTTAATAAACTTGAAGACTAGTTGAAAATAAGACCATTCAGACAAGAGTATCAGCAACTTTATTAACATTTCCTCTAAAGAACAAAACATGAGAGTTATTATTAAAACACAAAATAAATTCTTGCAAGTGTTAACTAAACAACCAAACTCAATTAGGAACAAAAATGAATTATGCATCACCATGTTTTGGGTCTAATTCAAAAATAACATCTTATCCCAGCTTCCTAACCCACTTGATTGCAAGATACAAAATTAGGGTCATAGTTCGTACAGCCCCCAGCTACTCAATTGACATCCCCAAATCATGCGAAAAGACAAAAATGCCATTAATGAAACATCTTTTTTTTTCCTGGGATGACGAAGGTTCGGAACTAAAGTTGGCACTGGAAACTATCAAAACAGAATATGAAAAGCTGATAGCAACTAGAAGAGAGTACATTAGCCAACTGAACTGCGTTAAAGAGAAGAATGTCTGTTTATGTTTATTGAAAATATGAAAATCCAAGTAAAAATTAAATAACATTAATATCTATATTTATTTAATTTAATGTTTTATAGAATTTAACAGGAAGTGAAAGTAGAGAAGATAAGGGAAGGAACAATTATGGTGAAGGTGATTTGTGAGAAAGGAGGGGACAAGTTGGTTGCAATTTTAGAGGCTTTTGAAGAGATGTGTCTGAATGTTAAACAAGCGAAAGTTTCATGCGAAAGTGAGTTCTCTCTGGAAGCCATTGTTGTGGCTGAGGATCAAATTCATCTGATGTAAGAGATATTACAAGTTATATTATTGTATTGTATATGTAACTAGTACTATACCTGTGCATCCGCACGGGCCAATCGCGTTACGTGACACGATTACCTCAAATAGAAACGTTAATTTGAAATCTCATTAATCTAAAATCAATTGTAAAATATAGATGATGACTTGCATACGCACAGATGTTGTCGTGTTATTTTGATGAATGAATTTAGACAGTATTGTAACATCCCCTATTTTAACTAATTTCAAGTATTGGAAATTAGCGAGGGGTTATATATATTTGATATAATAGCCGAATAATTATGTTTGATAAGTGAATTAGTTGTTTGATTAAGTGTTAGGAGTTATATGCCTAAGTTCTAAGTTAAATGAGTTAAGTTAAGCTTCATAGCTAATAGGATGCCTCAAGAAATAAATTAGTAGCTGAGGGGTATTTGGGTAAATTCCAGACCACTTAGTGAACCAGCTGAACCCCAATACCCAGCTCACCCCCTTCATTTGCCAAAAACCTTAGAATAGAAACAGAATAGAGAGAGAGAGAGAGAGAGAGAGAGAGAGAGAGAGAGAGAGAGAGAGAGAGAGAAGGAGGAGAAGTCGAGAGAGAGAGAGAGTGGAGAAGAAGAGAGAAGCCCAACTCCAAACCTTCATGCATGTGGGTGATCCTTGCACCAATCTTTTCCATTCCTCTTCCTCTTTCCAATGATATGAATTTCAGTAGCCTTTCCTCCCTCTAGCTCAAATCTAAAATTCGAAATTCACAGCTCAAAGTTGTTCAAAACTGGATTTCTTGCCTTGCATGTCACTTTTGAGACATTGAAGCAAACATTAAGCCCTTAGGAATCTCAAGATTCAGTTATGGAAACTCAATCACAAACTACATTGTTCAGTTGAGTAGTTAAGGAAGAATTTCATCAGCTGAGGCTCTGGTTTAGTTGCTGTCCAAGGTGATCGAGAAGCCGAGTTCGTTGTTGGAGCGGATTCGAGGAGAGTTCGTGGTTTTTTGGAGCGGTTGAATTCTCGGATCTAGGAATTTTGTGATTTTCATCGCAATCAGTGAGTTCTATAACTCGCTAGGGATGTTTTAATATTGAGTCATTAAGTTTCTGAACTAATGCATGTGAAATCCGCTTTGTGAAAATTAGCGAAAAACCGTTTTATCGAGAAACCGTTATTATATAAACGACTGAATTGATTGAATTGTGTGGATTAATTGATTGTTTAATCGCTTTCTCTGGACTGGAATTAATGTTTCGAATGTCTGTTTTCAAGTCTCGGAGATCCTAAGAAGTCTCGGTATCGAATTAAAAGCGGAACGGAACAAAATCGCATTTTCGAAACTGTTTCTGAACTATCAGGTAGCCATCGCGTCGCGACCCGTGCCCCATCGCGTCGCGACCCTTTGTAAATTTTCAACGAAAATGTTTCTGTAACTTTTCGCGTCGCTACGGAACCCGTTCGCGTCGCGACACAGTGTAATTTTTCAGCAAACCCTATTGATTTTTGTTTTCGCGATAACTTTTGATCCGGGAGTCCGATTGAGGTGTTCTTTGGTGCGTTGGAAACCTTATTTACAGGGCTAAATGTGATCAAATATGTATAATATTCTGTTTTGGTAGTCAAGACTGTTAAAGAAAAAACTGTACGTTAGTAAAACGGGAGTATACACATGTCAATTTATACAAGTCAAGACAAGTAATGTTTAATTCAAGACAAGATACCTTCCCTTGAGGAAGGGTAGATGGTACATGAATGAAATTAAGAGACGGACCAATGCGGGTGCATTTATATAAATTATAAAAATTGGGGTCAAGGGTGACGACCCTTAGAGGATTAGCATACTAGAGGAGGGGAAGTCATGAGCCCCAAATCCTAGGCTCACATGTTTTGGCCACTAGTGATAGCGGGATGGGTTCAGTGAAAGCCGAAGAAGTGCCTTAGAAAAGGTAGGCTTGAGGTGTTATGCTAGAATGATGAAAGTCAAAGAAATGTAATGCATAGTCGCTTATTAGGGCTACAAATTACAAGAGGTAAAATACATGTCCACATGGTTGCTTATTAGGGCCATGAGTTAGTAAGGGGTCTCGATAGGACTCACTGAGATAATGTTTATCTCACCCTTTATATGTTGTGGTTTTTACAGAGAAGCAGGGGAAAGCAAAGGCGACAAAGCACGGTTAGCCGGTGCGACTCATGGAGTTATTGGAGACTTGATGTCATGTTTAGGCCTTTGTGCATTTCTAGTTTATGTTATCGATTGTATGACTATCACTGTATAAGTTGTAAAATCGTTTCCGCTACTTTATGTTTTGAGTATTGAACACCAGGATTGTATAAGTCTTAAGTTGTGGAACTTAAACATTTTCAGGAAGTTAATGAGGTTCAGAGAACCATTTGATATGTATTATCGAAATTTTTAGTTGTGTTCAATATTCATTAACAGGAAGTTACTCTGATCTATGTCATGAAGTGCATTTCGGTAATTCTACATGCTAGAATTTATCGGGGGTGTTACAGTATTTAGATAGTCCGAACATTACCCCGTGAAAATAAAGAAAAATTTAAAGTAGATAAAAAATGAGTTTCAAATAAAAAATTGATAAATATAAAAACTAAAAATGTAAAAGTATCATTTAAAAACAATATGTGCATTTATCCTGTGTGTTTTTATATATCAGTGTTGTTATCCCATGTTTTTTTTATATATCAGTGCAATTATCCCGTGTTTATATATATATATATATATATATATATATATATATATATATCATTGCAGTTATCCCCGTTTTTTTTATATATCAGTGCAGTTGTCCAGTGTATTTTTATATATCAGTGCAGTTATCTCATAGCTTCAATTGATTATTTGAGTTGATTAGTAGATTTTGTAGATAGTAAAAGATATAGATAATAGATTATCAATAACAAATATTTATCCCGTGTTTTTTTATATATCAGTGACAATTATTTGTCCTTTTTAGGTATTATTGACAAATATTTGTCACGTGTGTTTTAAATATTAATCAGTTTAAATAGTCATTAAGTCTTCTTGTTTTTTAGATAGTAGGATTATAGTAGTCTTCAAAAATTATAATTATCAATGGCAAATATTAATCCCGTGTTTTTTTATATATCACTGCAGTTATCCCGTGTTTTTTTAGATATCAATGCAGTTATCTCGTAGTTTCAATTGATTATTTTAGTTGATTAGTAGATTATAGTAGATAGTAGATTATCAATAAGAAATATTTTTTTTAAATATTAATTAAATATTCCTTTCTCACCATTGATTAGTAGATTATAGTAAATTATTTCAGTTATCCCGTGTTTTTTTAGATAATAGGTTTATAGTAGTTTTCCAAATTTATAATTATCAACGGTAAATATTAATTATAAATTGTCAAAAAAAAATTATAAATATCAATGGTAAATATTAATCCCGTGTTTTTTTTTATATATCACTGCAGTTATCCCGTGTTTTTTATTTATCAATGCAGTTATCTCGTAGTTTCAATTAATTATTTTAGTTGATTAGTAGATTATAGTAGATAATAAAAGTTAGTTATTGGATTATCAATAAGAAATATTTGTTTTAAATACTAATTACTAATTTAAATAATAATTAAGTCTTTTTGTTTTTTTAGATAGTAGGTTTATAGTAGTAGTCTTCAAAAATTTTAATTATCAATGACAAATATTAATCTTATATTTTTTTATATATCAGTGCAGTTATCTCGTGTTTTTTATATATCAGTGTAGTTATTTCGTAATTTCAATTAATTATTTTAGTTGATTAACAGATTATCAATAAGAAATATTTGTTTTAAATATTAATCGGTATTTTAAATAGTCATTAAATCTTATAGTTTTTTAGATAGTAGGTTTATAGTAGTATTCAAAAATTTTAATTATCAATGACAAATATTAATACAATGTTTTTTATATATATTTTAGTGCAGTTGTCCCGTGTTTTTTTATATATTATTGCAGTTATCTCGTAGTTTTAATTGATTACTTTAGTTGATTATAGTAAGTCGTAAAAGATAGTTAGTAGATTTTCAATAAAAGGTGATAGCAGATTATCTATAAAAGTGTAAACAGATTTTGGAGAGAAAAATTAAAATTTTAAGGTGATAACGTTTTCAAAAAAAGTGATAGTTTTTTTTGTTTTTTAGTATGACTCATTTATATTTTTATAGGTAATTTTAATAGAGTAGTGTTTGTATAAATTTAGAAATTTAGTTAAAAGAATTAAAGTGAAGTGATAAGAGAATGAGAATAATTATTTATGGGAAAAGTAAAGTGAAAAAAAAAAGAGTGTAAAAGAAAAGTGAAAGGGAGGAAATAGAGTGTAAGAAGAAAGAGAAAAAAGGAAGAAAAGAGAGTGTAAGAGTAAAGTGAAAAGTAAGAAAGAGAGTGTAAGCATAAAGAGAAAAAAGAAAGAAGAAATAGAGTGTAATGACATTTCTACCCTCAAAAATTTGAGGTGTCTTTTAGATAGAATGGAGGTATTGGTAAAATCATATGTGGTGAATTGGTATAAATCTTTATATATCAGTGCAGTTATCTCGTGTTTTTTATATATCAAGTAAGTTATTTCGTAATTTCAGTTAATTATTTTAGTTGATTAATAGATTATCAATAAGAAATATTTGTTTTAGATATTAATCGGTATTTTAAATAGTCATTAAATCTTATAGTTTTTTAGATAATAGGTTTATAGTAGTATTCAAAAATTTTAATTATCAATGACAAATATTAACACTTTGTTTTATATATATATATATATCAGTGCAGTTGTCCCGTGTTTTTTTATATATTGTTGCAGTTATCTCGTAGTTTCAATTGATTACTTTAATTGATTATAGTAAGTCGTAAAAGATAGATAGTAGATTATCAATAAAATGTGATAGCAGATTATCTATAAGAGTGTAAACAGATTTTGGAGAGAAAAATTAAAATTTTAAGGTGATATCGTTTTCAAAAAAAGTGATAGTTTTTTCTGTTTTTTAGTATGACTCATTTATATTTTTATAGGTAATTTTAATAGAGTAGTGTTTGTATAAATTTAGAAATTTAGTTAAAAGAATTAAAGTGAAGTGATAATAGAAAGAGAATAATTATTTATGGGAAAAGTAAAGTGAAAAGAAAAAAAAAGAGTGTAAAAGAAAAGTGAAAGGGAGGAAATAGAGTGTAAGAAGAAAGAGGAAAAAGGAAGAAAGAGAGTGTAAGAGAAAAGTGAAAAGTAAGAAAGAGAGTGAAAAATTAAAATTTTAAGGTGATATCGTTTTCAAAAAAAGTGATAGTTTTTTCTGTTTTTTAGTATGACTCATTTATATTTTTATAGGTAATTTTAATAGAGTAGTGTTTGTATAAATTTAGAAATTTAGTTAAAAGAATTAAAGTGAAGTGATAATAGAAAGAGAATAATTATTTATGGGAAAAGTAAAGTGAAAAGAAAAAAAAAGAGTGTAAAAGAAAAGTGAAAGGGAGGAAATAGAGTGTAAGAAGAAAGAGGAAAAAGGAAGAAAGAGAGTGTAAGAGAAAAGTGAAAAGTAAGAAAGAGAGTGTAAGAATAAAGAGAAAAAAGAAAGAAGAAATAGAGTGTAATGACATTTCTACCCTCAAAAATTTGAGGTGTCTTTTAGATACAATGGGGGTATTAGTAAAATCATATGTGGTGAATTGGTATAAATCTATAGTAGATTAGCCTTTTTTTTGGACAAAAGGACTATGATTTCATTCCAGAAGAAATAATGGGCCACGCCCAAACCATACATCCTGAACAGCTAATACAAGGATACACAACAAACAAATATCATGGGCTAACAAGTACAAAGAGGCCCAAAATCGAGAACAAACTAAAGAAACAAAGGGCTGAATATAGGCCACAGGCCCAGTACTCACCCACCAAACTAAAATAAGATACTAAATTGAAATAAGTCTACCATCGCTAGATATAACCAAATTAGGATAAAAACCAATCATTGAGAACAAATAGGATTCCTTTTCTGGATAAAAACCTAGCAGCGACCGCCCGATCACACACCTTCTTCGCGATTCAAATTCTCTTCTCCACCACTCTTGAGCATACAGAGAGGAATTCGATGAGAGATCAAATCCATATAGCTTGAGCATCAGAGACGATCACACGACGGAGGAGCGGAGGCGGTCGAAGAGTCCACGAACCTTGGAGAGCATCATCCCTTGCAAGCGACGCAATTACATGGGCACAGTGATTACCCTCGCGTTTGATCCAGGTAAATTCCGAATTGTCTAATTGCATTCTTAGAGTGTTAATATCATGCACAATACCTTGGATTTCCTTCTTGACTAATCTTCCACTACAAACCTCAATGAGGGATTTATTGTCATATTCAAAAATTACTTGCTCAAGATGAAGATTAACTGCAAAAGACACTGCATCTCGAAGGATGAAGGCTTCAGCTATGAGGGGAGAAGGAGCAAAAAATCTAATTGATGTTGCAGAGAGTAAGGTACCTTGTGCATCTCTACATATAATTCTTGAAAAACCTTTTCCATTTGTTTGATCATAAGCTGAGTCACAGTTGATTTTGACAAATTGATCCTGGGGAGGCCTCCACTGAGTTGGAGGAGCCTGCACTATTAGAGGTGAATTGATATTTTGTTGAACAGGCACATTATGTGTGAGAGTTGTAGATGATAGGAACTCATTGCATTGAGCTCTAATTTTGTGCAGACAACTCAATGGATTAGGGTCTTTGTTATTAAACACTTTATCATTCCTTGCATTCCAAATAGTCCATAGAGTGAAGAAAATCCATGAGGAAAGGTTGTTGTCAGTTGCCAAAGGAAGCTCTAAAGACATTATCAACCAATTTTGAATAGTGGTTAAGCCTAGAGGAGAGGGGGGATTGACACATTGGAGACCAAACCATAGGGGTCTAGTCCAATCACATAGTAGGAGCATGTGTTCAGTTGTTTCTGTTTCTTGTAAGCATATAGGACAGAGGTGGGATATAGGAATTCTTTTCTTATATAGGTTTTCTCTAGTAGGGATGATGTTGTGACATACCTTCCACATGAAGTGCTTGAGTTTATTAGGAACCTTTGCCGACCAAATCATGGTCCAAATGTTTTCTGGGATACCAGTAGAACTACAAGGGCCCTGGATCAGGGGAGGAGAGAGGTCAATTAAAGCTCTATAACCAGACTTTACTGAGAAACACCCATCAGAACTGTGAGGCCACATCAAATCATCAGATTGAGCTGTCCAAGAGATAGGGGTTTTAACAGCATCAATTGCACTTTGAGGTTGTAGATTCAGCCTGAGTAGATTGAAGTCTCATTTCTTATCTGGTCCTATTAATTCAGAGACCTTAGAAGCAGTAGCACTAGGTTTCAACTGCACTCTACTACCGAAACTCAGCCAATTGTCTCTGGTTAAGCTGATGGAAGTACCTGTCCCCACAATCCACCTACCAGAAGCTTTAAGAAGCTCTTTACCTTGAAGGAAGCTATTCCAAACCCATGAAGAACCTCTCTTAGGAGAAATCTCCCAGAAAGAGCAATTAGGAAAATAGATGGACTTCAGAGTCGATGCCCAGTAAGAACTTGGATCATTTATCATTCTCCACACTTGTTTAGATAGACGAGCTGTATTCATCTTTTTAAAATCTTTAAAGCCAAGACCACCTTGATCCTTTGGGAAACAGAGGGCTTCAAACCTTTTCCAATGAATTCCATTAAATCTACCATTAGATTTCCACCAGAACTTAGCAACAGTAGAAGTGAGGGAGTCACATAAAGTCTTGGGTAGAATTAATATAGACATTATGTAGCTTGGGATAGCCTGAATGACAGCTTTGATGAGGACTTCTTTCCCTGCTTGATTCAATAAGTTCCCTTTCCAACCCTCTAGCTTATTAGAGACCTTCTCCTTGAGCCAATTTAAGCTCTGAACCTTAGAACCTCCCCACTCAGCTGGAACACCCAGATATAGGCCTGGAGAGGACCAAATAGGGATGTTAGATATTGAAGAGACACTCTCCCTGAGCTGTTGTGAGACTCTACTTCCACAAATGATCCCTGATTTAGCCAAGTTAATCTTCTGACCCGATGCACTAGTGAAGGCATTTAGAATCCTGATGATTTGATATATATTCTCAGTATTGTCTTTACAGAACAAGATTGCATCATCAGCAAAGAATAGGCGAGTCAAGGTTGGAGCTGTAGGAGCTAGTTTGATTCCTTGAAGCTCTCCTTGAGTAGCTGCTTGAGTGATCATTCTAGAAAGAGCATCAAAGACCATGATAAATAGATAGGGGGAGAGTGGATCTCCCTGTCGGACTCCTCTTTTAGGGTGAAATTTTCTTGAGGAGTAGCCATTTATTTGGTATGAATAGGAGTAGCCATTTTCTTGAGTGATCATTCTAGAATGCCTCATACTTGAAGGACTTTCCACTACGGATAGGAGGTTCACTATAGGTAATGCAGTGGCCAAAGCATGAGGGTACAAATCCCTCCAAGAGTAGTTAGCCAGAACTCTGTCTATTTTTTGCCTGGTAACAAAGCCTTCTCTTGGGTTACTAAACCAAGTATATTTGCAGCCTTGCAGCTTGAAATCCATCAGCCCTGAATCCTCAATAAATTCATTAAACAACCTCATTCTAATAGGTTCCACATCATTCAATCCATCTTTCTCATTATTGCTAATCATCTCATTAAAATCACCCAAACAACACCATGGACCATTGTGAAGAGGCTTTAGTCTAGCTACCTTTGCCCATAGATTCCTCCTGTTAGCAAACATAGGGTTTCCATATATAAATGACATTTGGAAGATATTTTCAGACCTTCTCTCTCTTATAGCAGTATGGATGAAGTTAGAACAACAGTCCAGAATCTGAACTTCAAAGTGATCACTCCAAAGGAGGCACAGTCCTCCTGAGATGCCTTGTGATTCAACACAAAAGACATGTTGATATCTATATCTTCTCTTTATTTTTTCAACACGATCGTTATGGGCTCTGGTTTCCATAAGAAAGATAATGACCGGCTTAAATTCTCTAATAAGGCTTTTAAGCTCTCTATTTGTCGAGGACGCCGCCAAACCTCGACAATTCCAACTTACACAAGTCATTTGAAGGTTGGGGGCATGGGTTGGCCCGCCTCCTCAGCCTCAGAGTTGTTGGTAGATGAATTGTTACTGCTACCATGCATTCCAAAGTAGTTTACACCTTCTAGCCGTGTTGTTGTCTTGATTCTTTTTGTTGTTGCTTTTCCTTTGCTCCTCTTGTATTCACATTCTCTTTTCTTTTGCAGGTTAAGTCCTGAAGTCAGATTAATGGCAAGAAGATTCTCTTCCTCTTGTTGAATGTTGTTGCTGCTTTCCACCAAAGCATCTTCTTCAGGAGGGAACTCCACTAGATAATTCTGTCTATCAGGCTCAATCAGCTTTGGTGGCATCCTTGGAAGGCCACAAAAAGCACTGCTGAATCTTTGATTTCTACTTTCATTAGCTCCAGAAACCATTTGAGAGTAAAGGGCAGGGTTATCCCTCTGAGTAATGGCTCTGATATTATCTGCAACCTCTTCCTCCAGGTGAGGATCATTTAACTGTGCTGGAGTTGCTCTGCCTAGCTGAACTCTTACTTTCTGCATAATTACTTCAATCTCTTCATTAGTTTTTTTCTCTTTAGCCATTGCTAACTCATGCAATTGTCTTCTCCTCATCTGCAGGTTTGCTTTGACTTTCATCTGGTTCTTGTGGATTTCTACCAGATTCTGATGAGTGGAACCAGTTAGTAAGTATTGTTTCTGTAGCTTCCTAAAATCTTCCAATTCCCAGGCACTAAGATAAGCTTCATAGGGCATAGCATCATCTTGCTCTGGGGAACTGACTAGTACATCTTCCATTACACCTTTCCCCGCATCTGTGTTTCTAGCTGGTTGTCCCAACGGTGTGTTAGCATACCCTGTTCCTTCGGAACAATTAGCCACCATCTCTGCCCAGGCCCTTCTCACCCTTTCTCATACAACTTCTTCATCTTCCTCCTGCCCTTCATTGACTTGTTGAATGTTGCTTGAGTGTTCATCTAGTCCATGTGCTTTTTGTAGTTTATGAGCTTTATTTTTTGTAATATCACCATATCTTTGTTCATGCTCTTTTTGGATAGCATATGTAGACTTTGCTGGTTGAGCTTGAATATTTTGACTGTATTTTGGAATGGAGGAACAAATAGCAGACATAAGCCTAGGAATTTTGCAATACTTCTGCTCATGTCCCATATATCCACAGTTAAAGCATAGATCTTGAATTCTCTCATACTTGTAGTGAACCCAAACTCTTGGAAGATTCTGCCTTGGAATCCAGCAGCCAGCTGGTATAGATTTAGTAACATCAATGAGAATCCTTGCCCTTAAAAAAGTTCTAAGAAGTCTCCCTTCAACAATAGATTCCTCCACTTTGATGACCTTTCCAACCTTCTGAAGGATAGAAGTCCCATTAGGGACATTTAGGAACTCCATAGGCATATTATGTATTTGGATCTAGAAGGGATTCCAATCAAATATTATTTCTTCTGTAGTGATAGCAGGGTTCCAAAATTGGAGACACATCAAATGATTCATAAAATACCATGGGGCCCTATTATAAACTTCTTGACAGTCTTTTTCCAGTTCAAAGGTGAATAAGAATTTGTTCTTACCTAGGTCAGAGATTTGGAGATTGTGAGAACCTGACCATGCTTTGGATATGATATTCTTTGTAGCTTCCTTGTTTTGAGACATGTTCGTGAGGAGCTGACCCACCAGGGTTCTTTTAGCTAGATTTACATTTCCTGTGTTAGCTGGTGTCATACCCTAATTTTGTCCGGCTTAGGTCAAAACCCTAATTTTCCACAAAAAATAAATAAATTGAAGAATGAAGAGCATCATGCATTGCATTTTGGGTCCTAGAAGTCATTCCAAGGTCTTTAAAATCATTTTTAGGGTTGGAAGGCACTTTTTAGGCAAATTAGGGTTTTAGGGTCAAAAAGGACATTTTGGTCATTTTTTGCAAAAAGATGATTTTCTCGCCAAAAATGCACATCCACAAAAAGTACATTTTTATTCTATCAAGGATAATTTTTGTACAATTTTTTAGAAAGAAAACCATAGTCAAAAATAATTAAAAATGTATTTTTCCATTTTTAGTGCATAGAAAAATAAAAAAAGAACCATTAAATATTCCTCAATTCTTAAGTGACAATTTTTATTGTCATGGGTGACTAGAGGGAATATTTTATGGTACCCAAAAAGATGTAACACTTTTTAATAGGTGCACCTTCACTTTCATGCCCAAAATTCAAAAACTCAAAAAAAAAAAAGGAAGTGTCCTCAATAAGACAAAAGACCAAAAACAAGTTTTTTTCCTCTCTCTCTCTCTCCCCCCACAATTTCGAAATTCTCTCTCTCTCCCCCTTACAATTTCGAAATACCCTCTCTCTCTCTCTCCCTCTCACAAAATTCTTCCACACTCTTCTATTGTACTATTATTCCTTATCTTGAATGAATATGTCTTGTACCATCCTTAAACCTTCTCCTTTGGTGCATATCACCAATTCTCACTCACTCTCATGAAGATTCACGCCCTCTTTGGTAAATAACCCCACCCTCTCACACTCACCTCTTCATAAGAAAACACAAATTTTCCTCTTTGGTAACATTCCATCCCAATCATACCCCTAACCCTATTTTTGCCTCACATTATTCCTAAAATATGACAAGTTTTTTTTTACAAAAACTCTCACTCCCTCCCCTCATTTTTGCCCCCACTCTCTCACTCCCACCTTTTGTGTTTTCTCAATACCCTCAATCCAAGTGACCTTTAATCCTAACCCTCCATTTAATTTTAAAACATAATCCTAGAGCACTTAGCAAGGCCAATGACCCAATTGCCCCTAAACCTAAAATAACTCTATAAATACTCCATCATTCCCACACCTAAGGATCTTTTGGCCTCATTTCACCCTAGCACACCAAAAACCTCTCCCTCTTCCTCTCTTCCACGAAATCTCTCTCACTCCCTCACTTCATTCTCTTCAATTTTTCACCATCAAATCTTCCATTTCTTGTTAGATCATCATCATTCCTTCCATTCTCTTCAAGGTTGCATCATCAAATTGCTAAGAGCTAGCAATCTTTGTGTTCATATCATCTCCTTCTTCATTTCTTTGTGATTTTGAGGTAAGCTTTGAAACTTTGCATCTCATATTTAGTCATTCTTGCATAATCTCTCTTCTACTCCCAACTCCTTCTTGATTGCTTGTTGTTGTTGCTTTGAGGATCCATTTCAAACATTTTGACAAGGACTTAGGGAGCCTTGGGTGTTTGAGATGGGTCCTTGGCCTTGAAGGAGTTATTCTTCTACTTGAATAATTTCCCTTGCATCTTTACATATTATGCACTAGATTTCATAAATAAAATTGTTGTTTATGGGCTTTAGCATTTCGCATATCATAAAAAATTAGGGTTGATATGATTTTGTTGCACTTCCTTGCTTAATCATATGAATCCTTGCAAAAAATAGATCTATGTTACTTTGTGTTAATTTTGGTGTTTTTTTTATAATAAAATGTGGATCTATGTTCCTTTGGTTCACATGCTTATAGATCTAAAAATATTTCCAAGTTGATTTTGTTGTTGTTCTTTGTTTGGTGATGTTTAATCTTGTTGTTAGTATTTCATTTTAGTGTTAAATGTTACTTTTGTTGTTCGATGATTTAGCAATATGATTCCCACTAGTGCCTAGTGCACCTTGACCTAAGTGGTGAAGATTGCTAGAAATGACTCAATTTAGTTTGTGTATCCACTTATTCTTGTGTCTTAGTTTGCTTATTGTAAATTGTTGATGATAGGCAAGTTGATTCTCACTAGTGCCTAGTGCACTTTTCTCTAAGTGAGAGGATTGCTCTATGTGATTCAACTTGGTTTTAGTGTTTATTTATTTTTTACCATTTTACTTTACCATTCATTAACTTTTTACCAAAACATAAAAATATTTTACTATTTTGGTTTTTACCACTTCATTAATTTTTACTAAAACATAAAAAGATTTTACCACTTCCCATTTACCTCATGCATTTTTACTTTACCATCTCATTAAATAATTACCATTTACTTCATGCATTTTTACTTTACTTTTCACTAACTTCTTACTTAAAGTTTTACAACTTATCAACTTGCAAAAATACCCAAAACATTTTCACATTCATGCATCTTCATTCATACTTAGTTTATGTGACACTCTCATGCATCCTTATATGCTTATATCTCTTGCATCCTCTTATGCATCCTTGTATGCCATCCATTCATAAATAAAGTGCTATGCATCCATTCCTTGTACACTCATGCACTTACATGCTTACCTAATCATGCATCCTTGCTTACATATTCAATCATTTAACTTAGAATACTCTATGTTTACAATCAATTGTATTCACTTGTTTTTGATGCCATGTAAATGTCTTGACTTGATTGTGTGCCCTCCTCTCCACTTGTATGACCTCCTAATTGAGACGTAAGTCTACATGCATGTTGTAGCATAGAGCCATTAGGGTAAATACAATCCTTCTTGCACACACACAATTACTTTGAGAACTTTGTTTTGCATCTTTAATAATTGAATCCTTTGATTGTATGGGCATGTTTAATCTTGGTTAATGAATGATATGTTCATGTTTGCTTGAGTATTATTCATTCATTTGCATTTGGTTATGGATTTAGAATTGACTTGAAACGTTCTACTCCTTTTCTAAAACCCATTTCCTAAAATCATTTCAAAACAAAAAGAAACTTTTACTTTCAAAAAAAAAAATAAATCAATCGTCATTAAACACCAATCGCGCCGTTGCCGATTAGGTTGTTAATGATGATTTTGTTTTCAAAAGAGTTAGAAGCGAGACCATTCTAACCGTTGTTGTTCGGTCTTCGCAAAAGCTCTATCCCATTTTCGAAAACTTATTCATTTCTCAAAAATAAACCAATTGTCATTAAACACCAATCGCGCCGTTGCCGATTAGGTCGTTAATGATGATGTTGTTTTCAAAAGGAGTTAGTAGCGAGACCATTCTAACCGTTGTTGTTCGGTCTTCGCGAAAGCTCAATCCTTTTTCAAAACCAAAAGCCGAGAACTACGTATCTTTGATCTCTCTTCCAGTGAGGGTACGTAGGAGCGGGGTCCTGTCCTGTCAAGCACACTCTTAAAAAAATCTTTGTTTTGCCCTGATTTTCAAAGATAACCCGAGAACTACGTAGCTTTGATCCCTCTTCCAGTGAGGGTACGTAGGAGCGGGGTCCTGTCCCGTCAAGCACACTTTTAAAAAAAAACTTTGTTTTGTTCCCGAGAACTACGTAGCTTTGATCCCTCTTCCAGTGAGGGTACGTAGGAGCGGGGTCCTGTCTCGTCAAGCACACTTCTAAAAAAACAAATCTTTGTTTTGTCCTGATTTTCAAAGATAACCCCGAGAACTACATAGCTTTAATCCCTCTTCCAGTGAGGGTACGTAGGAGCGGGGTCCTGTCCCGTCAAGCACACTCTTAAAAAATCTTTGTTTTGTCCTGATTTTCAAAGATAAGCCGAGAACTACGTAGCTTTGATCCCTCTTCCAGTGAGGGTACGTAGGAGCGGGGTCCTGTCCCGTCAAGCACACTCTTAAAAAATCTTTGTTTTGTCCTGTTTTTTAAAGATAACCACCGAGAACTACGTAGCTTTGATCCCTCTTCCAGTGAGGGTACGTAGGAGCGGGGTCCTGTCCTGTCAAGCACACTTTTAAAAAAAAACATTGTTTTGTTCCTGAGAACTACGTAGCTTTGAATTCTCCATCGCACCGGGAGATACGTAGAAGCGGGGTCCTGTCCCGTCAAGCACACTCTTAAAAAAAATCTTTGTTTTGTCCTGATTTTCAAAGATAACCAAAAATATTCTTCTTCCCTCCTGTTTTCAATAAAACAAACTCCTAAAGAAAAGAAAAGAAGTAGAATAAACCGTTTTCAAACTCAAACTTTTGTCCAAACCACACATCAAGTTAATGATTCCCTTTCGGTAGAAAGGAGGTGCGGGGTGCTAATACCTTCCCCGTACGTACCTAACCGACCCCCGAACCTACATCTCTAGTTTTCAAAAGACCATCCGCCTTGTTTAAAAGACCTTTTTTCAATGTTTTGGTCTTAAAATTAAAATATTGGTGGCGGCTCCAAACTTTTTCCACGTTGTCAAACGAAAAGTCCCAAACCGGATTTTTCGGGCGCAACAGCTGGAATCAGTACTTCATGCATTATTTCTGGGTTTTCTTCTTTTTGGTTGCTGTTTGGTGCAAAGCTAGACGCCATAGCTGGATACTAGCGCACAACAGGGAGCTGAGGAGGTGAAACAAGTAACCGAGTTGTGAAGAAAGAACACAAAGCTTTTTAAATCGAGATTGTATATTGTTTGTTGTCTGAATCTCGGTTACGAAGGGTTGGGAAAATGGTGTATGGGTTTTTCTTTGTAGCAGTGGGTTTTGAGTCGTTACTTTGGAGTTAGGGTTTTGTTGTAGCATGGGTTTTGTTCCATTACTTTGCAATATTCATTTACTGAGATTTGAAATTGATTGAGGGATCTGTAATAAAGAAAGATAGAACCTTTGTATCAATATAAAATGTTGTAAGAAGATAAAGGGCTTTAATGTAGTTGAGTGAGGGAAGATACAAATCATTCATCTTTACGACAAAAGAGGGAGGATAATAGCCTTAAATGCTATTGCTTATTTTAGAGAGATTGAATGAAACAATCCGAGGTAGGTGATGTATGGAAACAAAAATTGAATGTTGATAGAACGATAACAGTGAGGAATCAATTTGCAACAATAACTGTTGCTTCCTTCATGGAAACAAAAACCCTAAAAAGGAACAAAAACAACCCTAAACCCTAGTAGAGCCTTACGGGTAACATTTATTACATCAGTGTATTTTCCTTTGACCATAATGATTATTATTTGGGTCAAATAGCTGGACCTTAGGTCTATTAGGAAGATATAACTTGGGCCCTTTCTTGTTAGTTTTGGGCCTCTAATGGTTTCTGATAGTTTTGGTCTCTTTCCTTTTTCTTTAATATAAGGCTTTTTTGCCTCTGTAATAGTGATTGAGATAATAACAGAATGGGATTATTCCTTCCCAAATTCGCTTTCTCTCTCAATATTCAATAAGAGATATTGTTGAAGCGGTCCTCAAAGCTATTGAAAAAAAGCAGAATGTGTTTTGCATCAAAATATAAGTTTGGTACTTTAATTAGTATCGAACCGGTCCCGTGCTAAAGTACCGAACCAGATCGGTATTTTGGTACCGTACTAGTTCAAAATGCAGCGTGGGGATGTTTGAGAGCGCGTTTTATATAGCGGTATTTTTGGAATAATTGAAGGTTGGGGGTGTCTAGGGAGTAGAGGAGGGGTTGTACGAAGTATGGACCCAAAATTAATGCTTTGAAACTCCAATAAAATCACCTACGTATTTCTTTAGATGTCGCCTCCATATCATCCAAATGAACCAAACAGCCGTGACATGGCCTGCAAAATACTGACATGGCATTTAAAATTAAAATAATTCATTTTAATTGCATTTATTGGAATAAGAATTTGTATAATAGGAATTAATTCAAATTTAAAACGTATTTCAAGCTAAAAACGTATAGGGAAGATTTCAAATCTGGTATTTGTGGTATCTTTAGCTACTATCATGTGAAAATTAAATATGAGACATTTATGATTTTCGAAAATTCTTTTTGTTCATTATCTTCCTCATTTATCAAGAATGAGGCTTGTTGTGAAAATTCAATCATAACTTATTTTCCCTTTGCATTCTCTTGCATTGCCATTCTCACAACACCCATGACTTCTTCGATGACTGACGTCTCTTGTGGAACACCCACCACCCAGCCGGACCTCCCCATCTATCTAATTTTGTATTTCTCTCCTTTTCTCTCATTTGTTCTTTTTACGTGAGATCAAATTTATCAATCCCAAAATGAAAACGATTTCCTTCATAATTTTGGCTAACCGAACGCAGGATTTAGAAAATCCGATATGGAAAAAGCGATATTTGGAAAATGTTTTTTTTGATACGCAAAGTTTGTTGAGATTGGTAGAGAAGAGATTGAAAAGTTGTATCTATTGATTGAATTCAGTTGAGCTACATTTTGAGTACATATACAATTGGGAATAACTGAACCCTAACAGAATCAGTTCAGAAACCGGTTTGTGCAGTTGACTCTATAAACTACTATTATTACAATTTTGGCTACTCCTTGACTAATTCTCACACGTGCTATACATACGTGTGACTTATGAGGACCAAAGCTAACAAAGCCTCTCCTAATCTGACCATTGCATGAAGCAATCAGATTAAACCAAAAAAGTACAATTAGTCAGAAGTAGGAGTATAACATCTATCACTAATATAGCAGAAGCTATAAAACTGCAGAAACAGAGCAGCAAAGTAGCAGAAAACAAAAAATTCTAATGCAGATATTGAACACCATGATTCACAGAGTAATCATCCCCATCAATTTCTTCAGTCTATTGAACAGTTCAAGCTTCAAGGGCTTTGTCATTATGTCTGCTACCTGATCATGTGTGCTGCAATACATCAATTCTATGACCTTCTCTTTGCACAAATTTCTCAGAAAGTGGTTTCTTATGTCAATGTGCTTGCACCTCCCATGTAAAACTGGATTTTTTGATACTTTTATCGTAGAACTATTGTCACAGAATACAATAGTTGCCTGATTCTGTTTCATCTCCATGCTATCCATTATTCTTCTTAGCCAGATGCCTTGGCATCCAGTTGCTGCAGCAGCTATGTATTCTGCTTCTGTTGTACTCAAGGTCACCACCGGTTGTTTCTTTGAACTCCAACTGACAGCTGCAGATCCGATCATATATACATATCCACTGGTGCTTTTACGATCATCAAAGTCACCTGCATAGTCAGAATCAGTGAAGCCAACCAGTTCACAGTTATTCATACTGTTCTTCTTCTGATACAGAATGCCAGAATTGGTTGTGCCCTGCACATAACGCATTATTCTCTTTACTGCAACATGATGAACTTCAGTAGGCCTCTCCATATATCTGCTGGCTAAACTTACAGAGTACATCAAGTCAGGTCTGGTGGCTGTTAGATACATTAAACTACCTATCATTTGTTTATAGATAGTTGTATCTACAGCCTTACCACTCTCATTTCTGCTCAATTTACTTCCAGGTACCATAGGACTGTTAACAGGCTTGCTGTTATGCATTCCAAATCTTTCAAGTACCTCTTTAGCATACTTTTGTTGGCATATAGTAATTCCTTGATCACCTTGTGTCACTTCTATTCCCAAGAAGTACTTCATCTTGCCTAAATCACTCATTTCAAATTCAAGCTTCATTGATTCCTTGAAATCACAGCAGAGTTTCTCATTATTCCCTGTGTAGATTAAATCATCTACATATAGGCTTACCAACACTATATTGTTGCCAGTGTCTCTTTTAACAAAGAGAGTATATTCATGAGGGCACTTAACAAACCCTTCCCTGCTGAAATAAGCTTCAATTCTGCTGTACCATGACCTTGGAGCTTGTTTTAGGCCGTAGAGAGCCTTTTGCAGTTTGTAGACTTTGGATTCAGCACCTTTTACTTCATAACCTTGAGGTTGAACCACATACACATCTTCACTTAGTGTTCCATGCAGGAATGCACTCTTTACGTCCAACTGATACACTTTCCAGCCTTTAAAGGCAGCAATAGCAAGAAGGAATCTTATGGTGTCCCAACGGGCAACAGGGGCGAACACTTCTTGATAATCTATTCCATGTTTCTGAGCATATCCTTTAGCCACAAGCCTGGCTTTATATTTCTCTACCTTTCCTTCTTCATTATATTTGGTTTTGTATATCCATTTCACACCAATAGCAGTCGCTTTTGGTGGAAGATCAACTAGTTTCCAAGTGTGATTTCTTTCTATAGCATTCATTTCAGCATCCATTGCTTCTTTCCACACTTTATTTTTCTTTGCTTCATCATATGTTGCTGGATCTTCTGAGCTAATAACAGCCAAGCTCATAACATCAGTTTCATAGTCATCAAGGTAAGAAGGGGGTCTTCTCACCCTTCTCTGTTCATTATCTTCAGCTGCAGCAGTGTCTTCTTCACCTTGCGGGTCTGGTTCCAACTCATCTGTTTCTTCATCCTGGTTGCTACCCTTCTTTGTTCATTATCTTCAGCTGCAGCAGTGTCTTCTTCACCTTGCGGGTCTGGTTCCAACTCATCTGTTTCTTCATCCTGGTTGCTACTATCAGTATCTTCATCATGCTCATTAGTGATCTCACCATTGATTTCTGTCTCTGTGCCCTGTTCCTCATTATTTGTCACCTCAGTTTCAACCAGTACAGCACTAGTATTAACAGTCTGTTCAATATTTGTCCAATCCCACTTCTCATTCTCAGCAAACTTCACATCCCTACTAATGATAATCTTTTTAGTGATAAGGTTGTACAGTTTATATGCCTTTGATTCTTCACTTACCCCCAATAATACACACTTCATGCTTTTATCATCTAACTTCCTCCTGTGAACATCTGGAATATGTACAAATCCAATACAACCAAAAATTCTAAAATGTTTGACTGATGGTTTTATGCCACTCCAGGCTTCCTGAGGAGTGCAGTTCTTAACTATCAAAGTAGGACTTCTATTCAGAACATAGGTGGACCAGTTTACTGCTTCAGCCCAGAATTCTTTTGGTAATTTTTTCTCAGACAGCATACTCCTCACCATATTTAATATGGTTCTATTCCTCCTTTCGGCAACACCATTTTGTTGAGGGGTGTAGGCAGCTGTGAGTTGCCTTTTGATGCCATTATTACTGCAGAAAGTGTTGAATTCATTGGAATTAAATTCACCACCTCTATCAGTTCTAAGACACTTGATAACTTCCCCAGACTCCTTTTCAACTGACAGTTTAAATCTTTTGAAGGTTTCTAAAGCAGCTGATTTTTCAGACAAGAAATAAACCCACCCCTTTCTACTATAGTCATCTATGAAACTAATGAAATACCTCTTGTGGCTATTTGATTCTGGTGTTATTGGACCACAGATGTCCGAATGAACCAGCTCCAGAGGTTTGCTGCCCTCCATGTACTTTCTTTGGGAAACACTTCTCTATGTTGCTTTCCTTTTAAGCAATCATCACAAGTCCTTGAGGGTTCTTGAATAGGTGGCAGTCCTTTGACCATTTCTTTCTGGAAGAGAGTCTTTAGGCCTTTGAAGCCTAAGTGAGCAAATCTACAATGCCATAAGTGGGACAAGTTACTATCATCAACACTATGACTAGATTCATTAAAGAGAGCAAGAGGAATAACATGACCTGTGATGATGAACATCCTGTTTCTGGTCATGATGCTGGTGATTATGAGACCCTTTTCTTTGTGGTAGACTTGGCATTTGTTGTCTTCAAAGACCACTTTGAGTCCTTTTTCTTGCAATTGTCCAATACTTATGAGATTATTCTTCAAGCCTGGAATGTAATAGACATCAGTGATGATTTGCACAACACCTTGAATTTTCAGCTTCACAGTACCTTTCCCTGTCACAGCCATTTTAGTACCATTGCCAAGTTTCACAGTTTCTCTAAAAGAACCATCAAGATTCGTAAACCAGTGTCTGTTTCCACACATGTGGTTGGAACAGCCTGAGTCTAAGAACCACCATTCATATCTTTTATCTCCATTCTTCTCTTCTTCTTTGGCTGCCATAAGCAAGATTGCTTCTTCCTCATCAAATTCAGCAAAGTTTGCTCCTTCTTCCCAACTAGGACACTCATTCTTGTAATGACCTAGTTTGCCACACTTATAACACTCAATGTGTTCTTTACTAGTTCCTTGTCTACCTCTACCTCTACCTCTTCCCCTTCCTCTAGAACTATTTCCAGTTCTGCCTCCTACAGAGACTTTGAGGGCCTGTTCTTCTTCTTTGTGAGTCTCAAGGCTCTTCATTCTTGACTCATGAACTAGCAACTTACTTTGTAATTGTTCTAATGACATAGCTGTGATATCATTAGACTCAACTATGGAACATACAACGTATTCAAACCTGATGGTCATGGAGCGAAGTATCTTCTCAACCACATTTTGTTCACGCATCCTCTTGCCTTGAGCACGCATCTTGTTCACCAAAGTCAAAGTTCTTGTGAAGTAATCAGCCACTCCTTCACCTTCTTTCATGTGCAGTTGTTCATACTCTTTCTTTAATGCTTGAAGTTGTGCTCTTTTCACCTTAGTTGATCCTTGGTACCGTTCTTTCATAGAATCCCAGATTTCTTTAGCCGTGCTTTTCACCAAGATCGTCTCGATGATTCCTCTTTCAATAGCTTGAAAAAGGTAATTTTTGGCTTTTAGGTCTTTCAACTTGGCATCATCAACTGCTTTCACGTTCTCTGGCGTTGCGTTCTCTGGAGGAGGAGGAATTCCCGATTCGACGACGGTCCAATAATCCTTCGATCGAAGGAGATTTTCCATAAGAAGAGCCCAATGATCGTAGAATCCATCGAATTTGGGCACCGATGGTGTTAGAAACTCTCTTTCTGCCATTGCAACCAAACCAAGCACAGAACGAACTTGATCTTCTTTTTCACACGATCTCTCTCACACGGAATTGCGATTCTTTGGATCAGGCCCCTTACGGAGCTTTGATACCAGTTGTTGAGACTGGTAGAGAAGAGATTGAAAAGTTGTATCTATTGATTGAATTCAGTTGAGCTACATTTTGAGTACATATACAATTGGGAATAACTGAACCCTAACAGAATCAGTTCAGAAACCGGTTTGTGCAGTTGACTCTGTAAACTACTATTATTACAATTTTGGCTACTCCTTGACTAATTCTCACACGTGCTATACATACGTGTGACTTATGAGGACCAAAGCTAACAAAGTTAATGGAGATGGGGAAATATTAGTTTCCAGGATTTGAACCGGGACCTCTTTAATTTCTTGCACTATTTTTAGTGCACTCATTCGATATCCCTTAGCTCGCCAACTGAGCTACCTAACTAGTTGAGATTATTTGGAAAATGTTTAAACCTTCGCAATCATCTACGTCTTTCCAAAAATCAAACTCCCACAAAAACAATAAACAATGATAATATGGAAGTGGCAGTGATTGTAGCAAATATAGGGCTCCTCCTCGTAACTCTGATCATTTTTTAGTTCAGAACGAAAACCAAAAAGCATCCACATCTAGGTAACATGCATCGAAAATATAGCTTGATATGGATTCTTCATTTTTTTTAGATAAACATATGGGTTCTTCATTGAAGAGTCAATGGGCATGACGGGACTTTAGGTTATTAATCAATATATGGAATTCTTCATTCAATGAGTTATTAAATGATGAATGTCCTGACTTGTGCAAAATTAATTCAAAATAAATGAAAAATCATGATATACATCCCCGTAAACCCCTTTTATTTAGGAAAAAACCATTCCCCGGGTCATGTTATTGTCAAATGCTATCTATAGAACTCATCTAGTAATATACCAGATGTAACAAACCTCAAATCACTAACTTGGGGTTCAGCCGGGGCTCAACCTCTCTTTAACCAAGGGTCGGGGGTTCGATCCCCGCCTTGCACTAGTGGAAATAATTGACATTAAAAAGCACCATTTAGCACCGGTTGTTTGAACAACCGATGCTGAAAGTAGGCGCGGTGACAACTTTGCAATTAAACGGAAGTTTTTAGTTTTCGCGCGTACATTTAGCATCGGATGTTTAAACAATCGATGCTAAATGTGTTTGAGACACACATTTAGCATCGGGTGTTTAAAACCCGTTGCTAAATGAACACATTTAGCATCGGTTGGCTAAACACCCGATGCTAAATATGTCCCCTTTTATTTATTTATTTCCAATTTTTCCATCGCGTTCGTTCTCTTCACTCTCTCACACTGTAACGACGCTCTTCACTCTCTAACTCTCTTCACTCTCTCCTTCTCTTCACTCTCTCACTCTCTGAACTTTCTCCCTCTCTGAAGATCCCTCGCATATTTGTCGCCATTCGTCGTTCATCGTTCTCAACTCTCTTTCATCGTTCTCAACTCTCGTTCTCAATACCGAAACCCTAGCCTCACAAATCGAAAATGCAAACTCTCCCGTTCATCGTTCTCAACTCTCTCGTTCTCAGCCCTCTTCCTCGCGAAACCCAGAAATTAAATCAAAAACGTTGGAAGAGAAAGAAAGGAGAAGAACGCTGAAGATCAACATCGTCGCCGTCACCGTTGTTTGCTCGTTGCCATCGCTTGCTCGTCGTCGCCTTGCTCTTCGTCACTGTTGCCTTGCTCGTCGTCGTCGTCGCCTTGCTCGTCGTCATCGCTTGCTCGCTTGAAACCCTAAGTTTTCATCTTCGAATGGTTAGGGTTTTGGATCTGTTGGATCGCCATTTTCCCTTTGTTTGATTTCCACTCTTTTTCTTCTTTTGATGCTTTGGATGGTGGGTTGACTTTTTCAGGTTGCAGTGGTTACTGGAGCAAACAAAGAAATTGGATTGGAAGTGGTTAGACAGTTAGCATCAACTGGAATCGGCAGAGGAGATTCTGTTGCTAAACTTCATTGTGATATGGATGATGCGGTATGCTACATTATACTACTCTGGTCCTACTTTATTGTTCAATGTTGTAATGGCTATTTCTAGTGATGCTGATCTAGCTCTTATTATGCAGGTGATCTACTCAAGCTTTTAGATGTTTCTTCCGTTGAAAACATCTTACCAACTAATTTTGGCAAGTTACAACTGCCTCTTGGAAAACATCGTTTGAAGGTAAAACTATTTTGATTAATGCATTTGACTATTTTATTATGTTAGTAATTGCTAGTTGAGTTTTGATCATCTAAATTTCACAATACCTTTACAATTGCCTTTTTAATATTTGTTATTCATGATTCATGATTTTGAAGATTTCAAAAAGTATATTGTAGCATTCCCATATATTTAACTGAACATTTGTTTTTTCAGATTGTAGAGTTTTTATCATTGTTATTAACTGTTGGTAGTGATTGTTGACCGTATGCAGCAGGATTCAGTAAACCTTTTTAATCTGATCATGACTAGTTTCTCACTGCAGGATTCTTTCTTGTCTGATACTAGTTGACCGCAACTCTGTATTACTGCAGCTTATGGCAATATATTACCCACCAACTTTTTAAATATTCCCCCATTAGGTTACTTTCTCTTACTCACTCTCCTTAGTACCATTATTACTTTCATACTTTAACTCCCATTGCTAAATATTTTACTCATACTACAACCTAATGCTATGCATCTGTACAAGTATAATACTATTTTGCCAATCTACGTAACATAGAATTTCATCCATTCAACAAAAAGTCCCCTTGAAAATGAAACACAAATGGTTAGAAGTCCTTGAAGATCAGTTTATCTGTTTTGATGTTCTGGAATTTCAGTGACTCTATCTACAGAATTTTCTTGTAGTGGAGCAACCTGATATACTATACTCAAGTTGAATATTCAGCCTTTCTTTTTTTAACGATTAAATGTACAGTATGGTATGATCTATGCTATGCAACTAATTGTGTTATGCTCTTTGTCACAGGCTATCTATCTACTAGCTGCCAGCACTCTGGGTGTTGAACCTTCTAGGTATCTCATGATAGTAATTCCTATTCGATAACAACTTGTTCTAAAATTATGGTCCATATAAAATGCTATACAGTTATATAGATTCTGGTTAGGTTTGATACAGCAGGTGATTTTATGATAGCTTTAGTTTAACTCATTTACAATAATTTAAAATCAGTTGATATTTTGATGCATTATACGGATGTGTTGTGGTGGAGGACAGTGCCATAGGCCTAGCAGCTGCTAAAGGAGCTGGGATGAAATGTATAATAACAAAGAGCGGATATATTTTATTCACAATGTCACAATGTCCCAAAGTCACAAACACAAACACACAAACTTGGTTAATTAATGTTGTAATTTGGTTGATTGAGTTCTAATTTTTTGTTTTTAAACTATTTTTTAAAACAATGCTGAAAAATTGTTTTTCATCATAACAATTTTATAAAGCAATACTGAAAAATCTAGAATGCACTTTTTCACTTCTAATCTGGTTATTATCGGTCTGATAGCATTTCTTTTTTGCAAATCTGTAAAGGTTAACTAAAGCAGGGATTGAGAAGTGCAATGAACATATCCAGCGACGGGAATGCCGATAACTTTGGAATTGCTATATGAGTGAATGAAACTGTAATTTCATCATCGATTGTCTTTTTTCGTGATATTGATTGCTTTAGGACTTATTATTTATTTTTCATCACTTTAATCACTTATTCTGCCTATTGGGTGTTTTCCATAATTCGTGAATGTAACTAATTATATCTTTTATTTTCTTTTTGTGGCAGATTGTCTTTGGGCCGAATGTAAAAATGGCTGTGCAAGACCCTTCATACCCAGTAATTCATATCTATCTTTTTATCAGTTGCTTTGGCATTCATTTATTTTTCAATATGCCCAACACGGTGG
This sequence comes from Astragalus membranaceus, assembly GCA_039519185.1. Classification (NCBI taxonomy): domain Eukaryota; kingdom Viridiplantae; phylum Streptophyta; class Magnoliopsida; order Fabales; family Fabaceae; genus Astragalus; species Astragalus membranaceus. Next base: position 40,428,117 of record CM076849.1, on the reverse strand, counting down.
TTTTGGTTTTGTTTCAATTGTCACTTCTCATCGATTTACTAGCTGGTATGCAGACTGATTTCAGTTCATTTACTAATTTTTAAGCTCTTTGATGTAGTAGAAGAAATAGTTGGACTTAAAATAGTTGTATATTGATTGGCTGGTATACTGACCGAAAGAATGTTGTACTTGTTCACAGTTTACTGTTTGGAATTGTGCAGGATTTTATATTTAGTTATTTGGGAAATGAATCAATGTAATTACCATAGTTCTTGAATAATATTCTCTTCTTGTATGAATTGATGTTGTAAGTGATGTTTGTGAGGCATGTATAAAAAGAAACTAGACATTTAGCATCGCTTGTTTCAAACAAGTGATGCTAAATGTCTTTTTTTATCAAGAAAATGACATTTAGCATCGGTTGTTTACAACAACCGATGCTAAATGTATCAATAAATGTCATTTTTTTTATCAAAAATGACTTTTAGCATCGGTTATTTAGAACAACCGATGCTAAATGTCACTTTTAGGACATTTAGTGACATTTAGCATCGGTTGTTTCAAACACCCGATGCTAAATGTCATTTTTCAGGACATCTAGCATCGACTGTTTCAAATAACCGATGCTAAATGTCATTTTCAGACAGCAAAAGCAGTGATGAATGGACATTTAGCATCGGTTATCTGAACACCCGACGCTAAATGTGACATTTAGCCCCGGGAGATTTAGCGTCGGGCAATAACCGACGCTAGATGTCCAATTTAACCGGCGCTAAATGTCTTTTTTCCACTAGTGTTGGGTACGGAGTAGCGTTAAAATTCTGGGCCAGCTGTTCTGTCCCTCGAGGCACCTACAATGAGCGAGGGATTAGTCACAGTTGTCCGTGCGGTAGATACCCAGGTTTAACAAAAAAAAACTCAAACCACTAAGAAAAAAATTATGAAACTTAAAAAAGTAAATATTAGTTGAAATAGTCAATATAAAAACTATTAAAGTGCTTTATTGTTGGGAAATTTACTTGAATGAGCTGTCAGATTACTATTTTTTGTTGAATGTACCATAATTCTAGGATCAATAAAATTGCAGTAGTTTTTTGAGTTCCATCATTCATAATGTATGGCTATTTGAAGTTAATAACCGATATTGACTTTTTCAAATTAATAAGTGTTAAGAAAAGTGATATTAAGTTCCATGTATTTATCAAGTGGGCGTGGCACAAGTAGTAAGATGTTTGGGCCCCTTAAACATTTGGTCAGAGTCAGGGGTTCGATCCCTGGCTGGTGCGTATGGAGAGAAATCGCTTGAAAGAGGTCAGCCCCTTAAATAGATCTCCAGTACCTCGAAAGATTAGTTTCCCCAATCAACAAGGAGGATACATTGGAAAACAAAAAAAAAAGTTTCATCTAATTTTCAAGACAAATTTTTTGAACCACTTTTATAATAGTTATGACATTTTCTTTCGCGTAGTTATAGGAAAGTGTCTTTACTAGACTCCGCGATCATCATTTAAATAAAGACTTGGTTTTTCACTTTCCCCAATTCCATTTATTAATTAGTTTACTTCTTGATCTGCATCAAATCAAGTATAAAAGTACGGCATCCGTGAAACCCAAAAACGAGAGAAAAGACTTTCGCGCCTTTACCTCATTCAGCAACTCAAGCTAAACAGCGTGAAGATGAACTCTTATCCGTCTTCCGCCACAAAGTCCACAATACTAACTGCAGTCTGCAGTGACGTGAGTAGTGAATCAGGTATTGGTATCCTTCTCAAGGTTCACTTTGTATAAAGTTTACTTAGGATATTAGATTAGGCATGGTTATGCATTTTTTATGCTTTAGTTATGAATGCACATCTGAAAATCAAATACGGACCATTAAAAAATATCGTAACCACTTGTATTTGTTATTGTACTAGTATTTGTTATTTGTTATTATCAAATTTGCAAAGGTGTGTGGAACAAACGGGTGTAAGATTATATATAATGAAGCTTTTTGATTCCTAGCTATTACTTAATTTCTCTTTGCACAATACAACCAATCGATTTTAAATTCTCTTTGCAGAATAAAACCAATCAACACATCATGTCTATCGCACAATACAACCAATCGAGACCTGCTGCTGACAACTCCAGACGTTACTCCAATCAACATCGTCTATCCCCCTCTCATAACCGTGGGGATAACGGGAGGGGTTGGTGTATGTGGTACATTACCCCCAAGTCAATTTGATGCATGGGGTGACGTAGTTGGAGTAAATAAAGGAACGACGTATTGCCTTTGAGTATATTTGGCTGCATGTTGAGACCTTACGATTACGGTTAAATATCTTCATCATTCGAGTGGGTGCATAGACACGAGCTTAATGAACTCAAATCAGATGGAAGAAGTGAGAACTGAAAGAGATGAACTTTGAGTCGAAATGGAAAATACCAAGAAAACTTGTAAGCAAAATAACAAGATGATAAAACATTTGATGAAAATGATCAAGTTTCAACAACCTTCATTTAATGAAGAGTTGGATGACGAAGATGTGAAGAGTCCGATGCAGAGGGACTAAGTGATGAAGAGAGTTAAACATTTGACGTGTTTTGTTATGACTTACTACTCCGTTACAAAATATAAGCAAAAACAGGTCAACAAAAGTTGATGTATCTTGTCCAAATTTTGAACCAAATACATCAACTTTTGTTGACATTTTTTTGTTTATATTTTGTAACGGAGAGAATATATTTTTTTACCAAGTACATTATGTTTTTAATAATGAAGTGTTTTTATTCTGCAATTAAAAATATGTTTTTAATCATCGATCTCATATAAATTTAATTATCAACTAAAAAAAGTTGCAAGTTAATTGTTTTGTTCACTAAATTGATAAAGAAATTGCATTAGCAAAACTCGTTATGTTTCGTAGCAAAATTAGTTACTATATGGGTCACTAAAATTATTTATAAAATAGTCTCAAAATCAGTTGCAAAAAACTATCGGTAAATCAGCCACTAAATCCGTAACATCTTCAAAATAATTAATAGAATTATTTGTACGTTAACCCAATCGAATTAATTTAGTACTTAATTGATAAAATTATTGAGTGCTATAGATAATTATTGGTTGTCTTAGGATCGTTAACCGATTAATTCGGGGCAAAGACGATTTAAAATCGAAATAAGAGATTAAGGACAATATGGTAATTTGACCACGTTACCATTTATATATTAAATAAATATAGGCTAAATATATATTTTGGTCATTTATCTTTGGGGTTGTGGTCACTTTGGCCATTTATCTTTTTTTTCTCATTTTAGACCCTCATGTTTTTTGTGTGTGTCATTTTGGCCTCTGCCGTTATCATTTTCGTCCCTTATGTTTTTAATTGATTTCATTTTAGTCCCTTATGTTTTTAATTGATTTCATTTTGGGCCCTTATGTTTTTAATTGATTTCATTTTCGTCCTTAAAAATTTGCTACAAAAAACATAAACATAACGGCAGGGGCCAAAATGACACACACAAAAAACATGAGGGTCTAAAATGAGAAAAAAAAAGATAAAAGGCCAAAGTGACCACAACCCCAAAGATAAAGGGCCAAAATATATATTTATTAAAAGAATAGAAAGAAAAGAAAGGAAGCTCACGAGGGAGAGATACAGAGAAGAGGAAAGGAAAAGAAGAAAAAAGAGAAAGAAAGGCTATGAGGAAAGAAAAAGGAGAATCAAAGGTTCATCAAAACGTCTTTCATCCTACACGAAAGTTGGTCACCATTTCATCCTCTTCAATTTGGTACTAAAATCATCATCATCAACTCACTCACTCTCATCTTGCCATTTTCGAATTTTAGAGGTAAAAGAAGATTTTGATGGTTGAAGTCAAAGGAAAGCTTAGGATGGTGTTTAGGAGAAAACCCAATGTTGTGTTATTGATGATTGAAGTTCGATTGGAAGGTTGGGAGCTAGTTGGAAGAGTTAGGGTTTGAGAATCAAGATTTGGTTTATGTGTGAATAGTGCTTCATGAGGTTGAAGATGATGAATAGTGTTTGATGATTCAGGGATGATTAGGAACGAACCCGGAGCGTATTGAGTGCGGAACGAAGTTCAATTTCGCGAATTGGAAGTTGGTTGGTGATTAGGGTTCGAATGGCGGAATTTTGAGGAATTCGGTGTTTCGGTCCAAGAGATGTCTCGTGATCGAGTGGAAAGCTTTGGGAACGGATACCGATGTTGTCGGAGCGTAAAGTTTATACGGGGAACGTTAGTGTGGTTATGTCGAAAAAGCGATTTCGCGGAAAGTCTCGGCAATTTGTGATTTTCGTCACAATCGGTGAGTTTTACTCCCGCTTAGGATTATTTCGTTTTACAAAGAATTTTACGTTGATTGATTTCGAAAGATTTTGAGTCGAAAACCGTTATTTCGAAATATATAGTATTTTGATAAAATTCGTTTACGATGAGTTTTTGATTGATTTGATTGATTGTGTGATATTGATTGAATCTGTCTTTATGGCTGTTTAAACTGTTTTCAATCGAAACGAGAATTGGAATTGAGCGGAATAGCGGATTTTGCGAGAAACAGCAAAAATCTGCATTTTTCAGCAAGCCATCGCGTCGCGACACGCAGCCATCGCGTCGCGACCATGTACAATTTTGTGAGGAAAATGTTTCTGATGCTTTTCGCGTCGCGGCGGAAGCAGTTCGCGTCGCGATAACTTTTGATCCGGGAACCCGATTGAGGTGTTCTCAGGTGCGTTTGAAAGATTATTGAAAGGCTAATCAAATAAATGATTTAAATTGTATAATGAATTGTTTTTAAAGTTATAGATTGTTTCGAAAAACCGAATAATAGTACACGGGTGCGGATATGTTTTATTAATAATAAAGCGGACTATGAGTCCTACGTGGTATCGTATAACCGACGCGGGATGATTATTATTTATTCGTCTAAACTGGCCTACGATTCACGATATATATATATATATATATATATATATATTATGTCGACTATTGGAAACGGCCCAATGCGGGTATTATGTTCGATTAAGGGTCTAATGCAAATGAACTGTGAGTTCATATGATTGTAGATATATATATTATATCGAGTCTGGGAGACGAACCATGTTAACATACTAAGGCGGGGTAGTCATGCACTCTTACCTTAGGCTCCGTGCCAATAGGAAAAAATGCTATTGGTAAGGGGGTTCACCGGGGATATAGTAGAGTAATGCAGTCGGTGTTATGTTTAAAAGTTGTTGTGCGATTCACCGGGGTTTAGCAGTCATGCAGTCGGTGTCGTACAGAGTTATAACACGTTCACCGGGGTTTAGCAGTAATGCAGTCGGTGTGGTGTTGAATGTAATTGCACGTGGTTATGAACTTAACCACGAATGATTGAAAGTCCTACAATATGGTTCACCGGGGTTTAGCAGTAATGCAGTTAGTGCCGTGTTAAGTTAAAACAAATCCATATAATTGGACCGAGAGTGTTAGTAGGGGTCTCGGTAGAACTCATTGAGATTGTATCTCATTGTTTATATATTGTTGTTTTACAGAGAAACAGGGAAAGAGAGGACCACATAGGCATGAGTAGGTTGAGCTCGGACTGATTGCTGATGACTTAGCTTTATGCTTAAGTTTATATTTCCTTTTTGTTGTCTATGTACGACACTATGACTTTAGTGTTATGTTTTTCTTCCGCTTTCTTGTATGATGTTGAATACTATAGTTGGTGACAGATTATGGTCTGAGTACCGTATGGTCTTGTTTGTAAATAAGACTGTTTTGTTTTTATTCAGCGAAAAATTCATAGTGGTATTCAGTGTCTGAGCAGGAAATAATATCTCTGATGTTTTAGGGATGATACACTTGGGTATTGTTAATAAATAAAAATACCGGGTGTTACAAAATCAATCGCTAATTTCAGTCACAAAATTGGTCGCTAAAGCAGTCACTAAATCAGTCCCTAATTTTAGTCACAAAATTAGTCGCTAAATTAGTCACCAAATGAGTCGCTAATAACGGTCACAAAATCAGTGTCTAGATTAGGTCACTAAATCAAACACCATCACGGTCGATAAGTCGTTCGCTATAAAATCAGTCACTAAATCGCTCACTACATGTTAGCGACCAGTGATTTAGCAACTGGTTTTTTACGGTCACAAATTCGGTCGCAAAAGTCCGTAATGACCGATTTTTCCTATATAGCCAAGATGTCTACTAGACTGCACTGACTTGATATTAAGTGGAAGCGCCAAAGTTGAGCTTTTTGGTTTTCTCTCTCTACTAGAGCAGGTACGCTGATGTTATAGCATCACATGTTGTAGCACTGAACAAACACATTAAAAATAGGTAATTAAAGAACTTGAAGAAGTTATTGCAACTTTCTTTTCTTTCGGATCCCAAAATCCGCTTATTGACATACAAAATGCCTCATGTGGGTTACCAAAATCCTTTGGGAAACATAGATATTCGGACCCAAAAATCCGACCAATGGCATACCAAATGCCTTTTTATGGATTACCAAAATCCTTGGGAAACATAGATATTCGGATCCCAAAATCCGACCAATGGCATACCAAATGCCTTTTTATTGATTACCAAATCATTTGGGTTCATTAAACATTGTTATGTTCTCTCTCGGACATAACTAGTCGAGCGATTTCGACACTATAATCATATATCATTCATTTCGCTTCATAAAAATAACAATTCGGAGTTCAAACAAATTCAATCATCAATGGGAAGGGTTAAGAAAAGGATTAGAAGAGGTTTGGAATCAAAAGGAATAGCATTAGACGTGTTTTAAAATCAGTGACAGAAGTAGGCGCACGGGTCGTGCTCAAAAGGGCACGAGTCGTGCTTGCCCAAAATTTCAGCTTTTGAGTGTCAACAGGGGACGCACGGGCCGTGCTCAAAAGCGCACGGGTCGTGCTCAAAAGCGCACGGGTCGTGCCCCTTTGACAGCATTGAAAATTTTTCCATTTTCTTGTAAATTCACTATTCCGTTCTATTCCGTTACTCGTTCTGCTCCATTCCTAACTCAAATACAGTCCATAACAGTCACAATAACCACTTCAAACAATCAATTTCAACAATCAAACATCAAATTGGCAACCAATTCAAGTCATCAATCATTAGTTTAACCACAAAATTTCAATGAACATACTTTACATCCACACACATAACAAGATTTCAAAATCAAGTTCATCAACTGTTCAAACACAACATAACAATCGAAGAACTCCCAAAACCTTTTGCTATTAGGAATTTAGGATGCTTGATAATGCAAACTAAAAGTTGTAGCAGGATTATATTATTTGATCAATTCTAAAGCTACTAAATATCTAATATGGAGCATGACTTGTTATTAAAGATGGAAACATTCTGGACATGCTTCTACAATTTATTTAACATCCTATGATTTTAGCTTGGCCTAAAAGTCTCAACTTCTATCATATATCCATGGCCATGGGGAGAGGAATATATATTCTAATGCAAACTTCGTGTGTTGTTGTCATATATCATTTGTGAAGTTCAAAAGTCTAAAATTTGGCCCACATGTTTCGGTCACTTCCATATATTTGCAAGGCTTAATGTTGGAACAATTAGGAACACACTGACGAACACGAATAAAATAGGCTGAGTCGCGGACTAGGTCGCTCTCTTTAAGACATTTCGCGGCTCTGCCTAAGGTGTGCAAGTAGTCTCTCCTAGCTCCGTCGTCCCCAGGATAAAACAGTCTTCTCAAAAAATATGGTCTTCCCTACACTTACGAAAACCACCAAACTCACACCCCCTTATCTTTATTTTACTGTTCGGTATTTTTATTCTTTTCTCACAATGAGAATTCAGTTGCTCAAAAAACAAAACTCACACACTTGAAAATTCAATTTCTATGAAGCCTGTTTCTTCTTACTAACTACCTCAATGTGTCGATTATTTATCATGAAAACACATGTTAACTCATTTCCAACGGTACTATAGAAAACATTAAACACAATCAATTGGGTTAATGCCAAAAATAAAACGGATGAAAACAAGTAAATTGAATCAAGGTATCTTTTCCAAACATGTGTGGTATCCGATGAAGAAACATTTAGAGTGACTAATGAAATAATATAGGCTAAATAGCACTTTTGGTCTTTTATCTTTGCTCCAGATTTCACTTTGGTCCTTTATCTTTTTTTTGGTCTGTTTTGGTCCCTCATGTTTCGTTTTTGTTTCATTTTGGTCTCTCACGTTAGTTTTGACTAACGGACGCCACGCTGGCAGTTAACTGCTGACGTGGCGTCTCAAATTCATTAAATGACGTGGCAAAATATGTATTATTTAATTGGCTAACATTTTACACATAAGCAAATTTGTTTTTGAATTTTTAAAAAATCAAAACAATTCATTTCATCATCTTCAACAACAATTCTTCAACGTTTTCAACAACCCAGAAACATTTTCTTCAACCCATCTTCAACAATTCATCTTCAGAAACATTTTTAAATTCATCTTCAGCAACAACCCAGAAACAATTCTTCAACAACAATTCTCATTCATCATCTTCAACAACAACAATTCATTTCATCACAAGAAACAAAAAACAAAAATTAAAAAAGAAGAACAAAAAGCAACAATCATCTTCAAAAAGAAACAAAAAGCAAAAAGGGGAAAAACAAATCTGAATTGAAAAAGAAACAAAAATTAAAAAAGAAGAACAAAAATCTGGATCTGGATCTCAATCTTCTTCACCCCACCTCAATCTTCTTCACCCCCATCTCACTCATCTCAATCTGTATCATCGTTCTTCTTCTCACCCATCGTTCTTCTTCTCCTTGGTTTCGTTTTTGAGAAGAGAAGATGAACGAAAATCAAAAAGCATTTTCACCCATTGTTCTTCTTCTCCTGGGTTCTTCTTCTCACTCGTCGTTTTTCTTCTCTTGGGTTTCATTTTTGATAAGAGAAGAAGAACGAAAATTTAAAACCATTTTCACAGAACAACCCAAACGAAGAACCCAAACACAAAACAACCCAAACGAAGAACAACAAAATCTCAGCGCTCCTCACAAAATGAAACTAAAAAAAATAGGTTTTCTGGGTTTTTTGGGTTTTCTGGGTTTTTTCTTTCGTTGGGGACCAAACTGAAACTAAAAGAAAACGTAGAGGACCAAACTGAAACTAAAAGAAAACGTAGAGGACCAAACTGAAACTAAATTGAAACTGCAACTCTGCATCAATGGCGAAAAGCCAGAAACTCGTTGTTTTACGAAATTGATTTAGGGTTTCTTTAGATCTCTTTCTTGCAATCAAAACCCATCCAAGATCAAACAAAACGGTTGCCTAAATCACTAGATTCAATTAATGTAGATGTTGAATGTTTTTAGTTTAATTTTACTGTTTTTATTTTTTGGGTCTGTGTTTGAGAATTTGCGTTTCATTTTTTAGGTTGTTATGTTTCTTAGATCTAGAACGAAATTCAAATGAACTGTTGTTGTTCTTGTGATGAAATGAATTGTTGTTGTTGAAGATGATGAATGAGAATTGTTGTTGAAGAATTGTTTCTGGGTTGTTGCTGAAGATGAATTTAAAAATGTTTCTGAAGATGAATTGTTGAAGATGGGTTGAAGAAAATGTTTCTGGGTTGTTGAAAACGTTGAAGAATTGTTGTTGAAGATGATGAAATGAATTGTTTTGATTTTTTAAAAATTCAAAAACAAATTTGCTTATGTGTAAAATGTTAGCCAATTAAATAATACATATTTTGCCACGTCATTTAATGAATTTGAGACGCCACGTCAGCAGTTAACTGCCAGCGTGGCGTCCGTTAGTCAAAACTAACGTGAGGGACCAAAATGAAACAAAAACGAAACATGAGGGACCAAAACGGACCAAAAAAAAGATAAAGGACCAAAGTGAAATCTGGAGCAAAGATAAAGGACCAAAAGTGCTATTTAGCCAATAATATAAAACTGAAGACAAACAATTCAATATCTAATAATTGGAAGTTTCAACGTTCTCATATAATAAATAGTCTATCATTTATCAAAATGATATATAATAGTTAGCATATTAAATTTGGAAAACGTTTGTAAGCGAGAATCAATGGTTAGACTTGAAGATTAGTTTCAATCCAATTGATTCTTATACACTAACGCTATTCAAAAGTAAATATTAAAAACCTAATATTCTCAAAAAAATATTAAATATATTAGTTTATTATTTTTAAATAAAACACACAACACTTAGTATTGAGATATTGTAATTACATTAATTTAATTATTCTGATTGTAAATTGTAATTGTTAATTAGTTAGTTTAGAACTAGTTAGTAATGTAGTTAGAGTTCAGTTACTAGCTAACTAACTTGGTTGTATTAGTTTCAAGTTAGTTACTGAAAAGAGAAAAGTTGTACATATAACTTGTAAACAACTCTCAGAATATTCATTCAATTCATTTTCCTCATTTTATTCCTTTTGTCTCTCTTCTCTCTCTGTGGATATGGATTGGATCCTCATACTCTTTACATGGTATCAGTTACACACCTTCACTTCCGCTCCATGAAGCACCTCGCTCTGATCTAGCTTTGTCTTTCACCGCTAGTTTCGTTTCCGACGATTCGTCTTCTGAATCGCCTCTTCACCTCGATTCCTTGGTTTTTCCCCAAATTTTCCTTTGGTGTTCGTTGTTAATCCTCTTTCTCGGCTTGTTCATCTGCGTTTCATCATTTCCATGGCAGATCCAAACCCGACCTCAATTGCAACGACCGATCACACCTCGACATCAAGCCCCTATTATCTTCATCCTTCAGATAACCCAGGAGCAGTTCTTGTCTCGAATGTGTTGTCTGAATCGGGCACCAATTTTGGTTCTTGGCAACGTGCAATGACTATCGCGTTGGGTGCAAAGAACAAATTAGGGTTCGTCGATGGCTCGATTCCAAAACCGGCTTCCACCGCTGTCACACATGATTCTTGGGTTCGCAACAATCACATGGCCACATCCTGGATCTTGAATTCGATTGCTCGTGAACTTCACCAGAGTGTCATCTATTCTGATTCTGCAGCGGCTAGGTGGAAGGAGCTCAAAACTCGTTTTTCTCAGAACAATGGTCCACGCATCTTTCAACTTAACAAGGAAATCTTGAACTGTAACCAAGGTACGCTTTCTGTAAGTGCATACTTTAGCAAGTTTAAAGGTCTCTGGGATGCACTTGCGGAACACAACCCTGAAAACACTTGTTCTTGCGGCGGCTCCGATGCTCTTGTTGCGTATTTGAAGCGTCAACACGTGATGATCTTCCTTATGGGTCTTAATGAGTCTTTTAGCCACATCCGGGGTCAAATTTTACCTATGAATCTGTTGCCTGACATCAATAGTGTCTTCTCACTTGTGATTCAAGATGAGAAGCAGCGTGAAATTGGTCTCACACACACTGAGAATGTCACTCAACTTGCTTGTGCTGTTACCAATAACACCACTAGATCTCAACGCCGTGATCGTCCCCAGTGTACACATTGTGGTGGTCTTGGACATCTCAAAGAGAAGTATTTCAAACTCCATGGGTATCCCCCAAGTTACAAGAAGAAGGTTGATGGTCCTCCCAAGACTGTGTTGCAAGTCTCTGCCAATATGCCGGCTGCATCTGAATCCAAGGTTGATCATAGCCAATATCAGTAACTAATTGAGTTTATGCAAGCACAAATGGCCAAAGCATCCACATCTTCCAGCACTGAGGGCTCTTGCCTTGGTATGCTTTGTTCCCTATTCTTTGCCTTTAGTCTTTTTAACCTAGATCAATGGTTGCTTGACTCGGGCGCTACTGCCCATATATGCACTGCACTTTCTTGGTATGCATCTTACACTACACTCACAAACACATATGTGACACTACCAAATGGCCATCGAGTTCCTGTTATAGCAATAGGCACTGTTATTCTCAATTCCACTTTAACACTCACAAATGTGTTGTGCATTCCTCAATTCTCTGTCAACATAATCTCTATTAGTTGCATTTACTTAGATCCTAGTTATCACATATCACTCACTGATAATATGTTCTCCATCCAGGACAAAACCAAACAGAGGGTGATTGGCACGAGTGAATTCAAGCATGGGCTATATTTTTACCTATCATCTAGTATACAAACACCTTTATCACATTCTGTCTCTCATTGTAGTAATGTTTCCATTGATTCTTTTCATTTGTGGCACTCTAGGCTGGGCCACTTGTCTGATAATGTACTCAAATTGTTTACCAAACCATTGTCTTTACATAATAAATCTTCATCCAATACACATACTTGTTCCATTTGTCCCTTATCTAAGATGCATAGATTACCATTTATTAGCAATAATCATTTTTCTGATTCTTGTTTTGATTTGGTACATTGTGATGTTTGGGGGCCTTTTCATAAACCCACCCATGATGGCAAGCACTATTTTCTCACATTGGTTGATGACTCCACCCGTTTTACATGGATCCATATGATGCAAAACAAGTCTGAGGCTCCACACCTTGTGAAGTCCTTTTTCAAGCATGTTCAAACTCAATTTCACAGCAAGATCAAGGCCTTGCGTACAGACAATGCTCGTGAGCCTGCTCTCCACTCCTTCCTCCAAGCTGAAGGTACAGTTAATCAACTTTCATGCCCTCACAGACCACAACAGAATTCTGTGCTAGAGAGAAAGCATCAGCACCTCTTAAACGTGGCACGTGCTCTGTTATTTCAGTCCAAAGTTCCTCTTGACTTCTGGGGTGAATGCATTGCTACTTCATCTCACCTCATCAACAGAACACCTTCCCATGCTCTTCATGGTAAGTCTCCTTACGAATTGCTATATGGAAAGTTGCCTGATTACTCCATTTTGCGTGTGTTTGGCTGCCTGGCTTATGTATCTACCATTCCTTCCCACAGACACAAATTTACCCCTAGAGCTATACCTTGTATCTTCTTAGGTTACCCTCCAGGTGTAAAAGGTTATAAGCTGTTTGATCCCCAAAGAAACAAGTTCCTCACCTCTAGAGATGTCGTTTTTCATGAAGAAACATTTCCCTACCACAATATCAGTGTCTCTCCTCTCCTTGACACCATTTTTCCCACTTCTGTCTTACCCCTACTAGATAAACCAGTCCCCACTCAACCATTCGACACCACTGTCATTCCCATTCCCATTGTTGAGTCACCTATAGACACCAACTCTCCACCTCCACCTTCAGCCACCGAACCTACTGCCATTGTCTCAAACACCAACCCTCCTAGCACCACACCAGTTCCACCTCCTCCCCGCAGGTCCTCTAGGGCTCATAACCCTCCTGCACACCTCCAGGAATATGATTGTAACTCTGTCCTATATCCTATCCAAACCTATCTCACCTATGACAATCTTTCACCATCATATAAACACTTTGTCCTAAATGTCTCCTCTGTCTTTGAGCCAACCCATTTCCATCAGGCAGTCAAGTTACCTGAGTGGCAGGCAGCCATGGCAGCAGAGTTAGCTGCTTTAGAGGCTAATGACACCTGGTCCATCGTACCTCTTCATGCCAACAAGAGAGCAGTTGGGTGCAAGTGGGTATATAAGGCAAAATATCATGCTGATGGCACTTTAGATAGATGCAAGGCTCGCCTAGTTGCTCAAGGTTTTACTCAGCAGGCTGGTATAGATTTCTCTGATACTTTTTCACCTGTTGCAAAACTTACATCAGTTAGAATCTTACTCTCCTTAGCTGCCCAGTTCAATTGGCACCTCCTCCAATTGGACATCAACAATGCATTTCTAAATGGAGAGCTTCATGAAGAGGTATATATGAAATTGCCTCTCGGTTATCCAAGTCAGGGGGAGAACCTTGTGTGTAAACTCAACAAATCTCTATATGGACTTAGACAAGCCTCTAGGCAATGGTTCCAAAAACTCAGTTCAACCATTATGGCCTTAGGCTTCCATAAAAGCTCTGCTGATCACTCATTGTTTACAAAAGGCTCTGGCTCTACCTTTGTTGCACTACTAGTATATGTAGATGACATTGTAATTGCAGGACCTAATAAAGCCCTATGTACTGCTACATTATCTTCACTTGAACAGCATTTCAAATTGAAAATAATAGGCGATTTGAAGTAATTCCTAGGACTGGAAATAGCTAAATCAGCTGATGGCATACATTTATGCCAAAGAAAGTACACTTTACAGTTACTTTCTGATATTGGATTTATATCAGCTAAATCAACAGCAGTACCAATGGATCCTGGCCTACAACTGAATGAAGTAGATGGTGAGTTACTTGAGGACATATCACAATATAGGAGATTGATTGGTAGGCTAATTTACTTAACCATTTCCAGGCCTGATATATCATTCACCGTGAATAAACTCAGCCAATTCATGGCTAAGCCAAGGACTCCACACCTACAAGCAGCACACGGGTTACTGCAGTACTTAAAAGGAACTGCAGGATTGGGAGTTATGTTCCCTGCCAAGTCTTCCTTGGAGCTAACGGCTTATGTGGATGCTGACTGGGGCAGTTGCCTAGTCAGTAGAAGATCCACTACAGGGTTTTGTGTATATTTGGGAGATTCCTTATCACTTGGAAGTCCAAAAAGCAGGCAACCGAAGATCTTCTACAGAGGCAGAATACAGGGCTTTGGCTACTGTAACCAGTGAATTGTTGTGGTTGAAGCAGCTGCTACAAGCCTTTGAGGTGGATATAGCTTCTACCATGGTTCTGTCAGATAGCAAGTATGCTATACAGTTGGATGAGAATCCTATAGGGCATGAAAGAACAAATCATATCGATATAGATTGCCACTTTATACGTGAACATGTTCAGACCAAGTTTCTGAAGTTGATCCATGTAAGAACTGAAGAACAGATTGCAGATTTACTTACAAAGGCTCTTCCCAAGACCAAGTTTGGAACTCTCATCTCCAAGTTGGGAATGAAAGATATATACCTCCCAACTTGAGGGGGAGTATTGAGATATTGTAATTACATTTAATTGTTCTGATTGTAAATTGTAATTGTTAATTAGTTAGTTTAGAACTAGTTAGTAATGCAGTTAGAGTTCAGTTACTAGCTAACTAAGTTGGTTGTATTAGTTTCAAGTTAGTTACTGAAAAGAGAAAAGCTGTACATATAACTTGTAAACAACTCTCAGAATATTCATTCAATTCATTTTCCTCATTTTATTCCTTTTGTCTCTCTTCTCTCTCTGTGGATATGGATTGGATCCTCATACTCTTTACACTTAGTTATAAGATTTCCATCTGTTCACTCTTGGCTTCAGGTCTACACCCTTGTACCATTAACTTATGTATATTTTTTTTATTTTTCCTATTCCATCAATCCTAGAGATCTAGTTAACATTTTAGATCGATATAAGAACTAGCATGGAATTTACGGTATCAGTTTTGGAAATGGAGTTTAGTGGTTTTTAAAAAAAATCACCCCTACCTCTAATGTTTCTAATGGTCATCAAATAAAAAGATGAAGGTATGAAAACTTACCTCAAGTACTCTCACTTTTAGTGCCTAGATCTTCAGTGAAAGAATATGGAGTTCTCCCTTCAAGTAACCTCCTTTCTCTTTCCCTTTCTACACTTCCAGTGACACTAAATTTTGGAGCTTTTTTCATCTTTATATAGGCCATGCTTCAGCCTCTTACGTGAATGGATAGGGATAAAACATTGGTTCAAATGATGAAAATACTTAAATATGGTGTTGTATCTTGCTAGCCGCCCAATCTAAAACCAGCCCCAATCAAAAGATGGGTTATCCTTCAACTGAATCACGTCAGGCTCAATGACATGATATGGATGAGGAACATACTTCGACAATTGAAAGACATGAAACACGTCATGGATGTGATATGATCAAGGAGGTCAATGAAATAATGACTCTTTTAGTATATTCTAAAAGGGGCTTTTTAGGGATATTCTCTTTAGTTTGTTAGGTAGTAATGTTATGGTGTGGGTCATGTATCCTCCTTTATGGTGTGTATCCACTAGCCTATATAAGGATTGTATTGACCACATAATTGGTATCAATGAAATATATTCAAAGTCTAATTCCTCTCTTTATCCATTTTTTAGGAGGTATCTCGGTCATCGAATTCCGAGAACGTGTCAGGATGTTTGACAGAAAGGGTGGCAATGCTATCTGGTAAGCTAATGGCCCCACACGACGTGTGATCTGATAAGGTCCAATGAACTTCGGAGTGAGATTTCGAGACGTTATTGCTTGACCAACCCCAGTGGTAGGTGTGACTCGAAGGAACACGTAACTCCTTCTTCGAATTCCATTGGTCTACGATGATGACCAGCATAGCTTTTCTATCGACTCTGAGAAGTCTTCATTTTCTCCCTGATTTGTCTCACTTTGTCAGTAATTTGTTGCACCATCTCTGGCCCCACGATTAGTTTCACGCCATATTGATACCAACATAGAGGTGTCTGGCACTTGCGTCCGAATAGAGCTTCATAAGGTACCATCCCTATATTTGCATGATAGTTGTTGCGTCAACAGGTCGGGGTTGAGCCACGACAAAGCCTCGAGATGCCATTGGAATGCAGGAGCACGTCTCTGTAGATGAGAATGGATGAGGTGAAAGATCTGTATCTCCTACTGTGGTCGCCAATGTACTGTATATTGCCTCAGCTCGGGTCACTCTGAGTCAGCAGTTGGTAGGGCTTCTGCTCGAGGTCATGTCTGGAAGTCTATCATGGGTCTGCTCGAGGTAGGGTCTGGAAGACTACCCTGGGTGTAGTACCTGCGAAGCCACTCCGACGCTTAAGTCACTATATGAGAATCTCTGAATGAAGCGGGGAATGAAAAGTTTAATCTTTTTTATACCCAAAAAGATATTCTTGTGCTCGTGACCTTTTATTTTTAGCCTAAGGAGGATCCTTATGTATCTAACCAGATTTAGAAATTCAATTTTATTTACTTTAAAATGATGAAGTTAAAATTTTAGGCAACCAATTTAGACGTAATTACTTGTATTTGGAATGCATACAATGAAACACCGACACCAGTCACCACAGATAAATTCTGATATGCTCCAAGAGGAAGTAATAACCACTAGATGTCTTAATGGTTGCATTGGTTGTACCAACATAACAAGCACAAAATACTTAAATCTAATGGTAGTTATTCTTCTTATAAGGAGGAAGAAAACTCTTCAAAGGACCAATATTTGATTTTTTTTGACCAATTTAGGAAAAAAATAGTATACAGCATATAAACATCTTTGCAGATAACTTCTACTGGACATGTAAACATAATCATCAGAAGAAATGGCATGCCAAAATTCTTGATCCTACCCTCAAATATAATCCCTCTGCTTACACACCATTGCGACCTAAAATTTGGCAAAACTGAAAGATTAATTTTCTGATGACCAACTTCTCCTTAGTCCTTACTAAGATGAGATCCCACTGTTTAAAAGAAATAATCATATTTACTATACTTGATTTCACCCTCCCCTCTGTATTGAGAGCTGGATTGGAGATTTCATTACTGCAAATATTTCTGATTGTATATACTCAGTACTTGTGAATATAACTCATGGAACTGATTCGAGACCGCATATTGTGATGATCATAGGGAGAGTCACCATAATGCAAAGGCTTGATAACAACAGACTCCTTCCTATCCTGTTCCTGCACTGCCCCAAAAAGTATCTCATTGGTTTCCTCACGGCTTTGTTCATAGTAAGTGTGAGGGACTGATGATTGAAACTGATTGCGATGATGATGTTTTTGTTGTTGTTGCTGTTGCTGAAGATCTTCATCCCATCCACTATAGAGAGGTTTTTGTTGCTGTTGTTGTTGCTGCTGAAGATCTCCATTCCATCCACTATAGAGATGTTTTTGTTGTTGTTGCTGCTGCTGAAGATCTCCATCCCGTCCACCATAGAATGCTCGACTTTGCCACATCTGTTGCACTTTCTCTGCATCCTTAGACATAAAAGGATATGTTTTCTTGGGGGTTGGAGTTCTCGGGTCAATCGAAGGGGGCTCATCATCTGGAATCACAAAACTTTCTTGCACAGGCCAAGCATTTACTTGCATTTCAGGTTGATGGAATAAAGGCTGGTTTTGAAACTCATAGCTTTGTGGCGTTTTCCTGAAACCAGGAAATAACCCTCCCATTATTTCCACTACTGATACGCCAGCATTGGTCACAAGCTTGCCAATGGATCCAAAGAAACCTTCTTCTTGCTTATAAGGTTCATCTTCTGATGGAATCAAAGGAGGCCTGACGGATTTTAAGGGCTTTTGATATGGACTGGGTGAAATGCCGGACATTGCTGGGATCACATCCTACAAAAGAATGAAATGAATCATCGACTCAAATTGTCCAATATATTCTGATATCTATTTTAGGAACCTTCAATTGTGCAATTTCAGAGAATAGAGGATATTTTTCAATTCTATGTATCACTATTGCATGAATATAATGACCAACTAAGTTATAATGTCTATATTAAATCACTAAAAAGTAGATGACTAGACCAGGCACTCACTTCCTGAGATGCTACAATTGTACTTAGTCTACGCTGTAGCAATGCCAGCATATAACCAAAGAAGCCAGCCCCAACAAGCATAGCAATTCCTGCAAATGGAAGGAACACGCTCTGAATTTGTAACTAGAAAAATTTCTAGAGACAGACTCTGGTTTTACTCGGCTTACCAAGTGGAAATCCATTTTCATATTGATAAGCACAGTCATCAAAGCGTAATTGGATCTCCCTGATGGCTTGGTTTCCCCTGTCTATGACAAGTAGGGAACAACTACTTCCAACATAAACCACATCAAAGTCATTAGAGAATTTAGCATCTTCACTTGGTCCATCAACATGGCCCCCTCCAACGCTCCATTTTCCTCCAGCAATTGTTGTGACCCCTGAAAGCAGAAATCTTAATTCAACCAAGAGTTCCACCTCTAATTCTAAAGCAGAAATCCTATGCGCACAACAAATGAAAAAAGATCCCTACAGGAGCACAAGACCAAAGATTAATCAGAGCATGACGCAATGTTTACCTGAATCACTAATTTTCCTAATTGCCATATTCATAATATCTGCAACATAGATATTTCCTCGATCATCAACTGTAACCCCCTTTGGATGGTTCATCTTAGCCTCTCTGAGCTTTCCATCGATGTGTCCAGAATATCCTTCAGCAGATCCGGTGACTAGCTTTGGCCTGCTATCTGCAGAATTGCAATGCACGTGTTATTTTTGAAGTGAGGAAAATATACACATGCAAATGGGTTCAAGGGAGGAAGAGAAATTATATTAACAAGATCCATAGACACGTGACGTTCAAAATGTATGACACTTAAGTAATATGCACATAAGCAAGGACAAGAGTAACATCATATCATGCTTGGTACATAGTACGTCGAACCAGTGAAAACAACATAACCAAATTCTTAGATGCCACATTGCTTCAGTTAAAATGGAATGAAAACTGTAGAAAATAGCAGCAACAGTCACAATGTCGAGTAAATGCTTTAGTATAAAAAAGTAACGAACTCCAAATATGGTAAAAGAAAAAACAAAAAAAGAAGATAGTGACCATGTCTGACTAATCTATAAAAGATTGCAAATTGACTTTTGAGAGAAATACTAAGCAGAATGCTGGGGCAAAATAACAATTAAGACGCTACAACTTAACAAAGAATTTCTCCTTCTCCCTATCACTCATATAGTGAGCAGAGTAAATTCAACTCCATTTCCACACCTTAGTCAATGTAATGAAGGGATCAAAAAGTCAAGAATCTAGTTAACAATATTCTAAAACAGGGAAAAAGTGGGTAAATCACAATTCTCTAAAGTACAATCTAAAAGGTTAAACTGATTTCACAATCACAATTTACAACAACAACACAAAGAAAGTAGCAATCATCATCATGAACAATAAACAACACAAAGAAAGTGAATAGTAGCAATATTGAGTCAGATCATGAGATTAATCTACCACATTGAACAACACTTACACAAAGAAAGTGAAGATGAAATCCTATAAATGTTACTATTAGCCGAATCCAGAATAAGAAGTTCCCCATTAGGCAAAACCTCAACTGCATAAGGCTCAATTCCAAGCTTGCTTCCATCAAACACAGTTTCCACAGTATACCCACTCTCAAACTTCATCATCGACTTCCCGGAAACCGCTGCCATTCAAATTCCACGTCACCACCAAAACCAAAAAAAACAAATTATCAAAAATTGAAAAGAAAAAAAAAAGATTAAAAAGAGAAAGTGAAATGAGCATTGAATTGAGATAGATCCATTATCCAAACCTTTTTTGGTGGTTGGTTTGAGCGACCATAACCATTTGGTGAAAGCGGTAAAAGCATTTGAGAGAAATCCACTAAGAATCTCTGAAGAAATTAAGAAACAAAATTAGAGATGAAAAAAGAAGCAGAAGATGGATCGAAGGGAAATGACTTACTTGAAGGTGAAATAGTTGGTGGTAATAATGATGGTGCAGCTGAAACATTGGAGAGTAAAAGCAGAAGAACGAAGGAAAACGCAAAATAGAGCTTATTATTACCCATTGATCCTAAAGCACTGAGAAATACAATGGGTTATGGAGTTCTAGGAAATGAGAAGAAGGTGGAAAACCCTAAGTGAGTGATGGAGCATTGGATTTTGAGTGTTATTTTGTTTGTTGAGAGAGTGTTATTTTGAGTGAAGGAGTGAGTGTGTGTGGGAACGGTGTGGGGGAGGGAGTGATAGAAAGGAGAAGAAGAGAGAAAGAAACAAGAAGAAAAAAGGAAGGGAAAAAGGAATTGGGGGACGACAAGTGGGCCAGCTTGTTAGATAGAGAGAGAATCACTAACCGCCATTAAATAGATTTCTTACACTGTCAGTTATTCATTAGTATTCACACGGATATGGATTCACGGCACTACTGCCGATCTCTCTCTATCTTTTCTTCATCCATTTTTTTTGATTTTTTTAATATAAAATAAATCAACGGCCGAGATTGAGTATGATGGTGATCCACTGGACGGCACCGATCCGACTGCTGCTGACTGCCGAGGCTTTGACAGCCGAGAATCGCGATCCGTATTCACACCCAGCCACAGACCACAGTAATACAGTATGCTACCATTAGCAAGCAATGTGCTCATTTTGATTGATATTTGAATATCCCTTGATTTTTTAGACATTAAATCTATCATTTTTCCTTTGAGTAAAGGCCCAAATTGGTCCTTGACAAATTTTTCGTGGGACGAATTCGTCCCTCACAATTTTTTCGGGACACATTGGTTCCTGACAATTCCAAAACGGGACACGTTAGTCCCTCCATCCATTTTGACGTTACCAGCACAGTAAATGTGTCCTACGTGGCACGTTAAGTGCCACGTGTCACGTTAGATTTAAAAAAGGGACGAATCAGTCCCTGACAATTTAAAAAAGAGACGAATCAGTCTTCTGTTACTATTCATCGTCTTCTACCTCAAAACCTCCAAATCCCCAATCAACGAAGGTTCCACCCCTCCCCCCTCATCGATCCTCCTCTCTCACAGCCCCTCTCTTCTTCTCCTCCTCTCTTCTATCCCTTTCGTTCCTACGGTGAGGGTTTGGTAAGTGATGGCTTACGGTGGTGAGAGGGGAGAGCGAGATCTACGAGAGGCGGTGGTGAGAAGGGGGAGTGCGATCTGCGAGAGTGAGAAGGAGATGGAGAGGAGGAGAGAGAGAGAGGGATGAGTTCCAGATTTAACGTGAGTGAGGAGAGAGAGATGAGTTCCAGATCTGGGGGGAGGGGTTCACGGTGGGGGGAGGGGTGAACAGTGGAACGGAGGGGGGAGGAAGAGGAACAGTTGGTGGAACGGATGGGGGAGGGGGGAGGGGGTGAACAGTGGAACGGAGGGGGGAGGGGTGATTTGTCCCCTTTTCAAAAAAGTCAGGGACTGATTTGTCCCATTTTCAAATTTGTAAAGTTAGGGACTTATTTGTCCCAAAATAAACGTGGCAGTTAACGTGCCACGTAGGACACGTTTACTGTGCTGGTAACGTCAAAATGGATGAAGGGACTAACGTGTCCCGTTTTGAAATTGTCAGGGACTAATGTGTCCCGAAAAAATTGTGAGGGACGAATTCGTCCCACGAAAAACTTGGCAATGACCAATTTGGGCCTTTACTCTTTTCCTTTTTATTTGTTTCTCTCTCGCAGTGTTAGCGAGGTGAGTGGAGCTGTGTCTACCAATCAATTTTTAAAAATTTGTTTTTGGGTATAGTGGTGGATCCGGAAAACTTGTTTTGTGGGGGCAAAAAAATGTATAATTTAATATATAAAATTTTGACAAAAAAGGTGATATGAAATATGACATTATATGAAATTTTGACGACAAAAGTGATATGAAATAATAAATTTAAATAGAAAAAATTATCCAATAAATAAAAACTCATATTTTAAAGGCTTAAATATGTTTTAGGCCCCTGCAAATATAGGGTGTTTTGGTTTAAGCCCCTGCAAAAAAAAATTTTTGTTAAAAGCCCTTGCAAAATGAAATATTTTGTTATAAGCCCTTCTCAACATATCCAGCAATCATAGCATTCCATGCATGGGCTAACATTTTAGTCATAGAAGGGCTTATAACAAAATAAGTCATTTTGCAAGGGCTTTTAACAAAAAAAAAATTTTTGCAGGGGCTTAAACCAAAACACCCTATATTTGCAGGGGCCTAAAACATATTTAAGCCTATTTTAAATATGGAAATCATCTAAACAATTTTTTTATGATTGACAAGGAGAAGAAAATACTTTGTCAAAAAAATAGAAGAAAAAAAGAGGGGAATAATAAATCTAAGAAAAATAAATTAACTTTAAAAAAAGTGAGTTTTATTATTTATTTTTTTGACAAAGAGTTTTATGTTTTTTTTGGTATTAGAGTTTTATGTTTTTTATAAATAGGTGAAATTATGTTTTTACTAATGTGCGTTAATGTTTGGTGATGAAATGCATTAATTATAATATTTATTGAAATGATCTTATGTTTTTGACATTGAAAATTGAATACATTATGATATTTTATTAGAAAAGTGTAACAAAAATAAAAATAGAACTTCTGAATAGATAATTAATTCATGCACGCGGTGGGATGACTGGATGAGACATTGCATTAGCCTTGTGGGTTGTGAATTATCATGGGGGCAATGCTTATTTTGGCATGGGGCAAGGTAGAAATTACTATGCATATGTAATTAGAAGAAAAAAAATTTATGGGGGCAATTGCTGATATTTAATTCGTTTTTTATTTAAATTTTTTAAAAATAATTTTTTAATTCATTTATTTAATTCAAAAAATAAAATAATTCTAAATATTTTTTCTAAATGATAAAATTTTCATAAACTTCATGCAATAAAGTACTAATTAAAATATCAATTACAAAATATAAATAGAAATAGTCATTACAAATGCAAATTAAAATATCTAGTAAAAGTACTAGATATCATAGTAGGAGGGTCCAGAGGTGTTGTTGTTGTTGCTGTTGTTGTTGTTGCTGCTGGTGTTGGTGTTGCTGTTGATATCTAGTAAAAGTACTAGATATCATAGTAGGAGGGTCCAGATATCTAGTAAAATTCCTATTTTTTGATAATAACATTTTATCTTGTCAAACAAAGATAATAACATTTTATATCATTTTACATATTAAACAATTTTTATTTGAATTTATATAATTTTATTTTATTTATCTTTAATAAATAATTATTAATTAAAAATAACACTATAATATCAGTGTATTAAAAAAAACAGTATATTAGTTAATAATAATAATTATAACACATTTATATTTTTTTGTCATACTATAAAAGACTATAATAATAGTATATTATATTTTTTGGAAAAAAAATACTATATTATATTTATTTTAATCCGTAAATAATAATTTTATTTTAAAATATCCTAAAAATACAGTATACCATTATAATAATTAATTTTAAGATATATTATAAAATATCAGTATATTATATAGTTTTATAATATGTTATTTAAATCTTACTTTAATTATAAACAGATTTTAAAAATATACAACAATAAACAGATTGTAAAAAAAAACTCATTTTTTAACAATAATTATAAACAGATTTTAAAAACTAATTTTTTAATTATAAACACATTTTAAAAAAATACAACAATATATTATTTTATAATATATCACAGTAATTCGTTTTTAATTAACAGATTTTAAAAAACTTACAACTATAAATATTTAGTAAGAAATAACTTGATAACTAACCGGTAATGAAGAGAAGATTCTGGCTTGATGCTAATTCCGGTTTCTTTTGAGCAAATCTTCAACCAAACTTAAGCAAACTAACAAATATGATATATCAGAAATATTAACAACTCACCTTTTAAAACAAAATATTAACGAAAACAACCTAATATGAAATATATTCTTACAAACATACCTTCAACAAATCTAGAAACTTTCGTGTAGAACTTGGAGAGAAATGGTGTGAATGAATGAAAAAAATTTTAGAGACATTTGAGAGAAATGGTGGAATGAATAACAAATGAGAGGCTTCAGATTTTATAATGGAGGTAAGAAGGAGAAGACGCAACGGCAGGAATGGAGCTCGGTTCAAATTTTCAAAGTCACGAAATATTACTGGCGGATTAAAGGCAGTTTCTGGCGGAATTGTGGTAGCTGACAGCCCACGGATTTGACTAGTTGCAGTCGGTTTTCTGGCGGATATTTGAATTACTGGCGGAATTGGTCTGTGACGCGACATCTCACTGCCATCTTGTCTATATTACTGGCGGAATAAGGCTTTACTGGCGGAACTGCATTACTGGCCATTTTTAACGGTTAATGCGCAGCTTTTGAGGGTATTTTCTGGCTGAAATTTCCGCCAGTAAATGCAATTACTGGCGGATATATTTATTTATAAAATTATTTTAGTTTTTCAATTAATTTTCGCCAGAAATTCCTACTCAATCCGCCAGTAAATATACTGGCTGTTTAAATTCGACAGAAATGTTATGGAATCCGCCAGAAACTTACTGGCAGACTAAATCCGCCAAAAATCGCATAATTCCACCAGAAAACTTACTGGCTGACTGATTCCGCCAGAAATGTCTAGCCAGTAATGCAAGTAATTCTTGTAGTGACCACATTGAAATTGAAAAAGATGAGCAACAATTCAAACGATAAACACATCAACTCCAAGTTAAGCTTTTGATGCGGGTTATTACTACTTCGACCATTGGTTCCTCATTCTTAATGATAGCGCTATTCCTTGCAAGCCAAATACTTCAGCAAGTTGTTAGCCAAAACATATGCTCCGTTCGGTTTGCCTTTTTACCATTGCATTAACGACCACAAGCTAGAAAGAGATCAACAATATCCGAAGACAAATCAAAATAAAATCCGAGCCAATTCCCCATCTGCTTCCAAACAGCTTGCGCGAACCTGCAAGAAAAAAACAAATGGTTGACCGATTCTGAGTTGTTGCTGCAAAGAGAGCAAGATGCCTCCTGCTCAGAGTGAAGAACATTCCTGCGCAAAAGAGCGTCACGCACAAGCAGAGAGTTGAGCAACAAGCGCCAGCCAAAAACTACAACCTTCGACGGAACAATTGATTTCCACAATTCTCCCAAAAAAGTTGATACAAATTGTTGATTCCATATTAAGTGTGTAACGTTTCCATGAGTATATTTTTTTTAGATGATAGATTTATTAATTTGATATAAAAACGTAATTAGTTTATAAATTTGTATACAAATGTAACATAATAAAACATATTCCATCGTGTTACTATTTGTGATATATATAATATACTATTTACATAAAAAAACATCTACAATTAAATTATATAATTATAAATGTCTAAATTAACCGTTACAATTGAGATAATTTCAAATGATTTAATACTTAGATTAATTATTTCCATATCCTAAAGAAGTCATAATGTGACTTTTTTAAAATAAACTATAGTAATAGATTGGAGAAAAAATAATTGAAATTTTAATAACTTCGTAGTTTGTTGTACACACAAATTATATAAAAAGAGTATTGCTATTTAGTAAGAATATTTTTTGTAAGAAATATAAGAAATACACTAAAAGCTGAATTGTAGGTATCAACTAACACTACACACTAAATGTCTTGTTTTGTTATTCTTAGTTTTCTTTTCTTACCATCTAACATTTCTCATATAAAAATTCAATAGTTGATTTTAAATTAATAGGTCTAATTATGACTTAAATATAATTCTAAAATAATAATTGTATTTCCTATTTTCCGTCTCAAAACCTTACATGTAAAGCAAAATTGGAAAGTGTTACTACTTTTGTCCTTTGTAGAAACAGTCGAGAGGGTGGGGAGGGAAAAATTGGAGTGTTGTCCATTCAAACTCACACTTCTAGTGTTCACACAACTAGGGATGACAACGAAACTTGACCCCAAGGGTACCACCTGACCTTAGTCCGAGTTTGACGGGAAAAACCCACTTTGACCGGAGATGGGGATGTCGATACTCGCCCCCACCCCTCAATTATGATTCAATCTGTCCAAATAAAAACAATTGTTGAAAATCACTTTTTGCATAACGTATTCAAACAAAAATTAAATTATGTCGAACTCACTTTTAGTTAAAATTAATTCTGCAAAATCAATTATGTCAAAATCAATTTTCACTACGGCGAAACCGAACACCCGCAATTGAATGCCACCGGAATTGAGCTAAACCAAGATTCACAACAAATTTTTTTCTTTGGGATTATTTTTTCTTTTACATGACATCACCTAGCACATTTCACATTCTGTTTTCTTTCAATGTCTTTTTTTTTTCGGTACTGAAGAGGTCTATACCACTATTCGTCTTTCTCTTCTCTCTCAAACTGTATAGATGATAGGGAGTATGAAAAAAATCGAAACATTTCGTTATAAGCATTTTGTACATGTACAGTTTACCAACATAGATTATAGATAAATGAAAATACCCTCTTTTATAGGGAACTTTTTATTTCAATTAAAATTGTCGAAAAAAAATACTTTACTATTATCTCTATTATAGCCTTTAATAAATGAGCGAGTTTGGGGTCCAGACAAACATGCAGCATCAAATGCGTGAGAAGTTTCATCCCTGTCCATCATTAGTTCGTTACCTTTTCTTCTGTTTTCAACTCTTAACTAGTCTTACTAGTAGTGGTCTCTAGCCAAATGGCAAGAAATGATTAGTATTGTGATTAATTTGATGAACCACAACTTAACTTGTTACTTTTTTCAATCAAAATTGCAACTTGGGTAGGCCAAGTAAATCACAATCCATGACTAGGGATGGTTCTCAAGGCCAAGCTACAACTGTATGCGCGTGCATCAAGCAAGCTGGCAATTATGCCATTCCACGTGATGATGAGATTATTCTATAACAGTGCAATTGCAACAAAGGAAGAAGACAAATAGTGACAATGCAAGACAAATGTGGCCAATTTTATATTCCTTCTTAAAAAAAGCATCAAAACAGTTTCTTTCCTTGCTCTCTTCCAAATATATTCAGGAAAATAGAGAGGTGTGTTCCTGAGCTAGTTAGAAGACAAAAAAGAACAAAATGTCAGTTTATATATTTTATGCAGTAATTGTAGCCTGTAGTGACTATCTTTCCCAAAATTCAGGACAGAGTAGTATGGGTTGGGAAATGTGATTCCCTTTGCCTTGCATAGATCAATGGTTACTTTAAAGACCTACGAATGATGCTGATTGATATTTGATAGTTTTGTAGCTTTATCAAAGTTGTATTGAACACAGCTAATTCTTCCCCACATTCAAAAAAGGATAAAAGAGTAACTCAATATGCACACTTCTTATAAATTACCTAAATTATAACGACACTTGTTAAAATATTTATCTTTTTTACTATGGTAAAACTCAAAGGACCGTGTTGGACCAACACCCATTAGTCCATACTATAATGACCCAACAAAATAGTGTAACTGTACAAATTATTGGTGCCTCCTATTCAATGCAGACAGCTATCTATGTCTACAATTCTAAACACAACTAATATCTCTAGGTGGCATCAACAAATACAACAATTAATGTTACCCTGTACATGAGATGTGTCGCAGTTCATTCATGAACCGCACAATTGAACAAAATAATGTGTCCAGAAGCCATGCAAACCGGTTCAGGTGCAAATAATCAGATACAGAACAGCAAGGGACCACCATATGTCAGGTAAACATCAATAGCCCAACATTCCCTGACCCACAGGAGAAAAATTCTCGCAATTAGAGAAGCACAAGAAGGGAACCAATAATCCTGTCCCAATTTAAACCGTGCCATCAAAAGAAACTTGGAATCGGGCTAGATGTCTGGGCTTTGGATTAGATGAAGTAACAAGGCCTTGAAGCAATTTCATGACATCAGCAGGGTCATCAAGATAATACTTGGCCTTGCTGGGCTTCCGGCCAACAGTGCAGGCAAAGATCTCTGGAGCTACTGGCAATGATGGGCATGAGACTGTCCTCAATATGCTCTCAAACATGTCTTCATCAGAAATATCATCTCCAATGCACATTACAAAATCTGGTGGATTACCACCACTAACCAAATTGGAAAGAATCTTTTCAGCTACCAAACCCTTGTTTATTCCCTGCAAAGAGTAAAGCAAGAGTTTGATAAGTCTAATTCAGCTTATGAGCTTCGCATAAATATAAATAGATGATGACAAGAATATAAAAGAACTGTACCTGTGGCTTGACTTCAACAATATGCTGGCCCTTCTTAACTACTGCAGGTTCATTAGCAAGCACACTTTCCAGGTGATTCAACAATTCTTTGGCTTGGCAAGAGCCAAAATCGGGGTCTGCATCTTGATGATGCCACACCAAAGCACTTTCCTTAGTTTCAATATAAGATCCATCAGTTGCCTCCGTATACAACTGCATGACGGGTTTCGCAATGTTCTTCCAATCAAGATCAGCAGACAAATGACTAGTTTCCCATTCAGAATCTTTACCCCACCTGCAACCAGAAAAAGAGTACAGTACTTGTTATTGGGGAATGCAAAATAAATGGTGACCAATCTTGTTAATACTTGAAAATTGAAATACACACCTTAAAAAATATCCATGTTCAGCTGCAAGTCCCATCATTTTGCATGAAGTAAACCAGTCACTTAATGAATCTCTTCCCCTCCCACTCACAATGAACACAGTATTTTTAGTATCATTACACAAATCATTTAGCACAGATATGACTTCAGGACTGGGAACTTTACTTATAGAAGATTGTGGTACAACGGTACCATCATAGTCAAGAAATATGGCTCTTCTATTGGTTTTTCTGTAAGCTGAAACGATGTGGCTAATAGACAATTTCCTAAAACCAGGAGAAAGAGAAACAACTCTAAACCTTAGGCCCAAACCCATTCCCCAGCACCTTTTGGTGTAATGATCTTTGCATGCTCGCTCCAAATCCTGCATAAAGCTGCGTGCCCAATATGCCACATCATGAGAACTGACATATCGATAGTGTTTTTCATGCCTCAATTGCTTCTCTGAATCATGCATAGTGATAGCTGAATACAGAGCATCAGAAACAGCATCTATGTTCCAGGGATTGATCCTGATTGCTCCACTTAGAGAAGGAGAACAACCAATAAACTCAGATACAACGAGCATGCTCGCATGAGGAGAATCAGTTTCTCTACTCAAAGCTTTATCCAGCTGTGCAGTTCCTTGTCTACAGACAACATATTTGTATGGAACTAAGTTCATTCCATCCCTCACAGCATTGACAATGCAACATTCTGCTACAGCATAATAGGCACTCTTCTCAAATCGAGGAACAGGACGGTCAATGAGAATAACTGGCCGGTAATGTTTTGAACCATATGTATCATTGATCCTCTGGGCAATTAAATATGTTTCCTTTATTGCTTCCAGAACATCCTTCCCTGAGCCCCTAGCAGGATTCATAATCTGAATTAGGACAACTTTGTCCTGCAAGTCTGGATTCTGCTGCAGCAGCAGCTCAACAGCTAGGAGTTTAAGACTGATGCCCTTAAAAATATCCATGTCATCAACACCTAGAATCACTTTCCTACCCTTAAATTCTTCCTGAATCTCTTTCAATTTAGCAGATGTAGAATGAAGATTTAAGACAGATTCAAGCCTACCCATGTGAATGCCCACAGGCAAAATTTTGATAAATATAGTGCGGCCAAAGTAATCAAGTCCTATATGTCCTCGCTTTGATTCGTAGTCCAGGCCTAGCATTCTACTGCAGCAAGAGAGGAAGTGGCGAGCATAATCAAATGTATGAAAACCAATTAAATCAGAATTCAACAATCCCCTCAGAATTTCATCCCTTACTGGTAAAGTTCGGTAAATTTCAGATGAAGGGAAAGGACTGTGAAGAAAAAAACCAAGTTTAACTCGATTAAACCGCTTCCTCAGGTATGTAGGTAAAACCATCAAGTGATAGTCATGGACCCAAACAAAATCATCATCAGGATTGATTATTTCTATAACCTTATTCGCAAAAATTTTGTTTGCAGAAACATAAGCCTGCCAAAGCAAGCGGTCAAAACGGTCACCATGATCTGGGCACATAGGTAGCATGTAATGAAAGAGAGGCCAAAGCTGCTGCTTGCAAAAGCCAAGATAAAACTTTTTCTGGAGATCATGGGGTAGAAACGTAGGTACGCAATTGAAGTCCTCCAGCAATTTCTGAGCAACTTCTTCCTGCTCACTGGCATCAATTTCAACCTTGAGGGATCCAACATATATCACCTCAGTGTTGGAAGAAAAACCATCTTTTAATTGTAACAAAATTGAGTCTTCATCCAAACTGAAATACCATTTAGCGGTTTCTATATCTCTTTTAGCCTGCAAGGGCAACATATTCGCCACAATGATTTTCCGCTCTCGAGAACCAGAAGAGCTAACATCTGAATCTCCAACATATCCACCACTGACATCAAGGTCAGAAATAACTCCAGGAACTGTCATAATCCTTGGAATTGGAATAGTTCTTCGGGTGTGAGGAATATCTAATAAACCTCCAACTAAGTCTAGTAGATTACCAAATGATCTTGATGCCACGGCTCATGACTGATTGAAAAGGACCTTCTTTTCAATGCCCTTCTACCTATTGATTCATTACAAAATAGTTAATGAATAATTATTTAGAAGAAGATAAACAATATTCAGGCCAGTACCACACAAATAAAATCTCATTGACCTGACCTCCAATTTAAAAAAAATGAAAGACAAAAACATCATGCATAATACAAGATCAAGAGATAATTGTGCCGATATTATCTACTGTTATTCTGACTTGTGTTAGCAATCTTCAAAACATTTTATTTGTTCTCTTCAGTAAACTAATCATTAATGCACACAATTATAAGTTGCAAATTGAAACATAGATTTCCAGGCTTTAAGTATCCCCACATATCACAGAGCATAAGATATTCACCACGGAATTTTAATAATCAACGCAGCTCAGATCAATGACTACTGAGTACTGACCAATAAACACCAAAAAGGCAGAAAGTGTTTGATAGACGCTGGCAGAATGTTTATGTCAGAAAAAAAAGAAGAGAAGTTGCTGAAGGGCGCCAGTTTCTGCACAGCGCCAGTAACTGCCTGGGCGCTATGGGCGCCAGTAACTGCCAAGGCGCTATGGGCGCAAGTAACTGCCAGGGCGCTATGGGCGCCAGATCCTGCCAAATGTCTTGCGCAGGGAATTGCCAGGGCGCCAACACCTGTCCAGAAGAAATAACTGTCAAGGGCGCCAAGGGCGCCAGATTATGCCAAGTGTTCAGTAACTGCCAGGCGCCTGATGATTAGGCGCCACTGCTGTGTCTGTCTAGTAACTGTTTTATTGTATTGTGTTGTATATATTGTATTGTTTAATCATTAGGGGATTAGGCAAATTTATATTTGGAATTGTATTCCTCTAGGAGGCCCTGAGCACCTCGAATCGCTCAAGATAACAATTATACTTGCCCTGTAATCTGAATGAACAAACTAGTTCATTGTAATTCCCTAATTCAATAATACAAGAGTTAGCCTCTGTTTTCTGTTCATAATTTCCACTCTACTGAATTGTATCCTAACAATTTGGTATCAAAGCACTAATCCTGGTGCATTTTATGGTCACTACAAGAAGCAACATGGAGAATCGAATGACAGCATTAGAACAAAGGTTTGAAGGAATGGAAACTGCTGTTGCAGAAATTCTGCAACGCTTGAATGAATCAACCGTCAGACCCCCTCACAGGCGCAATCCACGCAATGGTGATGTAACGGATGAAGATAATTCTCCAACACGGTCACGTTCTAATTCTCGTGACAGTGTTCGTCGAAGGCCTAATTACAGTGGTGGACGGCGAAAATTGGAGATTCCTGTATTTTCTGGAGAAGATGCACATGGTTGGTTGGTGCGGGTTGAAAGGTATTTCCGTATCAATGGAGTGCGTGAAAGAGAGAAGTTGGATGCGGGGGTCATTGCCATGGAGGGGAGTGCGCTGAATTGGTTCCAATGGTGGGAGGAGGAAGCCCCTTTGCGAACTTGGGATGAATTTAAAAATGCTGTGAAGAGAAGATTCAATCCAGGCAGCCTCAATAATCCCATGGGTCCCCTACTGTGCCTCAAACAAGAAAGAACGGTTAAGGAGTACAGAGAGAAGTTTGAATCCTACATTGCCCCTTTACAACGCCATGAAAGGGTAATGTTGGACAGCATCTTTCTTAATGGATTGAAGGATCAAATACAAATAGAAGTCAAGTTGTATGATTATGAAGATTTAGCAGACTTGATGGACCGTGCTTTGATGTTAGAAGAGAAGAATGAGGCGTTGGATAAGAAGAAACAGCCCTGGAAGGAGAAAGGCGAATGGAAGGGGACTACTTCCAAATTCCGTTCTACTTGGGGAAACCTTAGTGAGAAAAGGGAAGGAGGAAAATGGGGCAATAAGGAAGGAGAAAGGAATGAAGGCTTGAAGGGGAAAAGATTAAGTCCTGCTGAGTTGGAGGAGAGGCATCAAAAGGGCTTATGTTTCAATTCAAGTGTGGAGAGAAGTGGGGTCGTGAGCATGTTTGCAAATTTAAACACATGAAACTCGTGTTATGTGAGGTGGAAGGGGAATCTGATGATGAAGACGTGGAAGTGCAAGAAGAGACAGAATTGGCTGAACTGAAAACTTTGCAATTATCTTTGCAAAGTAAAGAAGGACTTACATCCAATAAGTCTCTCAAAGTGTGGGGCGTGATTCATGGAAGGAGGGTGTTAGTTCTCATTGATTCGGGAGCAACTAGCAATTTTATTGCTCCTAAGTTAGTGAAGGAATTAAACCTTGCAATGGAGGATACTCCAGTGTATGTAGTAGAGGTAGGAACCGGTGATAAGGTGAGGAATAAGAGAGTATGCAGAAATCTGGTTTTCACATATACAGTACAAGAAGTGGAAATTCAGCAACATTTTTTCTTGATGGAGTTAGGTGGTGTGGAGGTAGTGTTGGGAATAGAATGGCTTGCAAGTTTGGGGAATATTGAAGCAAACTTCAGAAATTTAACCTTGAAATGGCAGCAAGATAGTCAACCCTATGTTATCAAATGAGACCCTGCATTGTGCACAGTGCAAGCATCTTGGAAGGCTGTCATGAAAGCGCTCCAGAATGAAGGAGAAGGATATTTGGTGGAGTGTACGGAGGATGATAATGATATGCATGTGGGAGGACAGAATGAAGGGAATTGGGAAGCATTCCTAGCCAACTTTAAGGATGTGTTCCAGATGCCCGAGGGTGTCCCACCACCAAGAGATCATGATCATGCCATTGTCATGCAACATGGTGCAACCATCCCCAACATCAGGCCGTACAGATATCCTTATTACCAGAAAAATGAAATTGAAAAGATAGTGAAAGACATGCTGAAATTTGGCATTATAAGGCATAGTACAAGTCCATTTTCAAGTCCAGTATTACTAGTTAAGAAGAAGGATGGATCATGGAGGTTTTGTACGGATTATAGGGCATTGAACAAGGTCACAGTGCCTAATAAGTTCCCTATACCGGTCATAGATGAGTTGCTGGATGAGATGGGGAATCTACTATTTTTTCTAAGTTGGACTTGAAGTCAGGCTACCATCAGATCCGCATGAAAGAAGAAGACATTGAAAAGACTGCCTTTCGCACTCATGAGGGGCATTATGAGTACTTAGTGATGCCTTTTGGACTCACTAATGCACCTTCAACTTTCCAAGCCTTGATGAATCAGGTATTGAGACCATTCTTGAGAAAATTTGCATTGGTGTTCTTTGATGATATCCTAATCTACAGTAGCAACTTGGAATCACATCAGAAACACTAAAGTGCAGTTTTAGAAGTGCTTAAGTAGAATCAACTATATGCCAATAGAAAGAAATGTTCTTTTGGTCAAACACAGGTGGAGTATTTGGGTCATTTGATTTCTAAGGATGGTGTATCTGCTGATCCCAAGAAAATTGAAGACATGTTGAAATGGCCTATTCCTAAAGACATTAAAAGTCTTAGGGGCTTTCTTGGGCTTACCGGTTATTATAGGAAATTCGTGAGGAATTATGGGAAGATTGCATGGCCTTTAACACAATTACTTAAGAAGGACAACTTTGCTTGGAATGATGAAGCACAGGGGGCATTTGAATTTCTTAAGACAGCCATGACAACTATACCAGTTCTTGCAATTCCTAACTTTGAGAAAGAATTTGTAGTGGAGACTGATGCTTCAGGGAAGGGTTTGGGAGCAGTTCTTATGCAGGAAGGTAGACCAATAGCTTTCTTGAGCCAAACATTGTCTGACAGAGGCCAGAGGAAGTCTGTGTACGAGAGGGAACTTATGGCAGTGGTCATGGCGGTTCAAAAATGGCGACCCTACTTACTTGGTAGGCACTTTAAGGTGCATACTGACCAAAAAAGTTTAAAATTCCTCACTGAACAGAGAATAATTAGTGAAGGGCAGCAGAAATGGATTTCCAAATTACTTGGATAAGATTTTCAGATTGTGTATAAACCTGGGAAAGAGAATGAAGTGGCTGATGCTCTTTCTAGAAAGATGAATTACACAGCTATCACCACGGTGCAATGTGAAGCGTGGGATGGTTAAGAGGAAGAAATACAAGGGGATGACAAGCTAAAGGCCATTGTACAAGACCTGTTAGGTGATCCAAACAGCCATCATGGGTATGTTTTAAAGAAGGGCAGATTATACAAGGAGGGCAGAATTGTAATTCCAAAAGATTCCCCTAGAATTCAATGGATATTAACTGAGTTACATGACTCTTCTGTGGGTGGACATTCCGGTTATTTCAGAACTTACAAGAGAATATCCAATTTGGTGTATTGGGAAGGAATGAGAAAAGCTATCCAGGAATATGTACAAGCGTGTGAGGTATGTCAGCGGAACAAGTATCAGACACTAAGTCCAGGACTCCATGGACTTCATTGGAGGACTTCCAAGAGCAAAGGGAGTGGATACCATCTATGTGGTTGTCGATAGACTAACCAAGTATGCGCATTTCATAGCCCTAAGCCACCCGTATACAGCCAAGGATGTGGCTGAGGTATTCACAAAAGAAGTGGTGAGATTGCATGGATTTCCTAGCTCTATAGTTTCAGATAGAGACAAAATTTTCTTGAGTACATTTTGGGCTGAATTATTCAAACTTGCTGGTACAAAATTGAAATACAGCAATGCATACCACCCTCAGACAGATGGACAGACTGAGGTAGTGAACAGATGCTTGGAAACTTACTTACGGTGCCTCACGGGAAAGAAACCGAAACTGTGGCCTACTTGGTTGTGTTGGGCAGAATATTGGTATAACATCAACTATCATGCATCCTTGAAGACTACCCCTTTTTATGCTTTGTATGGTCGTGAACCTCCAATACTAATCAGAGGGGATGCTCACCATTCCGCAGTAGAGGAAGTTAACAGATTGACTGCTGATAGGAATGAAATTTTACATGAATTGCATGACCAACTTGTAAGAGCACAAGATGTGATGAAAGCACAGGAGGGCAATAGAATACGAAGTGGGAGATAAGGTGTATTTGAAGATACAACCTTACAAGTTAAAGAGCCTAACCAAGAGGATCAATCAAAAACTGAGTCCAAGATATTATAGACCTTATGAGGTGGAGAAGAGAATTGGTCGTGTTGCTTACAAACTCAAGTTACCAGAGGACAACAAGGTGCATCCAGTTTTCCATGTTTCACTTCTCAAGAAATCAGTAGCGCCTACAAGCAATTTTTAGCCTTTACCTGCATGTCTAACAGAGAATTGGCAGCTTGATGTAACACCAGAAGCAAGCAGAGACAGGCGACAGAATGAGCAAGGTCAGACAGAATTGTTGATTAAATGGAGAGGGCTACCAGAATTTGAGAACAGTTGGGAATTAGCTGATAAAATTCACCAAGAATTTCCTCATTTTATCCTTGAGGACAAGGATGGTTTTGAAGGGGGGGAGAATAATAGACGCTGGCAGAATGTTTATGTGAGAAAGAAAAGAAGAGAAGTTGCTGAAGGGCGCCAGTTTCTGCACAGCGCCAGTAACTGCCTGGGCGCTATGGGCGCCAGTAACTGCCAGGGTGCTATGGGCGCCAGATCCTGCCAAATGTCTAGCGCAGGGAATTGCCAGGGCGCCAAGGGCGCCAACACCTGTCCAGAAGAAATAACTGTCAAGGGCGCCAAGGGCGCCAGATTATGCCAAGTGTTCAGTAACTGTCAGGCGCCTGATGATTAGGCGCCACTGCTGTGTCTGTCCAGTAACTGTTTTATTGTATTGTGCTGTATATATTGTATTGTTTAATCATTAGGGGATTAGGCAAGTTTATATTTGGAATTGTATTCCTCTGGGAGGCCCTGAGCACCTCGAATCGCTCAAGATAACAGTTATACTTGCCCTGTAATCTGAATGAACAAACTAGTTCATTGTAAATCCCTAATTCAATAATACAACAGAGTTAACCTCTGTTTTCTGTTCATAATTTCCACTCTACTGAATTGTATCCTAACAGTGTTCTACAATAACTCAGCTAGGAATGCCAACTCTGGTAAATGAATTATATGCATAAACAGTTTGGATAACAATAAAAGGGTCATTAGCATTGCTGTAAATAAGACAGGATTTTTCTAAAAGCACTTAGCAATCTCTTTAATAGGACTAGGAGGGGGAAAAAACTATTTTCGAGTAATAGCAAACTCCAGAGAGAACAAATAAGATGTAGAAGAAAACTTGGTTCAATATTTTGTCATATTAATTCATCCGTGGTTGGCTTTATAGAAGACTTCAGTCCTTAATCTTGCGGATTGTATGCTAAGTGGCATTGATCATTTTCAAGTCCTAAACAGAATTCAGAATCTGTAACAGGAAGCAAATATGCAACAGAATTGATATAACAAGCAATCAATGTAAATGTAGCAAGCAATCCCTATTGACACTAAAAAATGATCTTTGAGATTCTAGACTAAGAAATTCAGTAAAGACAAGTATGTAGAAACGACATTGATGAAGTGGGTTTCAACAGGAAATTTCAAATCTGTTCATGACACATCTCTTCTGTCTAAATTCAAATAAGGAATCATCACACGTGGAAGAGGGGTTGTCTTCACTAATTGACTTTGAAAATGATATCACCATCTTGTTTTATCTATAGGCACGCCCTCAATAGTTGATGCTTAATAGTAACGCACACAGATTCTAATTCCCACAGGTTGCAGACCCTGTTGCACACGCACTCAACCCTTGTTAGTTATTGATTCCATTGTTAATCTTGAAAAAACCGTAAACCCCTTTGATTCCGTTTTTTTTTTAGATAAGCCCTTTGATTCCGTATGTTGAAATTCGATGAGTATATTCAAGTAAATAAAAAATATTGGTCCCAAAAAAGAAAATTAAACATTGAAAT
Organism: Astragalus membranaceus; assembly: GCA_039519185.1. Taxonomy (NCBI): domain Eukaryota; kingdom Viridiplantae; phylum Streptophyta; class Magnoliopsida; order Fabales; family Fabaceae; genus Astragalus; species Astragalus membranaceus. The sequence continues at coordinate 40,390,239 of CM076849.1, read as the reverse complement.
TTTGCCAAACTGAAAGGTAAACATTTAATGTTTTAGGGGACAAAAGCATGTCTTAAATTTATAGAAACAAATAGGCAAATAAAAAATGGAAGCGACACAAACCAACCCTCGTTGAACAAGTGCTCAGACTCATATGAAGCACACAATAAATCAAATGAAGTCTAAAAAAGTTTAAAGAAAAGTACTCTAGCGCGTTCACCATGGGGCGACGGTGAAATGAGAAGAAGATAAGCAGTGGAGAGATACGAAGAGGTTTAGCTTGGGGCGACGGTGAGGGACAGCGAGATTCCGGCGAGTTATTTGACGATGGTAAAAGAGAATTAGAAACGCGGTTACGGAAATGGATTTGAGCGTGCGTTTATGGTTAGAGTTGGAGAGAGGTATTTTAGAAAGCGAAAATGGAGAAACAAGAAAGCTAAACAGAATTTTTTTATAGCGCGTGGTCAACAGAGTTTATACACAGGCTAAATTACATTTTTGTTCATTTATCTTTGGCTTAGGTGTCATTTTGGTCATTTATCTTTTTTTTTGTTCGTTTTGGTCTCTCACGTTTCATTTCCGTTTCGTTTTGGTCTCTGCCGTTAGTTTTTCTTAACGGACGCAACGTTGGCAGTTAAAAGCTGACGTGGCGTCTTAAATGTCAGGGTTGACTTAGAACTCATTAAGTGATGTGGCATATAAGGGACCAAAATGAAACTTAAGAAAAACATGAGGGACCAAATTGACAAAATTAACAAATCTGGAAAAACACCCCAATCTTCATCTTCATCTTCTCCGGCGAGCCACCACCACCACCACAAACAGTGGCATCGCCTCTCTCTCTTTCCCCTCCCCTCCACTCTCTCCTTTCGTCATTGAATGTGCCAAAAAATCGTAAAACGTGAATCTATATTTCCATTTCGTTCTCAATTCTTTATCATTTTTGTTGAAATATTTTGCTAACAATCAGTTACTGCACCAATTTCGAGTCTATTGCAAGTGGTTTGGTGAAATTTGGTTGAGTTTTGAAGGTTTCCCCAATTTGCAAAACCAAAACGTGTTTGCCTCTGAAAATCACGTTTTCAATTAAGTTCCCCCACTTTTTTGTGCCAATTGGTGATGGATTCAAGTTCCTTGTCAAATTTCGTATGAAATGCACTATTTATTTGCTTGATTTGGTGAAGAATTGAGAATGCTGGAAATTGTTGTTGTTCTTGGTTGCTTGGGCCTAGAAATTAACAATGACCTTTGTTGCTCGATTTATGCACCATTTCAGTGTTATCTTCACATATAGGGCATGCACACTGACCTTTGTTGTTGTACCCAGATAGATTGCCGTATGCTGGAAAGTCATTAATTGTGCCAAAAATCATAGCCCTCAGGGTGAAACTTTCTTCTCTGAACCCATCATACACCTCTACTCCAGTCTCCCACATTATCTTCAAGTCTTCAATTAAAGGAGTCAAGTATACATCAATATCATTTCCTGGTTGCTTGGGCCCAGAAATTAACAATGACAACATCATATATTTGCGTTTCATGCAAAGCCATGGAAGTAAGTTATAGATCGCCAAAATCACGGGCCATGTACTGTGGGAGCTACTCTGAATACCGTGCGGGTTAAATCCATCAGCAGACAATGCAAGTCGTAGGTTTCTTGGATCCAACCCGAAATCAGGATAATCAATATCAATTTTTTTCCATTGCGGAGAATCCGCCGGGTGTCGTAGCATGCCGTCTTTAATCCTTTCATCCTCATGCCATGTCAAGTGTTTTGCATCTTCTGAACTACGGTACATGCGCCTAAATCGAGGAATTATGGGAAAATACCACAACACCTTTTCTTGAGCAGATTCTTTCTTTTTATACCGCGATGCATTACATTTAGGACACGACTTTAACAATGCATGTTCATTCCGAAATAAAATGCAATCATTGGGACAAGCGTGTATCTTCTCACAGTTCAAGCCAATGGACCCTAACATTTGTTTTGCATCATACGTCCGAGAAGGGAGCACATTATCCTTCGGCAACATTTCTTTCAATAGTGCGAGTAATTCCGTAAAGCTCTTATCCGTCCATCCATGGCAAGTTTTCAAGTTATACAACTTTATCACAGCCAATAATTTTGTGAATTCAGTATAACACGAATACAACGGTGTCTCTGCATCCGTTATCAACTTCTCAAACATTTGAGGACAGTCATTAAGATCGTCTTCAATAGCCTTTGCCATCTCTTCAAATTCATCCCCATCAAATGTAGGTCTTTCGATGTCAACCGGTGCACATCTTTCAGTACTATTACCCATATTTGAAGATTCACCTCTTTCCTCACCATGCATTGTCCAACAAGTGTAACTTTGATCAATTCCGTAACCCTTTAAATGTCCTGCCAACTCCTCTGCATTAACTGATTTTACATAACAACAACTTAAACAAGGACATTTGATATCATTAGAAGTCCCTAAACGTTCAACAGCACATTTCACAAAATAATCCACTCCAGCGACATATTCCTTAGACAGACGATTGGCAGACATCCACTTTCTATCCATAATTTCCCAATATTTATAATAAAATTCTGATAAGAGAACTTAAACCTATTACGGGTGAAAAACACACAACGTACAATTTTTTTGAAGCTAAGACATTCAACTATTTTCAACTAAAGAAATCAAAGACTTTGATGTCTTCCATATTGCCATTCTTCATATAATAAATACAAGAAAACAACAAAAGTACCTGAACAAGTGGAAGCAACAATGAACTCGAACGAAGTAGAACGAACACTCGAACCAGGACGAACTCGAACAATGAACGCGAAGCTCCAGCAAAACAAACTCGCAAAACCTAACAAACAATTCGCATATTCGAAAAAAGGAAAATTGTAATGAATAGAATAACTAATAACCAAGACACCTAATTGAAGATATTTTCTAAACAAATTTTATTATTGAGAAAAGTGTTAAACAATTACAAACTAGCAGCACCTACTCTAACCAGCAATTTTAACAGATAAAAACCCTAAATGAACACGAAACCCTAACTCAACAAACAAAGGATGAACCCCAAATCAACAATTTTAATAGATATCTTGCAACAATAATAACCACAAATTAACACGAAGGCAAAAATAAAATAATATTAACTCAACAAACAAGGAAGCAACTGATGAACAGGGGTAGTAAAATAAAATGTATACCAGAGAAATGATGAAGGCAGAAAACACGCGAACTGAGGCAGCAAACACGAACACAGTCAGCAAACACGTGGAGGCAACAACACGAACTGAGTGAAAGCGGTGCTTCAGCAACACAAACACGGGAAGGAGCAGCGTGAGAATGGCGTCAACGGCTAAGCGGTTTTTGAACGAGATTTGGGGGTTTGGAGAGAGATGACGAAAGCAGGAACGAAATGGTGAGAGGGACGAAGTGAGAGAGGGAGCACGTGAGTGAGAGGGACGAAGTGAGAGAGTCGTGAGTGAGAGAGCTGAAAGTGAGAGAGTCGGGGAAAGAGGAAAATGAAACGTTGAGGGCGAGGGAATGTGAGGAAATGAAAAAAAATAGTAATAGGCAACGCTTTTGTAAAAAACGATGCCCATCGCCCAATTTCGTTCTCCTATAGGCAGCGCTTCATTAAAAAGCGCTGCCCATCCCCCATTCTCGTTCTACTATAGGCATCGCTTGATAAAAAGCGCTGCTGATCGCCCATCCTCTCTCTCCTATAGGCAGCGCTTGATAAAAAGCGCTGTCCAGCGCCCCAGCGCATTTTAACCAAAAGCAGCGCTTAAAGCAGGAGCGCTGCCCATTCCCTGCGCGTTTTAAGCAAAAGCAGCGCTTATAGCAAGAACGCTGCCCAATAAGGCGCATTTTTTCTTAAGATCTGGCGTAGTGTCTATTGTGTACTAAGTACTACACGAAATGCACTTATATAGACTTAGAAAGTAACGGTTAAAATAATATAGTTGTTATCAACTTAGTCAAATAGGCTAAAAACGAGGTAACTATTAAAATAATATAGTTGTTATCAACTTAGTCAAATACGCTAAAAGCTTGGTAACTACAAGTTGTTAGTGGATTAATGGAGAGTAATCAGGAAGTGAATTAGTCTAAGCGTTTTAACGTAAATGAATTTAGACGTTTTTAATCTCAGAGAATTTAGTTGTTAAGAAAAACAATAATATATTGATAACATTAATATATTTTTTTGTCTACTTAGATAAATTGGCAAATAAACATCATGCACACACTACCACTAGCCACACTCGGGTTCAAACCCGAGAGCCGACATCTCAATGTTGCTGAAATTGCCAATACAACCAATAGTGAGGGACTTGATAGCATTAATGTTCAGGAGGCTCAGTCAAAAGAAGAAATAATAGGAACATATATTAGACTTTCTAAAACGAAGAAATAAACCATGTTTTGACTAAAACAAGTATTGAAAAAGTCATAACTCTCATAATAATAATAAAATCGTTTTAAATAAAACTATTGTTTCACTAAATTCACTTAAATTTTTTTGAAATATCACAAAATTTATGAATGATAAAAGTTGTGTCATACGCCCTATTTAGGCTCTGTTTGGCAAAAAATATTGAATAGGGGACAGCGGATAAGCTAACGGATTAAATTTAAAGTGTTTGGTAAAACTAGAGGTCGAACTAGTTTATATATATAAAATAAACAAGGATAAAAATGAGATAAAAAATGAAACGTTATAAGCTAGGAGCTCAAACACTACTTCAAGTAGCATTTAAAAAAAAACTATAAGCTACTGGAAAATGCTATAACCTAGTGTTGTCAAACACTTACAAAAGGCTCATCCGTCATAAGTTATCCGCTATAAGCTAGTGATTTGGCATTGTCAAACAGAGCCTTAAACTAACTGATAACGGGTAATCTGTCAAAAGTGCGTGCTGCTAGATTAGTTCAATAATATCATGATGTTCTTGGTGAGCTAATTAATCACATTTTTGGCGCATTCGTTATTCTCGTACCCTTTCGTTTTCTTTGTTGGCTTAAATATATGTTTGGTCCCTGCAAATATGCCCATTATCCAGTTTCGTCCCTGCAAAAAAAAACATTTAAAAAAACCCCTGCAAATATTAAACGTTTTTAATTTGGTCCCTGTTGTTAGCACTACTAGAAAATGGCTTTTTAGCGTCCATTATTTAGCGTCGGCCACGACACCCACGCTAATAGCGTCGGCCTAGAGTCGGCTTGACCCACGCAACCCACGAATTTTTTTTCAGTTGAAAAAAAAATATTAGCGTCGGCTAAGGCGGACGCTACTCTAGAAATGGCGGACGCTAAATACTTAATTTTTAAATATTATTTTTAGCGTCCACAAGAGCCGACGCTACCTCTCCGTTTATTTTTCTAATTCTGATTCTCACTCTCACGGTCTCACTCTCAGACTCTCGCTCACTCACCTCTCCCTATCACTTTCACTATTCTCACTCTCACACTCTCGCTCTCACCCTCACTCTCCTCATCCTCCGTTCTGCCTCCCTCCTCTCAATCACCACCACCTCACCTCCACCCACACTCCCCACCATCGCTCTCGACTCCTCCCTCACCCTACGCCCTCATTCTCCTCACTTTGGCGAAACCCTAACCCCACCTTTCCCCAATCCCTAGATCAACTCCGGCCTCAGCCCTCATTCTCGCAACCACCGTGCGCCGCCATCCACCCATTCAAATCGAAGAGAAAGGAAGAGATTCAGATCTGTTTTTTGGTTGATTCTACTGTTAGTTTGTGATTTTTAGGTCACCACCACCGTCACAGCCACTGTTCACCGCGGTGGAAAACTGGTATGCCCTTCTCTCCCTCTCCCTCTATCTTCCATGTCTCTCCCTCTCTTGGCCTGAAGACATTTAATGGTGCTTAAAGGTTTCATGGTTGTTCAATAGGGTTTCGTGGTTCTCAATAGGCCTGAAGACATTTATCGTAAGAGAAAGACTTATCACGGATTCGAAAGATCTCAGCACAGCACTATTGTTAAGAAGAGGAAATCCTTTGACCGTGTTTCAGCCGTAAGTTCTGATGGAGGATTCAGCAGTGAGCGTGTATCTAATTCCCCTCAGAAAGGAACAGATGGAGGCAACCCTAACTCATGCTCAAAATTGCATGTACCTGAGGATTCTCGTGGTAACATTCTCTCAAATTCCTTCATTTTACTTATCTTGATTGTTCATTACATAACTAAATAGTTACTTATATGCTGTGTATATCTTGTGAACATTGAAGTTTAGCATTAAGTCGTTTAAAATACCGGAGCTTTACATCGAGGTTCCCGAAACTGCAACTAGTGGTTCACTAAAGGTATTAATAGAGCTAGACAAATATAGAGATATCTTTATTTTGGTTTGGAAAATTATTATTGGCTCTAACCTTTGCATTGGGTATTTTTACAATTTTTTGTAGAGGACAGTAATGGAGGCAGTGATGGCTGTAATTGGAGGTGGTATGCATGTTGGTGTTCTTCTTCAGGGGGAACAAATTAGAGATGACAATAGAACACTTGAGCAGACTGGTTTATCTTGCAATGAGAATCTCGATTAGTTTCACATTGGAGCCTAAGTCTTTCCAGCTTCTCCAGTTGTTTGTGTTGGCGATCCTTCTTCTCAATGTGAAACATCACATACTACTAGGTGAGCCAAATTTGATATCATAGTTTTGTTTCATCGCCATAGCTGATTATTATTAATTTTTGGACACTAAAGCTAATATCGTTATTTAATTTTTTTAGGTCCTTGGAAACTCCTGCATTAGATTCAGGGATTACTGATACCATACATGATTCCTCCTTGCTGACAAATCCAGGAAATATAGTTGAAAATAACCACGAATCGACTCATTCCCCCACTGGCACTATAGATGACAAAATAACATTAGATTCCAGAGCGCTGGTTGCTCTTCCAGCTAGTACCGAAGCATTAGCTGTGGTTCCGGTGAGTCAAAAAATCAAGCGCGCTAATTTTGTACAGCGTCGAACTAGGAGACCATTCTCTGTGTATGAGGTAGAAGCACTTGTTCACGCAGTTGAGGAACTTGGAACTGGAAGGTATGATTTTGATTTATTAATATCAGCTTTACCTTCAGATAGACAGCAAAACTGGCTTGCTAATGATGTTTCGATCTTGCAGGTGGCGTGATGTAAAGTTACGAGCTTTTGAGAATGCAGATCATAGAACTTATGTTGACTTAAAGGTACATTCTTTTGTTCCTTCCTTCTAGTTACAAAGTATCCTTTAACTTGAGCAATAAGTAATAACTAGAAAGATAATGCATAGAAGGCATTTAAGTTCCTTTTGGTTAGTGTGGATTTGACCTTAAGAATTCATGCTTTCTCCTCTATAACATTGACACTTTATGGGTCGTTTCAGAAAGGATACATGATTGTTCTTGTCATTTTTATGCTTTTGTTTTGTTTTTGGCTTAGGAAGCTGAAATATCAAGCTCAATCGCCACTGGCGCGTCAAGGAATGTGGAAAATGCTCAAAAGAGGGGATCTACAATCCTCAACTGGAAGTGTGTTGATGTTCAGGTTACCTGCTTTTCAGTTCTTCCCTTTTGTTTCTCACAATTGTCTTTAAAATTTCATACTCATAGATAAGAGTCCCCAAAGTATCGCTTGCTGCATAGAAACTAATTAAATTGATGAAATGGGATAAATTTTAGGGATTATTTAGGAGAGTCAGTCAGTGATACATTAGGGTCTAAATTGAGGATTTATTCATTTGGAATATGTTGGTTTAAAATGGAGGCAAGCTGGAGTTCAAAGAAATATGGAATTCAAAAATATAAATATAACAATAGAAAGATGGAATATGTTGGTTGATTCTACTGTTAGTTTGTAATTTCTAGGTCACCACCACCGTCACCTCTTCCTCCGCCTCACGTTCGCAACCACTTCGGCCAACAGCCACTGATATGAGGCTATTTGTTTTTCGCTTCCTAGTTTATTATGGTTTTTGTTATTTTATCATTGCTATTTGCTAAGTTGAAAATTTGTTGCAGTGACTTGATGAATGCTCCTGTTAGACGGATAGATGAAATTCTTGCTTTGCCTTATTTAGTGGACGAATTTAAGGAGCAAGAGGTTCCTCCATCTGATAATGATTCCTGGCTTTACAACTGAGAGGAAGAGTTAAATTCTGCTCTTATGGAAAGACAAAAGGAGATGGATCTTTATGACTCAAAACAAAAAAGGAAAGGGAAAGCAAAAAGGGATCTAGATGCTGATTCAAATGCTGATGAGTTTGATCCTAGTGATGTTGCAAAATCCATGCGGACATTTGTTGATATGGTGTCAAGTTACAAGGGTGCTGAAGCTCCTGAAGACAGGTTAGTTCAACTGCACACTTCTTCATTTGCATTTTATATATGCATGCTTTCCAATGACTGTTGTATAGGAAAATTATCGGGTGAGAATTTGGATCGTGGAATAGTTTATTTTTCCATGATATATGACCATTGGCGTAGAGTACGTTCCGTAATTGGTTCTTATTATATCTGCTTCTTCAACTTCATTCATTCAATTTTTTATTTAGTTATTATAATTTTAATATTTCTGTATTATTGCTAGAGTTTAATCTGTTTTTTTTTTTTGCTCTTGCACCATATATGATGCATTGATTGCATTTGGCAGTTAGAGTTCAATCAACCTAAAAAACTGTTTGATGTTAGTATGTTTTGTTTTTCTGGATCTAGAAGAATAGATAGACGTAGACTGATTCAATTGCATTTCATAAACCATAAACCATGCTTTTCTGTTATCATAAACCATGCTGAAGTTTCAATTGCATTTGTACAGGAAAACAAAATTGCATCAGTATGTTGTCTATAGAAAGAAGACAGACATTTGCACAATAATGTACACAAGTGGATCAACCGGAGAACCCAAAGGTATCATTATTAAAAATGAGACGTTCATGGCTGAAGGATAGTTTGTTAGATTTGCTGAAAGAATAGTTATTAAAAATGCACCATTTCTCCATTCTTCAATTATTGATCTCTGTTTGTTGTTGACAATAGTTATACATGCCATTCTTAATATTGAATCATTTGCTTTACAACTATAAAAATGGAGAAACAATTTAAGCATGCTTTGTTGCATATTGTGGGTTCATCCACTTTAATTTGTTAATGAGCCACTCTAATACTATTTTAATTTTTTTTGCAGATTTCCAGATTCACATTTTCTGATCTGAAATGATGAGTAGGTATAGTAGTTATGTCTTGCAATAATATAGCATTCTTTCTTCTTGCAAGAATATAGCATTCTATTTTATTTATAAAACATATAGAAGTTATGTCTTTGGATCATATTCATTGTTGGGTATGGCTTACTCAATTAATCTACCATTTTTACCCAGGTGGGAAACGCAAACTCATGATTCCTCCACTGTTAGCATATGGGCTTGAACCTGCTGGGTGCTTCTCAGGTTTCATTTCCGCATTAATTGCTGCATTATGTAATTTAGTCATAAACATGGAAAATCCTCTTTTTGCCAAGTGCAGCTCATAAAAAGTAGTAGAAAATAGACTCTAGGATTATTCATTGGTAAATTACTTGTGTATTTGGTCATATGCACTCCCTCTAAAGTATTTGACTATTTTCTACTCATACTTTTTGACATAGCTTTTTTTGCATGTTTGTGTGTCCTGGGCTATTTGTTTGATGAAATACTTCTTATAGCTTTTTACTTTTAGCATGTGTTTGGATTCTGATAAAATTACTGAAATCCCATGATGATGTTGAAGCTACAACTATCAGCTTCATTTTGCCACATTTCTGGCTGTTTTGGACGCATTTTCAAACAGTCATTTAGTTAGTTGAGTTTTAGAATAAGCTGCTGCAGATGTTGATTGTAAGATTATTATCAGAAGAAACAGCAAGTCATTTAATATGTTAGATTTGACAATCTATGTAACTGATTCAATAGGTGACTGCAATATACCGGGCAATGCTACTCTTCTGTATGATATTAAATTTGTTGGTCTTTATTCGGGCAATGCAAAGTGAAGGAAGCCAAAACGCATCAGATACATGTATGCCAATCAACCACACACAGGTTGAGTGAGTTTCCTGAGATAATATTTTAGATTAGATAGCTACCTAGCTCTCAGATTGCTTTGTCCAGCTTATTTTCTGTATGCTCTGCACCTAAACCCGTTGGTTTTCTTTCTAATTAACGAAGTTGTAAGCATTATCTTCCAATCTTGACCATGTAATCAGGAAGTTTTTATGCATTTTGTTTTGTATGCAGCACTTGTATGATAAAACATTGATCACCTGCTTTAGTGGTTTAACCAATTGATTTTGATTCCATCTATTAAACAGAGAAGTGGTAGAAGAATAAGTAGGATAATTAGTTCTAAGATTGGTCATGTGTGGAATGACAAGAAACGCTCAATTATTTTTTTTAAAAAACAATTACATTAGCGTGGGCCTTGCGGACGCTACGCATTAAGTTGACTATTCTGATGTTGACTTTAGCGTCGGCCTGGCCGACGCTACTCTTTAAGTTGACTATTCTGTTGTTGACTTTAGCGTCGGTCAGGCCGACGCTACCTTAATTCGTTGACTTTTTTTAAATAACTAAGTAGCGTCGGCCATGCAAGTAGCGTCCGTTTTAGCGTCGGCCAGGCCCACGCTACAGTTAGCGTCGGCTAAATTTACGGGACGCTACATTTACCTTCGAACATTTTAGCCTCGACACGTGGCCGACGCTACTCTGACGCTAATTCACTGTTAGCGTCGGCTTTTGGCCTGTTAGCGTGGGCTTTTGGCCGACGCTAAAAACTGTTTTTCTAGTAGTGTAGTTTTTGTTAACAACGTTAAGTTTAGTCTGACGTGGCTGCCAACATGGACCCATACATGGATAAATAGGGCTTATATCAACACTATCATCCCCTTCATTCCTCTTTCTCTGAAACACGCCTCTTAATCTCTCTTTTTCTCTCTTCATTCGCTCTTCTTCTCTCTTGGATCTCTTCCATCTTCGCGAAAACTCTAATGGCAAGAAGGAACACCTCTTCCAATGCTACTTCAAGGCAAGGGAAACTCCCTGTTTGTGGATGTGGAGAACCCATGCGTTTATGGATCGCCAACACTGATTCTAGAAGTGTGTTAATGCGGCAGTAAGTAAGATGTTTGATTTTAATTCTCCTCTTCCCTTTATTTTTGTGGCCATGTCCGTAACAAAGATTTGGGACCAAATCTATCATTTTGATTGTGTGTAGAAGCGAGTAAGCTGTAAATTGTTTATCTGGGATGATGAACTAGATGCTGATAGAGTTCTCCATATGGTGACAGCTTCACAAACAAAACAATAAAAACCTAAACCTAGCAACAGTCTTATGTCAATGCAAATGTGGTGACATTTTCAAAGATTAGGAGTCAAAGAAAATTTCCAAACTGAAGCTCAAGTTGTTAGATGAGAGGAAGAAGATGAAGTGGATACAAGCAATTCTAATTTTAGTCATTGTGTTAGTAGCATTTCAGAGATTTAATTTGGTTAAAAATTAGGGTTTAGGAAGTGGATGCAAGCAATTCTAATTGTTGTGTTTGATTGTAGCATATGTGTTAAACAAATGCAATATGAATTGGGTTGGTTTAGGAACAATGTTAGTGACCAATCCATTCATTTTCTATGTAAGCTCTACTTTAATTATCAATGAAGTGATTTAAGTTTCCTAAATTCTGTTAATTGTTTAACTCTTCTTTTTTTTTGACCAAGTTGTTTGTTTGTTTAACTCTTCTATTTATTTAAGTTTCCTAATTTCTCACAATTGTTTAACTCTTCTGTTAACAAAGTCTTTTGTTAAAACAGGCCAACAAATACTCTTCTATTAAAATTGGACCAACAAAACAGGCTCCATTAATTCCAAAAAACATTACTTCCTAAAATAGTCTTCCTAAGTACATTAATTCCTAATTAGCAAACTACATAAAGTCTTGGATAGTCTTCATTCTTCATTCCACAGTCTCTTGTGTTAAGTCCTCATTGTCGTTGCTTCCTTCATCGTCCTCAACCAGCAATGGTTTATTTGGGTCACTACGAGGACCAGTATAAGGTAGTACAATCCTCATCATCCTTGGGCTAAATCTAGTCCTCTTGGTATTCAAATTCAGTTTTCTTGAAACTTTAAGTTTTGCCATTCTTATAGGCACAACAACAGCATGAACAGGTTTCGCTTCAGTTGGTTGAACAGAAGCACTTGCCTGCACCCATCAAAGCAAAAGTAAAAAGATCCAAACCTTGGCTAGCTCAAGTGTTGGTATTGGTCATTGAGAACTTGCAAGTGTTTCCAGGATTTACCCTCCTCAACGTAACTCTGTTGCATACTGTTAGGGATTCTAGATCATTTTTCAAAACATTTTGATTTCTAGAGCGGAATATCCTTTTTGCCAAGGATCCGATTAGCCATTAATCACCAACAAACGGAGCACGTAGGTAACAATAGAGATCTTTTGTGTTTACCTCTTGTAGTGTGCTTTGATCACCAATCAGAAAAATATCTGATCTCTACGAAGTCCACACGAGCAACCGGAACGGAGGTGCTAGCCATCCAAGGGAGAGAGCGCGGCCGCTGCACACATTGCATACCTAGGGATGACTGCCACTTTTCTATTTATTGTGAGTAACATCTCCAAACCTATTTGGCTAAGGGTCATACCCAGAAAGTGCTGGCCCAGCCCAAAATTAATTAAACAATTTAATTAATTCTTGACTATTAATTAGATTAAATCATATTTAATCTAATCAATTAATTTCCCTTATTTAAATAATTAAATCAAAGTCAATTAAATAAAAATAACTGTCAATTTATTTAAATCATATTTAACTATAAATCAACATCCGATTAAATTAAATCATATTTAATTTAATCATACGTCTTGACCTACTTTGCTCTATGTGTGTGACCCTTATAGGTTCTCACTGACATGGCAATAATATTTATATTATATTTAATCTAAATATAATATTTCATATTAAAGCAAAGAGCGGCGTCTAGCAACGCTTCATTGCTACCCAGGTCATGAGAAAATCGGTGATCCGATTTTAACCTTTCCGCGACCATAACTTATCATGCAGTAATTGTCCCTTCGTCCAAATGTCTAATTAAACGCAAGTCGTAATATATGTCATACTTGCAAAGTCCAATTATTTATTTATCGATCCCCGAGTTGACACGTAAATAACAATGAACACAATATCACATATTGGTCCATTCTAGCATGGTCATGCATTTCCACGGTCTCACTCTATCGATAGACCCAAGACATAACTCTCGTTATGTATGAGGGACGAATCCTATCTACATCACTCACACCCCCTCCACATGGTTCATTGCAGACCGAATAACCACCTTTATGATTGTCCTGTTATGGACAACGTTTGATGGCTTTAAAGTTTACAACTTCACATGTAGGGATCGTAGTGACTTCAAGTCGAAGGACTACTCACAATGGTCGCATGAGAATCACTAATGACACTTACATAACAATTATGTAGCATTCTAATGGTGGGTCAATATCTCCATATCCATGACTCGTGAGATGTGGTCATCAATCATCAACACAATAGCCTCTATGCATTATTGTTGTCCTTGTTAACAATAATACTTCGACTACGGATACTTCAAGAATAGCGTTCTATAGTTCAATGGGGTCTCACGATCAAATCACATTTGATGCTCCATTGAACAAACTATCTATTCTAGGGACTTTATTATGATATACTCTTATAACATAATAAATAATGCCTTACACATATATCAAATATATGACATAATAAATAATGCCTTACACCAACAATCTCCCACTAGAACAATCTCCCACTAGCACTAGTGTGAGTGTCAAGCTACAACTGAGCTAGAGACTCCTCTAGCGGATTGTTCTGCTTATTTCCATATCTCCTCTCCGATCATCCATCGACTGAGATGTAAACAACTAAGTATATGTCTGGACCACTAATGTTGCCAAGTTTCCTTAGCCTACACGATTACTCCATCATCATCACATTGAGATCAATGGAGTTCGCAAAGTTAAGAAATGCGTCAAGTTCAAAAGAACATGTTGATCCAAACAACCTTCAAATCATATTAGAAGGGGTTATATACTCGACCTTTGTGAGAGAATTAGCATATGTATCTGAGCTGGAACTCTTCCAAATCACAATGCTACCATTTAAGCATAACAAAATCTAGAATGTGACCTGGATTCACCTTTGACAGTTTGGAAGCAGCATTGATGTAACACTTTGCGTCAAAACTCTTCTTACCATCATTTATCAAAACACATCTTTAGTGCTTCTAAATGAATCATACTCCCACTAACCTTCATGTGTATACAGGCTTGTCTTTTCTCTTGATGTATACCATTATCTAATAGTTTCATCAAAACAAAGATTCATGTAGGCTAAGGCTCATCACATGAGCATCAAATCACCCCTTTAAGTTAAGAGTGACCCTTATATCTCAAGTTGGTGATAGGACTTATCAAACCTACACATATCTTGTGTAACTTGAATCGACATCATATCCACAACACTTGTGGAGCCGATTCATATTCCATTATAGGTGGCTCTTGTGGTACTTGAATTTCTTCAAGTTCTACATTTCTCCCACTGGTTCCCATGGTAATAAACTCTCTTAGGAACCCCCAAATTTTTCATGATAAAGTATTTTCCTTTGGAGATATTGTAGATATGGTATCCGTTAGTTTCCTTAGGATGCTTCACAAAATACATTTATCTGATTTGGCACACTCTATCGGATAAACTTGACAAATCAAATCTTAATAAACGTCATATTCGGCCTTTCCATGTCACATATGGAGCCCTTTTACTCCCTCCAATGGAACATGGTTAGGGTAAGAAATGACTGTATAAAGAGCATATCTCAGAAAGAGTCATAAAATTTTGATTGACTCATCAGAGATCGTACCATGTCTAACAATGTGCTATTTAGATAGTCATCAAACTCCTGGCTTTAGTATTTACCATCATGATTCGATCGTATGGTTTTAATACTCTTGCCTGTATGGTTCACCACTTCGTTATTGAACTCATTGAACTCTTCAAGGATTCCTGATTTATGTTCCATAAGATACACTAATCACTGTTTATTGTAGTTAACAATAAACCCAAAGAAGTTTAGAAATCTATCTTTTGCAGTTTTGTTTAGTGGCCTACATACATCTCATGTATCACGCCAAAATATTACTAACTCTATCACCATGACTTGTGATTGGAGCTTAGTCATCTTTTCTAATAAGTAAGATTCATAGATCCCAAATGATTCACAATCAAATGAGTCCAAGAGTCCATTTCAATGGAACTTAAAACTCGCTTCTTACTTATTTGCCCTAAACGATACTGCTAATGTATATAAGAGTCAAATTTATTGATTTGACCTTATTCACGTTTATGTCATAGATAAGAAAGTTTAGATCAACGACACATATATAGTTTATGTCTTTCAAGATCTTCAACATGGAAAACACCAATTCAATAAATGAAACAACACTTGTCCTTTTATTACAACAGAAAACCCTTTCTTGTACATTTAAGAAATAAATGTTATGTTTCCATCAATTGCTTGAACTTTATAACACTTATTTAGTTCCAAGACAAGCCATCATGGGCTACGTCAACACTCCCTTTTAAATCCTCCACATTTATGTAAATATGAAATTTACATCTGGTATCAAATAGCTATGATGTAGAGGTGGGAAGTTTGTTTCTTTGACAAAATATTTGAAGAAGAAGTCCAACTTCCTTTCTTCAACTTATACTCTTTCTGGTACAAAACCAATTCTTCTTCCAACATTCGGTCCAACCATATTGAAAAAGTTCATTCCATTGCAACCCTTCATATGTCAGTTTCAAGGTTGATGTACTGGGCTTGAACTTGTTCTTACCCATGTACTACTTCTTGATACTAAACATGGGGCCTTTCCCTTCCATGAACATCAAGATGGCCTAAACTTTCCGACCCTATCCATTCAAAAACTCTTGTTGGATTAAGTCAGTCGCCAACTCTTGGCCCTAGGGATATCCCAGCTTTTCCAGTTCTCAATATACCCAATCGTATGAAGCACATGAGAACCTACAGGATTTCCCATACATATTGCAACTAAATTAAAGAAGGGACAAGAAGCCTCAAACCTTTCATGTCTTGCTTAGTCTTGGTAGAGTATCATGAGGTGTATGATCACATCATATGCCTTTTATGATTGCCAGAATGAAATATCCTAGATCGAAGGCATCGACTTGATGCGTCTCATAAGCATCATTTCAATCCAAGTAGGAGTAGGTTACTCAAAAATGTTTTGCTCGAGAATATACAGTTTCTCTCATGCTTGAGGACAATCCTCAAATTTATATACCAATCCAGAAAATTACTTCTAAACGATTTGTCCTTCTCAAGGACAAATCACAGTTAATATTGTGCTGAATGCTATGGTAATTTCAATTACAGAAATATGCAGAAAATAAATATCATGAATAAAACATATTTAGTAGGACTTTACTAAATATGCTCCCACTATTTTATTCAAATCAATGACCCTCATCATTGACTCAGAAGATTCCATTGGAAAATTTTCTAGTGAGACCAAGATCCATATTTCACCTTATTCTAAGACAACTGAGCTGATTCACCCAAAACATGGTTATTTAGGTAAGAAACTCCTTTCCAATTACATCACATGTAACTCTTGGATCAGTTGGGTGAGCAACACTTGCTCAAACCATCTTATGAATTTAAGCCCAACTCCTTTGCCTTTGGGCCCATTTCAATCCTATTGAATTCGACCGAGTTAAGTTAGACCCAATGGTTGACAGTTGGATCTTATCCTATAGCGCCTCACCGATATAGAATAGTGTACTTAGCTTTGGCATGACCACTGGCCTTGACGGGTGCCACGCATCGGAAGACATTAAACTTAATATTTAATTTGAGGGATTTTTAATTTGGCGATCTCATCGTACTTTGTATCTCATACAAACGCCTCTCAAACATGTATACACCTTATATAAAACATGCATCTCATACATCCAATCATATAAAGCATACAAACATATATCTCATATATTAAAAAACATCTTAGACATACATTTTATACACATCATGCATCACATACACAAAGCATACAAAATATAGTGGTATGGTTATGGCCTCCTAAGGTCTAAGAATTAAATAAACTAATACTTTATTACAATTATTTGACCCACGTGCTAGCTTCTCAAGCTTCTCCCACTGGCGCCCACAAATAGTGTTGCATTCTCCTCAACTCTTGAGCAATTGCATTATTTAAGTAAATAAATAAAATAATTAAAAGTCACGACACGCAGACCGTATTTAAATAAAATAAATCACGACGCGCAGGTCGTATTTAAATTAAATTAAATTAAATAAATAAATAAATAAATATCATACATCTAAGGCCATATGCAATTTGAAACAATTTGAATTTACTATTATTTACATATAATAGTAAATAATGCAAATATGAAACAATTTGAATTTACTATTATTCACATATTATTTACATATAATAGTAAATAATGCAAATATGAAACAATTCGTATTATTATTTACTATTATTTACATATAATAGTAAATAATAATAACTCTTTATTATTATTATTATTATTATTATTATTAATTATAGACCGCGTTACATATGTGGCTTTTGAAACAATTTGAAGAGGCTAAAAGAAATAAGGGTCGGCTCCTCCTCTCAATATTATCCAAATTGGATTCATAAACTAATGAAAACAAATCCGACAATATATGCAATACAAATCACAACCGAAAGTAAAAGATGTGGTCATGAATTCAAAAGCCTCCCCATTATGGAAAGTTTGCATTTCAATATCAATCAAAATATCCTTGTAATTATAATATTAAGAAATGTTTCAAAACAAACCAAAATCAAGGCTATATTATTCAAGCCACTAACATGCCTTTCGTCAACAAAATTACGTTTTGAGAGTATATCACATATACACATAATCATGTTGACATGATCCATCAAAATAAGCATACAGGTCGTAATATATCACATATATATAATCATGCTTGATCAAAATAATCCATGGCTCTCTTATTAATGAAAACAAAATGAAGCAGTCCTCCATAAGCACACAAATATGAAAATATCGCATATAATCATAATCATATGCTTGATCAGTATAAGTTTTGAGATTAATGGTATCATCAATCTAAGCTTTGATACCACTGTTAGGGATTCTAGATCATTTTTCAAAACATTTTGATTTCTAGAGCAGAATATCCCTTTTGCCAAGGATCTGATAAGCCATTAATCACCAACAAACGGAGCACGTAGGTAACAATAGAGATCTTTTGTGTTTACCTATTGTAGCGTGCTTTGATCACCAATCAGAAAAATATCTGATCTCTACGAAGTCCACACGAGCAACCGGAACGGAGGTGCTAGTCATCCTAGGGAGAGAGCGCGGTTGCTGCACACATTGCATACCTAGGGATGAGTGTCACTTGCATTAAACAATTTAATTAATTCTTGACTATTAATTAGATTAAATCATATTTAATCTAATCAATTAATTTCTCTTATTTAATTAATTAAACCATAGTCAATTAAATAAAAATAACTGTCAATTTATTTAAATCATATTTAACTATATATCAACATCCGATTAAATTAAATCATATTTAATTTAATCATACGTCTCGACCTACTTTGCTCTATGTGTGTGACCCTTATAGGTTCTCACTGACAAGACAATAATATTTATATTATATTTAATCTAAATATAATATTCCATATTAAAGCAAAGAGCGGCATCTAGCAACACATCATTGCTACCCAGGTGTTTGCTGGAGTTTTTAGCAAACAATCACTGGTTTTATTAGAAATGTTTGTGAGATTAAACCAGAAATCTCCAAAGTAATTGCCTTTAAACAACGCAGTTTGTCAACAAATATATTTTAAAAAGGGAGACAATTCACCATGAAAATGGAAATCAAAGAAAAAAGAAGTGATAAAATGGAACACAGAAATGTAAAATGACTTGTATTGAAAGTAATAAATTGCATTAAATGTAAAGAAAATGGTGCACAAATTCACATACGTTGTACAAGAATTCTTTTACTCTGTTTTCGCTGTGACTTGGAAGTTAGAGTTTCAGAACTGTGTGTTTGGTATAATAATTTGCCACCTTGATTTCTACGTAAAAACCACTATTTATACAGAAAATAAATGTAAACTGCTATGGACACGTGGCTACGAATAATGGCTGAAATGTAAACTGCTATGGACACGTGGCTACGTCTCATTAACCAGTGATGGACTTCGTGCCATGTTCGAGGCCACATACTGCCTACGTTGTATTAACCGTAGTCTTGAAATTCGACACAACTGTCTGCCAATAACTGCTTGACGAAGTCCTGAATACATTGTCCTGTCGAAAACTCTTCCCTGTCGAATTGGTGAAGACCTCTTCTGTCGAAAACATGCTGAGATGACTTAAATGTCACTTATTCTTTCTGAAGGCATTATGAATGATCTTTAATGAAAAGTCAAACCCTATTAATTAACCACTCAAAAACCTTGTCGAAATTCTAGGCTAACAAATTTCCCCCCAAAAATATCTTTTTCGACAGCACAAGTGTTAAGGAAGAAAAAGAATATTTTTGAAGATTTCGAAACGTCACCTCCAACAACTTTGCATTAAATGGTGATAGGCAACAATAATCATGACCTTACGCAGATAAAGAGAACCGTTTTATTGGGCCACGTCATTTGGTTGGTGGACCACGTCTTTTCAGAATCTCAAACGTGCGAAGCGTCGTAACTGTGCAACCGTTGCACCTCTAACGTATAAATACGTTTCACTTCATCTTCTTCATTCTTACGCTCCCTTTGAACCTTAAACTCTGAAAATTTCTCAGCTAACCTTGCCTCTTCACGAAAGCTTCAAACTTTTTCATCGTTTCGACATCTCCACTAAGAACACAACCCTCTTTGTTCGTTATTTACAACAGATGGCTTCTTCCAGCGCTCAACCTCAAAAACAAACAGTTGCTGTGCATGGCTTTGAAGGCTTCGTTGAAAAACCTTCACCAACTTGGTTTAATCAGATACTTATTCCATCTGGTAAACCTTTTACCCATGCTTATTTAGGTCCTCTTCCTGACCCCATAGAAAGCGAAGAAGTTAAAGCGATTTTTCCTAGTCACCGTAAACTTCAACCCAGAATTTTTGAAGAAACTCCTTTTCATTTGGAATTTCTGAAAAACCCCAACAGAGTATTTAGATCTGCTCCTAAGGTAGAACAAAGTGATTACATCGCATGGCTTGACAAAGTTCAAAAACAAAAGGAAACCATTTGGCAAGAACAGGGGATTTTCGACATTATCCAACTGTCGAAATATGGACCCAAATACGACAGCACTATGATTCTAGCAGCATTGCAGTTCTGGGATATATCCACTCATAGTCTCCATCTGAAGTGTGGCATGTTATCTCCCACTCTGTTGGATGTGGCTGCCATTACTGGCCTGAAACCACTGGGTGAAACCTTTGACCCTAAACTGGCCACCAACGACTATGGCTTCTCATTTAACAACCCTACCTTTAGTGCTTATATTGCTGATCATCATGATACTGAGAATGCTGAAGTATCTGATTTAGAACATATAGCTTTTCTTACCCTATGGTTGTCATGCTTTGTCTTTTGCTCCCGTTCTCTCCAAGTAGCAAAAGTTTTCGTTCCTTTGGCCATTCAACTCCACAAGGCCAAGAATATCAATTTAGCGAAATTGGTTCTAGGAAATCTCTATCAGCATCTTGATGGTGCTGCCCTCGAATTGAAAGAAGGCGAACCAACTGACAAACTGCTCATTGCTGGTCCTATGTGGCTTATGCAACTTTGGCTCTTAGCCACTTTTGAATCAAGGCTGAACTTGTTTATTCCCAAGGAAGTTCGACCAACCTTACCAACTAGAAGAACAGAAGGAGTTCGACTAGCACAATTAAGGAATAGGGAGAAAAACTTGTCTTATGAAGAAGCGTTTTCCATGTACTTCGACATCTTCAACAAGTGCACTACTTTCGTTGATGCTATGGCGCCTTTTGTCAAATGCACTTTTGGACCATCTTGGTTCATCAACGAATTTCCCTCTAAATCAACAGAAAATGCTGAAGAGATAAACCAAATCTGGCAAGCCTATCTTTCGCCCTCTCTCCTTTCGATAAGGCTCTCCCCAAGCAACAATAAGAACAATCTTGGTATTAGCAAGTATTTTCCCAGCTATTTTTCAAGGCAATTTGGGCTATGCCAACTTCGACCGGCTCCGGTCTGCTTGCACAGGAGAGAGTTCAACACTCCAGAGACAGAGCAAGCTTATCAGCAAATCTTCAAGAATTTTAGTTTCAAAGATTTGCTCTTTGAACCTGCTAAATTTCAACCAAACTTTTCTTGTACGAAGGCATTCCAAGATTGGTGGGGTGGATACTATACTAAAGCTTCTAAAGGAAAAACTGATGCAGAAATTTCGAAAATTTTGTATTCAGCTTTTCCCTCTCAAATTGCTGAGAAGAACAAATCCCCAGGTATCCTCAGATAATTGGAAACATATTTCTACATTAGTTAAAATTTAAAACCATTTACCTGATAAAATTTTTGCGTTATGAACAGCTGCTGTTTCACAGAAAAAGCCCACTAAAGCAGCACCAAAGCAAAACAAGCCAACAGCAAGAACACCACCCAAAACAAAGAAGAAACTTGTGGTAAAATCCACTTCCAGCTTACCCCAAATAGAGGTATATCTTTGTTAATTGACTAGACCTTTAAAGTAGAAAGTTCGACCATATTTCATCACCTTTATTTCTTTTTCCTCTTTCAGAAGAAGCCTGGAGTAACAAGTCCTCTTGCAATAGGGAAAAGCCTACTTGTTTCCAGTTCTGAGGTAACAAATATATCTTCATTTCTGTTTCAAATTTCTTCGACTCTTTTAACACTTGATTATGTTTTAAACTCATGTTTCTCTTTCGCAGGATACTGATAGTGATAGTGATAACATGCCTCTTATTCACCGGTCAAGGAAACGAATGCAACCTGAATCCCAAGCAAGGGCTAAAGGGATTGTGATCAAAGAACCACAAGAGCAATCTCACGGACCTCCCCCTAAGAGACTTCACACATCAGTCGAAATTCCTGTTGTCGAATCTGTAGCTGCTCCAAATGTTCTTTCGACTGAACAAATTTTACCTGCACCATCAACGCCTGTGGAGATCTCCACAATAACTCCAACTACCCAAAATTCTCCTATGGTTGTTGACGTTGAAGGAATAAACATTGCCACTAATGCGAATGTCGAAATAGAACTTGAGCAAACCAACGAGCAAACACCAGATGTGGCAGGCGCTAAGGATTCAAGCAAAGAAACGACTGAAATTGAGGCTCAAGAACAAGCTTCTACCAAGGAATCAACTAGTAGCGCTATGAGTGACCAGGAGTTTTCGCTGATGAAGGCGACAAATCCTTTGGCTGCTCTTAAACACTTGCTGAGCCTTTCTTCTTCTTCCCCTGCCATGGTCTCCAGTGCTTCGACTACTTCCTTGACCTCTGTTACTCAAGAGTCTACTGAAGAATTGCTTCAGCAATTAAAAGCTAAGGTCTTGGAAGGCAATCTCTTTACTAGGATTGGAGAGAACCCATCAGAAAGCTTTGCAATTAAGGACATCGCTCAAAAATTGCTACAATCAGAGCCTAATGCAAAACTTTTCGCTTTCTTGATCGAATTTTTGCCAGTCTTTGAAACTTTTGCACTTCACATCAGTAAACGCTCTGAAATATCCAGGTTGAAAAACCAAGAGGCTGTACTTCATCAAGAGAAAATTAATGCCTTCAAGGTTTCTCAAACCCCCATTGATGAATTGGAAGTTCAAATAACGAAGGATGAGCAAGAACTTGCTAACTGGAATTCAAAAATTCAGCACTATGATGAAGAGATAAGAATTCTCCAAACAAAACTGGCAAATGCTAAATACCAAAAAAGTTTGGTGCAACAAAGGATGGAGACCCCTAAGTCGAAGATTGAAAAGGCAGCTACAGAGGCTCTTCAACATTTTGATGATGCTCAAAAACACCAAGCCACTATTGCTCAACTGGACAAAGAGTTAAGCTTTCTGGAGTCTTCAATTGCTGTGGGCACCAAAATCCTCTACAGGCTCAAGCATTCTCTTCAAAGCCTTTAGTAACTTGTAATAGTGTAGAATTTCTTTTAATGGCTATGTAATTATTTTGATTGAATACATTACCATTTTGAACCAATTTACGGTTTTATCCTTGCTCGATTCTAACTTCGTTTAATGTTGGCTTATATTGTTTTAAATACTTGCCATTTATTTTGAAGATTCTATTTTCGTCACCCAATTCTTCGACTTCGTATGCCCCATTAGAAAAACATTGCAATATGCGAAGTGGACCTTCCCAACTGGGTGACCATTTACCCAAAACTCTATCTTTTTTATCCATAGGCAACAACACTTTCCAAACTAAATCACCTGAATTAAAGGTTTTTAACTTAACCTTTTTGTTATAAGCTTTAGCTACTCTTTCCTTCTGTCGAATAAGCATTTCTAAAGCTAACAACCTTTCTTCGTCTAAATCAACTAACTCATCAAGCATCATATTCCAATAATGATCAAAAGGAATTTCATACTGTCTTTGAATTCTTGTTGATTGTAAACAGATTTCAACAGGCAATACTGCATCGTGTCCAAAGGTTAACCTGTATGGAGTAGCATTGATAGATTCTTTGGGTGAATTTCTACAAGCCCATAAAACTTGATCCAAAGTGTTATGCCAATTTCTGGGTTTTTGCCCAACATGCTTTTTAATCAAGTTAATAATGATCTTATTGGCAGCTTCCACTTGACCATTGGCTTGTGCATAATATGGTGTCGAAGTTAATAACTTAAAACCAATTTCAGAAGCAAATTCCACCATTTTTCGACCAGTGAAAACAGAACCCTGATCTGTAGTTATGGTTTCTGGAATTCCATACCTATAAATCATATGATTTCGGATAAACCGTATTACTGCTTCTTGATCAACATTGGTTAAAGGTATTGCTTCAACCCATTTGGTAAAATAATCAATTCCTACTAGTATATACCTATGACCTTTTGATGATGTTGGTTTTATTTCTCCAATTATATCCAGAGCCCAACCTCTGAATGGCCAAGGTTTCACTATGGCATGCAATTCATTTGCAGGCACATGTTGTATTCCAGCATGCTTTTGACACTCTTGGCATCCTTTGGCAAACTCTATACAATCTTTCAACATTGATGGCCAATATATTCCTTGTCGAAATAATAGCCATTTCATTTTATGGCCTACTTGGTGCGAACCACAAGCTCCACTGTGTGTTTCAGAAACTGCTAAATATGCCTCATTTTCACTAAGACATTTCAATAATACTCCTTCAGGAGTTTTCTTAAACAATTCATTTCCAATTATCACATAGCTTAAAGCTCTGTACTTTACCTTTTTATTGGTATTTCCTGTGGGATTTTGCAAGTATTCTACAATAGGCTTTCGCCAATCATCATTGGCCATATTGTCAATAGCAAAAACTTCTGCTAAAACAACTTCATCAACAATGTGGTGTTGTTCAATACATTCCTCATCTGTATTTGTTGCCCCCCCAGTTTTTGGTGTTGACAATAAAGATGAAGAAATATCATCAGATACGAGTTTTTCTTTTATTTCGATTAATTCTCCAAGGCTTTGTTTTGAAACTCTATAACCTGATGCAATTTGGGCCAAATCATTCGCCACTTGATTATCAACTCGTGGTAAATGTTCTAAATGAACAGAGTCAAATCTCTTTAACAAGGAATTGGCCATAATAAAGTATTTAATAAGGTGCTCTTTAATACATTTATATTCTTTGGTCAATTGTTTGATAACCAATTCTGAATCACCTTTTATTTCGATACATCTTGCCCCCAGCTCAAGTAAAATTTCAAGGCCTATAATTAGAGCCTCATACTCAGCTTCATTATTTGAGCAATGATTTCGAATCTTACACTTGTACTTCGTTGGAATGTTATTTGGTGAAATAATTAAAACACCAACCCCAACTCCTTTTTTATGACTTGAACCATCAAAATACAACCTCCAAGGATATGTGTCTAAGAAATGTAATGTTTCTTCGACAACAGAGTGGTCCACTATAAAATCAGCAACCACTTGTCCTTTAATTGATTTTAAAGGTTGATAAGTTAAGTCATATTCAGACAAAGCTAAAGCCCACTTACCAATTCTACTATGCATTATTGGTTTCGACAGCATATTCTTAATTACAGGAACTATATTAGCTAGCCATTCGACATACCTGGCAGTTCTGATGAATTTGTTCTTGAACAACCTTTCGATCTCCTCTTTAATTTTAGTTAATATTTGAGGAGCAAACCTTCTTGGTATCTGCTTCACTGGCTTCTTCTCTGGTCGAATTGGCAATTGCAATTCCACAACGTCTCGACTCAATCCAGGCATTTCGTCATAGTCCCAAGCGAAGCAATCTTTGAACTCCCTCAGTAATGTTATAACTTGGGTTTTCAATGCAACATCCAGGTATGCACTAACAAAAGTTGGCCTCTTCTTTGAGCCATCTCCCAAATCCACTTCCTCCAATGGATCTTGAGCCTGCATTCGCTTTGTTGAATCTCTAGGATCCTTTTCAAACCCTAATGGCTCATTATCATAAATGCAATCAAGCTTTCCATTCATAACAATGCCATTTTCGTCTTCAGAATCTTTGGCTTCGACAGCCATTGTTTGATGATTTAATTCGGCTTCCATAGCCGCTTTTAACTTATTTTCGGCCATATAAGCCGTAATCTTATTCCATGCATTAGGAACTGACATAGGAAACATTTTAAGAATCAGAATACCACCCCTCAGGTTGGGCAGTAGCATCTCCTATTATTTGCCTTTCCAAACAAAACCATAGTTTGGATGCAAATTAACTGAAGCAAATACATTATCAGCAGGAATGTATGCCTCATTAGAAGATGGACATGGCGCAATGTTCGCCAATCTTTTCTCAAAATTTTCCTTGGTGATGTGATTTACGTCAGCACGAAAATAACTTTGGTCTGCTTCAATGTATTCGACAAGACCATCTTCCTTCCACATCACTAGTTTTTGATGTAATGTTGAAGGCACAGCACCGACTCCATGTATCCACTCTCTTCCAAGTAACATATTGAAGTTTGCTTTGGAAGCAATTACTAAGAACAGAGTGGTCCTCTTGATAGTTCCAACAATCAATTCCACTTCAATGGCTCCAAGAGAGTAACCAGTTTTGCCTTCGTAATTACTCAAGACAATATTATGTGGCTTAAGGTCAGTGATGGATATGCCTATCTTCTTCATAAGCACTTCAGGCATAAGATTCACAGCAGCACCTCCATCAACTAACACTTTGTTGATGCCAATACCATTAACCTTAGCTGAATATATAAAGGCTTTAGGTGATTCTGCATACTCGTATCTGGCCTCTCGAAAGTAGCCATCTGCTCTTCAACACAGCCATCATTCATCACATAGTAACACATGGGTTTGTGACAAGCCATATCTTCAGTGAAATCTTCTTCCTCACTGTTAGGCACAGTTATGACATCATACTCCAGTGGCAATATTGACACCACATTACAGACGACATCGAAGTCATCATCAGAATCATCAAAACCAGAACCTATGTCCTCATCGAAGTCGGACTGAGATTCTTTCCCTTTAAATGTCGAAGATGGAGGACAGATTCTTTCAAGTGCAGGCCTTCTAGGTTTTTCCATCAGAACATCCTTGCCTTTTGCCTTATTTACCACACTTGTAGGCTTAGCAACATCAGCACTGGTACTTGCCTCAACCTTAGAAGCCACTTTCTTATCACCCAACTGGACTTTGATTCCAAAGTGACTAGGAACCTTGTTTACGTCTACAGAAGCTTTCTTCTTCTGTTTTCTCTGAAAACGACGCCACTGGGTTTTAGTCATAGGATTCTTACCTTTATAATTATTCCGATAATTATACTTGTTGGAATCGTCTTGATGGACAACTTGAGCAGGTGCATTGTTGTGAACCCATTTTCCAACAGGGGAATTCGTTTGTGGAATGAAGGATTTACCAAACAGTTTAATGGATCCTTTCTTTCCTGGCTCTTGGCTTGTCGAAGGCTTAGTCGAAGCACTAGCCTTGCTAGATGAAGGCTTAGTCGTAACATTGGCCTTGTAACCAGGAAGTTCAGTGCTACCAAAATCAAAGGATGGCCTATTGTCAAGCCATTTCCTCTTACGTTGTTCCTGATCCTGGTACCCTTCAACAGCTTTAGCTGCCTCTTTGTCGAAAACAGCACTGCACCTTGGACATAGCATAACTTCAGAATTGTTCCACTTACATCTGTTGAGGAAATCTATCAATTCCTCTTCAGCTTTTGGGAACACAGCATGTAACTTTCCATCGTACTCTTTCAAGGTTATCTCTTGTTTCATCCCTTCAGCATATATAAAACCTTCCAATTTCTTGGTGGAGGATTTAAGTTTCTTTGGAGGATCTTTCATTTCAGCATCTACCATGTTTACGCTCATTTCGAAAGGTTCTACATACATGGCTTCAGCTTTAGGTAAAGGGTCATCCACAACTTGCATTGGAGCTTTCATCTTTCTATCTTCAAATTTTAATCTACCTTCTTCGATCGCTTTTTGCACAAGATCCCTGAAAAGCACACAACGGTCAGTGTTATGTCCCAAAAAATTATGGAACTTACAATAACCCTTTTTCTTTCTCTGGTCAAGAGTTGGTACTTTTAAGCCACTAGGTACCAATATCTGACCATCCTTTACTAACAGATCAAATATTTCATCACATTTAGTAACATCAAAAGTATATGTCTTAGGCACAAATCTGTCATTTTTTGGCTCAACAGGATTTTTCCCATTAGCAGGCCTTAGTAATTTACAAGTATAAGGAGGACCAGGCTTGAGTTCAGCCACGTCTATCTCCTCTTCTTCGACATCACCGAATGCGACGTCAAATTCTTCATTGACATATGCAATTTTTTCTTTTTTAGGAAATCTAGTTGACCTAGATTTCTCCTCTTTTAACCTTTCAACTTGTCGAACTCTATCAGCCAATTGGGCCATGTCTCTTAGATAAGATGTGTCCAATTTCTTTCTGATTGAATAATCAAGACCACCAGCAGCCATTTCGACGAGTTCGTGTTCAGGCACTTGTGTGAAACAACGAGCCTTCAGTAGCCTAAACCTATTCAAATAGTCATCAACAGTTTCAGGCATTTTGCGTTGAACACTGGCCAATTCTTTGAGACTAATCTTAGATTGGCCCATGTAAAACTGCGCATGAAATGCTTTTTCTAATTGCCCCCATGTGAAAATAGAACCAGGGGGTAATGTAGTAAACCAAGTGAAAGCATTTTTTGTTAAAGAATTTGGGAAATATTTCATCTTCAAATTCTCATTTTGGGCTATATCCCCAGACTCAGTCAAATAACGAGCAATATGTTCGACAGTAGACTCTTTTGTGTCACCACCAAACTTAGTATATTTAGGAACTTTCCAGCCCCTTGGTAACTCAGTTTGCAACACATATTCACACAATGGTGATATGAAATTTGGCCTATGTAAGCCTACATTAACGCCATTTTGTGTCAATATAGTTTCTACTAAAGTGGCTATGTTATCTTGAGCGCCAACATTATTTTGTTGCACTTGTCGAACAACTTCATCAGCGTTCTGATTTCGATTTACCAGAACAACTTCAGGAACATGATTTGCAGTTCCCTGACGTTCACCTACATTCACTGGGACTTCGGCTGGAATTGTTCTTTGGGTATGAACAGGCATCTGCCTATTATTAATATTTGGAGCCCCAAAGAAATCTGCAATTCGACCCATTTGTTTGGCTAACATTTGGTAACTAGTATCAGTATTTTGAATCAATGGATTAAAAACCGTACCGATTTGTTGGGTTAACATATTAACCATATCATGATTGCTCTCATCAACTTGTTGTCGTAAGGCAAACAAAGATTCATTGGTTAATGCTGTGGGATTTCGACCCATTACACTTTCAGAAGAAACATGTACAGGAGACATGGTCGAAATATGTGGCATTCCAGTAGGCATGCCATATGATCCAGAAGGAAATGCAGGAAAACTTACATTATGAAAATGTGGATTTAAACCGCTTCCTATTGCCATATAAGGACTATGAAGTCCCATATGTGACGGCAAAGGCATAGGCATAGATGCCATGTTTGACTGCGTTGATCCAACGTTAGTCATTGATACTGAAGGAACGGTTGTTGATGATGATGGGGATATTGTTCCCACAACCACCCCTGCATTTACGTTTGCAGAGTCTACTATTGTTCCCTGTTCTTGTGAAACCACAGGATTAGAGCTAGACGCATTATTAGTATGACGAACCATTTTTCCACTTCTTAAGTGCATGCAAATACAAACACATACAAGAACATAGAAAAATCACGTATTAAAGGCAAACGGTCCCACTGGGCGTGCCAATTTGTTTGCTGGTGTTTTTAGCAAACAATCACTGGTTTTATTAGAAATGTTTGTGAGATTAAACCAGAAATCTCCAAAGCAATTGCCTTTAAACACCGCAGTTTGTCAACAAATATATTTTAAAAAGGGAGACAATTCACCATGAAAATGGAAATCAAAGAAAAAAGAAGTGATAAAATGGAACACAGAAATGTAAAATGACTTGTATTGAAAGTAATAAATTGCATTAAATGTAAAGAAAATGGTGCACAAATTCACATACGTTGTACAAGAATTCTTTTACTCTGTTTTCGCTGTGACTTGGAAGTTAGAGTTTCAGAACTGTGTGTTTGGTATAATAATTTGCCACCTTGATTTCTACGTAAAAATCACTATTTATACAGAAAATAAATGTAAACTGCTATGGACACGTGGCTACGAATAATGGCTGAAATGTAAACTGCTATGGACACGTGGCTACGTCTCATTAACCAGTGATGGACTTCGTGCCATGTTCGAGGCCACATACTGCCTACGTTGTATTAACCGTAGTCTTGAAATTCGACACAACTGTCTGCCAATAACTGCTTGACGAAGTCCTGAATACATTGTCCTGTCGAAAACTCTTCCCTGTCGAATTTGTGAAGACCTCTTCTGTCGAAAACATGCTGAGATGACTTAAATGTCACTTATTCTTTCTGAAGGCATTATGAATGATCTTTAATGAAAAGTCAAACCCTATTAATTAACCACTCAAAAACCTTGTCGAAATTCTAGGCTAACACCAGGTCATGAGAAAATCGGTGATCCGATTTTAACCTTTCCACGACCATAACTTATCGTGCAGTAATTGTCCCTTCGTCCAAATGTCTAATTAAACGCAAGTCATAATATGTGTCATACTTGCAAAGTCCAATTATTTATTTATCGATCCCCGAGTAGACACGTAAATAACAATGAACACAATATCACATATTGGTCCATTCTAGCATGACCATGCATTTCCACGGTCTCACTCTATCGATATTAGGCCCAAGACATAACTCCCGTTATGTAGGAGGGACGAATCCTATCTACATCACTCACACCCCTCCACGTGGTTCATTGCAGACCCAATAACCACCTTTATGATTGTCCTGTTACGGACAACGTTTGATGGATTTAAAGTCTACAACTTCACATGTAGGTATCGTAGTGACTTCAAGTCGATGGACTACTCACAATGGTCGCATGAGAATCGCTAATGACACTTACATAACAATTATGTAGCATTCTCATGGTGAGTCAATCCAGTATAAATATTACTCCTAATATTTATATATACTTGTGTTATGATTCAATATCTCCATATCCATGACCTTTGAGATGTGGTCACCAATCATCAACACAATAGCCTCTATGCATTATTGTTGTCATTGTTAACAATAATACTTCGACTACGGATACTTCAAGAATAGCGTTCTATAGTTCAATGGGGTCTCACGATCAAATCACATTTGATGCTCCATTGAACAAACTATCTATTTTAAGGACTTTATTATGATATACTCTTATAACATAATAAATAATGTCTTACACATATATCAAATATATATGACATAAATTCATGATACAAATAATAATCTATTCAAAATAGATTGGCCACTAGGGCTTACACCAACACATACCTCCATAACAAAGCATGTTGCTTGGCTGCATCACCTTCAACTACTTCGTTTGCCATTTGTTTTTCCCTCCAAACTCTACCAAATGTAATCCCAGCCTTGTAGTTTACCCTAATGTCAGCCATTATCTCTCTCACATTCACACTATCAGTGGCTTGTAATTTTTTAGCCACTAACTTTGCCACCCACCGTGCCCTAGCATTACTATTATTTAAGACCCTAGCACATGTGTGGGTCCCCACCCAACTCTTCATTCTATAAGTTTGCTTATACCCAACTTTATTGACAAGGGCCAAAAAACCACATTTGCCCTTACATTCATCCCTGACCCTTTTCTTATTAATTTTTACAAACTTTATCTCTTTACCATTTAATATTGACCACTCTCTAATTGCCTCTTTAAACTCATCCAGACTATTAAATTCTAAACCAACCTTAAACTTGTAATTTTTGTCAAGTTCCCCAACCCTAAACCTATCATATTTTGGAGGAAGCCTTCTCTCCTTGTCTTCTTCATTTGGGTCACTAATATCCAATTCCTCAGTCATGTACTCATCATCTAGGTCACCCACCTCCTCAACCGGGGCACTAGAACTTGCATTAAGTCTTTTTTGTGGTGTTCTGTTTGCCCTAGACTTCACTCTATAAGGGGTACCATGTATCACAATTCTTGCTCCACCAGGGGATAAAATTGATGGTGATGGGGCTCTCGGTGGTGTATGAGCTTCTTCTTCAACTCCAAACCCATCATTTTTGCCAATTGTTCTCTCCTCCTCACTGTCATCCATAGTAATACCCTTAAGTTCATCATCATTGTCTTCCCCATTCGCATCCTCCTGCTCCTTATTGACTACTTCAGTTGGTTCAGTTGAACATCCAAATTGCTCAAAGTGCTCAATGTAGATATGAGCTTCAACTCCAAACTTAATTGCATGCTCAGCTATTTCTAATGCATCCTCATCACACAAAAATCTCCTAAACATCACATCTTACTTGGTATATATATATATATATATATATATATATATATATATATATACATACTTTTTACATGATAAACAACAATTTGAAACAAATAGGTCATGTGTGGATAACCAAACCTGGTCTTTATGCGATAAAGGTTGAAAGATTCATGTTAAATTTTAGTTTCCATACATACTAAAGTTCAAATCCTCAACTTAGTTTGTAAGTTTAAGTAATCTCTAAAATTTGTAACCGTCAATCCAAATAATTCTTAAAGGTTTAGATAGTTTATTACGGAGACTGATGAGACAAAATTCTTATAATTGTAGACACAAATTTTACATATTTCACAAATTTTGAAGACAATTTATTATTTTGTATATGTTAAGGATCAAGTAGAAGAGAGAGCGTAAGTTCATGAATAAAATAGAGAGTTCAATCTTTATTTAAGATTCAAAGTAAGAACTGAACCGGAGGTAATCAAACAAAACAAAACCTCTTCATCTTTTCAAACAATAAAAAATTAACTAAACTGCTATGCATTTTAGGTGAAGGGTCAAATTTCCATATCAAGTAGCAGCAGCAAAATGAAGACGAAGAAAAGGGGTCATTCGTGGGATTAAACATTGGCACAAACGTTGATAGACTGAAACGTCATTGTAGCAGCAACACCACCGCCGCTTCATGGAGAGACCGAAACGTCATCACTTATTACCCCTAAACACCTATCACCGGAATCTCTGTCGGTGATGAAGTCCGCACTATCGTCCACCACAAGAAAATCGCTCATTATCGACAGCCTCTAAAGCCGTCGGAAATGCACAAAAGACATTAGTAATGACCATTTTCCAATGGATTATTGACAGAAAATTAATCGTTGGAAAGGAGCGGGTCGGTAACAATTACCAACTGTTTTTTAAAATAGCCGTCAGAAATTACCGACGGAAAAGGCCCAGAGTAACTTTCCGACCGAAACTGTCCATTGGTACCGTAGCGCCGGGGGGGGGGGGGGGGGGGAAGCCGTCGGTAATTATGTACAGCTTGTTTCTGACGAAAAACCAGTCAGTAACCAATGACAAACACTTACCGATGGAATTTTTGTTGGTACCGTTATCCAATTTGCCGTCGGTAACGTAGTGTGTATAATTTTGAAAAATACTGTTTTTGTGACTTACCAATTTGCAACATACAGTTCACCACATACAAGGGCGCATCGTGTAGATGGGGGGTTTGGTTGGGAGGCCTATTCATGTATTAGGATTTTGGCTGGGTGAGGATAATAGCTATAGTCTATAGAGTCCATGCATAAGGATATCATGAAGTTCCATGTGAAGGTGTATGTGGAGTGGGAGAGGGTACAAGATAAGGGTAAGAAATATGGTCCTCCTGGCCCCAATGAAGACAAACGAGCTCTTACATATCATGAAAAGGGTCAAATATATGCAATGAGTAATTTGGGCCATTTCCAAAAGGATATCCTGAAATATGAGTTCATCGAGTTAAAGGGGTCACAGGGTCATGTAGTTCTAACGATTCTTGTGTTTGGTGCATTAAGTCTTAAGAGTTAACGAATGAGAGAACTGTGGGAGGACATTCTAGAGGATTGATAAGGTAACCATGAGACATTAGTCAATAATAAGAGACTTCAATTCTCTGTTGTATGCCGATGAGAAGCAAGGGGGGTGAGCTACATTATAGGAGCATTCGATATTTTATTAATGAATAAGAAAATGTATGTGGCTAATATTATATGAGGGACGTACTAGAGAAACTATGGCAAAAAGTATCATTCTATTCTTTATCACAAAAAGTTCTTATGAGATCAATTGCAATTCTTAGGAGGTGGGAATCATTTTACCAATTTTCCACAGATGAAGCCAAATGTTTGTACAAAGAGGGCGCCTTTTCCTAGCTAGCTAGCACAATGGTGTAGGTGGTTGTTTCGGTGTTGAATACTCCTCAGCGTTCGAGCTTTAGCGCTAGCCTTGCCGGTGTTGAGGAATAGAGGGTACCTACAATGGAACTCCGACTCTCGGGTTAATGAGGTAATGTAAGGTTTTAGTATAGCATGGAGCTAGAGTGTGTACCCGCCCTCTTGTGGGTGAATGACATATATAGATGTGGACATTGTTCCCTTAGGCCCCTAAGTGGGAATCAAGAGTATTCTTGAATAGCCTGTGCAAGGTGTGGTATTTTTAGTTTGAGGGTTTAACCCCGAAGGATTATACAATAATGATTTTTTCTTAAAAGCATCATAATTAAATCATTTTGATAATATTGAAAGGCCGTCTTTAGGAAAAAATGTGCTGCTCATATGATCTTATACAACATTAAGGATGAGTCTGACTTAGAGTACCGAAGGAATTCATTAGTAATTGTTACTAAATGGGCATAATAGTCATTTCCCCATCAATGAAAAAATTCGGTGACCACACCAACACTAAATTGTGGTTAGTATGTACTAACCAGTGTTTTCATTTACCCGCTCACTCACCACACAAACACTAAATTGTGGTTAGTATGTACTAACAATTGGATTGTTGTATAATGGTCACCTGAAAAATTTTAGTAATTGTTACTAAGGAATTCCTTAGTATCATAAGTCATTGCCGTATTTTTTGGTGGTCTACGATATAAAAAACAAACACAATTTTTAAAGTGTATTAAATTATCAATCCCAACTTTAATCCTGGTGTAGTTAAAAATAATGTCATTAATTATGAGTGTAAATCATCATTAATGGTGTGTTTGTTTGAGGTGAAAGAGGGAAGAGAGAGTAAGGGAAGAGAGAAAAAGGAAAGAGGGAGTGATCCTCTCATGTTTGGTTGAAGGGGAAAATGGAAGAGAGAGAGAGGGATGATTGTTTTAGTGTTTTTTGCAATCTCTCCAATTGTGGGAAGAAAGGGAGCAGAAAAGGCTCAATAATTATGCTTTTACCATTTTACCATCACTTTATCACCCTAATTTTCTAATTCTTTTCATTATTTAATTAAATTAAATAACTTAAATAAATGTTTAACTAATTAAATTAAATGATTAAAATAATTATTTAGCTAATTAAAATGAATATTTAGCTAATTTAATTAAATAATTAAAATAACTATTAAGTTAATGGCTTAAATATGTTTTAGGTCCCTGCAAATACGGGGTGTTTTGGTTTTAGTCCCTCTATTTTTTTTAAAAAGTCCCTGCAAAAGAGACTTTTTTTGAAAAAAGTCCTTCTGTTAACCAGACGTTACAAAAAATGACGTGGCTAGCAGAAATCTGAGTTGTATTTTCTTTTTTTCATTTTTCTATTAGTTTAAAACCTGAGGTGGAATTCCACATAACCATTGTCTTCAACCTCCCATCTCCAACACCATTTTCTTAATAAAAACCCTAAACCATATTCCCAAATCAATACCCAGCACCATAATCCCAGCACGGTTAAAATCCCAACACCAACCAAATCCCCCACTTCTAACCCACCTTCGAACACATGGATGAAGAGATGTGGGTGGTTAGACACCAATCCTTCCTCACCCTTCCTCCATAAACAACCAGATACCATGACCAAAGCAAAGACCACTACCACGCCATTTTTCCCCAAATCGGAGCCACCGACAATGCCTTTCTCTCACTCCCTCACGAACCATTCATCTCTCTCGTGTTCCTTCTCTCTCTTTGCCTTGCTCATCATAAAAAAAATTGATATTCCTTTGAAAAGCAGCATGTGTTGCTTTCACTTTGTTTATTTCTCTGTTGCAGCCATCACGATGATTACGGTCCCTAAGAACACAACCCAAAGCTGAAGAAGATGCAATTTCAACTTGAGAAGATGCCATTTTTTTGTTTTTGTTCAAGTTCAAACCTTCATGATGGTTTATGTGGACCTGAAAACAAAGGAACCCATTTTAAATAAAGGGGTGCAGAGATTGAAAACATTGAAATCTCACGAAAGTGTTCACCATAGAAAAAAAACACAAAAGAATGTGAAAACATAGGAAAAGAAGGAAGGAAGAGAGCAGGGGCAAGAAAGGGAGAGCAGCAGAACAAACCCTAATTTGGGAATTCATCAATTTATCCATATCACTATTTTTAAAATTAAAAGAAAATTAAAAAAAAATTAAAAGAAAATTAAAAATAATGATTTGGCAAAGGGAAAAATGGCAGTTTCGTTAGACACCTCAGCAAATCACTAACGGAGACTTGACAGAAGGACTAATATCAAAAGAAAAATATTTGCAGGGACTTTTTAAAAAAATAATTAGAGGGACTAAAACCAAAACACCTCATATTTGCAGGGACCAAAAATATTGGGGTATTTTTGTCCTTTCAAAACTAGTATTTTTCTCTCTTCTCTCTTCTCTCTTTCGCTCCAATCAAACCAAGATACACAATTCTCTCCCATATTTCTCTTCTCTTTCCCTAAACCAAACAACACCCCTAATCTACTCTATTTCTCACCTCTTTCTCTCTTCCCTCACTCTCTCTTCTCTCTTTCTCTCACTACAAAAAAACAGCGTATTAGCGACGGATTTTTCCCTTGCTAATGCCTGTTTTTCCCTCGCTACTGACTGTTAGCGACGAAATTAGCGACAGACCAATTCCGTCGCTAAACCACTTGTCGCTAATGCCTAGCGAGGGAATAAAATTCGTCGCTAAAATTAGCGATGGAAAATCTGTCGCTAAAATTAGCGACGGAAAATCCGTCGCTAAAAACACCGTGCCACTGACCGTTGCAGTTGATTTGACACGGACACTGACCAAAGTTAGCGACGGATTTCCGTCGCTAAAATCCATCGCTAACCTCATTTTTAAAAAAAAAAAAACTATTCTCAGATATAGAGAGGGAGAGATTAGGGGTTAGGGAGATAAGGGAAGAAAAAAATGGTGCGGTGGTGGTGTGGTGTTGAAGGGAGAAGATAATGGTGGTGGTGGTGGTAAGAAAAAATGAAAGAGGAAAAGGAAAATGGAGAAGGAAAAGAAATGAAAGAGGATGGTGTGGTGGTGGTGGTGGTGTGGTGTTGAAGGGAGAAGATGATGATGGTGGTGGTAAGAAGAAATGAAAGAGGAAGAGGAAAATGGAGAAGGAAAAGAAATGAAAGAGGATCGTGTGGTGTTGAAGGGAGAAGATGATGGTGGTGGTGGTAAGAAGAAATGAAAGAGGAAGAGGAAGAAATGAAAGAGGAAGAGGAAAAAACGGAGAAGAGGTAGAAATGAAAGAGGAAAGAAAGGATTCGGGTTTATAAAAAAAAATTAACAATTAGCGACGGATTTAGCGACAGATTTCCCTCGCTAATTCTGATCACGTGTCAAATCAACTGCAACGGTCAGTGACACAATTTTCCAAAGATTAGCGACGGATTTAGCGACGAATTTCCCTCGCTAATTCAATTTTTTTTTACAATTTTCGCGCCATGTTAAATCCGTCGCTAATTTAGCCAATTTCTGTCGCTAAATACCTTGTTTTCAATCCGTCGCTAATTTTGTGCATTTCCGTTGCTAATTTTGATTTTAGCGACAGACTTCCAACCCGTCGCTAAAATCCGTCGCTAATCCATGTTTTTTTGTAGTGTGTCTTCCCTCTTTCTCTTCTAATCCAAACACACCCTTAATGAAAATGACGATCTTGGAAAGAAGGTAAATTTTTAGCTTTATTAAATGAGAATATTTGATTTCATTGTCATTCATGAATATGTGTGATGTAGGGTAGGGGTGTTCATAGCCAATCCAATCCAATTGAAACCGCAGTAATCGAACCAAAAAACCGCCAACTGAAAAAATCGAAAACCGAAAAAACCGAAAAC
Organism: Astragalus membranaceus; assembly: GCA_039519185.1. Taxonomy (NCBI): domain Eukaryota; kingdom Viridiplantae; phylum Streptophyta; class Magnoliopsida; order Fabales; family Fabaceae; genus Astragalus; species Astragalus membranaceus. Next base: position 40,352,239 of record CM076849.1, on the reverse strand, counting down.
TGGAAAAAACCGAATTTTTGTATTGGATCGGTTATCGGTTCCCTCATACAGAACCGATCCAATCTCTATATATTATATAATTAATATTATAAATGTAACTACTGTATTACCTACATTTTATATGTTTTTCTCACTTAATGTTTACAATTTATTTTGGTTACTTTGATGATGTACTTTTGGCTATGTATTTTGCAACTTTTCTAATGATTTAACTACTTTCTTAAAGAGCAATGCTATTTAGCCAAATATTTTTAGACAAAAATAGACAAAAGCCAAATTACAATATCAATTAACCAAGTTTTTTAAGCAACTAACCAACCTACTTTTTCACAGTTTTCTAGGCCATTGACTAAAAACTGTGAAAAAGTAGGTTGGCTAGTGGCTTAAAAAACTTGGTTAATTGATGTTGTAAGATGGTTTTTGTCTATTTTTGTCTCAAAAAATTTGGCTGAATAGCATTTCTCTTTCTTAAAACATACTTAACTATTTTGATTTTTGACAGTGTATGATGTTTTGATGGCAATGATGTTTTAATGGATAAAATATTCTTTACTGTGCAGCATGTGTTGGCCCTCTTAATGAATTATTTTATTATAATGTTTAGCCTACTTAAATAATTAAATATGTTGTCAAAATTATCTCAGATAGTGTTGGTCCTTCTTGATTACTATTTTTTATTTAAAAAATGTGAACGAGTTTGTATAATCTTTTCATTCTTTTTTTTTCCTTTGACTGTGAGATTTATATATACATTGCTTCCAAATTTACCTTTCAAATATAAAGGTGGTTTATATATATAAAATTTTCTCTGGCGTATTCTAAAATGTAAATACATTTACATTACTTCGTCCCACAACCAATCACATATATTAGGTTAATAAGCCCCCTATCTGCAAGAGTTTATTTAAAAACTAGAAAGTATATATAATTTTAACATGTACTAATTATAATTAGGTTATTGATAACAAAGAAGAGTTTTAGATTCTTTTTTTACACATCATAGACGACCTTTCGAGTTTTCGAATGTTGAACACACAAAAGAGTTTTAGATTTTTTTTGAGGATAGATAAGGAATCTTGATGAATAGATTATTTAGAAATATAATTAGACGTAGACTTTTGATGATTTTGATCTTTATTTCAGTGCTTATTTGGGCTTTTTAGCCTTTAGACCTTTTATCTAATTTTCCACTATATTTAATTTCTTGAAGATAGTTGTCCAAGACACCGAGAACCAATGAAAAATCTTTCAGCTTTTTATTAGCTTCGTTTTCTTTTGTCTTCTTACTTCTTTCTTCTTTACTTGCTACATTGTTTTTACCTAATTTTTCAAAATATTGAATCAGCTGCATATCAAATCTATTTTTTGCAAATCAATATCATTATCATATCTTGCAATTGGCAAGTGGCAGCTACGGATGAACCAAATATTTTAAGGTCGAAAGTAAACTTTGAGGTGAACCTATTTAAAGTGAGGTATTTGGGGAAAGTGACATATATATTTATTTTCAATGGCTAATTGTATACGTTCATGCGGAAGTCACCTATTGCAACCAGCTCAAATATTTTAAACTAAGGAACAATGGAAACACATCATGTCTATAGCTGTCAAGATGGGCAGCCCGACCTGGCCCACTGGGCCAAAATGTTAAAGTGGGTTGGGCCTGCCCGATTGTCAACTGGTCTATGTTTTGCGTAGCCCAATCCAAAACACTGGGTCAGTGGGCCAGCCCGCATACCAACTAACATTAACAAAGGAAACCATAAAAAGTGTTTAAAAAACATAAAAGGCGGGCCCATCTTTGTTGGACTATAGGATAACCTTAGAGGGTGGGTGAATAAGGTTATATGCAAAACTTGAATTCTTTTCAGTTTTCAAAAACTTTTACAATGCTAGTTTAAATCAGATGCGGAAACTAAGATTTAAACTATATCCATTAACTAAGCAAGCTTTACTTATGACAGTTTATTTACTGTTTATTCAAATAGCAAATCTCAATTTACCCAAATTGAGAACCCGAGCTCCCAGCTAAGGGTTTCACAACCGCTTCAATCTCCCTGATTGAACGACCCAAGAATGCTTCCCAGGATTTCACAATAACCGCTTCAATCTCCCCGATTGAACGACCCAAGATCACCTCCCATGATTTCAAACCAACTCAATCTCCGAGATTGAGAGACCCAAGAATACTTCCCAGGATTTCAAAGCCACCACGAATACAGATCAATACAATTGAGAACCTATGAACCAATCACTCCAGCAGAATAACAATATAGTAGAGAGAGAGATGATTGGTTTTGAAATGAAGAACTTTAACAAAAGATTTGACAATGAAAGCTCTTTTTCTCTTTTCTATTGATTTGAAAATGTATGTAGAAGAGAAGTGTAGTGGTGTGTTTTAGTTTTGAATCCAAGGTCCCTATTTATAGAAAATGTAAAAAATTGACCGTTGTGTTGCGTTAAAAACACACTTAGAGGAAGTGTACTCTTTCGCAGAAGTAGTATAAAAGATTATCGTGTCCACAGGGATTAATTAGCAAGAACCAAACTAATCGAGATTATTTATTATTTAGACGAACAAATATTTGAATTGTAATGGAACAAATAAAAAATTAAATAAATAACAATAATAAAATGCAAGAATTAATTCAATGGAGAGAGGTCTAGGGTCACGGTTTCACTTGCAAGCTTCGATTCCCCTATGTCTAATTCCTACTTGAATTCCTTTAGTTTATTTAATTACCAATCCCTTTACTAAAACTATTAATCCGTTTGGTCATTCGTGATTAATATTCTTTTTCCTAAATTAACTCTTGTTTGGTCATGCAAGAATTTAAATTCAAGAAAAGCATAAAGAGCAAAAATGTTGAATGATTGGAAGACTAAATTAACGTTTGGTCATGCATTAATTATAGTCTCAATTATCCTATAGGTCCACCAACTAATTGCAGTACGGTCGCTGATCAACTAATTGATTATGAGCATGCATAGGGTAGCTAATCCTAATTATGTGATAAAAAACAATAGGACAATATTAATCAAAATAAAAATAGGAATCAAACCAGAAATTAGAACATAAAAAGGTCTCTAATTATGCAAGATTCACCTAAGACCCTAGAAGAGGATTTAGCTATCCAAAATCATAAAGAACAATAAAATAGAAATTAGAGTCATGGATTACAGAGATAAAAGTAACTCGGAAATTAGAGAAATTCTTTTTCTGAATCTCCAATCTCTTTTTCTTGCTCCAAAGCTCTCTTACGGTGTCAAGAACGAGTAGCTAAAACTCTTCCCTCTCCTTGCCGTCTGTACTCTGTACTGTGTGCGTTGTTTATTCTTTTGCACTGTTGCGGCCTTCATTCCCTTTGAATTCAATTGTGTTGAATTCACGTGTGCAGCTCCTTCTCCTGGATCACGTTAGTTGCTTGATTAATTCAATTGCCAAGGGTTTCACTTTCTTCACAAGTGGGCCTTCAATTTGATTTAATTTCTCTGGGCTTTGCATTTTAGTTGGGTCGAATTGCTTTTCACTTCATTCTATTTCTATTGGCAGCCCACATGTATATTTATATTTATAATATACATACATATATATAATATTCTTGAATAATATTATATATATATATATATATATAATTTTTATCTTTTCTTTCTTTCTGCAAAATAAAGAGCAAACTACGTCAATGATTTATATAATTAGCAGTATTTGCTCTAAAAAGTAATCCAAAAGTATCTCTAAAAATGCACTAAATTAGAGTTTATCAACTCCCCCACACTTAACTTTGGATTGTCCTCAAGCAAATTTTCTGGCTCAACAAAATTTTCAAATAAGAAATAGAGACAGCCAAATAAGGGACCGAAAATTAGAAGCACAATGACAGACAATAGACAAATAGCACATATGAGATGTCAAAAGGTTGCCCAATCAGAGGCTCATGTCCCTGAGGAATACATTTTTGTGAACAAAGGCACTCGCTCACAATCTCTCTAAGTGTTTAGGGACTAGGGAAATATACACTCAAGTTTCAACAAAATGCACATTACCATATGTTTGTAATTTGACAAAATCTCCCCTAAAAAGTTCACATGCATGCAAAAGATTGGGTGTTATGGGTTGTAATGGGGCCAGGGTGAATTCATGTAGGGTAGGAAATATGAAGGAAGGGATACTCAAAGGGCTAAAAACAAGAAATAAATAGTAACATTTGAAACCAAATATGGAGCTCCTATCTATTTTACAAATTTTGCCCAAACTCCAAGTTAATATTACTTCCTTCTTCACATTTTTCTATTGAGTCGGCTCTCTTTTTTTTTTCTTTTTTTTTGGATTTGCCCTTTGGCTCTTTCATTCTTTTGATGTGCCTTTTCCTCCTCATTGTTTTCCTTTGTTCTCTTCTTTTTTTCAACTTTTCATTTTTCTATATTTTTCTTAGGAGGAAAAGGTACTTGTAACCACATTAGCCACTCCTATTTTGTTTTTATGTCCCGATGAGATAGACACTTGAAATACAGGACAAAATTGTAACTTTCAATAGTTGCTCCAAATTTAATTTCAAATGGTTACCACAAAAAAAAATTATATCTGGGTACCAAAGAAAAAATATAACAAATAGGCTCAAATGGGGCAACTAATGGATAAATTCAACAAACAACTCTGAGGCCAGAAAAATACCTAAATTCCCCAAATCTTTTTACATGATGTAAATCAATTTTCGCCTTGAAACGGTCAAAAGACAAATTCTAGAATGTAGCAAATTGGGAAACACACTCATAGAAAGAAAAGGGGTAAATTTTTTTGATTTAGTATCAATCCCCTTATGGGGGCTCAGATCTCACATTTAGAAGCTAGTTCACAAAAAGTACTCAACAGGGACAATTGCTAATTATCAGCTTCCTAAGGACAACCCCACAGTTACAATTAAGCACAAGTCTGTCAAGTAAATTAATTATGGGATCCCCTAAAGGCAAAATCTCTATTTTTTTTTCAACTTGAAGCATAAGTCGCTAAAATAAGCCAGAAAAAATGCTATCAACATATACGGTGGGTATGTGCATTAATAAAGATCAAGTGACAAAATAACTCTCCTCCCTTACACTAGCATGAAGCATGGTCCTTAATCCAAAATGATCAAATAGAAACTAAGAGAAATAAATGAGAGAGAGAGTAATAGTGACTTCCTTGAGAGAGCTTGTAATCCGAGCTTATTCCTAAAACCAAAATGAAACAAATTAAAAGTAAAAATAACTGAAAATAAAACACAGGTTGCCTCCTGCGAAGCGCTTGTTTAACGTCGTGAGCTTGACGATAGATAGTCCTTAATCAGGTGGCTCTCCAAGAGCAAATTTAACATCTAATGCAGTGCACCTTCTTAGCTTTCTAACAACGTGGTTCACATTATTCTTTCTTTTTCCACGTGGTGGATGAACTTCAAAGAATTGTGAAATTTTTATTTTATCTCCTTCCACCATTATGCTAGGATCCTGCAAAATAAGATTTTTTTCCAAAAGGTCCTGCATCTTTAATTCACTAAAAATGTTAGTTTCAACCACATCATCAAAATAAGGAGAAGTTAAAGAAGAGAAAGTTTCATTGGAATTTAAAGCTTTAATAACATCATCTTCTTTACCACTCCTTAAAGTTACCTTTCCCCGGTGGTTAAAACAATTTGCTCAAAAATGGGCGCTTTCTCCTCTTTCTCCAACTGTCCTCACAAATGCTCCCTTTAGTAGGATCTTTTGTTTCAATATGACTCCCTTCAGTAGGAGCTACTATTTTGATTTGACTCCCTTCAGTAGGAGTCTCCTCATCTTTCTTGAGAGCTTCTTCCTCCAGATTATATTCCATGGAGACACCTTCATCTCTCGTAGGAATACTGTCTTTGTATTGCTCACCTTCTTCATTTTGGGTAGACTTAGTTTGTGAAGGAGTTTCTTGGGCCTCTTGAGATAATAAAGCAATGATACTTGATAGTTGATCACTCATGGCTCCAATTTGACCCTCCAATATTTCAAACTTTTCATTTGTCTGCTGCATAAACTTTGCCAATACATCATTGGTATCTTGTATCTCTTCCTCTTGCCTACGAAGATGTAGTGGCTCATAATTATCCCAGTTGGAGGAATAAGGGGGTGGCTCATAGTCATCCCAATAGTTTGAATAAGGCTCATAAGGAGGAGGAGGAGGAGGAAATAAGATCTGACATTGAGGCATATACCAAGACGACTTCTCCAAATTCCTTTGTGCCTCTGCCTCTCTAATATAATCTCCAATTGTCTTAACCATGATTTAAACTTTTATCAGCAAAAAAAAGGTGAACTGCAGCGGTCTCTTGGGAAAGTATTAGCAGCCTTTTTTTGTATTTTTTTTCAATAAGATAAATAAAAAAATAAAACTAGTGCATAAAAAAATGTCTAAAGCAATAAAAATCTTTTTCGTTTAATATTGCTAAATTAATCCCCGGCAACGGCGCCAAAAACTTGTTGCGTTAAAAACACACTTAGAGCAAGTGTACTCTTTCGCAGAAGTAGTATAAAAGATTATCGTGTCCATATGGATTAATTAGCTAGTACCAAACTAATCGAGATTATTTATTATTTAGACGAACAAATATTTGAATTGTAATGAAACAAATAAAAAATTAAATAAATAACAATAATAAAATGCAAGAATTAATTCAATGGAGAGAGGTCTAGGGTCACGGTTTCACTTGCAAGCTTCGATTCCCCTATGTCTAATTCCTACTTGAATTCCTTTAGTTTATTTAATTACCAATCCCTTTACTAAAACTATTAATCCGTTTGGTCATTCGTGATTAATATTCTTTTTCCTAAATTAACCATTGTTTGGTCATGCAAGAATTTAAATTCAAGAAAAGCATAAAGAGCAAAAAGGTTGAATGATTGGAAGACTAAATTAACGTTTGGTCATGCATTAATTATAGTCTCAATTATACTATAGGTCCACCAACTAATTGCAGTGCGGTCGCTGATCAACTAATTGATTATGAGCATGCATAGGGTAGCTAATCCTAATTATGTGATAAAAAACAATAGGACAATATTAATCAAAATAAAAATAGGAATTCAAACCAGAAATTAGAACATAAAAATGTCTCTAATCATGCAAGATTCACCTAAGACCCTAGAAGAGGACTTAGCTATCCAAAATCATAAAGAACAATAAAATAGAAATTAGAGTCATGGATTACAGAGATAAAAGTAACCCGGAAATTAGAGAAATTCTTATTCTGAATCTCCAATCTCTTTTTCCTGCTCCAAAGCTCTCTCACGGTGTCAATGTTGCGTTAAAAATACACTTAGAGCAAGTGTACTCTTTCGCAGAAGTAGTATAAAAGATTATCGTATCCACAGGGATTAATTAACAAGTACCAAACTAATCAAGATTATATATTGTTTAGACGAACCAACAGTAGAGTAGTAATGTAAACTAAATAAAATTAACTAAATGACAAGTAGTAAAATACAAGATTGAATCAATGGAGAGAGGCCTAGGGTCACGGTTTCACTTCCAAGATTTGATTCCCCTATGTCTAATTCTACTCGAATTCCTTTATTTTATTTAATTACCAATCCCTTTACTAAATCTATTAATCTGTTTGGTCATTCGCGATTAATATTCTTTTTTCCTAAACTAACCCTTGTTTGGTCATGCAAGAATTTAAGTTGAGGAAAAGCATAAAGAACAGAAAGGTTGAATGATTGGAAGACTAAATTAAAGTTTGGTCATGCATTAATTATAGTCCCAATTATCCTATAGGTCCACCAACTAGTTGCAGTACGGTCGCTGATCAACTAATTGATTATGAACAAGAAAAGGGTAGCTAATCCTAATTATGTGATAAAAATAATAGGACAATATTAATTGAAATAAAAACCGGAATTCAGATATGAAATTAGAACATAAAAATGTCTCTAAACATGCAAGATCCACCTAAGACCCTAGAAGAGGATTTAGCTATCCAAAGTCATAAAGAACAATAAAATAGGAATTAGAGTCATGAACTACATAGATAAAAATAACCCGGAAGTTAGAGAAAATCTTATTCTGAATCTCCAGTCTCCTTTTCCTGCTCTAAAGCTCTCTCACAGTGTCAAGAACGGGTACCCAAAACCTGCTCCTCACTCTCCTGTGCGTTGCCGGCGCTACTGTTTCCTTGTGTTGTTGTTCCTGTTGCGGCTCTAGCTCCTGTCAATTACGGCTTGCCTTTTTATATTTTTGATTCCTAGGGTTGCTACAATACCCAATTTTCTATTCCCTCAGCCTCATCATGCGCTGAATTTCCTTGCATTATGCACATGGGCTTTTTTCTTCTTTAAAACAAATGGACTAGCCTTAATGTATTGTTTCTAGCCCAACTCTTTTGTGCCAACCATTTCAAGCCCAATACATGTGCAATGCAATTCACCCATGTCAATATGGAATACAACAAAATTATTAGGCTAGCTACACATGTGCCCATCTTGTGTGGTGATGCATAAAAAAAATAACAAGAATGTTCTTTTGCTAATACAACCCCATTTTGCTTCAAAACACCTCATTGTAACTTTTTCTTTATTTATCTTCTTTCCTACAAAATAAAGAGCAAAGTAAGTCATTTAATTATTTATTTGGTATAATTGCTCTAAAAATGCCCCAAACATTTCTATAAAAATGCACTATATTGGAGTTTATCAACTCCCTGTCATACCCTAATTTTGTCCGACTGATTGAAAAATCCAAAAAGGTTTTTATTCTCGTCGTTTTAATCGTGCACCGCGTGTCTTTAACAGTCAACGTGTGACGTTTATTTCGATACTCGTTTTTGTTGATATTGCTCTATTTCATAAAATATAAATAAATATAAAATTAAACAAAAGCTGAATAGCCAAAATCCCTTTTATTACATAATCAAGTCTTTTTACACATATAAACAAAAAAGCAAAAAGATGTAAATAGTACAAAAAATTAAAATACAAAATTCAAAAAATAATCAAAAGGGGGCAGGTTTGCCCTAGCTAGGGTTTCTCCTTGGCTGCCATTTGATTCTTTGTCCTTCCTTTGACTGTCCTTCCTCCATGCTAGCTATTGTCCTTTGCCCATTCAAATTATGCTGTCCTTGCACCCAAAAATTGCCAGCCAGCTGCTGTCCTTTCTATCCTCACCTCATCACCCCTAATTGCTGTCCTCACCAATTCACCTATAAAAGCCCTGCAATAATGAACAGTAAAAAAAAAACAGAAACCGAGACCAAAACTTAAGAAATCAAAAAAGAAAGGCAAAAAAAGAGGAACCGTAAGCTCCTGCCTCCATGTGGTGGTCACCACCGTGACCACCCAAAGCCACCCCCTCATGGCCAGAACCACCAATACCAAAGCCGTAACCACCCAAAACACCAAACAACCACCGCAGCACACCACTGCCTCCGTCAACCACCAGACAAATCGAAACCACCTCCGTGAACACCATCTGCCACCACAACCCAAAACCACCACCAACAACCACGGCGCACTCCATCACAGTCGTCTCTGCCAGACAAACACCATACCACCACTGCGGACTTCCCCCCACGCCGTAGCCAATCAAAGCCACGATCAACCATCGACGAGCTCCCCCATCCACCACGGTCTCACACCCTCGCACCCAACAACCCGGAACGGCCACCACCACCAAAAGTCCTCACCGTCATCCCCACCTTCAAAACAGCCTAACCACCGCAACCAACAAACTCACACAACACAAACCTAAAAAAGAGAAAAAAAACAGAAGATCTGTGAGAGCCAGAAGGAGAAGAAAGGAGTAGAACTCACCAGCAGATTCCGGCCACCGTGAACGGTGGCCTTTAGTCGTGAGCCATCAAAGTCGCCGCCGTCTTCTCGTTTTCTCGCCTCCACCACCGCGTCAGTACCAGCACGAACATCCCCCACCGTCGTTTCCACCGTCGCCGGTCACCACGCGTCGTCATCGTCCCCTTCGCTCTCCCTGTCTTTCCCTCACTTCCCAAACGATCACTGTCGCGAACCTCCTGGCGTTGTGTTCCCCAAACGGTCGTCGTCGCGAAACTCTGCCAACCGCCGTAATCAACATCACCATCGTGAGCACCGCCGTCACCGGCACACGCACCACCGCTTGCACCGCCCTACTAGCATCCTCCTTCTCATCGCATCTCTATGTTTAGTTTCTCTCTCTCTTCGCCTTGTTTAATTTTTTTCCATTCCTGCGTTTCTCATCTTTCTCTCTCTTTCAAAAAATTCTGATATTCTCTCTCTCATGAAACACCAGCAGCGGCGCCGGTGGTGAAAAGAAAATTAGGGTTCCAACATTGGATTGCCCTTTTATAGTCTCATTTAATTGCAATTTTTTTATTAATATCAGACTACTAATTACACCCCACCAGTTCCTATATACCTCGCCCCAAGCCAGCCCTTTTTTTGCAAACGCAAGCCAGTTTACAAAAAACAAGCTGGGCTCTGCTAAACGCACCCATTGTGTACTCATACAACCCCTCTGCTATTTACACCTCACTTTTATAACAGTGCCCCCTACTGCTAGTTGCACCTCTTGTATTACTGTTTTACAACCTATTTTGATTTTGTGATTACTTTTCCTTTTTTTATTTTTTACTACTCATCAAAAACCATTTTTATCAAAATGTTAATTAAAAAAAAACATCCAACACACAATCTTTTTTTTCTACCTAGAACTACGTAGCCTTTGATTCTCTACCAGGAGATACGTAGGAGCAGGGTCATGCCCCTGTCAAGCGCACAAATAAACAATTTCTATTACCTTTCTTTCTTAATTCTTTTTTTACAAAAAAACCTATAAAAATAAATAGATGAATATTTCATTTTCAAAATATAAATAGGGGATTAAGTCGACTGTACAGTCGGGTTGGTCTGCTTTTTAGGCTACTAATGAACCGTTACGGATCAGGTCCTAAAATCCTTATTTAAAATAAATAATTTCTAAATTAAAAAAAATACAAACACATCTATTTCATTTCAAAAATCAAAAAAATCTTATTTTCAAAGTAGGGGATTAAGTCGGTCGTACGGCCGGGTTAGTCATCGTTTTAGGATAAGTGAACTTTGGTTCTTCAGAGCCCCAGCGCTCCTTCAGCCATCAGCGGCCCTTCAGAGCCCCATCGCTCCTTCAGACCCCCAGTGGTCCTTCAACACAGATCACACAGTCCTAAAACCCCTATATTAAAAAACACCAACCAACAAACATTTTCTAACCAAGAACTACGTGCGATTTGATTCTCTACCAGGAGATACGTAGGACCAGAGGGCGGCCGACCTCTGTCAATTGCACTAATAAAAAAACCTTTTTTATTCTTTTCCTAAATAATCATTTTCTTAAATAAAATGTCAATTTTCTTTTTTCTTTTTAACTCATAATAAAAGGGTAAAAATAAAATTTTTCAAAATTAATATTCTTTCCTACAACTAGTTAGCAGGTAACCTTCTTTAGGAAGGATGTCGTGGGGTGCTAATACCTTCCCCACGCATAACCGACTCCCGAACCCATATCTGGTCTCAAGGACCCTTATCCATCTCAAAAGGGATTTTCCAATGTTTGCCATTAAACTAAACTTTGGTGGCGGCTTCATTTTTGAACCTTCGAGGAATCCTCGCCCGGATTTTTCGGTCGCTACAGCTGGCGACTTCACTGGGGACTTTTTAGAGAGTCAAGCCTAGTCTAATTAGTTGTAGGATTAATTATTGATTTAATGTTTATTTTTACCCTATCCTTTTGTCTTTTATTCTTGCATATTATATTATTTTCATATGATATGTAAACCTTAGGATAGAAGACCATTGTGTTTGTATATTTGATTATTCTTTTATTTTATTGCCAATTATATTCTTTTATGTATATAAACCCTAGGGTAGAAGACTATTATTGTTGTATATGTGTTTGTTTGTTTGTTTTGCATCTTGGAGGGTATTCTTGATTTTTTTTGCTCCTTCACACACTCCACTATCACACTTTTGCACATACGTGAGAATAGTCCTATACCCGGACTGGAGTATAAACTAAGTTAGAACGAGACTGCGTAGTAATGGCCCTCTGGATGTACGTCCAGCTCGGTGGTTACGAAAGTCTCACCTAGAGTTTGGTCCCTTCAAGGGTGCTCCCACTTCTAATAGCTTGCCTATTGTTGTGGCTAGCATTCTCGAACGGGGTCGTTGGCTCTAGGAACCTTATTAGGACCTTGTAGAGCTATCCTTGGAAAGGTTCACTCAGGCTATCCTTGGAAAGGTTCGCTCATTAGAAAGAATCTTAGATCTATTCTCAAAGGAACCCTTTTTAGGACACAAATGAGCTTCATCCCGTCGCATTCAAACAAGCATAGATGTATTTCCTTCTCATTTTTTTTTTTGAAAAAAAAACCAAAAAATCATATTTCATTTGTTTTAGCTATTTTCTTTTCTTGAAACATGTCTCATGCATTCTTATTTTATTTTGCATATAATAAAAACAAATCTCTAAATATATCATTTTCCATACATTTCAATGACCGCCGGGGAATTACAAAACTTTTTAAAAAAGGGTGGATGAAAGTAAAATAAAAAACCATTTGAAAGTCGGACCCTAGAATCATACTTTAGTAAAAAGTTTTGGATTCCCCGACGAGATTAATAAAACCATACATTCACATCTCACGCACATTCATTCATTCAATCAAAGGCGAGTTGTTCCACCAATACTCATGCACCTGTCTTCCCGTTCCAAAAACAACAAAAATATTCAAAATCATGTCAAGCATCATGTACTCTTTCTTTTCCATGCATAAAAAAAAATCACTGCGAGTGTCATGCATTTTGTTTCCTCGCACACAAAAAAAAAACAATTTTTACCCATATAACATTAGCATAACATTTGATCAAAAAAACATTAGCATCATATTTAACCTGCACCGACATTCATTCATAATCATTCAAAATCATCATTACACAGTGTAGGCATCACATCATTTGTAAAGCCATGAATTACATTTCAAAAAAAACATATCATTCATACATCATTTCCCCTCATGTTGCCATCCTAGTTTAAATGCATCCTCTCCATGTTCGTGTATCATTTTCCCAAATAAAATAAAAAAAATCACTTCATTATTATTGTATAATTCGTCATCGAATAAATCAAAAATAAGAGTCTGCATACATGTTGCACTACCTCTTGAAAAATAAAAATAATTGCATTAGGATCAAACATTTATTTCTTCATGCATACATGCATTTGCATTTTTCATACATATCCGTCATCATGGGCATCATATTTTGCTAGAAAATAAAAAAATCACCATAGAACGAATCACTTGTTCTCATGGTACTAACATGCATAGCATCATCATCCAAAAAAAAACAAAGACACTACATATTTTCCTAACTTGCATCATCTTGCATACTCATATAGAAAAAATATACTATATTCATTACTCCTCTTCATGCAAAAAATATAAAAAAAAAAAAACAAAAGCTCTTCATTCTTAACCACCTCAAATGCATTACTCATCTTGCATGCATCATTTCCAAATAAAAGAAAATAAAAATAATGCCACTTTCTTGCATTATGCATCATCCTATTGCATTGCCTCCGAAAAATCATTTTTGGATAGTCAATCTTTTCAAGTGATCATTCACATTTCATGCATCTGCATCATGCAACATCATTTGTTCATTCATGCATTTTTTTTTCTAAAAAAGGAGATAATAGAAAAAACCACGAGCACAATTAAAAAAAATTGTGATAAACATTGGAATATCTCATTTAGCATGCACTTCCATTCACAGAAAATCATCATCAAATAATGTAGACATGTCATCATTTGCAACATCATGAGATGCATGTAAAACATATCATTCATACATCATTTCACTCATCCTAATAATAAAAAAAAAACCGCAGTTTCATCGATCATTCATACGTCATTTCATCCCCCGTTTCAGCATGCATCATTTCACAAAAAATATGTCATTATTTGTGATACATAAATGAGGCCCTGCATCAGTCACATTCTGCATTGTCCCCCAAAAAAATCATTTAGAATAATTGGTCTTTCCAAGTGATCATTCATGCACGCATTTCATGCATTTGCATCATGCATATCTATCACCACGTGTTCCTTCATGCATTAGGACGCGGGGGGCATGTAATTTGATTATCCCCATTGCATACGCATAGTTAATCTCTTTTTAAAAAAAAAACAACATGCATTCATAATAGAATAAAGTCGTTGGTCCCTTCAAGTGATTAGTTCCTCCATGCATTTCATACCTTTGCATTTTCATCGTACATATCCATCATCATGTGTTCATTCATACGTTACATTCCAAAAAAGGAAAAAAAACGTAACAGTATTTCATTATTCTTTCATCATTAATCATCAATTGAAAAATGTTTGCATCATTATCATGTTGCAAAGTCATTTACAATAATTGTTTCTTTGCATACTTGACATAGCATTTCATTAGAATCAAACAATCATTTTTCACTGCATGTGTCGTTTTCTAGAAAAAAAACAAAAAAAAACATGTCATCACTCTTTTCATGCATCATTGAGCATCAATGAGAAACTTTGCACCTGTTACATGCTGCATTGTCTCTTAAAAACCAAAATCCTGTAAAATAATTATTCCTTTGAACATCTTAGATGTCACTGGAGTCAAACAATCACATGCATTTCATGCACTTACATCTTCATCATACATGTCCATCATCATGTATCAGTTCATCTATCACATTTTTGCCTCATTTTCTAAAAAAAACCATGAGCATATTTTTTTCAAAAAATTGATGAGATGAGGCGAAATTGATTATTTTTCTTTGGAAAAGTTTTAGTTGTACAAAACAATGTCAAACTCAGTTGCAAACTCAATGTGTTTTCGAGACACTCAATTTTCAAAAAAATTTTGCAGCACGTTCACAAAATTTTACCAGCAAAACGATGCATCTCATCAGTCCCATGATACATGATCAAAATGGTCCATTTTGTTAACCAATGTGTTAACAAAAATTTCTTCTATCATGTCGCTAACTATGTTAACTCTCTGTGAAGCATTCGTATAGTGAACTTGTATGCAACGTGCATTTACTCTTGTTTGAGTCAGTTAGTATCCACATTTTTCCATCCTATCATCATCTTTTGTTCTTGTCCAGCCCCACCCCGACCATCCCATAAGGTGCATATTCTCCACACAAGTACCTAGTTAACCATTTGGCCCCAAGCTGGGGCAAATTTGTGATCACTAGATATCTTGTAAACATTGTATTTCCTTGATGTAAGTCCTTTGCAAAAAAAAATCAAATAAGCCTGTTAGGTTGAAAACTCGCAAGAGCAGCCTAAGTAAAATTAGGGCAAATAAAAGAAATAAAGAGGAAAAGAGCGGATATATAAAAATAAATAATTTTTGTCCTTGAATTAATTTTTGAGAAAAACAAGCAATCATGATTTGAAATGAAGTTTGGTCGTCTTCCCGTACCCTAAAAAAAAGAGGTTCTTTACTACCCCTTGGAGCAAAAGAAAAAATCAAAAATCTTTCAGTCACCCTAGACAAGGATCAATTCCACATCAAAAATGGTGTGTCACTTTTATCAGCTCACTCCACTCAAAAAAAAAAACAAAAGATCACAAAAAATGTGAAATTCAAAAAAGAGGATTAAAAAGAAATCCTCAAAAAGAAAAAAGCTAAAGCAGTAGAAATTGTGAGCTGATACACAATATCACCAAACACAGAAGATATCCTTGTCCGAATAAACCCTCAAACACTTCTTGGGCCTAAGTATCCCTTCTTTTATAAAACCCAAACCATTAACCTCAAACACTTCTCTGGGCCCAATTGCCATTCCTTTCATAAACCCTAACCATTAGCCATGTTACAACCCTAAAAAAGGTCCATTCAGATCGATGATTGATTGCGTTCGTTTTCTCAAAGTTTTAATTTTAGGACAAATAAGTTCATTTATTTACAATATATTTGCTAAAAAAAAATTCTCAAAAAAAAGAAAGCTGAAAAAATTCAAAAAAAAAGAAGAAAAAACTCAAAAGGTTTGCACTCCAAGATTCATTCAAGTTGCATTGATATCAAGACAAGGTTTAGTGATCACCAAGAGAAATTTTCATCATATCAAAAACTCAACACTATCATAGTCTGTGGGAGTCACCTTCAAAGGGCCAAAAGTTTGGACTAGGACCATCACCTAAGATCACAAGTGGGGCATACCTTTCACCTTTCATGCTTCTTGAAGTTGGAAAATGTCCGGCATCCGTCCCATTCATATACCCCATCCAATCCATACGACCAATTCCAAAGACCCATGACCCTAGCTCAGTTACCTTTCATAACCCCACTAAAAGCAATCATTTAAATATCATTCCAAAGTGGGACAATCCTGTCACTCTTCACTTTACCTAAAGTCGGGGAAATCCGTCCTACACCCATCTCATCCCATCGTCATATTCATATCCATGAGACCACACCGGGGCAATTTCTCAACCCACCATGCTAAATACAGCCTTTTGCAAACTCGAGTCGGGGCAACCTTGCTCTCGTCAAGATTGGGGCAACACCAAGCGTCGTGGGTTGAGACAAAATCTTTCGCCTGCCACCCTTCATTCCAAAGTCATGGCGTTCCCAATTCATCATCCACTACACCCCTAGCTATTGTCACCACTAGACAGGGGCAAGTTATGCACCCACTCTCATCAACTCTAAATTGGGGTAGTCCTACATTTCTCGGATTGGGGCAAGCCTACCTTTCCTGACTTTGGCAAAAAACCTGTCACGTGTCATATCTGTCATACCCTGGATCAAGAACCAAGTTAACTGACTCATTCATTCATATTTGCACTATTATGCATATTTGCTAAACAATGCTTCAAAGAGGGAAAACGCAAGTTAATAATGTGAAGTTGAAAACTCACGTAGTTAACTTTGTGGACCTAAAATTCAGCCATCATGGGACACCATAATGAAAGAACAATGTGAAGGAGCTTGCAAATGCAATCAAATACTTTTGCACATCAGTGTCCGGGAATAACAACCTTGAGATTACCAAAGTTTGAATTCAAATCAAATTCAAATTTTCCAATAAATGATGATTTTGGAATTTTCACCCCTCTGCTTCTCGCATCAAAAGTCTCATTTCTCATCATTGCAAAAAATCTTTCTGCATCACCAATAAACCATATCATAAGTCATTGCACCATACATTTTATTCCAACATCAAGCCATGCATCTACCACAACTTTTGTATCTACGCATTACATTCGCGCATTCATTCGTTCATATACTTACATCATATACTAAAAAAAAGAGCAAAAAAGGAAAGCAATCATAGCATAAATCATTCCACATGCAACCATGCATTTCACCGTAGCACCTGCATCTAAGCAGTACAATTGCATTCATATCTTATCTGCATCCACATACAACCGTTTGTAGATTTTCTCATTCCATCAGGTTCAACACCCATGGTATACCCATTTCATTCATCATCCCACCAGATATCAATCATTGCACATTCATCACATTACATGCATGACATTGTTTGCTTCGATAGGCGTGCTAAGTGCCGGTCTCATCGTTGCCCAAAAGAAAAGTTTTTTTTTTTTACATCACAAATTATATCATTGTACCATGCATTCACGTGTCTTCCTTCATCCACCATAGCAGTTGCATCAAAGCATTACATTTGCATCATTCGCATTTCATACATTTATCATGTACCAAGAAAAGAAGCAAAAAAAAGGAAAAGAAGAAAAAAAAACAAAAAAGGCAAATAAAAAAAACTCATTACATTCATTCATTCCACGTAAAATCAATCATTACAGACGCATACATTATAGGCATATGACCCGTTGCTCTCTAATCGACTTCAAGTGTCGATCCTAATTACTTCCACTTCTTAAGTCAATGCGACAAGCGTTGAATCTTATATCAAACACCAGATCACAGTGTTAGCACAGAGTCTAGCATAGATCCTTCAGACCAGTTTGGTCCTTCAGTTCAGTTCGAATTAACACGTCAAAGCGACGGCTTCGAACTCTACCTTCAGATCAATACGTCGCCACTGAGCGCGGCAGATCCTTCAGACCCCCAGAGGTCCTTCAGATTAGCTGTGTCTGCCTAAGACATAGTGGACATCCTTCGTGGTCAACACATCAGTTCTAGATCTGATCTTGACCCTCACGGCCGCATCGACGTAGGTCACCCTCAGACTGTTTTATTAGTACCATAGCTAGTTGCAGTCCATCAGACCATTTTGGTCCATCAGGCCCAGGCAGCCCTTCAGACCCACCGGTCCTTCAGTTTAATTCAAATCAATGCACCAAGCATCGACTGCGAATTAGACCCTCAGATCATTATGCCGACACTTCAAGGCATCGATCCTTCAGACCCGCAGTGGTCCTTCAGAGCCCCAGTGCTCCTTCAGACCCCCAGCGGTCCTTCAGACCCTCAGTGGTCCTTCAAAGCCCCAGTGCTCCCTCAGACCCCCAGTGCTCCCTCAGACCCCCAGTGGTCCTTCAGAGCCCCAGTGCTCCTTCTTTATTCCTTTCTCGTCGATGCGCCAAGTGTTAACCGTTCTCTGTAAATTCTCAAAAACCCCAATCTTCCTCTAAAAAGGACAAAATTAGTGTCTGTCTTATCTTTATTCTATTCCTACTATGAAAACCCTTCAGTTTATCTACGGAATACAAATAAAGAGGGGCAGCTGTCATACCCTAATTTTGTCCGACTGATTGAAAAATCCAAAAAGGTTTTTATTCTCGTCGTTTTAATCGTGCACCGCGTGTCTTTAACAGTCAACGTGTGACGTTTATTTCGATACTCGTTTTTGTTGATATTGCTCTATTTCATAAAATATAAATAAATATAAAATTAAGCAAAAGCTGAATAGCCAAAATCCCTTTTATTACATAATCAAGTCTTTTTACACATATAAACAAAAAAGCAAAAAGATGTAAATAGTACAAAAAATTAAAATACAAAATTCAAAAAATAATCAAAAGGGGGCAGGTTTGCCCTAGCTAGGGTTTCTCCTTGGCTGCCATTTGATTCTTTGTCCTTCCTTTGACTGTCCTTCCTCCATGCTAGCTATTGTCCTTTGCCCATTCAAATTATGCTGTCCTTGCACCCAAAAATTGCCAGCCAGCTGCTGTCCTTTCTATCCTCACCTCATCACCCCTAATTGCTGTCCTCACCAATTCACCTATAAAAGCCCTGCAATAATGAACAGTAAAAAAAAACAGAAACCGAGACCAAAACTTAAGAAATCAAAAAAGAAAGGCAAAAAAAGAGGAACCGTAAGCTCCTGCCTCCATGTGGTGGTCACCACCGTGACCACCCAAAGCCACCCCCTCATGGCCAGAACCACCAATACCAAAGCCGTAACCACCCAAAACACCAAACAACCACCGCAGCACACCACGGCCTCCATCAACCACCAGACAAATCGAAACCACCTCCGTGAACACCATCTGCCACCACAACCCAAAACCACCACCAACAACCACGGCGCACTCCATCACAGTCGTCTCTGCCAGACAAACACCATACCACCACTGCGGACTTCCCCCCACGCCGTAGCCAATCAAAGCCACGATCAACCATCGACGAGCTCCCCCATCCACCACGGTCTCACACCCTCGCACCCAACAACCCGGAACGGCCACCACCACCAAAAGTCCTCACCGTCATCCCCACCTTCAAAACAGCCTAACCACCGCAACCAACAAACTCACACAACACAAACCTAAAAAAGAGAAAAAAAACAGAAGATCTGTGAGAGCCAGAAGGAGAAGAAAGGAGTAGAACTCACCAGCAGATTCCGGCCACCGTGAACGGTGGCCTTTAGTCGTGAGCCATCAAAGTCGCCGCCGTCTTCTCGTTTTCTCGCCTCCACCACCGCGTCAGTACCAGCACGAACATCCCCCACCGTCGTTTCCACCGTCGCCGGTCACCACGCGTCGTCATCGTCCCCTTCGCTCTCCCTGTCTTTCCCTCACTTCCCAAACGATCACTGTCGCGAACCTCCTGGCGTTGTGTTCCCCAAACGGTCGTCGTCGCGAAACTCTGCCAACTGCCGTAATCAACATCACCATCGTGAGCACCGCCGTCACCGGCACACGCACCACCGCTTGCACCGCCCTACTAGCATCCTCCTTCTCATCGCATCTCTATGTTTAGTTTCTCTCTCTCTTCGCCTTGTTTAATTTTTTTTCCATTCCTGCATTTCTCATCTTTCTCTCTCTTTCAAAAAATTCTGATATTCTCTCTCTCATGAAACACCAGCAGCGGCGCCGGTGGTGAAAAGAAAATTAGGGTTCCAACATTGGATTCCCCTTTTATAGTCTCATTTAATTGCAATTTTTTTATTAATATCAGACTACTAATTACACCCCACCAGTTCCTATATACCTCGCCCCAAGCCAGCCCTTTTTTTGCAAACGCAAGCCAGTTTACAAAAAACAAGCTGGGCTCTGCTAAACGCACCCATTGTGTACTCATACAACCCCTCTGCTATTTACACCTCACTTTTATAACAGTGCCCCCTACTGCTAGTTGCACCTCTTGTATTACTGTTTTACAACCTATTTTGATTTTGTGATTACTTTTCCTTTTTTTATTTTTTACTACTCATCAAAAACCATTTTTATCAAAATGTTAATTAAAAAAAAACATCCAACACACAATCTTTTTTTTCTACCTAGAACTACGTAGCCTTTGATTCTCTACCAGGAGATACGTAGGAGCAGGGTCACGCCCCTGTCAAGCGCACAAATAAACAATTTCTATTACCTTTCTTTCTTAATTCTTTTTTTACAAAAAAAACCTATAAAAATAAATAGATGAATATTTCATTTTCAAAATATAAATAGGGGATTAAGTCGACTGTACAGTCGGGTTGGTATGCTTTTTAGGCCACTAATAAACCGTTACGGATCAGGTCCTAAAATCCTTATTTAAAATAAATAATTTCTAAATTAAAAAAAATACAAACACATCTATTTCATTTCAAAAATCAAAAAAATCTTATTTTCAAAGTAGGGGATTAAGTCGGTCGTACGGCCGGGTTAGTAATCGTTTTAGGATAAGTGAACTGTGGTTCTTCAGAGCCCCAGCGCTCCTTCAGCCCTCAGCGGCCCATCAGAGCCCCAGCGCTCCTTCAGACCCCCAGTGGTCCTTCAACACAGATCACACAGTCCTAAAACCCCTATATTAAAAAACACCAACCAACAAACATTTTCTAACCAAGAACTACGTGCGATTTGATTCTCTACCAGGAGATACGTAGGACTAGAGGGCGGCCGACCTCTGTCAATTGCACTAATAAAAAACCTTTTTTATTCTTTTCCTAAATAATCATTTTCTTAAATAAAATGTCAATTTTCTTTTTTCTTTTTAACTCATAATAAAAGGGTAAAAATAAACTTTTTCAAAATTAATATTCTTTCCTACAACTAGTTAGCAGGTAAGCTTCTTTAGGAAGGATGTCGTGGGGTGCTAATACCTTCCCCACGCATAACCGACTCCCGAACCCATATCTGGTCTCAAGGACCCTTATCCATCTCAAAAGGGATTTTCCAATGTTTGCCCTTAAACTAAACTTTGGTGGCGGCTTCATTTTTGAACCTTCGAGGAATCCTCGCCTGGATTTTTCGGTCGCTACACTCCCCCACACTTAACTTTTGCTTGTCCTCAAGCAAATTTCCTGGCTCAACAAAAGTTTCAAATAAGTAACAAAGACAGCCAAATATGGGACCCAAAATTAGAAGCATAATGACAGACAATAGACATTATAGCACATATGAGGTGTCAAAAGGTTGCCCAATTAGAGGCTCAAGTCCCTGAAGAATACATTTCCGTGAACAAATGCACTCGCTCACAATCTCTCTAAGTGTTTAGGGACAAGGGATAATATACACTCAAGTTTCAACAAAATGCACATTACCATATGTTTGTAATTTGACCAAATCTCCACTAAATAGTTCACATGCATGCAAAAGATTGGGTGTTATGGGTTGTAATGGGGCCAGGATGAATTCATGCAGGGTAGGATATAAGAAGAAAGGGATATTCAAAGGGCTAAAAAAACAAGAAATAAATAGTAACCTTTGAAACCAAATATGGAGCTCCTATCTATTTTACAATTTTTGTCCAAACTCCAAATTAATTTCACTTCCATTCTTCACTCTTTTTCTATTGAGTCGACCATTTTTGATTTGCTTTTTGCTCTTGAGTAGACTCTTTTTTTTTGGATTTGCCATTTGGCTCTTTCATTCTTTTGATGTGCCTTTTCCTCATTCTTGCTTTCTTTCTTCTTCTTTTTTTCATTTCATTTTTCTATATTTCTCTCGGGAGGAAAAGGAACTTGTAACCATATGAGCCACTCTTATTTTGTTTCTATGTCCTGATGAGATAGACAATTAAAATGCAGGACAAAATTGTAACTTTCAATAGTTGCTCCAAATATAATTTCAAATGGTTACCCCAAAAAAAGGAAAAAAATTATATATGGGTACCAAAGAAAAAATATAACAAATTGGCTCAAAGGGGGCAACTAATGGATAAATTCAACAAACAACTCTTAGGCCGAAAAAATACCTAAATTCCCCAAATCTTTTTACATGATGCAGATCAATTTTCGCCTTGAAATGGTCAAAAGACAAATTCTAGAATGTAGCAAATTCGGAAATACACTCATAGAAAGAAAATGGGTAAAAATTTATGATTTAGTATCAATCCCCTTATGAAGGCTCAAATCTCAACTTTAGAAGCTAGTTCACAAAAAGTACTCAAGAGGGACAAATGCTAATTATCAGCTTCCTAAGGACAACCTCACAGTTACAATTAAGCACAAGTCTGTCAAGTAAATTAATTATGGGATCCCCTAAAGGCAAAATCTCTATTTTTTTTCTTGAAGCATAAGTCGCTAAAATAAGCCAGAAAAAATACTATCAACATATACAGTGGGTATGTGCATTAATAGAGATGAATTGACAAAGTTAAACTCTCCTCCCCCACACTAGCATAAAGCATGGTCCTCAATGCAAAATATCAAATTGGCACAAAAATAAATAAATGAGAGAGTAAGAGTGACTTTCCTGAGAGAGCTTGTAGTCTGAGCTTATTCCTAAAAACAAAACAAAACAAAACAAAAACAAAATGAAAATAACTGAAAATAAAACACAGGTTACCTCCTGCGAAGCGCTTGTTTAACGTTGTGAGCCTCACGATAGTTAGTGTTTAATCAGGTGGCTCTCCAAGAGCAAATTTAACATCTAATGTAGTGCACCTTCTTAGCTATCTAACAATGTGGTTCACATTATTCTTTCTTTTTCCACGTGGTGGACGAACTTCAAAGAATGGTGAAACTTTTATTTTATCTCCATCCACCATTGTGCTAGGATCCTGCAAAATAAGATTTTTTTTCCAAAAGGTCCTGCATCTTTAATTCACTAAAAATGTTAGTTTCAACCACATCATCAAAATAAGGAGAAGTTAAAGAAGAGAAATTTTCATTGGAATTTAAAGCTTTAATAACATCATCTTCTTTACCACTCCTTAAAGTTACATTTCCCCGGTGAACCTCAATCACAACATCACCAATGGTTAAAACAATTTGCCCAAAAATGGGCGCTTTCTCCTCTTTCTCCAAATCCAGAACCATGGGATCTTTCTCACTGTCCTCACAAATGCTCCCTTTAGTAGGATCTTTTGTTTCAATACGACTCCCTTCAGTAGGAGCTACTATTTTGATTTGACTCCCTTCAATAGGAGTCTCCTCATCTTTCTTGAGAGCTTCTTCCTCCAGATTATATTCCCTAGAGACACCTTCATCTCTCGAACGAATACTTTCTTTGTATTGCTCAGCTTCTTCATTTTGGGTAGACTTAGTTCGTGAAGGAGTTTCTTGGGCCTCTTGAGATAACAAAGCAATGAGACTTGAGATTTGACCCTCCAAGCTTTCAAATTTGTTGTTCATGGCTCCAATTTGACCCTCCAAGCTTTCAAATTTTTCATTTGTCTGCTGCATAAACTTTGCCAATACATCATTGGTATCTTGTATCTCCTCCTCTTGCCTATGAAGATGTAGTGGCTCATAATTATCCCAGTTGGAGGAATAAGGAGGTGGCTCATAGTCATCCCAGTAGTTTGAATAAGGCTCATAAGGAGGAGGAGGAGGAGGAGGAAATGGGATCTTACATTGAGGCATATACCTGATAACTCTAATTTATATAGAGTTATTTATACTTCTAAACGCAACAAATTGCTTGAAACTCAAGTACAAAGTGTGTTAAATATAGTAATATTAGTAAAATAACAACATTCTAGGAATTATGTGATGAAGAAAGCATTTTGTATATATTTTGGTATGTTTGATGTGTTTATTTAGTTTTCCTACAGATGATGCTTCTGCACCACGATGCTTCTGCACTTAGTGCTTCTGCACCACAAATGCTTCTGCACTTAGGCACCATCCTGCGCTGAAGATTTATAAACCCACAATGGAAGCACCTCAAATCATACCTCTACTCCAAAACTTCTATGACATCATGCTTTGTCACAATTCACATGGAGCACATGGCCACATGCATAAGGAGGCGCCCACCATAAACATCATCATGAAAGGCTATTCACCTAAAGACATATGGCCTTACATAATTGGACCTCTTCTTATGGAAATGTGCTGAACTCAATCTCCTTATCTAAAGATCAGAAAAGCAACCATGGTTAAGCCTCCTTAGGTTAACTTGGTTTTCAAGCAAACCCTCACGCAAAGGAAATCTCCAAGGCTATAAAAAGGGCTCCCACTTCTCACTTGAAGAGCATCGCATATCTCACTTGATAATATGTAGATCAAACACCTTACTTATATTTTAGTAGTTTCAATTCTTGCATTTTATTTACTAGTTAGTTGTAAGAAGGTGAGGAAGGAATTGACACCCTCTTCCTCCACTTCTTCATAGATAGACGAAGGAATCAGTGCTTCTGCACCTGTCAGAATTCATGCAAAGGAACATCAATTTGTGTAACTTCTACCCTATTGATATCTTTTATATGATTCATGTTATCATGTTCCTTATAGATTCTCTCTATTATATAATGAGTAACATGAGCTAAATTCCTTTAGTTGAGATGTTCTAAACTTATAATGTTCTTTTGAGTAAGTTATTATGCTTTTAAGTGTTGTAGCATTTTGGGTCTTGTGTTATACTACATCCATCTTATTTTAAGGTTGATCTCTTACAATAAGTAGAGTTATATTCACAGACATGGTTTATAATTAGAAATCAAGACTAATAAGGGTGAGTGTTTTAATAAAGGCTTTGTTAAACTTGTTTTAATAAAGAAACTGTGTTAAAACCATGTTAAGTCCTAGACATAGGATAACATAGTCCTTAGGGTGAAACAGTGGGAACTTCAAAGGCAGGAGTGAACTTATTTAGCAAGCCCAGACATGGGAAGCTTGTCATGAAACTCTGAAGAAAGTAGCTGAAAAGCACACACTTATGCAACTGCACTCAATGCTACTGCACTTGATGCTTCTGCACTTGATGCTTCTGCATCATAGTGCTTCTGCATCTCTAAAAGCATAGAAACTCTCAAAAAAAGCATTATCTAGTAAAAACATCTCAACTATCTTTCTCAACTGATTTCCTTCATCTTATTTTTCATACTTGCACTCTGCTTGTACTTAAACTAAAAACCCCAAATTTTGTGAGTAGAATAGTAGTACTAATTTATATGCTTTCTAAACATACATAAAGTTAATCCAATCCCTGTGGGTTCGACCTTTCTTATCATTATATTACTTGTTTGTGACTGTGTATACTTGCACATCTTTTCACACACCAAGTTTTTGGCGCCGTTGCCGGGGATTGCCATTAATTTTTATTGTTTAGATTTATAAGTTAGTATTTTATTACTCTGGTAGTTATTTTTTGTGCAGAAACAGGTGCAGATGCACTAGCATATTCCCAAAAATAAGCCACCAGAATTTGAATTCAATCCAGAAATTGAAAGAAGGTTCAGGAGTTTGCTAAGACTTCAAAAGCAAAGGAATCAAGACTGCAGAAACATGTCTCATCACAGTGAAGGACAAAGCTCAAGATCAGCCTCAGTTGAAGGAGGACCTGGTTCACAGCATGATACTGAAGAAGGCCACAGAAATCAATTCATCAACATGGGTCCAATAGGTATGATTAATGATAGAAATAGACCCGTGAGGGATTATGCTATGTTTAATCATCAAAATATGCAAACAAGTATAGCAAGACCTCATATTGATGCTGTGCATTTTGAATTTAAACCCATGATGTTCCAAATGCTACAAACAATTGGTCAATTTGGTGGATCTCTCCATGAGGATCCCCATGAGCATTTAAAACAATTTGTAGAAGTATGTAGTAACTTTATCATTCCTGGTGTTAGTGAAGATGCCTTTAGATTTAAGCTATTTCCATACTCTTTAAAAGATAAGGCTAAATCATGGTTAAATTCAATGGAGCCTAATTCTATCCATTCATGGAATGAAATAGCTGAAAAATTCTTCGCAAAATATTTTCCACCCATTAAAAATGCCAGGATGAGAAATGATATTACATCTTTTAGACAAAAAGAATTTGAATCATTGTTTGAAGCATGGGAAAGATGGAAAGAACTTTTAAGAAAATGTCCACATCATGGTCTACCTATCATTATTCAAATGGAAACTTTTTACAATGGTTTAGAACCCCAAACCAGAATAATGCTTGATGCATCATCTGGGGGTGTGTTATTAAACTTATCTTATAATGAAGCATTGGAATTAATTGATAGAATTGCAACCAATAGTTCTAGTTGGCCTACTGAGAGGGTAAGTGCCCAAAAGAAACCATCAGGGGTACATGAAATCTGTGATATATCAGCCCTATCTGCTCAGTTAGCCTCTCTGACAAACTTGTTTAAAAACTTCACTTCAACCAGTGCATCTGCACCTAGTGCAGCTGCACCAACTAAAAACACTGCAGCTGCCATAGAACAAACCCCCCCCAGGAGACACAAGTTGTGTGTATTGTGGAGGAGGCCATTTGTATGAAGAATGTCCCAGCAACCCTGTCTCTGTCAATTTTGTAGGATATAACAGGAATAACAACCCTTACTCTAACACCTATAACCCTGGCTGGAAGAACCACCCAAATTTCAGATGGAACAATACTGGTGCATCTGCACCTGGTGCATCTGCACCTAGTACTTCTGCACCAGCCACACCACCAGAATTTCATTCACAGAACAACCAAAGACAACAACCACCTACCACTGATAACTCCTTAACAGCCTTGCTCAAGTCTTTCATTAGTGAAACCAGAACAGCTAGGCAAGCACAAGATGCCTCTATAAAAAATTTAGAAAATCAGGTGGGACAGTTAGCAACAGCTCTGTATCAAAGACCAACAGGTACATTACCATCAAATACAGAAGCTACCACAGCCCAAAGGCCAGGAAAGGAGCAGGTAAAAGCCATTGCTCTAAGAAGTGGAAAAGATCTTACAGATCCAGGTGAAGATCAAGGTGAAGGTAAGGGAGAAAAAAATAAAAATAAAAAAAATACTCATGGTGCAGAAGCACCAGATGCATCTGCATCTCCTGAAGTTCCAACTCCAAGGTTAGTTCCTGAATACCCTCCTCCTCCTTATCCTCAGAGGTTAAAAAAGGCACATGAGGAGAAACAATTCAGTAAGTTTCTTGAGATTTTAAAACAAATACACATCAATGTTCCCTTAGTTGAAGCACTTCATCAAATGCCTAATTATGCTAAATTTATGAAAGATGTGCTTTCAAAAAGAAGAAGATTAGGGGATTTTGAGACAGTTGCTATGTCTAAGGAATGCAGTCTAATTCTACAAAGCAAAATTCCAAGAAAACTAAAGGATCCTGGTAGCTTTACAGTCCCATTCTCAATAGGAAAATCTTATACAGGTCGTGCATTGTGTGATTTAGGTGCAAGTATCAACTTAATGCCTAAATCCATATTTACACAGCTGGGGATTGGAAATGCTAGGCCCACAACAGTAACACTTCAACTAGCTGATAGATCAATAGCTTATCCAGAAGGAATCATTGAAGATATTTTGGTGAAGGTTGACAAATTTGTATTCCCTGCAGATTTTGTTATTCTTGATTTTCATGCAGATAAAGAAGTCCCAGTCATTCTTGGGAGACCATTCTTAGCAACTGGAAAAGCACTAATTGATGTGCAAAAGGGAGAACTGACCATGAGAGTAAATGATCAAGAAGTAAAATTCAATGTGATGAGTGCTCTGAAGTATCCTGCTGAGGAAAGTGAAGAGTGCTCAGCAATCACCAACCTTGACCATTTGGTGCAGAAGCAATTTCAGAAACAGTATGATTATCTCACCAGTGCACTAGCACCAGATGCTTTTGCACCTCCTGAAGAAGAAATCTTGGAGAAAGACATTTTTTCAAGAGAAGCACCAGCACAAAAGGTATGGTCTAGAACTTTTGAATCTCTTAATTTAGAAGACCCTAACCTTAAAAAGAATTTACCCTCAATTGAACAACCTCCTAAGATAGAATTGAAAGAATTACCCAAACATTTGAAGTATGCTTTCTTAGGGGAAGATGATGCACTTCCAGTGATCATTGCCTCTGACTTAACAATAGAGCGGGAGCATGATCTCATTTGTACCTTAAGAAAGCATACAAAAGCTATAGGCTGGCAAATGGCAGACATAAAAGGAATTAGCCCTTCTATATGCATGCATAGGATAAATTTAGAAGATAACTCTAAAAATTATATAGAAGGGTGTTGCACCCCGAAAAATCCCGGCTTTGGGTTTCTCAATGTACAACGTGGAAAAATTTGGAGCCGCCACCAATATTTTAATTTTAAGACCAAAACATTGAAAAAAGGTCTTTTGGACAAGGCGGATGGTCTTTGAAAACTAGAGATATAGGTTCGGGGGTCGATTACGTGCGAGGAAGGTGTTAGCACCGCGCACGTCCTTTCTACCGAAAGGGAACCTCTAATTAAATGTGTGGTTTTAACATTTGATTTGAAAAATACCTAGATTTGCCTATTTATTTCTTATTTGAAAGCTTAATGAAAATTTTATTTTTTTTTTTTGCGAGGAAGGGGGGAAAAAGGGTTTTTAGAAAAAGTGCTTGACGGGACATGGCCCGCTCCTACGTATCTCCCGGTGCGATGGAGAATTCAAAGCTACGTAGTTCTTGGTAGAAAATGTTTGTGTGTTGGTGTTTTTTAATATAGGGGTTTTAGGATTGTGTGATCTGTGTTGAAGGACCACTGGGGGTCTGAAGGGCCGCTGGGGGCTGAAGGAGCGCTGGGGCTCTGAAGGACCACAGTTCACTTATCCTAAAACGATGATTAACCCGGCTCTGAAGGACCGACTTAATCCCCTACTTTGAAAATAAGATTTTTGATTTTTGAAAGAAATGTGTTTGCATTTTTTATTTAGAAATTATTTATTTTTGCGCTTGACAGGGGCGTGGCCCTGCTCCTACGTATCTCCGGGTGGAGAATCAAAGGCGACGTAGTTCTAGGTTGTCTTTTTGAAGAGTTTTTGTTTTTTTATCTTTTTTTGGTGAGTTTTTGAAATAGGAAGAGCATTAGTAAATGATTAAACTAGCAGAGGCTATGATGAATCACTACTAAATACTCGAAAAATGAGAGTTGTACCGCTAGTCAAACGAACAAAGGTTCTGATGGACTATTGATAACAACTCGTTTTTTATTATCTTTTTTGAAAGTGATTTTCGAAAGAGATTGATTTGTACGACGATCAAACTAACAAAGGTTATGATGGATCATCGTTTATTATTCTTATGGGAAAAGGATATTGCCACTAATAGCTAAACAAACAAAAGCTCTGATGAGCTACTAGCAATAATGGGTTTGAAAATGATTCCTTTGGTTTGTTTTGTGAAAATGATTTGTTTACGGTTGAAAAAGGATTTTTATTTGTTGCGCTTGACGAGAACGTGACTCGCTCCTACGTATCCCAAATGGGAATCAAAGCGACGTAGTTCTAACGAAAAATGTTTTTGAAAGGGTTTGAAAGATTTTTGGAAAAAGGGTGAAGGCACTATCAATGATTGATTACAAAAGTTTAAACACATTCAATTATCACGAAATCATGCATATGTTGAATATTTAATCAAGACTAAACATGCCAACATGATCAAGAGACCCACCTATCAGGGATGCAAGGTAAAAGTTCTCAAAGCAAGTGTGCGTGTAGGAGGGAGTGTATTTACCCTAATGACTCTATGCTACAACAGGCATGTAGACTTACGTCTTCATTAGGAGGTCATACACATGGATGGAATGGCACATTGAATCAAGACATTTAAAATGCGTCCAATAACAAGCAAGCAATTGATCATAGGCGTAGAATGATCTTAATTAAACTAAGGAACATATGAACAATGATTTCTCAATAACATGAGAAAAGGGGAAGTTGCATCAAGGCTAAGGTAAGCCTATCCTTTGCATTCATGAATATGTGTCCAAAGGTTAGTAACACAATCAAAGAGGAGGGAGCATCAAGGTTTTGGGAAACCCATCCTTTGCAATACCCCATGGACCTTAAACCACAAACCTAACTATCTTTTATTCATTAGGAAGTTAAAAGGGGGAGGTTGAATCATCTGGGACCATCTTCACCACTTAGACAATGATGCACTAGGCATAAGTGGGAATCATGTGGTTCATCATCAACAAGGACACTACAGCTAAATTAAATCACATAGGGCAATTTTGGCATGGGTCACAATGATTAAATTTTAACAAATGTAAAGACTGAAATACCTCTGATGAAGACAGATATTACAACTCTGAAGAACGCAAATCCCGACTAACCCTTGCAGGAGATCAGCTCAGACGGACCAACGGCGCGAATAGAGCAAAAATGAAGCGTAGAACTGGAAAATGAGATTTGCGAGAGTTGTCTTCTCAGATCTCGTGAAATGTGTGTGTGGAGCAATTCTTCTCTGATCTTGTGAGATGTGTCTGTGTTTTCTGATTTCGTGAAATCTCCCCCCCAAATGTGATTTGAGGCTGCCTATTTATAGGCTTAGGAAAGCGTAGAATTTTTTTAAAAACATTTATTGCAAGGATGAATCGATTGTTTGATGAAGTGTAACAAGTGCATAATCGATTCCTTGCCTTTGAAAAGTCACATGAATCGATTCCAAGCTTAGTTAAAATAGTGGGAATCGATTCTTGAGCCTTTGGAAATAATAAAGAATCGATTCTTGGTTCCTTTGAAAACAAGAGGAATCGATTTTCAGGACCTTTTGCATAGGTGAAAATCGATTCTTGCTTTAGTTAAAATAGTGGGAATCGATTCTTGAGCCTTTGGAAATAATAAAGAATCGATTCTTGGTTCCTTTGAAAACAAGAGGAATCGATTTTCAGGACCTTTTGCATAGGTGAAAATCGATTCTTCCTTTAGTTAGCACAATGAGGAATCGATTCATGGCCTAAGGAAGAGCTTGAAAATCGATTTCAAGGCCTATGCAAGAAGAGGGAAATCGATTTTCAGGACATCCTAAATAGGTGAAAATCGATTCTTCACTTAGTTAAAACAATTAGGAATCGATTCATGGCCTATGGAAGAGCCTGAAAATCGATTTCAAGGCCTATGCAATATACTATAAATCGATTCTTGGCCTTTGGAACAAAATAGAAATCAATTCTTGCTTTCCACAAAAATGCTTTTAGGTCTTTGCCATGCTTGCATAAAATATTTTCCAAAGCTTGCCATGCATGCACAACATATCTTTCAAAACCCTAATTTCTTAAAAAGTGCATTCTGATCCTAAAAATGATTTCAAAAACTTTGGAGCGGTTTCTAGGACCCAAAATGCATAGTTTATTTTTATGTGAAAAATTAAGGTTTGGACCTAAGCCGGACAAAATTGGGGTATGACAAAGGGCAAAGAAGGCTAAATCCTATAATGAAAGAGGTTGTAAAGAAAGAAATCATCAAGTGGCTAGATGCTGGAATCATATACCCCATATCTGATAGTGCATGGATAAGCCCTATTCATGGTGTTCCAAAGAAAGGAAGTATGACAGTAATAGCCAATGAAAAAAATGAATTGATACCAACAAGAACTGTTACAGGTTGGAGGATCTGTATGGATTATAGAAAAGTCAATAAAGCCACAAAGAAATATCACTTCCCTTTACCCTTCATTGACCAAATGTTAGATAGGTTGGCAGGTAAGGAGTTTTATTGTTTCTTAGATGGTTATTCAGGGTACAATCAGATTGCAATAGAACCTGAAGACCAACAAAAACCTACCTTTACATGCCCCTATGGAACATTTGCATTTAGAAGAATGCCTTTTGGACTCTGTAATGCACCTGCAACATTCCAAAGGTGCATGATGTCCATCTTTTCTGACTTCATTGAGCAATCAATGAAAGTATTCATGGATGATTTCTCAGTCTTTGGAAACACTTTTCAAACATGTTTATCAAATTTAGAGAAAATTCTCCAAAGATGTGAGGAAACAAACTTAGTACTTAATTGGGAGAAATGCCATTTCATGGTACAAGAAGGCATTGTATTAGGTCACAAAGTATCAAAGAAAGGTTTGGAAGTAGATCAAGCAAAGATTGAGGTCATTGAAAAACTGCCACCTCCAACAACTGTCAAGGGAATCAGAAGCTTCTTAGGCCATGCAGGCTTCTACAGAAGATTTATCAAAGATTTTTCAAGGACATCCAAACCATTATGTACACTCTTGCAAATTGATGCACCTTTTAACTTTGATGAGCCTTGTATGGAAGCATTCCAAAAACTCAAAAAAGCATTGGTAACTGCACCAGTAATTGTTACACCAGATTGGAGCAGGCCATTTGAATTAATGTGTGATGCCAGTGATTTTGCTGTAGGAGCTGTCTTAGGGCAAAGGTATGACAAAATCTTTCATTCTATTTATTATGCTAGCAAGACATTGATTGAAGCTCAAATGAATTATACTGTAACAGAAAAAGAATTGTTAGCAGTGGTTTTTGCATTTGATAAATTTAGATCCTACTTAGTTGGCACCAAAATTATTGTCTATACTGATCATGCTGCCATCAAGTACTTAATCTCCAAGAAAGATGCAAAACCAAGGTTAATAAGATGGATTCTCCTCCTTCAAGAATTTGATCTTGAAATCAGAGACAAAAAAGGGGGTGGAGAATCAGGTTGCTGACCATTTATCTAGACTTGAAGGTGAAAGAACAGGTACACAAAAGGGAGAGATCAAGGAGCACTAAGGGTCTGAAGGACCACTTAGGGTCTGAAGGAGCACTAAGGGTCTGAAGGACCACTTAGGGTCTGAAGGAGCACTAAGGCTCTGAAGGACCACTCAGGGTCTGAAGGAGCACTAAGGCTCTGAAGGTCTAATTCGCAGTCGATGCCTGGCGCATTGATTGGAGTTAAACTGAAGGACCGACGAGGTCTGAAGGGCATGCCTAAGCCTGATGGACCAATGGGTCTGATGGAGCGCAAACTAGCAACGGTACTAGTAAAACGGTCTGCTTGGGGGGTGGCCTTTTCCGAGCGGCCATGATGGGTCAAGATCAGATCCGGAACTGATATGTTGACCATGAAGGACGTCCACTGTGTCTTAGGCTGACACAACTAGTCTGAAGGACCCCTCGGGGTCTGAAGGACTTACCCGCAGCTCGAATACGAGGTGAAGTCTGCTTTTGAAGGGACACTTGGGTCCTGAAGGGATTCACGAATCCTGTTGGTTGATTGATTGAAATGTTCAGTGCTGCCGCACTGAATTGAGGTACCTGCATACGTCGGTTAATGCAAGGAATGGTGCATGGAGTATGAGTGCATGTTATGAGTGCATGTTATGCAAAGGCATGTTATGCATGTGCATGCAATGAGTGCATGTTATGCTATGATTTTGGTGCGATGCTGAATGTGGTGAAATGCTTTGGTTTATTTGATGGAATGCTAAATTGTGGACTTGACATTAGTCTGATTTAAGGATCACAACGAGTCTGGTTTATGGGCCGACAAGCCTGGTTTATGGAGCAATATGTGTCTGCATACTGGTCTGATTTATGGGCCCTAAAGGTCTGGTTTAAGGACACAAATGTCTGGTTTATGGATCACAATGATCTGGTTTAAGGACACAAAGGTCTGGTTTGACCGCATGGAATGCCAGTGTATGCAATGGAAGGCTTCGTTTTGTTTTTTTCTATGAGATGCATGATGCAAATGCCATGATTGCTATTTTCTTTTTCTTTCTCTTATGATGAATGCAAATGCCTGAATTTCTCTTTTTCTTTACTTTATTATCATTATTTTTATGCCTGATAAATGCATGATTTTGTGCATGATGAATGTAATGCATGACTGTGTTTGTTTATTGCCTCTTTTTTTTGCTTATTTTTTATTTTTGCTGGTTCAGCCAACCCGCGACACTCATGACACGAGACTGAGGAACCTGTTGGACTCGCGGGGCTCATGGGCCGAGTGCATGTTGGTCTTGACTTTGCTGGTTTGAAGCAATCGTGGATGTAGTTGCTCTCTCTTGCATGATTGACTGATTTTGAGGATGTGCTTTCTCTCAGGACTCTTAAGAATCTCGTAATGATTTGCAATGCTCTATGATATATGCACATGTTTTACAGTTCAGGACCATCATCATCATAAAACGTTTATTTTGAGCAGAAAAAGCAGAAAATAAAAGAGTGAACAGATACGAGAAATTTGAACTTTATTAATGCGGAAACCGGTCGCACAAGAAGTTACGCCGATTGTTTATTGCATTTGAGAGTTTAAACTATAAAAAGACACGAAAAAAGGGAGAAACTAAATTCTGACTGTCCGTCTCTGTGGAACAGTGCCAAACATCTATGTCCTTGACCTTGACCACTCCCTCATCCAAGCTTGTAGGAGAGTTGTATGCCTTTCTTTACTTTTCATGCCTAAGTTTTTAGACCCTAATTTTTGCCTGGATCGCCCTTTGCGGGTTTTCAATCCACCGGGTCGCTCTGATTTTGCCTAGGCCGCCCTTTGTGGGTTTTCAACCTAGCGAGCTAATTCTTACTTGGCTTGTCTTTCTCTTTTTTTTTTATATTTCTTTCAGGCATAATACTTCTTCACTTAATCTGAATTGACTGGATTCCCGAGATCTTCGCCGTCTATATTTATGAGTATCGGCGCTCCTCTGGAAAAAGCTTTCTTGACTTCATATGGACCGTCATAAGTGGGTATCAACTTCCCACGGAGTCAGTCTGGATAGGTAGGATCTTTTTGAGTACAAGGTCTCCTTCGCCGAATTCTCGAAGACGGACTTTCCTGCCGAAAGCTGCCTTCATCTTTTGTTGGTACAACTGGCCATGGCGCAGGGCAGCAATTCCTTTCTCTTTAATGAGATTCAGTTGATCTAGACGAGCTTGGACCCCCTTTTGCTTCTTCTAACTTGGCCTCCATGACTACTCGTGGAGAAGGTATCTCAACCTTGATGAGAAGAACTGCTTCTGACCCATACACTAGAGAAAAAAAGGGGGTTGCCCCTGTATGATTTCATGAATGTGAGTGCGACAAGGGATGAGATAGGTGTAGGATCAATTTCCCCAGTTGTAGGAGGGGTGAAGAGCGACAGAATTGCCCCACTTGGCATATTGTAAACAAGTGAATTTACTTGTCCTTGAGCTAAAACTTTGAGAAAACAACAGCAATCAATCATTGATCGGGATGGACCTTTCGGGATTGTGGTGTTTTGTGGAGGAGAGCTGAGTAAGCTTTAATGAAGTATTTGGGGCTAATGGCAGGATGGTTTTTATTCAGTGTTGGCTGTTGATCGATGATTTATGATGGTTAACTGGCTTGATGAGGTATTAGGAGGTTTTATTCCTGGCTAAGGGTCTGTGGAGGGCGGGCTGTCGAGGTCAAAGGAGAGTGTTTGCGGTTTATGAGAGGAGGGGTGCATGGAAATGAGAAAGTGTTTGAAGGTTTATTGAGACGAGGACCTTTTGGGTTTTGTGGTAACATGTATCAACTCACTATTTACATCTCTTTTGTATTTTTCTTTTGGTTTTGGGATTTTCCTTTTTGAATGATTTTTCCTTCTTTGACTTCTTCTTTTTCTTGAGCTTGGGTGAGCTGATAAAGAACGATGCACTCTTTTTTTTATTCGAGGTGATCCTTGTCTAAGGTGACTTTTGGATTTTTGGCTTTTTCTTGGCTTAAGATGGGTCGGAAAGCATTTTGTTTTTCTCTTTGGGATTTTCTTGGCTTAAGGTGGTTTTGGATATGGAATGGTAGTCCGACTTCATTTCAAATCATGATTGCTTATTTCCTCAAAAATTAACTCTGGGACAATAATTCACTTATTTTCATGCACTTGCCCTTCTTCTTTATTTCCTTTTTGCGCCCTAATTTTCCTTTATTGAAGTACCCATGTTGACCTCTTTCTTGTTCTCAGCGGTCCCCAAGTTGATCACTTCAGTGGATTCCCCGTGATGCTGAATAACCCTTTTTCCTTGCTTCATTAACTTTCTGGAGGATTTTCCCGGTCTTTCTCAACGTCCCCCTCTGCTTGATTAATAAGGTGATCAAAGTCAAAATATGGACCGTTGGCACTGTTATTTTGAGAGACAATTACTGTGGATTTGCTTTTTGCCGAGGCGAAAAAGCAGAATGGACGGTGAGACAAGCAAGCAAAAATAATAAAAAAAAGACACATGAAATGAAAAGGAATCGATTTTTTATTGATTGGAATTCAAAAACAACATTTTTATTGATGATGATGATTTAGAAAATAAAAACATGTGCGCCCCTAACAACTGGTCCTGTGGCCTTGGGCAGAGCCACAGGGTTGCATTACAAATGACTACTTTAAATCAAAGGTCCCAGGAGGATCAACAGTCTTTCAATTCTTTAATTCTTTCACCAGCACTGCAGCGACAAACCAGGTTTGCACCACCCTCTTCTGACTTAGTACCATCATTGATGACAGCAATTTGATCGTGTTGTTCCTCTTCCTCATCCCATCCTGTGGGCTGGATGTCTTCCATTCGGATTTGAGCACTCTCGGGAGCGTCATATCTAACCAAGTAGTCAAACTTTCCACTGGACTCCCCTAGGGTATCCCAACATCTCTCTTTCATAGGCACCGCTATTACTTCCTCATTGATTTCTTTTTCATCTTCAATATCATGGGTCCCTATCTGAACCACGCACCGATCTATCAGGTCTTGCAGGATCACCTTAAAGCTTTCGCAATTCCCCACGCATGCGGAATCAGCACATCCTTCTTCATGGCAACACCCCTTTTTAACCACTCCAGCATGACATAACTCAGAGTAGATAACATCCAACGGGGTCTTAACCTTCTTCACGTCCTTTACCAATTGCCCGACAGAGCCTTCTAAAGCATTGATAGCTGGCCTTTGATGATCTGGCACTGGATCAGTCGTTGTGCTTGGGCTGTCCTGTTTGAACGAGATCCACCTAGCATCTACTAGGTCTTGCACTACATGCTTGAAGGCTTTACAGTTCTCCACGACATGCCCCACCGCTCCCTCATGGAAGGCACAGGTACTGTTAGGGTTGTATCCTCTGAAATATGGTGGTCGGACGGGTTTCATTGGTCTTGTGGTAATGAGCTTGTTTGTGATGAGGTAGTTAAAGAGATCTGTGTATGGCATGGGGATGGAGTCAAACTGACGCGACTTTCTTCGTTCCCCTATAGCATTGTTGGCGCCAATAGGATTGCAGGGGACTCTTCCTCTTTTTATCTCGACTTCGAGTCTTGCCCCTACTCTGATCACATCTGAGAAGCTTGAAGGTCCCCTTCCGATCAGACGTTTGTAGAAAACAGCTGGGAGGGTATCCATGAACATAGACACTATTTCCTTCTCAGTCAACGGGGGCTTCACTTGTGCAGCTACACTTCTCCACCGCTGGGCATATTCCTCAAAAGACTCACGATCTTTCTTGCTCATAAACTGTAACTGAGACCGGTCTGGAGCTGGGTTCAAGTTATGCTGGTAGTACTTCAGAAATGCTTTAAAGAGATTCTTCCAACTATGAACATCGGAGGATGGCAGCTGCATATACCAGTCTAGAGACGCTCCAGTCAGACTGTTTTGAAAGAAATGGATCAGCACTTTATCATCATGGGCATAAGCTGCCATCTTCCTAACATACATCTTCAGATGGTTAGATGGACACCCAGTGTCGTGATATTGATCAAAGTCAGGTACTTTGAATTTAGGAGGAATGAAAGTAACAACTCCTTCAGGATTTTCAACAGCGATAGCCCCAACAGCGGCCTCACCCCTTTGCAGCATAGTCATTTCTTCGGTTATCTGTGCTTCTGGAGCTTGACTCTCCCGATCCAGCTGCTCAGGATTAAGAACCTCTGCAACTAACTCCTCTTGGCTCCGGCGGCCCTTATTCTTAAGATTTCGATTACTAGCCATCAACCTTGATTGCAGACGGGTGGAGTATCGGTGTTGGTGAACCAACTTACCTTTCATTTCTGTTTGTTTAGATTTTTATTACATAAGAATCAAGATAAATGTATGAATGGATGTATGAATGTATGTACAATGTTTACTTGATGCCGGGAACTACAGGTGCCTTATCTTGTCACAAGCGCATAAACTTTTTGTTTTTGATCTAGGAAGTGAAGTAAACGAGGAATCGAAATAGCAACTCAACCTTCTTCATAACTGGGAAGCGAGAAGTAAGTGAAGCCTTGCTATTCGATTCTATTCTAATGCACCTATGACAAGACGGTACACTATTTGGTGATCCCCAGCAAGCAAAATGCAAATGAGATGTAATATGAATGCAAGTAAATGAATGCGGTATGATGCAATTACGATATGAATGATGCGTGTGGAAAAAATAAAGGCGATGCATATGGACGGAAGTTCAAAAATTGAGGAGCCACGCTACGTGCCGCCTCACGCACTGGTTTATTTGATGAAGGGAAATATATTATTATTTTTTTTGAAAATGAGGACCGTACGTCATTTCATATGGACTGGTATGAGAAAGGCTACAGCGGTAACTCTTTCTTTCTTTTTTTTTTGAAAATGAAGTGGGCCATATGTCACTTCGTACGGACCGGCAAAAGAGAAGGCTACAATGGCAACCCTTTCCTCTTTTCTCTTTTTTTTTTTTTTTTTGAAAATTTCTTCTTTTATTCTAGTAAAGACATGCCTAAACTACAATGCAACATACAATTCGTATGCCCTCGTCTCCTACCAAGGTGGGAATCCTAAGTTCTAGGGCAACTTCAAAGGTTCCTCCTATGTAGTTCTAATTCACACCCTCACAAGGACACCAGAGCTACAGTCCCTTTCACAAAACTCCCCACAAATGCAGCAAACTGCTAGGTGTGAGGCATCATGAAAGAGCACAACTCTGGTTGAAACTTTCGCAAGTAGCCAAACGGACAAAGGTCCTGATGGGCTCTCACTACTCGAATCCACTCTCCTAAGTTTTTGCAGACCTGGGTTATGGTCCCACTCAAAACACATAGTCACAGGGTATAAGTGTAGTGTGTGTCAAGGGCATTTTCCCTAGCACTACCCCACCTGAAATGAAAACCAGAGCAGTCCAGACAAAAGCAAGCAATAACAAGTTTTCTACCCTAGGGTTTTATACCTGGAATATCTATAAACAAGGATATTGCTTACCTTAGGAAGAGGAGCCAAGAAGAGGGGATCATGGGGATTGGAAGAATGCATGGGCATAAACGATAAAAGAAAGGGAATAAGATGAGACAAGGAACAACATAGAAGAACACAAATGCATACGCCTACAATCAATGATAAGAAAGAAAGGCAAACAAGGTTTTTAATCAAATCAACAATACATTAAACCACACATTTAAATTAGTTAGGCTTGACCCTCGTCTTTTAAAAAAGAATCCCCAGTGGAGTCGCCAGCTGTTGCACCCCGAAAAATCCCCCTTTGGGTTTCTCAATGTACAACGTGGAAAAATTTGGAGCCGCCACCAATATTTTAATTTTAAGACCAAAACATTGAAAAAAGGTCTTTTGGACAAGGCGGATGGTCTTTGAAAACTAGAGATATAGGTTCGGGGGTCGATTACGTGCGAGGAAGGTGTTAGCACCGCGCACGTCCTTTCTACCGAAAGGGAACCTCTAATTAAATGTGTGGTTTTAACATTTGATTTGAAAAATACCTAGATTTGCCTATTTATTTCTTATTTGAAAGCTTAATGAAAATTTTATTTTTTTTTTGCGAGGAAGGGGGGAAAAAGGGTTTTTAGAAAAAGTGCTTGACGGGACATGGCCCGCTCTTACGTATCTCCCGGTGCGATGGAGAATTCAAAGCTACGTAGTTCTTGGTAGAAAATGTTTGTGTGTTGGTGTTTTTTAATATAGGGGTTTTAGGATTGTGTGATCTGTGTTGAAGGACCACTGGGGGTCTGAAGGGCCGCTGGGGGCTGAAGGAGCGCTGGGGCTCTGAAGGACCACAGTTCACTTATCCTAAAACGATGATTAACCCGGCTCTGAAGGACCGACTTAATCCCCTACTTTGAAAATAAGATTTTTGATTTTTGAAAGAAATGTGTTTGTATTTTTTATTTAGAAATTATTTATTTTTGCGCTTGACAGGGGCGTGGCCCTGCTCCTACGTATCTCCAGGTGGAGAATCAAAGGCGACGTAGTTCTAGGTTGTCTTTTTGAAGAGTTTTTGTTTTTTTATCTTTTTTTGGTGAGTTTTTGAAATAGGACGAGCATTAGTAAATGATTAAACTAGCAGAGGCTATGATGAATCACTACTAAATACTCGAAAAATGAGAGTTGTACCGCTAGTCAAACGAACAAAGGTTCTGATGGACTATTGATAACAACTCGTTTTTTATTATCTTTTTTGAAAGTGATTTTCGAAAGAGATTGATTTGTACGACGATAAAACTAACAAAGGTTACGATGGATCATCGTTTATTATTCTTATGGGAAAAGGATATTGCCACTAATAGCTAAACGAACAAAGGCTCTGATGAGCTACTAGCAATAATGGGTTTGAAAATGATTCCTTTTGTTTGTTTTGTGAAAATGATTTGTTTACGGTTGAAAAAGGATTTTTATTTGTTGCGCTTGACGAGAACGTGACTCGCTCCTACGTATCCCAAATGGGAATCAAAGCGACGTAGTTCTAACGAAAAATGTTTTTGAAAGGGTTTGAAAGATTTTTGGAAAAAGGGTGAAGGCACTATCAATGATTGATTACAAAAGTTTAAACACATTCAATTATCACGAAATCATGCATATGTTGAATATTTAATCAAGACTAAACATGCCAACATGATCAAGAGACCCACCTATCAGGGATGCAAGGTAAAAGCTCTCAAAGCAAGTGTGCGTGTAGGAGGGAGTGTATTTACCCTAATGACTCTATGCTACAACAGGCATGTAGACTTACGTCTTCATTAGGAGGTCATACACATGGATGGAATGGCACATTGAATCAAGACATTTAAAATGCGTCCAATAACAAGCAAGCAATTGATCATAGGCGTAGAATGATCTTAATTAAACTAAGGAACATATGAACAATGATTTCTCAATAACATGAGAAAAGGGGAAGTTGCATCAAGGCTAAGGTAAGCCTATCCTTTGCATTCATGAATATGTGTCCAAAGGTTAGTAACACAATCAAAGAGGAGGGAGCATCAAGGTTTTGGGAAACCCATCCTTTGCAATACCCCATGGACCTTAAACCACAAACCTAACTATCTTTTATTCATTAGGAAGTTAAAAGGGGGAGGTTGAATCATCTGGGACCATCTTCACCACTTAGACAATGATGCACTAGGCATAAGTGGGAATCATGTGGTTCATCATCAACAAGGACACTACAGCTAAATTAAATCACATAGGGCAATTTTGGCATGGGTCACAATGATTAAATTTTAACAAATGTAAA
Source organism: Astragalus membranaceus (assembly GCA_039519185.1). Taxonomy (NCBI): domain Eukaryota; kingdom Viridiplantae; phylum Streptophyta; class Magnoliopsida; order Fabales; family Fabaceae; genus Astragalus; species Astragalus membranaceus. The sequence goes on along the minus strand of CM076849.1, from coordinate 40,310,258 downwards.
GACTGAAATACCTCTGATGAAGACAGATATTACAACTCTGAAGAACGCAAATCCCGACTAACACTTGCAGGAGATCAGCTCAGACGGACCAACGGCGCGAATAGAGCAAAAATGAAGCGTAGAACTGGAAAATGAGATTTGCGAGAGTTGTCTTCTCAGATCTCGTGAAATGTGTGTGTGGAGCAATTCTTCTCTGATCTTGTGAGATGTGTCTGTGTTTTCTGATTTCGTGAAATCTCCCCCCCAAATGTGATTTGAGGCTGCCTATTTATAGGCTTAGGAAAGCGTAGAATTTTTTTAAAAACATTTATTGCAAGGATGAATCGATTGTTTGATGAAGTGTAACAAGTGCATAATCGATTCCTTGCCTTTGAAAAGTCACATGAATCGATTCCAAGCTTAGTTAAAATAGTGGGAATCGATTCTTGAGCCTTTGGAAATAATAAAGAATCGATTCTTGGTTCCTTTGAAAACAAGAGGAATCGATTTTCAGGACCTTTTGCATAGGTGAAAATCGATTCTTGCTTTAGTTAAAATAGTGGGAATCGATTCTTGAGCCTTTGGAAATAATAAAGAATCGATTCTTGGTTCCTTTGAAAACAAGAGGAATCGATTTTCAGGACCTTTTGCATAGGTGAAAATCGATTCTTCCTTTAGTTAGCACAATGAGGAATCGATTCATGGCCTAAGGAAGAGCTTGAAAATCGATTTCAAGGCCTATGCAAGAAGAGGGAAATCGATTTTCAGGACATCCTAAATAGGTGAAAATCGATTCTTCACTTAGTTAAAACAATTAGGAATCGATTCATGGCCTATGGAAGAGCCTGAAAATCGATTTCAAGGCCTATGCAATATACTATAAATCGATTCTTGGCCTTTGGAACAAAATAGAAATCAATTCTTGCTTTCCACAAAAATGCTTTTAGGTCTTTGCCATGCTTGCATAAAATATTTTCCAAAGCTTGCCATGCATGCACAACATATCTTTCAAAACCCTAATTTCTTAAAAAGTGCATTCTGACCCTAAAAATGATTTCAAAAACTTTGGAGCGGTTTCTAGGACCCAAAATGCATAATTTATTTTTGTGTGAAAAATTAAGGTTTGGACCTATGCCGGACAAAATTGGGGTATGACAAAGGGCAAAGAAGGCTAAATCCTATAATGAAAGAGGTTGTAAAGAAAGAAATCATCAAGTGGCTAGATGCTGGAATCATATACCCCATATCTGATAGTGCATGGATAAGCCCTATTCATGGTGTTCCAAAGAAAGGAGGTATGACAGTAATAGCCAATGAAAAAAACGAATTGATACCAACAAGAACTGTTACAGGTTGGAGGATCTGTATGGATTATAGAAAAGTCAATAAAGCCACAAAGAAATATCACTTCCCTTTACCCTTCATTGACCAAATGTTAGATAGGTTGGCAGGTAAGGAGTTTTATTGTTTCTTAGATGGTTATTCAGGGTACAATCAGATTGCAATAGAACCTGAAGACCAACAAAAACCTACCTTTACATGCCCCTATGGAACATTTGCATTTAGAAGAATGCCTTTTGGACTCTGTAATGCACCTGCAACATTCCAAAGGTGCATGATGTCCATCTTTTCTGACTTCATTGAGCAATCAATGAAAGTATTCATGGATGATTTCTCAGTCTTTGGAAACACTTTTCAAACATGTTTATCAAATTTAGAGAAAATTCTCCAAAGATGTGAGGAAACAAACTTAGTACTTAATTGGGAGAAATGCCATTTCATGGTACAAGAAGGCATTGTATTAGGTCACAAAGTATCAAAGAAAGGTTTGGAAGTAGATCAAGCAAAGATTGAGGTCATTGAAAAACTGCCACCTCCAACAACTGTCAAGGGAATCAGAAGCTTCTTAGGCCATGCAGGCTTCTACAGAAGATTTATCAAAGATTTTTCAAGGACATCCAAACCATTATGTACACTCTTGCAAATTGATGCACCTTTTAACTTTGATGAGCCTTGTATGGAAGCATTCCAAAAACTCAAAAAAGCATTGGTAACTGCACCAGTAATTGTTACACCAGATTGGAGCAGGCCATTTGAATTAATGTGTGATGCCAGTGATTTTGCTGTAGGAGCTGTCTTAGGGCAAAGGTATGACAAAATCTTTCATTCTATTTATTATGCTAGCAAGACATTGATTGAAGCTCAAATGAATTATACTGTAACAGAAAAAGAATTGTTAGCAGTGGTTTTTGCATTTGATAAATTTAGATCCTACTTAGTTGGCACCAAAATTATTGTCTATACTGATCATGCTGCCATCAAGTACTTAATCTCCAAGAAAGATGCAAAACCAAGGTTAATAAGATGGATTCTCCTCCTTCAAGAATTTGATCTTGAAATCAGAGACAAAAAAGGGGGTGGAGAATCAGGTTGCTGACCATTTATCTAGACTTGAAGGTGAAAGAACAGGTACACAAAAGGGAGAGATCAAGGAGCACTAAGGGTCTGAAGGACCACTTAGGGTCTGAAGGAGCACTAAGGGTCTGAAGGACCACTTAGGGTCTGAAGGAGCACTAAGGCTCTGAAGGACCACTCAGGGTCTGAAGGAGCACTAAGGCTTTGAAGGTCTAATTCGCAGTCGATGCCTGGCGCATTGATTGGAGTTAAACTGAAGGACCGACGAGGTCTGAAGGGCATGCCTAAGCCTGATGGACCAATGGGTCTGATGGAGCGCAAACTAGCAACGGTACTAGTAAAACGGTCTGCTTGGGGGGTGGCCTTTTCCGAGCGACCATGATGGGTCAAGATCAGATCCGGAACTGATATGTTGACCATGAAGGACGTCCACTGTGTCTTAGGCTGACACAACTAGTCTGAAGGACCCCTCGGGGTCTGAAGGACTTACCCGCAGCTCGAATACGAGGTGAAGTCTGCTTTTGAAGGGACACTTGGGTCCTGAAGGGATTCACGAATCCTGTTGGTTGATTGATTGAAATGTTCAGTGCTGCCGCACTGAATTGAGGTACCTGCATACGTCGGTTAATGCAAGGAATGGTGCATGGAGTATGAGTGCATGTTATGAGTGCATGTTATGCAAAGGCATGTTATGCATGTGCATGCAATGAGTGCATGTTATGCTATGATTTTGGTGCGATGCTGAATGTGGTGAAATGCTTTGGTTTATTTGATGGAATGCTAAATTATGGACTTGACATTAGTCTGATTTAAGGATTACAACGAGTCTGGTTTATGGGCCGACAAGCCTGGTTTATGGAGCAATATGTGTCTGCATACTGGTCTGATTTATGGGCCCTAAAGGTCTGGTTTAAGGACACAAATGTCTGGTTTATGGATCACAATGATCTGGTTTAAGGACACAAAGGTCTGGTTTGACCGCATGGAATGCCAGTGTATGCAATGGAAGGCTTCGTTTTGTTTTTTTCTATGAGATGCATGATGCAAATGCCATGATTGCTATTTTCTTTTTCTTTCTCTTATGATGAATGCAAATGCCTGAATTTCTCTTTTTCTTTACTTTATTATCATTATTTTTATGCCTGATAAATGCATGATTTTGTGCATGATGAATGTAATGCATGACTGTGTTTGTTTATTGCCTCTTTTTTTTGCTTATTTTTTATTTTTGCTGGTTCAGCCAACCCGCGACACTCATGACACGAGACTGAGGAACCTGTTGGACTCGCGGGGCTCATGGGCCGAGTGCATGTTGGTCTTGACTTTGCTGGTTTGAAGCAATCGTGGATGTAGTTGCTCTCTCTTGCATGATTGACTGATTTTGAGGATGTGCTTTCTCTCAGGACTCTTAAGAATCTCGTAATGATTTGCAATGCTCTATGATATATGCACATGTTTTACAGTTCAGGACCATCATCATCATAAAACGTTTATTTTGAGCAGAAAAAGCAGAAAATAAAAGAGTGAACAGATACGAGAAATTTGAACTTTATTAATGCGGAAACCGGTCGCACAAGAAGTTACGCCGATTGTTTATTGCATTTGAGAGTTTAAACTATAAAAAGACACGAAAAAAGGGAGAAACTAAATTCTGACTGTCCGTCTCTGTGGAACAGTGCCAAACATCTATGTCCTTGACCTTGACAACTCCCTCATCCAAGCTTGTAGGAGAGTTGTATGCCTTTCTTTACTTTTCATGCCTAAGTTTTTAGACCCTAATTTTTGCCTGGATCGCCCTTTGCGGGTTTTCAATCCACCGGGTCGCTCTGATTTTGCCTAGGCCGCCCTTTGTGGGTTTTCAACCTAGCGAGCTAATTCTTACTTGGCTTGTCTTTCTCTTTTTTTTTATATTTCTTTCACGCATAATACTTCTTCACTTAATCTGAATTGACTGGATTCCCGAGATCTTCGCCATCTATATTTATGAGTATCGGCGCTCCTCTGGAAAAAGCTTTCTTGACTTCATATGGACCGTCATAAGTGGGTATCAACTTCCCACGGAGTCAGTCTGGATAGGTAGGATCTTTTTGAGTACAAGGTCTCCTTCGCCGAATTCTCGAAGACGGACTTTCCTGCCGAAAGCTGCCTTCATCTTTTGTTGGTACAACTGGCCATGGCGCAGGGCAGCAATTCCTTTCTCTTTAATGAGATTCAGTTGATCTAGACGAGCTTGGACCCCCTTTTGCTTCTTCTAACTTGGCCTCCATGACTACTCGTGGAGAAGGTATCTCAACCTTGATGAGAAGAACTGCTTCTGACCCATACACTAGAGAAAAAAAGGGGGTTGCCCCTGTATGATTTCATGAATGTGAGTGCGACAAGGGATGAGATAGGTGTAGGATCAATTTCCCCAGTTGTAGGAGGGGTGAAGAGCGACAGAATTGCCCCACTTGGCATATTGTAAACAAGTGAATTTACTTGTCCTTGAGCTAAAACTTTGAGAAAACAACAGCAATCAATCATTGATCGGGATGGACCTTTCGGGATTGTGGTGTTTTGTGGAGGAGAGCTGAGTAAGCTTTAATGAAGTATTTGGGGCTAATGGCAGGATGGTTTTTATTCAGTGTTGGCTGTTGATCGATGATTTATGATGGTTAACTGGCTTGATGAGGTATTAGGAGGTTTTATTCCTGGCTAAGGGTCTGTGGAGGGCGGGCTGTCGAGGTCAAAGGAGAGTGTTTGCGGTTTATGAGAGGAGGGGTGCATGGAAATGAGAAAGTGTTTGAAGGTTTATTGAGACGAGGACCTTTTGGGTTTTGTGGTAACATGTATCAACTCACTATTTACATCTCTTTTGTATTTTTCTTTTGGTTTTGGGATTTTCCTTTTTGAATGATTTTTCCTTCTTTGACTTCTTCTTTTTCTTGAGCTTGGGTGAGCTGATAAAGAACGATGCACTGTTTTTTTTATTCGAGGTGATCCTTGTCTAAGGTGACTTTTGGATTTTTGGCTTTTTCTTGGCTTAAGATGGGTCGGAAAGCATTTTGTTTTTCTCTTTGGGATTTTCTTGGCTTAAGGTGGTTTTGGATATGGAATGGTAGTCCGACTTCATTTCAAATCATGATTGCTTATTTCCTCAAAAATTAACTCTGGGACAATAATTCACTTATTTTCATGCACTTGCCCTTCTTCTTTATTTCCTTTTTGCGCCCTAATTTTCCTTTATTGAAGTACCCATCTTGACCTCTTTCTTGTTCTCAGCGGTCCCCAAGTTGATCACTTCAGTGGATTCCCCGTGATGCTGAATAACCCTTTTTCCTTGCTTCATTAACTTTCTGGAGGATTTTCCCGGTCTTTCTCAACGTCCCCCTCTGCTTGATTAATAAGGTGATCAAAGTCAAAATATGGACCGTTGGCACTGTTATTTTGAGAGACAATTACTGTGGATTTGCTTTTTGCCGAGGCGAAAAAGCAGAATGGACGGTGAGACAAGCAAGCAAAAATAATAAAAAAAAGACACATGAAATGAAAAGGAATCGATTTTTTATTGATTGGAATTCAAAAACAACATTTTTATTGATGATGATGATTTAGAAAATAAAAACATGTGCGCCCCTAACAACTGGTCCTGTGGCCTTGGGCAGAGCCACAGGGTTGCATTACAAATGACTACTTTAAATCAAAGGTCCCAGGAGGATCAACAGTCTTTCAATTCTTTAATTCTTTCACCAGCACTGCAGCGACAAACCAGGTTTGCACCACCCTCTTCTGACTTAGTACCATCATTGATGACAGCAATTTGATCGTGTTGTTCCTCTTCCTCATCCCATCCTGTGGGCTGGATGTCTTCCATTCGGATTTGAGCACTCTCGGGAGCGTCATATCTAACCAAGTAGTCAAACTTTCCACTGGACTCCCCTAGGGTATCCCAACATCTCTCTTTCATAGGCACCGCTATTACTTCCTCATTGATTTCTTTTTCATCTTCAATATCATGGGTCCCTATCTGAACCACGCACCGATCTATCAGGTCTTGCAGGATCACCTTAAAGCTTTCGCAATTCCCCACGCATGCGGAATCAGCACATCCTTCTTCATGGCAACACCCCTTTTTAACCACTCCAGCATGACATAACTCAGAGTAGATAACATCCAACGGGGTCTTAACCTTCTTCACGTCCTTTACCAATTGCCCGACAGAACCTTCTAAAGCATTGATAGCTGGCCTTTGATGATCTGGCACTGGATCAGTCGTTGTGCTTGGGCTGTCCTGTTTGAACGAGATCCACCTAGCATCTACTAGGTCTTGCACTACATGCTTGAAGGCTTTACAGTTCTCCACGACATGCCCCACCGCTCCCTCATGGAAGGCACAGGTACTGTTAGGGTTGTATCCTCTGAAATATGGTGGTCGGACGGGTTTCATTGGTCTTGTGGTAATGAGCTTGTTTGTGATGAGGTAGTTAAAGAGATCTGTGTATGGCATGGGGATGGAGTCAAACTGACGCGACTTTCTTCGTTCCCCTATAGCATTGTTGGCGCCAATAGGATTGCAGGGGACTCTTCCTCTTTTTATCTCGACTTCGAGTCTTGCCCCTACTCTGATCACATCTGAGAAGCTTGAAGGTCCCCTTCCGATCAGACGTTTGTAGAAACAGCTGGGAGGGTATCCATGAACATAGACACTATTTCCTTCTCAGTCAACGGGGGCTTCACTTGTGCAGCTACACTTCTCCACCGCTGGGCATATTCCTCAAAAGACTCACGATCTTTCTTGCTCATAAACTGTAACTGAGACCGGTCTGGAGCTGGGTTCAAGTTATGCTGGTAGTACTTCAGAAATGCTTTAAAGAGATTCTTCCAACTATGAACATCGGAGGATGGCAGCTGCATATACCAGTCTAGAGACGCTCCAGTCAGACTGTTTTGAAAGAAATGGATCAGCACTTTATCATCATGGGCATAAGCTGCCATCTTCCTAACATACATCTTCAGATGGTTAGATGGACACCCAGTGCCGTGATATTGATCAAAGTCAGGTACTTTGAATTTAGGAGGAATGAAAGTAACAACTCCTTCAGGATTTTCAACAGCGATAGCCCCAACAGCGGCCTCACCCCTCTGCAGCATAGTCATTTCTTCGGTTATCTGTGCTTCTGGAGCTTGACTCTCCCGATCCAGATGCTCAGGATTAAGAACCTCTGCAACTAACTCCTCTTGGCTCCGGCGGCCCTTATTCTTAAGATTTCGATTACTAGCCATCAACCTTGATTGCAGACGGGTGGAGTATCGGTGTTGGTGAACCAGCTTAGCTTTCATTTCTGTTTGTTTAGATTTTTATTACATAAGAATCATGATAAATGTATGAATGGATGTATGAATGTATGTACAATGTTTACTTGATGCCGGGAACTACAGGTGCCTTATCTTGTCACAAGCGCATAAACTTTTTGTTTTTGATCTAGGAAGTGAAGTAAACGAGGAATCGAAATAGCAACTCAACCTTCTTCATAACTGGGAAGCGAGAAGTAAGTGAAGCCTTGCTATTCGATTCTATTCTGATGCACCTATGACAAGACGGTACACTATTTGGTGATCCCCAGCAAGCAAAATGCAAATGAGATGTAATATGAATGCAAGTAAATGAATGCGGTATGATGCAATTACGATATGAATGATGCGTGTGGAAAAAATAAAGGCGATGCATATGGACGGAAGTTCAAAAATTGAGGAGCCACGCTACGTGCCGCCTCACGCACTGGTTTATTTGATGAAGGGAAATATATTATTATTTTTTTTGAAAATGAGGACCGTACGTCATTTCATATGGACCGGTATGAGAAAGGCTACAGCGGTAACTCTTTCTTTCTTTTTTTTTTGAAAATGAAGTGGGCCATATGTCACTTCGTACGGACCGGCAAAAGAGAAGGCTACAATGGCAACCCTTTCCTCTTTTCTCTTTTTTTTTTTTTTTTTTTTTGAAAATTTCTTCTTTTATTCTAGTAAAGACATGCCTAAACTACAATGCAACATACAATTCGTATGCCCTCGTGTCCTACCAAGGTGGGAATCCTAAGTTCTAGGGCAACTTCAAAGGTTCCTCCTATGTAGTTCTAATTCACACCCTCACAAGGACACCAGAGCTACAGTCCCTTTCACAAAACTCCCCACAAATGCAGCAAACTGCTAGGTGTGAGGCATCATGAAAGAGCACAACTCTGGTTGAAACTTTCGCAAGTAGCCAAACGGACAAAGGTCCTGATGGGCTCTCACTACTCGAATCCACTCTCCTAAGTTTTTGCAGACCTGGGTTATGGTCCCACTCAAAACACATAGTCACAGGGTATAAGTGTAGTGTGTGTCAAGGGCATTTTCCCTAGCACTACCCCACCTGAAATGAAAACCAGAGCAGTCCAGACAAAAGCAAGCAATAACAAGTTATCTACCCTAGGGTTTTATACCTGGAATATCTATAAACAAGGATATTGCTTACCTTAGGAAGAGGAGCCAAGAAGAGGGGATCATGGGGATTGGAAGAATGCATGGGCATAAACGATAAAAGAAAGGGAATAAGATGAGACAAGGAACAACATAGAAGAACACAAATGCATACGCCTACAATCAATGATAAGAAAGAAAGGAAAACAAGGTTTTTAATCAAATCAACAATACATTAAACCACACATTTAAATTAGTTAGGCTTGACCCTCGTCTTTTAAAAAAGAATCCCCAGTGGAGTCGCCAGCTGTTGCACCCCGAAAAATCCCCCTTTGGGTTTCTCAATGTACAACGTGGAAAAATTTGGAGCCGCCACCAATATTTTAATTTTAAGACCAAAACATTGAAAAAAGGTCTTTTGGACAAGGCGGATGGTCTTTGAAAACTAGAGATATAGGTTCGGGGGTCGATTACGTGCGAGGAAGGTGTTAGCACCGCGCACGTCCTTTCTACCGAAAGGGAACCTCTAATTAAATGTGTGGTTTTAACATTTGATTTGAAAAATACCTAGATTTGCCTATTTATTTCTTATTTGAAAGCTTAATGAAAATTTTATTTTTTTTTGCGAGGAAGGGGGGAAAAAGGGTTTTTAGAAAAAGTGCTTGACGGGACATGGCCCGCTCCTACGTATCTCCCGGTGCGATGGAGAATTCAAAGCTACGTAGTTCTTGGTAGAAAATGTTTGTGTGTTGGTGTTTTTTAATATAGGGGTTTTATGATTGTGTGATCTGTGTTGAAGGACCACTGGGGGTCTGAAGGGCCGCTGGGGGCTGAAGGAGCGCTGGGGCTCTGAAGGACCACAGTTCACTTATCCTAAAACGATGATTAACCCGGCTCTAAAGGACCGACTTAATCCCCTACTTTGAAAATAAGATTTTTGATTTTTGAAAGAAATGTGTTTGTATTTTTTATTTAGAAATTATTTATTTTTGCGCTTGACAGGGGCGTGGCCCTGCTCCTACGTATCTCCAGGTGGAGAATCAAAGGCGACGTAGTTCTAGGTTGTCTTTTTGAAGAGTTTTTGTTTTTTTATCTTTTTTTGGTGAGTTTTTGAAATAGGACGAGCATTAGTAAATGATTAAACTAGCAGAGGCTATGATGAATCACTACTAAATACTCGAAAAATGAGAGTTGTACCGCTAGTCAAACGAACAAAGGTTCTGATGGACTATTGATAACAACTCGTTTTTTATTATCTTTTTTGAAAGTGATTTTCGAAAGAGATTGATTTGTACGACGATCAAACTAACAAAGGTTATGATGGATCATCGTTTATTATTCTTATGGGAAAAGGATATTGCCACTAATAGCTAAACGAACAAAGGCTCTGATGAGCTACTAGCAATAATGGGTTTGAAAATGATTCCTTTTGTTTGTTTTGTGAAAATGATTTGTTTACGGTTGAAAAAGGATTTTTATTTGTTGCGCTTGACGAGAACGTGACTCGCTCCTACGTATCCCAAATGGGAATCAAAGCGACGTAGTTCTAACGAAAAATGTTTTTGAAAGGGTTTGAAAGATTTTTGGAAAAAGGGTGAAGGCACTATCAATGATTGATTACAAAAGTTTAAACACATTCAATTATCACGAAATCATGCATATGTTGAATATTTAATCAAGACTAAACATGCCAACATGATCAAGAGACCCACCTATCAGGGATGCAAGGTAAAAGTTCTCAAAGCAAGTGTGCGTGTAGGAGGGAGTGTATTTACCCTAATGACTCTATGCTACAACAGGCATGTAGACTTACGTCTTCATTAGGAGGTCATACACATGGATGGAATGGCACATTGAATCAAGACATTTAAAATGCGTCCAATAACAAGCAAGCAATTGATCATAGGCGTAGAATGATCTTAATTAAACTAAGGAACATATGAACAATGATTTCTCAATAACATGAGAAAAGGGGAAGTTGCATCAAGGCTAAGGTAAGCCTATCCTTTGCATTCATGAATATGTGTCCAAAGGTTAGTAACACAATCAAAGAGGAGGGAGCATCAAGGTTTTGGGAAACCCATCCTTTGCAATACCCCATGGACCTTAAACCACAAACCTAACTATCTTTTATTCATTAGGAAGTTAAAAGGGGGAGGTTGAATCATCTGGGACCATCTTCACCACTTAGACAATGATGCACTAGGCATAAGTGGGAATCATGTGGTTCATCATCAACAAGGACACTACAGCTAAATTAAATCACATAGGGCAATTTTGGCATGGGTCACAATGATTAAATTTTAACAAATGTAAAGACTGAAATACCTCTGATGAAGACAGATATTACAACTCTGAAGAACGCAAATCCCGACTAACCCTTGCAGGAGATCAGCTCAGACGGACCAACGGCGCGAATAGAGCAAAAATGAAGCGTAGAACTGGAAAATGAGATTTGCGAGAGTTGTCTTCTCAGATCTCGTGAAATGTGTGTGTGGAGCAATTCTTCTCTGATCTTGTGAGATGTGTCTGTGTTTTCTGATTTCGTGAAATCTCCCCCCCAAATGTGATTTGAGGCTGCCTATTTATAGGCTTAGGAAAGCGTAGAATTTTTTTAAAAACATTTATTGCAAGGATGAATCGATTGTTTGATGAAGTGTAACAAGTGCATAATCGATTCCTTGCCTTTGAAAAGTCACATGAATCGATTCCAAGCTTAGTTAAAATAGTGGGAATCGATTCTTGAGCCTTTGGAAATAATAAAGAATCGATTCTTGGTTCCTTTGAAAACAAGAGGAATCGATTTTCAGGACCTTTTGCATAGGTGAAAATCGATTCTTGCTTTAGTTAAAATAGTGGGAATCGATTCTTGAGCCTTTGGAAATAATAAAGAATCGATTCTTGGTTCCTTTGAAAACAAGAGGAATCGATTTTCAGGACCTTTTGCATAGGTGAAAATCGATTCTTCCTTTAGTTAGCACAATGAGGAATCGATTCATGGCCTAAGGAAGAGCTTGAAAATCGATTTCAAGGCCTATGCAAGAAGAGGGAAATCGATTTTCAGGACATCCTAAATAGGTGAAAATCGATTCTTCACTTAGTTAAAACAATTAGGAATCGATTCATGGCCTATGGAAGAGCCTGAAAATCGATTTCAAGGCCTATGCAATATACTATAAATCGATTCTTGGCCTTTGGAACAAAATAGAAATCAATTCTTGCTTTCCACAAAAATGCTTTTAGGTCTTTGCCATGCTTGCATAAAATATTTTCCAAAGCTTGCCATGCATGCACAACACATATCTTTCAAAACCCTAATTTCTTAAAAAGTGCATTCTGACCCTAAAAATGATTTCAAAAACTTTGGAGCGGTTTCTAGGACCCAAAATGCATAGTTTATTTTTGTGTGAAAAATTAAGGTTTGGACCTAAGCCGGGCAAAATTGGGGTATGACAAAGGGCAAAGAAGGCTAAATCCTATAATGAAAGAGGTTGTAAAGAAAGAAATCATCAAGTGGCTAGATGCTGGAATCATATACCCCATATCTGATAGTGCATGGATAAGCCCTATTCATGGTGTTCCAAAGAAAGGAGGTATGACAGTAATAGCCAATGAAAAAAATGAATTGATACCAACAAGAACTGTTACAGGTTGGAGGATCTGTATGGATTATAGAAAAGTCAATAAAGCCACAAAGAAATATCACTTCCCTTTACCCTTCATTGACCAAATGTTAGATAGGTTGGCAGGTAAGGAGTTTTATTGTTTCTTAGATGGTTATTCAGGGTACAATCAGATTGCAATAGAACCTGAAGACCAACAAAAACCTACCTTTACATGCCCCTATGGAACATTTGCATTTAGAAGAATGCCTTTTGGACTCTGTAATGCACCTGCAACATTCCAAAGGTGCATGATGTCCATCTTTTCTGACTTCATTGAGCAATCAATGAAAGTATTCATGGATGATTTCTCAGTCTTTGGAAACACTTTTCAAACATGTTTATCAAATTTAGAGAAAATTCTCCAAAGATGTGAGGAAACAAACTTAGTACTTAATTGGGAGAAATGCCATTTCATGGTACAAGAAGGCATTGTATTAGGTCACAAAGTATCAAAGAAAGGTTTGGAAGTAGATCAAGCAAAGATTGAGGTCATTGAAAAACTGCCACCTCCAACAACTGTCAAGGGAATCAGAAGCTTCTTAGGCCATGCAGGCTTCTACAGAAGATTTATCAAAGATTTTTCAAGGACATCCAAACCATTATGTACACTCTTGCAAATTGATGCACCTTTTAACTTTGATGAGCCTTGTATGGAAGCATTCCAAAAACTCAAAAAAGCATTGGTAACTGCACCAGTAATTGTTACACCAGATTGGAGCAGGCCATTTGAATTAATGTGTGATGCCAGTGATTTTGCTGTAGGAGCTGTCTTAGGGCAAAGGTATGACAAAATCTTTCATTCTATTTATTATGCTAGCAAGACATTGATTGAAGCTCAAATGAATTATACTGTAACAGAAAAAGAATTGTTAGCAGTGGTTTTTGCATTTGATAAATTTAGATCCTACTTAGTTGGCACCAAAATTATTGTCTATACTGATCATGCTGCCATCAAGTACTTAATCTCCAAGAAAGATGCAAAACCAAGGTTAATAAGATGGATTCTCCTCCTTCAAGAATTTGATCTTGAAATCAGAGACAAAAAAGGGGGTGGAGAATCAGGTTGCTGACCATTTATCTAGACTTGAAGGTGAAAGAACAGGTACACAAAAGGGAGAGATCAAGGAAAGCTTTCCTGATGAAAAACTGTTAGCCATAACTCTAACAGCACCTAGTGCTTCTGCACCTAGTGCTTCTGCACCTTGGTTTGCTGACATTGTTAACTTTCTAGTAAGCAAGGTGGTACCAGTGAACATGACTTACCAGCAAAGAAGGAGATTTTTTCACATAATCAAGGAATATCACTGGGATGAACCATTTCTCTACAAAATTTGTCCAGACCAATTAATGAGGAAATGCATCCCCTAAGAAGAACAGCAAGCAGTGCTTCTGCACTGCCATGCTGCACCATATGGAGGTCACTTTGGATGCAACAGAACAGCAGCTAAGGTACTACAGTCTGGTTATTATTGGCCAACTTTATTTAAAGATGCATATTCAATGGTCAAAACTTGTGACAAATGTCAAAGAGCAGGTAATATTTCTGAAAAACATGAAATGCCTAGAACCAATATATTAGAAATTGAACTTTTTGATGTATGGGGCATGGATTTCATGGGACCATTTCAACCTTCTTTTGGCAAACAATATATCTTAGTAGCTGTAGATTATGTGTCTAAATGGGTAGAGGCAGTAGCATTGCCTAATAATGATGCCAAATCTGTTAGCAAATTCCTTTTGAAAAACATTTTTACAAGGTTTGGCACCCCTAGGGCAATTATCAATGATGAAGGATCACATTTTTGCAATAAACTTATTGAAAATCTTCTTGCAAAATATGGGATTAAGCATAAAATTGCTACAGCCTACCACCCACAAACAAGTGGGCAAGCTGAGCTATCAAATAGGGAAATTAAAAGAATGCTTGAAAAAATGGTTGGACCATCTAGAAAAGATTGGTCCTTACATTTAGATGAATCATTATGGGCATACAGAACAGCTTTTAAAACACCATTAGGTATGTCCCCCTATAGATTAGTCTATGGCAAGGCATGCCATCTGCCAGTTGAGCTGGAAAACAAATCTTATTGGGCTATGAAAAAGCTAAATTATGATCTCAACAAAGCAGTAGCACAAAGGTTTTTAGAATTGAATGAATTAGATGAATTTAGGCAATTCTCATATGAGAATGCAGAAATTTACAAAACAAAAACCAAAGCTTGGCATGACAAGAAAATCCAAAGAAGAGAGCTTAGAGAAGGAGGAATGGTCTTGCTATACAATTCCAGGTTGAAATTATTTCCTGGAAAACTGAGATCAAGATGGTCAGGGCCATTAGCTCATCAAAATTTACCCCCATGGTGCAGTTAATTTATATGATGCAACCACAAACACCACTTTCAAGGTAAATGGGCAGAGAGTCAAAATGTACTATGGTGAACATGTGGTGAGGGATAAACTCACCACCCATTTTCAAAATCTCTAAGAAAAGGAGATAGTCAGGCTGAAAGACTCTTAAAACAAGCGCTTATGGGAGGCAACCCATGTTATTAAATATTTAGTTATGCAATTTTTGTTCAAATTAATGTTTTTCAAGTGTTTTGTAGGAACACAGGTTTTTAGTGCTTCTGCACTTAGGTGCATCTGCACCTAACAGCTCTTCAGTGCTACTGCACCAGAATTTCAAAAATTTAAAAATACACTTGGGTGAAAAACTTTTCAAAAACTGCCAGCACAACAAAATAGCAGTTGTGATCTGTGACATAGACTTTGTGTGGTGTCACCTAGCCCCCCACGTGTCCTCACGCATGCAAGTTACACTCACACACCCTAACGGCTACTACCAAGCATTAATCACACTCAAACTTCCTCAAAGTGACCGTTTCCCTTCACCACTAATCATTCTATCACTCACAGAAACCGCAATTCACGAAATCCCTTTCTCTATCAAGAAAATCCCCAATTTCTAAGAATACGAAGTACCATCTCCTTGCAAAAAAATTCAAAATTCCTTGCCAACAATCAACAATGGTTCGCAAACAAAGCGCAAACAAGGCCTTAGGCAAGAGCAAGGCCAGCACAGTAACCTCATCACCACAACATCCAAAAAAGCAATCCAGTGCTACTGCACCTGCTCCAAGTACTGTGGACCCTAAAATTGCACATTTCCGGGAAAGGAAATTTCTCCCTGAGCGAGGCTACAGTCTAATGAAGGCTCACCAAATTTCATGGCAACAGTCTCAAGTCTCAACTGGGATCTGTTTATACAACACAGAGCTTTCTATCTGGAGCAGGTGGTCAGGGAATTCTACTCTGGAATTCAAGGCAACAAACAAGGTAACATGCATGATCATTCTGTGATAAGAGGTAGAAAAGTTTATTTTAGTGCTGATAGAATCAATACTCACTATAATCTAGTCTATTCTGGGACTGATTTCAAAGAAAAAGTAGAGAACTATGGTAAGAAGGAGATGGAAAGAATCAAATCTAGGATTGCTGTGAAAAACTCCAAGTGGGATAAGATTTCCAATACAGAATTCAAATTAAAAAACAGATACTTAATCCCTGAGTTAGGCAACTGGTATCTGTTCATTGATTGTTCTATTTTCCCTACATCCCACACATACACACTGTCAAAAGATAGATTGATCCTATTGGATGCAATCTTAACACAAAAAAATGTGGATAAAGGGAAAATTATCAATAAACAGATCCTAGATTGTGCAGCAAGAAAGGAAGGATTTATATTTTTCCCATGCTTAATCACTGAACTATGTATGAAACAAGGGGTGGATATGAGTCCTGAGGAACATAAGCAAAGAAAATATCCTCCAGGCCCACTGTCTGCTGAGATGAAAGAAAGAACAAAAATTAAAACTGAAGAAACTAGCCTAGTGCAGGAGCACTTAGTGCAGAAGCACCAGGCAGTTTGGAAATTTCAGCAAGAACAGCATGAGTGGCTACAACTTAGGTTAATGGAGATATCTCAGGTACCAACCCAGATAGAAACCCCAGTGTTCCCAACATGGGTCTTTCAGAGCCCAGAACAAGAAGAAGAGGAGGGAAAAGAAGAAGAAAAGGAGGAAGAAAAGGAAGAGAGTGAAGAGAAAAAGAAAAAAATAATGAAAAGAAAGAAGGAGACTAGCAGGAAACAGAAAGGGAAGAAGAAAAGAATGAAGAAGAGGAAGAACTACTGAGTGAAGGACTAGTTGAGACTGATGAAGATGAGACATTGACAAGAATGGTGAAGGAAATGGAGAGAAATAGAGATGAAGAGGATGATGATACCACTGAAAGTACAGACAAAAGTGGGGAGGAAGAGGAAGAGAATATGAGCATGGAGGAAATTCTAAGAAAGAAATATGAGGCTGGATCCCAAGCAGAACCACTCCTCACCCAAGTCACTCCACCAACCCACCCCCAACCAGAAAATCAACATCACCCTCCACAGGAAAGACACCTACCCCTCCACCATCACCCATTCCACAGTCATCATCACCATCAACCATCTTCCAAGAAAGCCAACCTGAACAAGAACCAGCCACACAAACTTCTAACATTATTTTTGAGAAACAAACTTTGCAGGTTATTCAAGAGGAAGCAATGGAAGAAGAAGAAGAAACCAGCCCTGAAGAAGAAGATCAACCAGCAACTGATGCTTCTGCACCTAGTGCAGATGCATCTCAAGGTGTTCCAGTTGTGACAATCATACCAAAGAACAAAGAAGATACTGTCAAACTGGTGCTGGAAGAGCTGGCACAAAAGAAAAGAGAAGAACTGGGCAACACCCAGAAATTCTTCAAGAAAGCTGTTGAAACCAGTGTGAAGGAAAGTCAAGGATTGGAAGGTGCAGAATACAGCAAAGCACAAAGAGAAGAAGCTGAAAAGGAGGACCCACGGAAGGAGAAAGACCAACCAAAAGAAGCTGAGGTGACACTTGAGCAACCACCAGAACAACAAACAGAAGACAGAACTACTGCTGAACAAATAAGTGCAGAAGCACCTGGTGCATCTGCACCTACAGAAACAGCAACAGAGGTGGTTGGTGCAGATGCACTTGGTGCAGAAGCACCAAAGGTTGAAGGGGCAAAGAAGAAGAAACAGAAGGTCAAACACATGCCCAGCAGAACCAGCTCCAGAATCAAAAGTGGTGCCAAGAAAGAGTAAACTCTTTCATGTTGTTATTTTATAAGTACTTTTTAATGTTCTACTCGTATCCCACATGTATTAACCCCCCTCCCCATTTTGAAACAAAAAATTACTTTTTCTAACTCAACTTAGAGCAGGGAGGACACTGCTCAACTTTAAGTTGGGAGGGAGAAAAACACTTTTAATCTACTATATGCATGTGCTGATATGTTTTTAGTAAGTATGCATGTCTAAGTTTTGTTATTTCCTTATATATGCAAAATATAGTATAGCTATTTTCAAATTTTGTGATGCAATCAACAAAGTTTCTTTTGAAATTTTTTCAGGAAATTGTTTTACAAAAACATCAGTCACACAAACCTGTTGAATTACATCAAATTGTTTTTATGTCAAAGTAAGATTTGAGAATTTTTGAAGCATGATCAGCTTGAAATCTTTTTTACAAAACTTAGCTAAATGCATTCTTTGAACTAAGTTTTAATGATGAATGAAAGAAAAAGAAAAAGAAAGCCTTGTTTTCCTCAAAATGACCAATTTTTATTATTACCTTGACACATCAAAACTGAGTTTTGAAAAGAACCTTGCTATATGAAAAACTATTTGATACAAGAAGATTTTTTTAGAAATCCAAGGTCAAAAACAAATTTTTACTAAAAATATAGAAGAGCATAAAGAAATAAGTTTGGGGGAATTTCCATGAATACTAAGGCTGAGTAGAGTCAATGCAAAAGGTTACCAAAATACACTACAAAAGAGCCAAAATGTTATGAGCTAGCCATATTGACCCAAATCATTAAACTGAACCTGTTCTAGTAGTGCATTTGGTTTGAAAGAAAAAGAAAAGAAAAGAAGAAAAGAAAAACAAAAAAACCAAAGAAAAAAAGTATGCATAAGGAGGTCAGTGAGGAGGGCAATACATGCTACAAACCATAAAAAGTAGTGTCAAGTGTAGCTGCACTCAAGTGCTTCTGCACCGTTACAAAAAGTCAGTGCTTCTGCACTTCACAAAAATATTCAGTGCATCTGCACTAACAGTGCTTCTGCACCAACAAAAAGAACCACCAAAAATAAAGTATAGTGCATAGACCCAAACAGTTTTGAAAATGCTCAATCAAAGTCCTTAGTTGTACTTAAATCCCCTCAAATCTTGAAGATGTTGTTAGTCTAGTCTATGTTTTGAAACATCTTTGTTTTGACCAAACGTGATCTAAAATTTCCCAAAAGTTAAAGAGAAACTTTTCACTTAGTTTTGGAACTGATTGGATCTCAGTGGGGCACACACTCACACAATTGAGTTTTAAATAAACTTTGGATGTTTGGGGAATTCAAAAGCACAAAATGTTCTGAAAAATGAAGTTCATAAATATGCAAATTCACTCTTTGAAAAGATATAATCTGATCTGTTCTTCTTTTATTTGAAAAACCTATTTGAATTTCTTTTTGTCATCACTTAAGGACAAGCAATGATTTAAGTTTGGGGGTGTGATAACTCTAATTTATATAGATTTATTTATACTTCTAAACGCAACAAATTGCTTGAAACTCAAGTACAAAGTGTGTTAAATATAGTAATATTAGTAAAATAACAACATTCTAGGAATTATGTGATGAATAAAGCATTTTGTATATATTTTGGTATGTTTGATGTGTTTTTTTAGTTTTCCTACAGATGATGCTTCTGCACCACGATGCGTCTGCACTTAGTGCTTCTGCACCACAAATGCTTCTGCACTTAGTGCTTCTGCACCATCCTGCGCTGAAGATTTATAAACCCACAATGGAAGCACCTCAAATCATACCTCTACTCCAAAACTTCTATGACATCATGCTTTGTCACAATTCACATCACATGGAGCACATGGCCACATGCATAAGGAGGCGCCCACCATAAACATCATCATGAAAGGCTATTCACCTAAAGACATATGGCCTTACATAATTGGACCTCTTCTTATGGAAATGTGCTGAACTCAATCTCCTTATCTAAAGATCAGAAAAGTAACCATGGTTAAGCCTCCTTAGGTTAACTTGGTTTTCAAGCAAACCCTCAAGCAAAGGAAATCTCCAAGGCTATAAAAAGGGCTCCCACTTCTCACTTGAAGAGCATCGCATATCTCACTTGATAATATGTAGATCAAACACCTTACTTATATTTTAGTAGTTTCAATTCTTGCATTTTATTTACTAGTTAGTTGTAAGAAGGTGAGGAAGGAAATGACACCCTCTTCCTCCACTTCTTCATAGATAGACGAAGGAATCAGTGCTTCTGCACCTGTCAGAATTCATGCAAAGGAACATCAATTTGTGTAACTTCTACCCTATTGATATCTTTTATATGATTCATGTTATCACGTTCCTTACAGATTCTCTCTATTATATAATGAGTAACATGAGCTAAATTCCTTTAGTTGAGATGTTCTAAACTTATAATGTTCTTTTGAGTAAGTTATTATGCTTTTAAGTGTTGTAGCATTTTGGATCTTGTGTTATACTACATCCATCTTATTTTAAGGTTGATCTCTTACAATAAGTAGAGTTATATTCACAGACATGGTTTATAATTAGAAATCAAGACTAATAAGGGTGAGTGTTTTAATAAAGGCTTTGTTAAACTTGTTTTAATAAAGAAACTGTGTTAAAACCATGTTAAGTCCTAGACATAGGATAACATAGTCCTTAGGGTGAAACAGTGGGAACTTCAAAGGCTGGAGTGAACTTATTTAGCAAGCCCAGACATAGGAAGCTTGTAATGAAACTCTGAAGAAAGTAGCTGAAAAGCACACACTTATGCAACTGCACTCAATGCTACTGCACTTGATGCTTCTGCACTTGATGTTTCTGCATCATAGTGCTTCTGCATCTCTAAAAGCATAGAAACTCTCAAAAGAAGCATTATCTAGTAAAGACATCTCAATTATCTTTCTCAACTGATTTCCTTCATCTTATTTTTCATACTTGCACTCTGCTTTTACTTAAACTAAAAACCCCAAATTTTGTGAGTAGAATAGTAGTACTAATTTATATGCTTTCTAAACATACATAAAGTTAATCCAATCCCTGTGGGTTCGACATTTCTTATCATTATATTACTTGTTTGTGACTGTGTATACTTGCACATCTTTTCACACACCAATACCAAGACGACTTCTCCAACTTCCTTTGTGCCTCTGCATCTCTAATATAATCTCCAATTGTCTTAACCATGATTTAAACTTTTATCTGCAAAAAAGGTGAACTGCAGCGGTCTCTTGGGAAAGTATTAGCAGCTTTTTTTTGTATTTTTTTTCAATAAGATAAATAAAAAAATAAAACTAGTGCATAAAAAAAATGTCTAAAGCAATAAAAATCTTTTTCGTTTAATATTGCTAAATTAATCCCCGGCAACGGCGCCAAAAACTTGTTGCGTTAAAAACACACTTAGAGCAAGTGTACTCTTTCGCAGAAGTAGTATAAAAGATTATCGTATCCACAGGGATTAATTAAAAAGTACCAAACTAATCAAGATTATATATTGTTTAGACGAACCAACAGTAGAGTAGTAACGTAAACTAAATAAAATTAATTAAATGACAAGTAGTAAAATACAAGATTGAATCAATGGAGAGAGGCCTAGGGTCACGGTTTCACTTCCAAGATTCGATTCCCCTATGTCTAATTCTACTCGAATTCCTTTATTTTATTTAATTTCCAATCCCTTTACTAAATCTATTAATCTGTTTGGTCATTCGCGATTAATATTCTTTTTCCTAAACTAACCCTTGTTTGGTCATGCAAGAATTTAAGTTGAGGAAAAGCATAAAGAACAGAAAGGTTGAATGATTGGAAGACTAAATTAAAGTTTGGTCATGCATTAGTTATAGTCCCAATTATCCTATAGGTCCACCAACTAGTTGCAGTACAGTCGCTGATCAACTAATTGATTATGAACAAGAAAATGGTAGCTAATCCTAATTATGTGATAAAAATAATAGGACAATATTAATTGAAATAAAAACCGGAATTCAGATATGAAATTAGAACATAAAAATGTCTCTAAACATGCAAGATCCACCTAAGACCCTAGAAGAGGATTTAGCTATCCAAAGTCATAAAGAACAATAAAATAGGAATTAGAGTCATGAACTACAGAGATAAAAATAACCCGGAAGTTAGAGAAATTCTTATTCTGAATCTCTAATCTTCTTTTCCTGCTCCAAAGCTCTCTCACGGTGTCAAGAACGGGTACCCAAAACCTGCTCCTCACTCTCCTGTGCGTTGCCGGCGCTACTATTTCCTTGTGTTGTTGTTCCTGTTGCGGCTCTAGCTCCTGTCAATTACGGCTTGCCTTTTTATATTTTTGATTCCTAGGGTTGCTACAATACCCAATTTTCAATTCCCCCAGCCTCATCATGCCCTGAATTTCCTTCCATTATGCACATGGGCTTTTTTCTTCTTTAAAACAAATGGACTAGCCTTAATGTATTGTTTCTAGCCCAACTCTTTTGTGCCAACCATTTCAAGCCCAATACATGTGCAATGCAATTCACCCATGTCAATATGGAATACAGCAAAGTTATTAGGCTAGCTACACATGTGCCCATCTTGTGTGGTGATGCATAAAAAAAATAACAAGAATGTTCTTTTGCTAATACAACCCCATTTTGCTTCAAAACACCTAATTGTAACTTTTTCTTTATTTATCTTCTTTCCTACAAAATAAAGAGCAAAGTAAGTCATTTAATTATTTATTTGGTATAATTACTCTAAAAATGCCTCAAACATTTCTATAAAAATGCACTATATTGGAGTTAATCAGTCAAGAACGAGTAGCTAAAACTCTTCCCTCTCCTTGCTGTCTGTACTGTGTGCGTTGTTTATTCTCTTGCACTGTTGCGGCCTTCATTCCCTTTGAATTCAATTGTGTTGAATTCACGTGTGCGGCTCCTTCTCCTGGATCACATTAGTTGCTTGATTAATTCAATTGCCAAGGGTTTCACTTTCTTCACAAGTGGGCCTTCAATTTGATTTAATTTCTCTGGGCTTTGCATTTTAGTTGGGCCGAATTGCTTTTCACTTCATTCTATTTCTATTGACAGCCCACATGTATATTTATATTTATAATATACATACATATATATAATATTCTTGAATAATATTATATATATATATATATATAATTTTTATCTTTTCTTTCTTTCTGCAAAATAAAGAGCAAACTATGATTTATATAATTAGCAATATTTGCTCTAAAAAGTAATCCAAAAGTATCTCTAAAAATGCACTAAATTAGAGTTTATCACGTTGAACTAAAACACTAGATGTTATAATCGATTATGTGCTTTGATGCACTAGATGGCATAATCGATTCTTCTCTTAAAAAATGAAACATTTCACAATCGATTCTTTGCTTAATGAAAGGAGTGTGAAATCGATTATGTGCTCTGAAACATTCAGGCACATAATCGATTCCTTGCCTGAATAACTAAGGCATGTAATCGATTGTTTCAAAAAAGGAAAGTAAGGAAAGTAAGGAATCGATTCTTTGCTTAATACATTGGGCTTGTAATCGATTCTGTGCTCTGAAACATTCAGGCACATAATCGATTCCTTGCCTGAATACACATAGGTTCATAATCGATTCATTGCTCTGAATTCTATATAAGGAAGGCAAGCAATCGATTCTTTTCTTTTCAAAACAACTTGGAAATCGATTGTTCTCTTTTATTTTGCTTTAGAAATCGATTTTAAACAACAATGAGGCTATGTGAAAATCGATTGTTCTCTTTTAAAATACTTTCCCATGTTGTGTGCCTTTCACATGCATGCATGCATTTGACTAAAATATTTTTCAAAGGCTTTTGACACAACAATTTTATTTTTAAAAACATTTTTAAAAACATCATCTCTCTTCTACTAAATGTCATAAAGCTGAAGGGATAGGATCTTACATTTGAGTCCTATCAAAAGCAGATAAACAATTAGGTCTTCAACTTCATTGTTGCTTCTTCTGCAAGCCATTGCACTTTAGTCCCTGCTCTTTGATTTAATCCCTGTTCTTTGATTTTGTCCCTGTACTTTCATTCAACTGCAACCATTAGTAGACAAGATGTAATTTGTTATCATACAAAACAAAGAGCGTTTGTCCTTGGTTCAACAATCTTGGCCCATGGGTCAACTGCATTGGGCCAAAATGACCCGATCATTTTTTAGCCTCTACTTAACGAGCCCATTCCAGCCCAAAACATTGGGCCACTAGGCTGGGCCAAAATTGACAGCTCTAATAGTATCAGAAATTTAGTTTTCAAATAGCTATTTAATTTATACATCTAGAAACTTATATTCCGGACGTGGACCAAACTCATCCTAGAGTTCATCATCTACTCAACCTCAGGTGTTCTGGAAACTGAGTTTCCGAAAACCATGATACCTATGATTTTGCAGCTCCGGTGGGTGGTGGTGGAGGCACGATGGTTGTGGAGGGGAGAGATGAGGTCGTGAAGTTATGAGGGAGGAGGTGCATGGCAGTGTCACGTCGGTGGTCTGGTGGTGGATAGCGGCAAACCATGATTGGGGTGAGGTTGGGTGGTTACATGTGGTGGTGGGATGGGGTGTTTGGTGGGAGTTTGGATTAAGATTTGGAGTGATAAGCGTATTTTGGGGGGTTTTCATGGGAATAAATGAGTTTTTGGGTGTGAGGGGCAAAAAGTGGAGTGTAAGGTGCAACATCCTTCAATTTTTAAAACCGACCCATTTTTACTTTCAATTTTAGTCCCTCCGTTCTTGCTTTTTATTTTTGTACTTGTTTTTTTTTCTTGTTCTAATTTGTTGCTTTTTATTTACTTACTTGGTATGCTTTCTGTACGTTTTTTATTTTCTATATTCAACTTTCTATTTGTTTGTTCATATTTATTTACTTGCTTTTTACTACTATTATCTTGTTTACAGTCTCTACACGTGATTTTTATTTCTTGCACATTTATTTACTTTCCCTTAGTTTATCTCTTTATTTTCTGCATATTGATGCAGCTTCTTGTTTCAATTGTTTCATTCATGTTTGTGTTTTGTTTTAAAATGATGCGCTATTTAGATATGGCTAGAATATTAGCCCTAAAGATATTACTAGTAGTGCTGGACAGACCAATTCACTCCAAATACAAATATATATATTTAGAATAATTTTATTTTGCTCAACACAATTTAATATGAGCATCTAAAATGAAATCTCTCAAGTACAAATTTTTGGCCCAGTGAATAGCCCATTCAGCCCACAACCTGCATTGGGTTCTGCAAATAAACTAGTGGTCAAAAATAAAACCAACTCGACTCAATCCGGTCCGAAATTTTCTTTGGCTCTATCGGGCTGAGTCAACCCGAATTGACAACTCTAGTGAACTAAATGTATTTAACAAAATTAAAGGAAGTAAGCTAATATAGAAGGATAAAAAGAAATAGATGTAATGAAGAGATGAGATTGAGACAATAAAATTGGACAAAACTGACCAAAACTTGTACACTATCTTTCTATCACCGCTTGATGTGTGGTAGTTTTTTTGACTATCTATATAAGATAACAATATGTACATTGATAACTCTATCCTCTGTGAAACAAAAAAGAAAAAATAATTAAACTTGATACATCATCCCAACTTCCAAAGATGATGCATGAGGTACACCAAGTACAAAGGAAGGTGCTCTACTATTCCTCCTTAGGAATTCATACACAAAATTAATAGCTATTTTCTTAAAAGTACTAGAACCTGGTTTAGCTCTCATATATGAATGTCCTATAATATAAGCTATACCAGCTTCCCTTGCTTCCATCACTTCCTCTAACTCTTCCCTTGCATGTGAATCAATCTTTGGACTTTCTGGTACCAAAAACCTCACCTTTTTCTTCTGTTGAATTACCTGAGGTGACTTTATCTCTTTAAGTTCTGAAGTTTCTCCCGTTTCTACATTATCTGCATTATTATCTCCACTCATCAGAAGGGTATGTGTAGAACATGTTCCTACAACTTTCATTCTGTCATCTTTTTCAACCTCGTCGTCAGTTGATCCGGTGCTTCCTGCACGTATGAACTCGGCTATACTGCATAAAAGATCGTTCTCAAACTCGATATCGTCTTTATGGACATCGCGGTAACCGTATCGTACTATGCACCGGAAGAGTCTGAAATCTCTTGGACCTATGCGTCCAACTAGAAACCGTTCTTCGGGTCTAACATGTGGTACCGGCACGTGTTTAATGCAGAGGAAGACTAGGACTTGATGAAAGGCTGGTAAGTTGGTCACAAAGTGGGAGAAGATTACAGGAATTCCAGATACTAGGTCGGTATGTATAAGACCGACCCCAGGTACCCGTACGATACCTATGCTGGGACCTATGTCAAGTAGCCAGTTGATGGAAACCTTGTTTTGAACATCAAAATCGTACTTTTTGAGTGTGCCATAGTGCCAAGCATACATGACAGTCATAAATACAAATGCCAATGCAATTGGCACCCATGCTCCTTGTAGGAACTTTATAAGAGAAGCAGAGAAGAAGATAGCCTCAACGCTTCCAAAAATGAAGACAAACACGAGCGGAACGAGAACATTTTGGTGCCAGCATAGTACCATAACCAGTGACATCAAACATGTGGTCACCAGCATCACTGTTATAACTGCCAAACCTGTTGTGCAAAGAATTTTATCTCAGTTACGATCCCAACTCAAAAATAGCACCGATTACGTGCAAACGTGCATAAACCGTGCTAATTATAAAATTTCCAATGTTACTGCTACTCTCCCTGGTCCTATTTATAAGAAAAAATGCAGTTTTATGTTCATTGAATAACCGATGTATGTAATCTATATTGTAGATCAGAATCAGATACATCAATTATTCAATGAATCTAAAACTGAATTTCTGTCTTATAAATAGGACCAGAGAGAGTATTTCCCTATCATGTTTCTGCAAAAACTATTTTACGGGATTCGAAATAATTGTCATACCTGAGGCATGACCGAGATGTTTTGTGCTTCTGAAACCAATAGTTACAGCCAAACACAAGAACATCAAAAGCCAATTGATCTCAGGAATATATATTTGTCCATGAACTTTGGAAGATGTGTGAACCACTTTAACTCTTGGGAAGCAACTTAATGCAGAACATTGCTTGATAATTGAGAACGTTCCAGTTATGATGCCTTGGCTCGCCACGACTGCAGCAAATACAGCTATCACCAGAACAGGCCATCTCAATTTCTCTGGAAGGCATAAGAATGAAACATGTTGATTAGCTGAAAAATGCTTCATCATCTACATCTTCCCTTTAAAACAATGAGCTACATACACCACCTACCTGGTACGGATACATAAAACCCGAAGTGAAAAGCATTCTCAATTTCATGATGTCTTGATAGATAAGCAGCTTGCCCCATATATGCAAGAATTAAAGATGGATAAACCACAGAAGTGAAAGCAATCTGCAAAACATAGAAGCTATAGTCAAGGAGAAAATATAGTCAGTCGTTCCCTCATCTCTTTCACTCTCGGCTTCTGAAACAAGACTTGTGAACAGCTGAACAAGAGCTAGCCACTAATCTCAGTCGAATTGGAAAAAACCGATAGGCCCCCTAATGTCTTAAAACTGTTTTCGTAGAAGCTATATAGTCAAGGAGAAATAGTCAATGTGTTTTCATAGAAGTTGTAAACTATTTTCGTAAAGCTACCATGTAGAGTTTATCAAAATAAGCTGAAAACAACTTATGCACATAACATAAGCTGTTTCCGTAAAACTTCGACAAGTGTTTAAGACAGTAGATAAGCCTAAATAAGCATTCATTCATAAGCGAATCTAAATGATCCCTAAATGAAATCAAGTTTAAATAGCATACCTTGATTGATAATTGTGAGAAGTGTCCAAGATCAGCAAACATGGCTTCTGATCCTGTATAAGTACAATCGAAACAGTGTGAATATTGGCACAAAACCTAAGTTAATCATCAAGCAAACATATACAAACCTGTTATGGACAGCAAAACTCCACCAAGGGCTCTCCAACCTCCACTCTGAGTTTTCTTCATAAATCGCCAAGCATAAAAAGGACAGAGTGCATGGTATATACTAGGGTTCCAGCGATATATATTGTATATTCCAATGGCACTGATGCAAACAAGCCACATCAAAACTATCGGAGCAAACAAGAAGCCAACCCTATGTGTTCCATAATGTTGCAGTGCAAACAAGCCTATTAATATTACGCAAGCCGCTGGAACTTCTACGTCTGCCAAGTATCAAATTTTGAAAGCACTATTAGTGAGGAATTAGCTGCATCTCTCAGGTAAAGAACAGTGGTAAGAAGCAAAAGATCATATATAATGGACAAATGAAATTAAGGCATATACTATACTGTGCCAGAAACTAGTTTTTTCTGTCTTCTTTAAACATTTCTCATAAGATCATTATTCAAGAACCGAACTATAGTTGTCAAAAAGTAAAAATTTGTAATGGACATGCACGTTCAAAGAAGTCCTTTTACGCCCCCCACTGTTGGTTGTATTGACAATTTTCAGCAACATAAGGATGTTGGCTTCCGAGTTTGAAGCCGGGTGTGTCCGTTGGATAGTGCGTGGTGTTTATTTGTCATTTCGTCTAAGCTGACAAAAAAAAGAAGTCCTTTTACTATTGTATAATGGACGTGCATGTCTCCCCTCTCAACAATAGCAATTAGACTAATGCTGGCAACACATTGTCTAACACTCTCTTCTTATTCTTAACACACTCCTTTTTATTGGTCTAAAAATTCACGTGGATTCCACATAATTCATGTGGGACCCACGTGATTTAGTAGGATCAATTTGAGTTTCAGCCTTTCAGGTTTCAACTAATAATAGGAGAGTGTTAGAGAGTTTGCTTCTAGCACTCCTTATAGCAACAATATAACAGATTATTGCAGCAGAATCTGTCTGATAATGCAGAATTTATCTTTGGATCCTTAAAAAACCTCTGTTGAAATGAATAATTGTATTTAGACATATAACTCTTAGGATTCAGGCATTAAGAGAGACCATTCTGGAAACTCCCAGATTTCCAAGTTACAGCTCATCATTTCAAGGTCCAACCAAACCACCAAACTGGTTATTTAAGTTATATGACAAAACCATACAGTACATGTGATCATCCATCTGAACATTAAATTTCATCGATACTAATATAGGTCACCCTAAAACATGCACAGACAAATGCATCATCATGATTTGTCCCTTCATACAATTTATCACAAACATTCCAACAAAAGTAGTGAGAAACACTACCAAACTGAGAAAAGGAAAGCATATACCAAACTCACATATAAATCACTACTTCTATAATGAAAGAGTTTAAAGGAGATGTACTATCAGTGTAAATTAGTTTTACACTGACCTCTAATGAAATCTCAGTATTTTGCCATGTTGGCCCATTCTTGTAACTAATTTTAAAAATAATTGTAAAATAGGAGACTCCTTTGTAGCACCGACACTTCAAATTGAAGACGTGTCTGGTATCCAACATGTGTCGTGTCAGATGTGTCAGACACTGATACCTAAACATCAATTACTCCTACTTTCTCAAATTCTTATCGGTGTCTGTGTGTGTCGATGCTTCGTAGGAAGACTCTCTTTAGATATCGGTATAATAAAACTGAATTACACAAAGTGCCAGCCCTATTTTCTCAAAATGAAATTAAATTAAAATAAAACAATTAAAACAAATCTCTATCACTATTAGTAATCAATCTTTGGTCAAGATAAACTTACATGAGTGATGCTGATTGGACATTGAAAGCTCCAATCCTGACACGGCTGACAAAACTGCACTCATTCAAAATAACAAACTCAGTGACTTAACAAAAAAGTCAAAAAGTTACTATTTGAAACTCAAAAAAAAAAATTAAAAAGACTTAAGAGAAAGACCATTACCAGAAAGAGCAGGTGTAAGAACACCATCACCAATAACCATACAAGTTCCAATCAAAGCAAGAAGAAGCAAAATCTTCTGCAAAACCTTATGTTTCTCAAGAGTATTCTTAAGCTTAAAAGCAAAGCTTCTATGATCAGGTACCATACCACACATATCTTTCTTATACTCAGAAAGTTCTTCATCTGCCACCTGGCAATTTGGTAGAGAATTGACTCTAGCATGACGACATAACAAAGAATACAAAGCAAAAGTTCCTCCTTCTCCGTTATCATCAGCTTTTAACACTATGAAAACATATTTAACCAAAGGAACTAATGTCACGGCCCAGAAAATCAAAGACAAAACACCGTAAATCTCTTCATTGGTTTCTGTATGTCCAATATCTTCAGCAAACGTGCTTCTATATACATATAAAGGTGAAATGCTTAAATCTCCATATACAACTCCAAGACTCTGATATGCCATAGTCAGAATTGTTCTCCATGAGTCTTTCTGTGAAACAAGAAAGAGAAAAGAAATTAAAAGAAAGAAGAGTGTTTGTAGCATTCTTTGATAACATTAACAAACGTTGTTTGAATCGAAATTAGAATCTACCCATGAAGGAAAAATCGAAACTTTTTATATTTTGAAACATGCCCACTTCTTACCTTAACAGAATTTCTTCGAGTTCCATCTTCCAGATCCATGACATGCGCGTTGATAAGTCTCAAAGAACCATTTTTTAACAGAAATTTATGGTTTTGATGATCACTCAATTGCTGAAACTCCCTCTTCAGTTGAAAATAAAATAAAGTCTACAGAATTGAAACAAAGATTGAAAGAAAGTAAGAAGATGTGTAAATACTATATATATTTTGTGTGTGTGAAGCAATTCAATTTTTTTTTAAAGAAAAAAGAAAGTGTTTCTTTAAATTTAAATTTAATTATAAAAATTATAAAATTAATTCATTAAAGTATTAATAAATAACTTTCTAGATCCATGATGGGTCCTTTTTTTTTTCTCGGAAAAATTTAATAAAGACTAAACTTTGAGAAATGACTACCCCAGCTAGCATAGGGTTATTATTATTTTTTTCTTTGAAGAATAAATAATAATATGATGTGAAGGAAGATGCACACGAAATATCGGTTTGGTTATTTTATCTTTTATTTCTTTTATTAATATATGAAAGAGAGAGGGAAGAAAAATACAAGTTCTCTTATATGAGAAGCTATTGTGCATACAGCGGTTGAACAAACAAAGTAGCAGTAGCGTATCGAAAAAAAAAGAAAAAAAAACAAAGTAAGCAAACACGAAAAGCCACAAAAGGGTGTATGAAAACTTTTGATATATATCAAAATTTGAACAACTCAAAAAGGTGTAGTTTGCGTATAATTCTAGAGAAAGCGAGAGAGTCTTCCTTTCATTCTAAAATAAAAACAACAAAACAAAAAAATTTAGATGTCGCTCTATAAGTGGTAGTGCTATTTTCCATTTAGATTAATTATTTTTTGGTTACTTTTTAAAAAATTAATCTACATGATACATTCAAAAATAGCATCGATCAACCACAGTTATGAAACCACGTAAACTTAAAAAAAAATAGACAAAGAAAGCAAGAGAGAGAGTTTGTGGGGGAGTGAGAAAATTAAAGTTAGGGGTGGGGTTGGTGGGAGGTTTTGTGTTTCTTCATGATGATGCTGATAAGAGCGTGATCTTCTCCACTTCATATTTCTTATGTGAGAGAAGTATCGGTAGAGTGTAAATTTTGCAGTTTAGTTACTAATATTAATTAATAACTTAAAATAAAGTTGCAAGGATTTTAATTAAACAGGGAAAGTAGTAAGTAACTGGCATTTATGAAAGTATAAATAAAAATTCAAGGTTAAGAATAAAGGATAAGGATCAACTGAAACGTGGGCTGATTGTTTTGTAGATTTAAGATTGTTATCTTTGTCCATTTGTTTTCGTTATTTAGTGTTGTTATTGTGAATTTTATGGAATTGGATTTTAAGTGTATACGATGAGATTTTCCTATAATTTTTTTCCTACATTTTGGTAAAATTTTATGCTTTACATTTTGATAAAATTCTATGCTTTTTTTGTAAATGCTGCCAATTAAGCAATAATTCCTTAATCAAAGTTCTGTGCTTTGTTTGAGAAATGACTACATTAATATGAGTCATGATATGTAAATTTTACACTTTAACCATGTTATTTGTTCGCAGTATCTAACGACAAACTAATATACGTCGGAGAATCTGGTTGGCCACGTGTACCTAGTTTTGTCAGTTCGTGTGGTTCTCCCTCCCAACAGAATTTTGTCACACCAAGATTCGAATCTGAGACCTTAGGGGGTGTGATCCAAGCTCAGTTACTGCTCGGACCAACCCTTGTTGGTGATCTAACTAATAAATTAATGTTAAAGTTCATAGCTCTAATATAGGACGTTATTTATAAATATTGTTAACAATTTTAAGAGAAGAATTAACTATTTAATAAAATTAATAAATATTGATAGATTTTTTTATTTCATGTGTTTAATATATCACTATATTTATAAATGTGTAAAGGCAATATGAACTTGCACAAAATCAAATACTAAATAACAAGGCTATATAATATTGGCATGATCAAACTGCTGGCTTATTGCGGATGAGTTCTATGCAAGTATTTGACACGATTAGCTTAAAATATTTTTTCACTAATTTAAAGTATTTTTTGAAACGCTACTTGAAGTAGCGTTTGAGCTTATAGCTTTTAGTGTTTTATTTTTCTCTCATTTTTACTAGGATGGCAAAACGGGCTCGGCCCGTCGGGGTGGCCCATCATAGCGGATGAGCTCTTTGCAAGTGTTTAACACGACTACCTTATAGTATCTTTTTACTAACTTACAGCACTTTTTGAAACGCTACTTGAAGTAGCGTTTGAGCATATAGCTTTTAGCATTTCATCTTGATTCCGTTTGGGACAAGCTCAACTCAAAATTGTTAAAAGGGGAAAGTGAATCCCTAAAATCAGGGTAATGTAATGTGATCTTTTTCCCTTTAATTTTATTTATTTATTGAGTTAAATATGATATATACTGTTCACTACAAGAAAAGAAGCCATTAGCGACGGCAATTAGCGAGGGACTAATGGTCCCTCGCAAAAATTGGGATTAGCGACGGAATTTGCGAGGGAATAGGGGCTGTCGTATTTTTGAGAATTAGCGATGGAATTTTAGACATTAGCGAGGGAATTTCCGTCGCTAATGGCAAAAGTAAAAATATTTGCGAGGGAATGTCAGTTCCGTCGCTAATTTTTTTACTTTTCAGATGATGGGACTCAGTTGCAGGGGTTGGTAAGTGCACAAGAATTAGCGAGGGACAGTTCCCTCGCTAATTCCCTCGCTAAATTTAACTTTTCAGATAATGGGACAGTTCCCTCGCTAATTCCCTCGCAATTTTTTTTTCTTTTTTTCATTAAATCCGTTTACACTCTTCTTTCTCACTCACTCTTCACCCTTCCTCTTCCCTTCCTCTTCACCCTTCCTCTTCCTCTTCCCTTCCTCTTCCTCTACTCTCCACCACCACCATCATCACCACCTCCTCTCACACTCTCCTCTCTCTTCACTCTTCCAACACCACCACCACCACATACCTCCTACCACTCTCACTCACTCTCTCTTACTCTTCACCACCACCACCACCACTCTCTCTCTCTCTCTCTCTCTCCCTCTCTCTCTCTCTCTTTCTCTCTCTCTCACTCTCTCTCTCTCTCTCTCTTTCTCCCTTACTCTTCTCCTTCTCTCTCTACTCTAAACCACCCATCGCCACCACCACCACCACACCACCACCACGCCACCACCACCACCACCACGCCACCACCACCACCACCACACCACCACCGTCGCCACCACCACCACCACCACACATCACCACAAAATTAATAATATAATATAATATTCATTAATAATAAATATATAATAATACAAATCAACACTGGACACGTGTCATTTTTTTGAAAAACTGCAGTCATTAGCGAGGGAATTAGCGAGGGAAGTATCCCTCGCTAATTCCTGCGTATTTACCAACCCCTGCAACTGAGTCCCATCACCTGAAAAGTTGCAGTCATTAGCGAGGGAATTAGCGAGGGAAAATTCTCTCGCTAATTAGCGAGGGATTCAAATTCCCTCGCTAATCCCATTAGCGAGGAGGGGTTTAGCGACGGAACTGGTCCCTCGCTAATTCCCTCGCAAATGCCCATTAGCGACGGATTTTGGTTATTTTGCGAGGGAAATGTCCGTCGCTAATGACCGGTTTTTTTGTAGTGGTTGGATCAATTCTTCTCGCATTTTTTTATTTATAACCTCAATCAAGCTATGAGCTTTAGTCCACTTCTTTTACTATTTTCACCACTTAAAAATCACATTTTTCTTCACCCAAAATACCTACTAAATACATTTAAATAAATGTAAGTAGTAATTGTGCTAAATCAACTTTTTGTTTGGCCACTACGAAAATCATAAAGCCGATAACTACACCAGATTCACTTTTGATTTTGTCATCGCAAACATTTTTCTTAATAAATTTTAAATCTAAAATATCAGTAATGACAATGTCGAATGCATTTTTGGTTTAGTCACTGCAAATACTTTTCTTAGTATAATATATCATAATAACTGCATCAAACGTACTTTTATTTTACGTAATACAAAATTTTAAAAAATAACAAATAAATCATGATTTCAAAAATACCAAAAAACAAACATTTTACTATCCAAGAACTGCAACTCTCTCTTTCTTTTTTTCTTTTAAAAAAGTTTTAATGTTTGTTTCTTCATTTTTTTTCTTTACTAATAGCACATTACTATTAACACAAATTTTACTTATCCCTCCGACTTGGGCCATGGGTTTTAGCCCACTTTTTTTTCTCCACTTTTAAAAAAAACAATTTATATTTACATTTTTTCTCTTTATTTTTTAAAGCACATTTTTCTTAATTCAAAATATCTACTCAATCCATTTAAATAAACATTAGTAGTAATCACGTTGAATCGACTTTTAGTTTGACCACTGCTCAAATCACAAAGTTGGTGATTACATCAAATCTAATTCTACACCGAATGCAGTTTCGGTTTAGGCACTACTACGCAAACCCAAAAAAATACAAATAAATTGTGACTCAAAAAATATCAACAAACAAATATTTTCTACCTAAAAATTACATTTTGATGAACTTAGTCTTTTAACTCTCCATCCCACTCCTGTTAGACGCAATTTTTTTGATGAAGTTACTACTTGCCTCGACATGTGTATACCTAATAGCACTTTAGGGACACATTTTGCACCGACTAGTACTACAAGCATGCTAAAATTGGTGTTTGTATTTTTATTTTTATTTTAGTCTCGCTTTTTAGTGTTTGATCTTAAATAATATTTAATGAATAAATAGAAAACGACAAACATTGGTTTTTTTTTGTTTTGTTAGTTGAAATTTTATGGGTCAACTTAAATCAAATCTTATCGTCACATGTGAATAGTTGTGATTTCTCATTCATAATTTTTGAAAAATCTGATTAACACTAACTCGTGGAAGAACGAGGATATGCACTATAGTTTAATTACAAAGTTAAAGTGTTGAATTTATATAGAATTTGGTGCAACAACATAAATTCAAATTAGGTGTTGTACAGACAGTGGTGGATCACATAGATGATTATGGGGAAAATGGTCCCCACGAAAAAGAAATATTTTGGTCAAGTATGCTTAATAAAGTTTTTATGGCCCCATAAAAAGGGGTGTTGCCCCCATTAGCTAATTACTTTTACAAATGAACTTACAAAATTATAAGAGACATGAGAGAATAATTGTACTAATTTTAATTTTCTAATTTTTTTTTATTTCATCTCTACCAAATTATGTATATTTTGTTGTCCAGTTAAGTTTGATTCTCGATCAGAAACATTAAATGTTCTTGGTATAATTTCATTACTTTTAATTCTCGATAGAAAACATTACACGTGTTCGAATAAATATTTTGTATATTGTATCGATCTTTATAATGTCTTTTTTATATAAATTAACAATTAGCTTTTGAGTCCCAAGGAAAAAACATTATGTGCTATCAATATAATTTTATCATTTTTAAGCTGATGGAAAAATATTATATGTTGTCGGTATAATTTTTAAAATATTTTATCTTTATAAATATCTTTATTTTTATAATTATTATTTTGTTTTAACTCGCGATGGGAAAATATTATTTATTATATATATAATTATTTTTTATTTTATCTTCATAACTGTCTTTACTTTTATAAATGATTACTTTGTTTTTAAGTCTCGACTAGAAAATATACATATTATTGGTCTATTTATTTGTGTATTTCACTTTTATAAATATATTTACATCTGTTAAAGAATATAATTTGAATTACTCATAAATAAACATTTAATTTTAGTATTAAACTAACTTCATATTAAGATATACAAATTCTTTTTAAAATACAACTTCAATTCTACAATCATTAACAAGTAACACGGTGCAACTCTTATATATACACAAATATACAGCTAATTTTGGATTATAATAACTACTTAATATTTTACTGTCAAACAAAAAACGGTATGGTTACACACCACAAAAGTGTGCCTTTTTTTTTTACAATACAAAAGGTGTTTTTTTGACAAATTGTACACAATTCATTTTGAAAGTGGTCTGGCAAGTTAGAACGCCGATGATCTGTAGGTTGAGAAGTTGAGTATATCTAGCTCGACATAGGTTGGCGGGCTAGGAGACTAGTCCGCCCATAAATAAATGAATTTAAAAAATAATTAAAAATATGGGATAAAACATGGCGGATGGGCTAGTTTGGTCTCTCACAACCCGCTAAAATCACATAAAAAAAACAAGGGAAATGGTTTAATTAAAAAAGAGGAAAAGAAGTAAACAAAAAATATCACTACAAAAAAATTGCTCATTAGCGAGGGATCCCTCGCTAAATGCCCCAAATCCGTCGCTAATGTCCATTAGCGAGGGAATCAGTCCCTCGTTAATAGGATTAGCGAGGAAAATTTGAATCCCTCGCTAATTAGCGAGGGAATATTCCGTCGCTAATTAGTGAGGGATTCAAATTCCGTCGCTAAGTCTGACAACCACGTACGTCCCAATCTGAATGGCTTGTATTAAGTACTATTTTAATTTTTTAAATCTGTTTTTTTATATAGTTGTTATTATTATTATTATTATTATTAATTATTATTATTATTATTATTATTATTATTATTACTATTATTATGTGGTGGTGGTGGTGGTGAAGGGTATTAGGGTAGAGAGAGAAGGAGAAGAGTAAGGGAGAAAGAGAGAGAAAGAGAGAGAGAGAGAGAGAGAGAGAGAGAGAGAGGGGGGGAGAGGGAGAGAGAGAGAAAGTAATGTGTAAGGGTATTAGGGTAGAGAGAGAAGGAGAAAAGTAAGGGAGAGAAAGAGTGAAACAAGCTATGTGGTGGCGGTGGTGTGGTGATGGTGGTGGTGGTGGTGTGGTGATGGTGGTGGTGGTGGTGGTGAAGGGTATTAGGGTAGAGAGAGAAGAAGAAGAGTAAGGGAGAAAGAGAGAGTGAGAGAGAGGGTGAGGATGAGAGGAGGTGGTGGTGGTGGTGTGGTGGTGGAAGTTATGGGAAGGTGGGAGAGAAGAAGAGAGAAGAGTGAAGAGTGTGAGGAGAGTAGGAGAGAAGAGTGTGTGTGAGAGGATAAATAAGCTGAAAAGTCAAAAAATTAGCGAAGGAATTAGTGAGGGACTGAAAATTCCCTTGCTAATCACCTGCAAAGAGCCCTATGATCTGAAAACTGTCAGAAATTAGCGAGGGACTTAAAATTTCGTCGCTAATGACAGAATTAGCGAGGGACTAAAAATTCCCTCGCTAATTCCCTCGCTAATCAGCTTTTTTTGTAGTGTGTATAGGCTCGATAGACCCAGCTAGTTGACTGACAAGGCAGATTTAGTGATATGGAGTTGTGGGATGATGAGAAGCAACCCAACTGACACCCTTTTTAAGCGGATTACGGACCAGTCCGTCAGGCCCAACTCGTTTTATCACCCCTACTTACGATGAACAATGAGATGAAAGCTTTCCCTCGCTACAAAATCTGCTCGCACATTTGCTTCATGGAACACATGGTTGGGGAGATATCATTAACTATATCAAAAAAACCCATAACCATAACAGCAAGCTAGCATATAGTGGAATACCTGAACATTCCTCTCTGGATAAGAGCGATAGCATCTCTAAGTGAGTTTAAAACACCTGAGTGAGAAAACATACTAAGTCTCAACTAATATTCCATGAATCAAAGAGTTTATGATATGTCATAAGTTTTTTCCCCTACTCTATAAGCCTCTTCCTAAGACAACTTACGAAAACGTCATTGTTGTCGTCAAACTCTTATATCCTACCCATGGGATCGGCCAGGGGTTGGGACAGTCTTTGATTCCTCTGTTCTTCAAGCAATTGCGTTGAGGAAGGAACTATGTTCCTCAACTGTGGGTTTCCTAACTCCTCCAAAGAGTGTTAGGTTGGGTAGAGGGGACGCGGAGATTGGATTATCTACTGGCCTATTGCATGAAAGTAAAATAAATGCGATAAAGTAAGATAAATTGCGAGAAAAATAGATTTGTGTGTTGATTGATGTGTGTTTTTTTACAAGTATTCTTCTCCCTCTCTCTCTCTCTCTCTCTCTCTCTCTCTATATATATATATATATATATATATACATTGGCCCTCGTCGGTCACTATGCTAGCCAACATTTGCCTACCGTTGGATCAATTGAAGATCAACGTCTAATTTTGCTCCTAAGCCCTAAGAAATCGGAGCCATAACCAACGATCTCACTAGCACGGTTAGTGGGAAGAGAAACCTCCTCGCTCCACTCCTCAAGGATTCTTCTCTTCGCTTGACCTTCAACCGCTCCCATGTTTTTGTCCACGTGCCTCTTTTCCTCGCCTTCCAAGCAAGTCTTCCTTACCTCGGTCATATAGTTCCTCGGCTGATCCTTATCCTCAGCCTGCATCCATCGTACTTAGGCAACCGAGCCATTGTGGCCGTGGCACTCTATAGGTTAAGACTTACTTTGCCTCGGCCTACTCCATTGCTCCTCGAGCTCAACCCCCTCCTCGGGGCGTTCACATTGTCTTTTTCCTCGAGCTTCTCCTTTGAGGCTGTCCTTTCAGCAAATATCTTTTGGAAATTGTCAAGTGGTTTGCCTCGGTGCCCTGGTCTCCTCTTAACTTTGACTTTCCGCCCTAGGTCCACGACTTAATTTATTTTGGGTGTTAACAGTCGTATACAAAATTTATCTTCATCTCCCTCTTGGATTGCCATTTATCCTTTCAGATGTTAAGGTGAAGCTCCTCAAATATTATAGATTGGAGGGAAATCAAAATGATTGGTTATAGAAGTAAGATTGATAACTCCTTTATGCTATTTATCCACAACCTTATGTATCCTCTCTTCCCTCCCCCATCACCCTCTATACTTCCTTCTCCCTCCCTCCTTCTACATTTATAGAAAATTTGGCCACCACCGACGATACCATCTCCCTCTACCTCTCATATCATCACCTTTATCCCTTTGCCTCTTCCTTCACTGCTAGATTTCACTATTTGAACACAATTTACATTCACTAAAAATATCATGCCAAGTGGACAACATGATATACAAAATGGGATCAAAACTAAAACAAACTTTTATAGGTGTTGTTGACCAACATGATTAACCCATCTTACATCATATCAAAAACCAAAGAGACAAAACAATCACTACAACATCATCATGATAGCTAAGAAATTGAGTCTTCTTGATAAGGATTGTGACCAGTTCGCAACTAAGAGGCTTATGTCTCTTGGAATGCAGTTGAGGTCACTTTATGTGGAACAATTCTACCATCATTGATAAACTTGGGCAAATGGAATAGATTGATAAATTAGAGAAGCAAAGAAAAGGGAGACAAGTAGTTGATCAATGATTGTGTGTTCAATGAATTTTGAGGGGTTTGGGCAAGGTCAATAGGAGAAAATTTAGGGGTTCGTGACAATATATTGGATTTGATTGTTATTCAGGAGAATAAATTGGAGGTTGTTGATGACATGTTGTGCCACCAGTTTTAGGGGGAATGCAGACCATGGTTGGTTCACAACTACCTTTTCCTATGGGGTGCTAGCGGATGAGGATAAGAATAAGCTCAGTGATGATATTTCATGTGGGTTCTTGGAAGGATCCAGGCTCTGATGGGTTCCCAAAGGGATTTTTTCA
Source organism: Astragalus membranaceus (assembly GCA_039519185.1). NCBI lineage: Eukaryota > Viridiplantae > Streptophyta > Magnoliopsida > Fabales > Fabaceae > Astragalus > Astragalus membranaceus. Next base: position 40,270,420 of record CM076849.1, on the reverse strand, counting down.
AAAAGTCTAGGCTTCTGTAGGTGGTTTTCTAATAGCCTTTGTGAAGAATGTTTGAGTTGACCCTAGTGCCATTGCTAATGTGAATCAAACAAATACTTGTCTCAACCCAAATGTTCAAAAGCCAGAGTATCACTAGTGCAAAAAAGGGATTTAAAGTCAGGCGAAAAGGAGATTTAAAGTCAGGCGCCCGCTTGACTTTTATTAAGTCGACTTTGTATGTCAGGAGTTTTAAAGTCAAGCGATGGCCTGACTTCGTAAGTCTGATTTAAAGTCAAGCATTTATTTCGCCTGACTTCGTAAGTCAGTTTTAAAGTCAAGCATTTATTTCGCCTGACTTCGTAAGTCTGTTTTAAAGTCAAACATTTATTATCGCCTGACTTCGTAAGTCTGATTTAAAGTCAAGCATTTATTCTTGCCTGACTTCGTAAGTATGATTTAAAGTCAAGCATTTATTATTGCTTGACTTCGTAAGTATGATTTAAAGTCAGGCTTTAGTTTCGCCTGACTTTAAAAGTTCATTTTAAAAAAAAATTATTTGGTAGCCAACTAATCTAAATAATGACTGCTAATCTAAATTACTTTTTTTTCAAAAAAAATTCAAACAAATGAAACTTAGAATAAAGAAAGGCACAAAACAATCAAACATTAACACACTTTTTTTCATTTATAATCTTATATCAACACAATCTTACAACAATATCAAATTATATATTCCACACAAATACAAACATATAATGACTTCCACATAATCCCATTCATAACTAATTTGAAGCATTATTCAAACAAATTGGTCATGTAACTAAGTAGAAACATATAAATCAATGAAAAATCTTAAGCAAGAAACATCAAGGTAGTATTGAAATGAGTTGTATAGCAGCTATCCATTTGCTTCACCAAACAGAATCTCTCCAGTTGATTTTCTTAGCATTGAAATGAGTTGTATAGCAGCTATCGGCATTCCTCTCTGTCATACCCCAATTTTGTCCGGCTTAGGTCAAAACCCTAATTTTCCACAAAAATAATAAATAAATTGAAGAATGAAGAGCATCATGCATTGCATTTTGGGTCCTAGAAGTCATTCCAAGGTCTTTAAAATCATTTTTAGGATTGGAATGAACTTTTTAGGCAAATTAGGGTTTTAGTGTCAAAAAGGGCATTTTGGTCATTTTTCGCAAAAAGATGATTTTCTCGCCAAAAATGCACATCCTCAAAAAGTACATTTTTATTCTATCAAGGATAATTTTTGTACAATTTTTTAGAAAGAAAACCTAGTCAAAATAATTAAAAATGTATCTTTTCATTTTTAGTGCATAGAAAAATAAAAAGGGACCATTAAATATTCCTCAATTTTTAAATAACAATTTTTATTGTCATAGGTGACTAGAGGGAATATTTTATGGTGCCCAAAAACATGTGACACATTTTCAATAGTTGCATTCCCATTATTTCCCATGCCCAAAAATTCAAAAAAAAACTCAAAAAAGAGAAGTGTCCTCAATAAGACAAAAGACCAAAAAAACAAGTTTTTTTTTCTCTCTTCCTCTCCTCAATTTCGAAATCCTCCTTCTCTCTCTCTCTCTCTCTCTCTCTCTCTCTCTCTCTCCAATTTGTAATCATTATACCCTCTTTGGTAAATTACCTCACTCACTTACACTAACCCTTTCATAAGAAAACCCACATTTCCCTCTTTGGTAACAATTCTTCTCTAAAATGCCCTTAACCCTACCTCACATAAAATATCTCTTCCAAAATAAGAAATTCATTTTTTCTTTTCCTTTTTTTTCCTTCTAACTTTCACCCCCCACTCTCTCACTCTCACATTTTGTGTTTTCTCTCCACCCTCAATCCTTGTGATAAGTGATCTCAACCCTCCATTCAAAATCAAAACTCAATCCTAGAGCACATCAAAATCACAAAGACTAAACTACCCTTAGACCTAGTTTCATCCTATAAATACTCCCTCATTCCCACACCTAAGCATCCTCTCTTTTTGCTCATTCTCTCCTACACAAAACCCTAACACACAACTCTCTCCTCTCCTTCCCTCTCCTTGGCCGTAGCCTCTTCCTCCCCTCTTCCATATATTCTCTTCAAAAATCAACCACCAAATCCTCCATTTCTTGTGAGATCACCATCTTTCCTTACATTCTCTTCAAGGTTGCATCATCAAATTGCAAAGAGCTAGTATTTTTGAGCATATCACCTCCTTCTTCATTTCATTGTTGTTTTGAGGTAATCCTTGAAGCTTTGCACCTCATATTTAATTTTCTTGCATAATCTCTCCTCTACTCCAAACTCCTTCTTGATTGTTGTTTGCTTTGAGGATCCATTTCAAACATTTTGACAAAGACTTAGGGAGCTTTGGGTTTTTGAGATGGGTCCTTGGCCTTGAAGGAGTTATTCTTCTACTTGAATAAATTCCCTTGCATCTTTACATATTATGCACTAGATTTCATAAATAAAATTGTTGTTTATAGGCTTTAGCATTTCGCATATCATAAAAAAATTAGGGTTGATATGATTTTGTTGCTGTAACACCCCTTTTCTACCCGTTAATTCAATTGGAAAAATATCAGAGTTTTCAATAATTTGTTTCGCACGAGGAATGTTACACATACTTCAATAAAAAAATGCTTCTCAATAAAACAACTCAAGCACAATAATCATGCATCACGTAGCACATCACTAAAAGGAGAGCCTCAAACCACGGTTATCATCGCAATTAAAACTTAACGACAAAGAAAACAACTACGCAGCGGAATAACAAAATAAAACAGAATCGTCAACAAAGACATAACAACCAAAATCATTCATAAACATCAAGTTCGTCCCCCCCCCCCCCCCTGAGTGCTACGTATCAGAGCGTGACGACTCGACTCGAAGTAGTGAAGGTACCTAGTCCTTCACTCGTGATCACCTGCACGTTACCGCATAGGGGTAACATTCAAACAGAAGGGTGAGTCCAATTCAATCCATATAATAAATCACATGATAAGCAATAAGTCAAGTCACAGCTCTAAAATACTCACATCACAATCATCAATTACATCACTACAATAACTCATCACTATGTCATGTAGGCATATGAAATGCAACCCACTCGCGGGCATATGCATGAGGTACCTTTTCACAAACGTCGCTTAGCCTTTATGGCCTCATCGTCACTTAGCCTATTGGGCCTCAAAACGTCACTGGGTTTATGCATATGGGAGGCATGAGACACTATGACATGCACTACGCACAAGCACACAATCACGGTCAACTATGTGACCCGTCACTTACCAATTGCCAAATAAGAGGCACAACACCTATCAGTTCACAATTTACACACAACAACGTCACTTAGCCTTTTTGGGCCTTATCATCACTTAGCCTTTTGGGCCTCAACATCACTTATTTTCATCGTCACTTATTCATAAACATCATCAACTCAAACAATAGCCACTGAGGGCAAAAACGTCATTTACTAGCCACCAAGGGCATCATCGTCATTTACACATAAATATCAACAACATTGGCCACTAAGGGCAAAGAGGTCATTTAACTAGCCACTAAGGGCGTCATCGTCATTTACACATCAATATCAACAACATTGGCCACTAAGGGCAAAAAGGTCATTTAACTAGCCACTCAGGGCATCATCGTCAAAATCATCACTTTTGACACTAAAATGTTAAAACCACTGGTTATACACAAAAGGGGATTTTTAAAGACACCAAAACGATTTTTCAATGTCACAGCAACGACCACCGGGAACAGCCACTTGGGGCGCCCCAGCAACCTTCAGAAATAATAAGTTTTTATTTTTAAAAACGGGACACACAGATAGGCAACTGAAAAAGCTTCCCAACACTTTTTGAAACATTTAAAACGGATGTCCGAGTCAAAAGATATAGCGAAAACAGTTTTCATAAAAAAATTTGGGAACATCCTGAAAACTGGCGCCCTGGGCGCCCAACGCCTGGCACCTGGCGCCCAGCGCCCAGCAACATGAAACACGCATGCGCACAGGCGCCCAGCGCCCAGCGCAACACACACACACACACACGCACACTGGCGCCCAGCGCAACACACACACGCACACTGGCGCCCAGCGCAACACACACACAGCAACACGGCGCACAGCGCCCATGGGCGCCCAGCGCCCACACACTTTCAGCAACACAATTCAGCACAATTTCAGCACATATATTTTTTTTTTAAATTGTTACTTGATCAATTACAACACCAATTACAACAATCATGGACACATATTGAAATCATCAAAAATCATACACCAACCATCAAAATTCAACAACATCCCAAGCACAAACATGGAATCACGCATACATCAACAACAAGAACATGAATTCGCAAACATAATCATGATCATGGTTAAATATAGGCCATCACTACCTAAAACCTATCATAGGACCTATTATATAAATTGATAGGACATCCCCTTACCTCGAATTTGAAGGATAGAAGCCTTAGAGACAGTCACGGTCGAAACCACAGCAACACGATCACGTCCCTTGGCCCTTGGAGCTTGCGACTTCTTCTCTCTTCTTCTCCTCCCCTACGGCGCTCTTCTCTTCTCCTTTCTATTCTCTTTCTCTCAATTTTCGAATGAGGCACCAAACCCTAGCCCCATTAGCTATTCGCATGTCACTTGGATCATGGGCTTGGGCTTTTCACTTAAGCCCAGCTTATCCAAGTGGCGCTTCCTTTTCCTAATACCACCACAAAATTAATATAAATTTTAATTAATTAAAATATATACAATAAATTAAATTAAATTCCTAAATACTTAATTAAATAAATTAATTAAATATTTAGGGTGTTACAACTCTCCCCCACTTAGAATATTTCGTCCTCGAAATTTACCTGATCAAACAACTCTGGGTAGGACTCTCGCATCTTGCTCTCTAGCTCCCAAGTCATACTCTCACCGGTAGCTCCTAGCCAAACCACTTTCACTAATGCAATCTCCTTGCCTCTAAGCACTTTCATTTCACGATCCTCAATCCGTACGGGCATCGTCTCCACAGTGAGATTATCCCGCACCTCTACATCATCCATATGGATCACATGAGATGGATCCGAAACATACTTCCGAAGTTGCGACATGTAACACCCGTTTCTACCCCTTTCATTTATAACAATTATCAGAGTGCACAAATTATTTTTTTTCCGAAACGGAATGCTACATTTACTTCAAAAACACGTCAATTGTTTAACTTAAATTAAAATCATTACGTGGCATCATGGGCGGGCCATTACTCAAAAATACAGTTACAACGTTAAAATAAAATCCAACAAGTCGTACAAGACAAAATCACTATCTAATAAGACGCCCCCCAGGTGCTACGTATCAGAGCGACTCGAACTCAAGGGAATGAAGGTCAAAGCCTTCAAGTACGGTTACCTGTAAAGTAAAAATCAACAAAAAGGGGTGAGTCTCAAACCCTATAATAAAGTACATAAGGAGTAGTATGTACAGATACAGGACTACATCAATTACAGCAATATTCACTTTAATCACCAGTTCAGTCAACCGAAATTAATCACCAATTCATCACCAACTAAATATTCGCCAAACAATCACCAAATAAAAGTAATCACCAAACAATCACCAAATAAATAATCACCAAAACATTCACCAACTGTATGTTTAATGTATGAGATGCAACCCAAAACTCCACGGGCATATGCATGTGGATCCATCACCAAAAATGAGCCTTGAGGGCATTCACCAAAATTTATAATAAGGCCGAAGCCCGAGGCCGAAGCCTATTCACCAAAAATCATGCATATGATTATGCGACACCATGACAATGCATCACACACCAGAATCACCAAATAAAAGTATGCCATAGCATATTCACCAACAGTTTGTTTAATTCACCAACACCCAACAGAGGATCACAGACCCCATTCACCAATAATAATATACACCATATATATATATATATATATATATATATATATATATATATATATATATATATATATATATATATATATATATATATATATATATATATATATATATATATATATATGCATACCACACTGTTACACAGCACATTACTTTCACCGTGACAACACCATTTAAAATACAAGGAACAGTACCTTAGTCTCACGAAGAACACCAACATTTTATTTAAAAGAAACAGTAGCGATTTCCAATCCAAACAACAACTAGTACACAGTCACTTGGGACTTTCAGAAAACGACCGGGGAAAAATATTAAGTTTTGGTTTTGGCCTGGACAAACAGATAGACAATTAAATGAGCGTCGTAACGCACTTTGAACCACCTAAAACGGACACCCGAGTCAAAAGTTATGTTAAAAACAAGTTTAGGAAAAATTAGGCAACACTGCTGAAACTGGCGCCTTAGGCGCCCAGGCACCAGGCAACACGCGCACTGGCGCCCAGCGCCCAGGCGCGCAACACACGCACACAACGCACGCACAACAGGCGCCCAACGCCCAGCGCAATACCCAGCAACACGCGCACAGCAACACACACAGCGCCCTTGGCGCCCAGCACAGGGCGCCTGGCGCCCAGAACACTGCCAGAACCAGATTTTTACACAAATTCAGCCCAAACATCAATTTTTTTCTCAATTTTAAAACATCAAAATTATATTTCTTTTCCACCATCTAAAATCCTCACTCACCCAAAAGTCAATTTTATTCGAAATCACCAAAACCATATGGACAACCATCATCACCATCACCATGGCGCCCTAGGCGCCTATGCACACACCCACACCAAAGCATCACCAACACACACACACAGCACAGGCACATGGCACACAAACACAACACAAAATACACTTAGCACATGGCGCCCAGCAGCAGGGCGCCATTTCCTGCAACATCAAAATTTAGCCAAAACACAATAATTTGGCACGGGGCGCCTAGCACATGGGCACCTACTTCCGTGGCCAAAATTCCAACAACGTCAAAATTTGGCGCAGGGCACCCCACTCAAGGGCGCCTAATTCCGCACCTAAACAACCGTTTCCAGCAACACTAAAATCACAACCATGGCACCTTATGCGCCTACAACACTTAAAACATCAAATTCAGCAACAACAACACCTGCTCATATGGCGCCCTATACGCCTATAACATAACAACCGAATCTTTTGAGTAGCACAATTTATCAATTACGCACCAATCACACCACCAACATCAAATTACATATTATGCATTTATTCGAGCACTTAGCACGCTATTCGGAATTCACCTTACAGAGCAACAATTCGCATATCATCACAACGGGTAACAACAATAACAACAACATACTCATATATCATAAACAACATAAAAATCAATATAAACAGGACATAGGACCTAACCCCTACATACATCCCATTATGCTCCCTATTATAAGGCAAGACCCACCCTTACCTTAGTTTCACCGAAGACAGGGACCCCTCCACGAGCACACCGAGTAACCACAGCAACTGAGCTCCTCTCCTCCTCCTTGGGATTTGCGCCTCTCTCTTCTCCTCTTCTCTCCCTTGCGCTATTTTCCTTCTCTTTCTTTCTCTCCTTCGCGTTTTCTTTCTTTTCCTCTCTTTCACGTTTTCTTCTCTTTTCTTTTTCACGCCCCTTCTCTCTTTCTCTCAAGTGAGGCGCCTCCCCCCAACCCCTAGTCACATGCGCCTAAGCCAACTCCTGGGCCTGGATCACGGGCCTCCATCCACTTAAGCCCATTTGAATAATTAAATATCACCACCCTCTAAATAATTAAAACCACCCAATATTATTATTATTATTATCATCATTATTATTATTATTATTTCTATCACCAACTCCTAATTAATTAAATAAATACTAAATAACTATTTAATTAATTTCGGGGTGTTACACGACACATGAAACACGTCGTGCAAATTCGAAAGATTCGGCGGTAAAGCCACTCTATAAGCCACATTTCTGATTCTCTCAGAAATCTGATAAGGACCAACAAAGCGAGGAGTGAGCTTCTTCGATTTCAACGCTCGACCAACACCGGTAATAGGATAAACCCTCAAGAACACATGCTCACCCTCCTGAAACTCTAAATCTTTCCTCCGCTTGTCATGATAACTCTTCTGACGACTCTGCGAAGCCTTCATCTTTTCACGGATCATCTTGATTTTCTCTGTAGTCTCCCGGACAATCTCCGGTCCCAACACTACACTCTCTCCCGACTCATACCAACACAATGGCGTTCTACACTTTCGACCGTACAATGCTTCAAACGGTGCCATCCCGATACTGGAATGGTAACTGTTGTTATAGGTAAACTCAATCAACGCAAGGTAGGAATCCCATGAACCCCGTTGTTCCAATACACAAGCCCTCAACAAATCTTCTAACGACTGAATTGTCCTCTCTGACTGACCATCTGTCTGAGGATGATACGCCGAACTCATTTTCAGCTTTGAACCCAATTCCTTCTGCAAACTCGTCCAAAACTCAGAAGTGAACCTCGGATCCCTATCTGACACAATACTCTTCGGAACACCATGTAACTTCACAATTTCTTTGACATAGACCTCTGCCAACCTCGACACCGGATATGTGATATTAATAGGAACAAAGTGAGCAGACTTCGTTAACCTATCAACGATCACCCAAATAGCGTCATGACCCCTAACTGTATTCGGCAATCCAGTCACAAAGTCCATCGCAATGCTATCCCACTTCCACTCTGGAACTTCCAACGGTTGCATCAACCCCGCAGGCCTCTGATGCTCAACCTTCGATTTCTGACAGGTTAAACAGGCATACACAAACTGTGCCACATCCCTCTTCATACCATACCACCAAAACATCTTTTTCAGATCTTGATACATTTTTGTCGCTCCAGGATGGATACTCAACTTGCTACGGTGACCCTCCTCTAAAATTGCCTTTCTCATCTCCGCATCATCCGAAACACAGATCCTACCCCGGAACCTCAACACACCACGGGAATCTAACTTGAAATCTTCATCTTCAGATTGACCAACCCCATTAATTAAATCTACTAACTTGACATCTGACTTCTGAGCCTCTCTGATGCTGCCCAGGAAGTCATTATCGATCTTTAACATTCCCAGCTTGACACTGCGAGGTGTCGTTTTACAAACCAAACTCAAATCTCTGAATTCCTCAATCAACTCTAATTCTTTCACCATCATTGCCGACATATGCAAAGACTTTCTGCTTAAAGCATCAGCCACGACATTAGCTTTGCCGGGATGATAATTCAAACCAAAGTCATAATCCTTCAAGAGCTCCAACCACCGAGGCTGTCTCATATTCAACTCTTTCTGATCGAACAGATACTTTAGACTCTTATGATCACTGAACACTTCAAACCTCGAACCATAAAGGTAGTGCCTCCAAATCTTAAGCACAAATACCACATCAGCCAATTCCAAATCATGCGTAGGGTAATTTTTCTCATGAACCCGCAACTGCCTCGACGCATACGCAACGACTTTCCCATCTTGCATCAGCACACCACCAAGACCCATCTTCGAAGCGTCACAATATACAACAAACGGCTCTTCAGGATTAGGCAACGTCAAAACAGGCGACGTTGTCAATCTCTTTTTCAGTTCCATAAAACTTTCCTCACACCGAGCATCCCAAACGAAAACTCTACCCTTACAAGTCAACTGAGTCAACGGAAGGGCCAGCTTGGAAAAACCCTCGATGAACCTCCTGTAGTACCCAGCCAAACCCAAAAAGCTTCTAATCTTTGTTGCGGACTTCGGAGCCTCCCACTCCAACACTGCTTCCACTTTTGCCAGATCAACCGCAATACCATTACCAGAAATCACGTGCCCAAGGAAACTCACCTCTTTCAGCCAGAACTCACACTTTGATAACTTAGCATACAACTTTTTCTCGTTCAAAACTCCCAATACTGTCTTCAGGTGCTCAGCATGCTCATCCTCCGACTTAGAATAAACTAGAATGTCATCTATGAAGCTCACCACAAACCGATCTAGGTAATTATGGAAAATACGATTCATAAATTCCATAAATACACCAGGTGCATTGGTCACACCGAACGGCATCACTGAATACTCATAATGCCCATACCTTGTTCTGAACGCTGTTGTAACACCCCGGTATTTTTATTTGTTAAAAACACCCAAGTGCACATTAAACATACATCAGAGATAATATTTCCTGTTCAGACACTGAATACCACTATAAAATTTTTTGCTGAAATATAACATAACTGTCTTATACACACATAAGACCATACGGTACTCAGACCATAACTGTCAGCAACTATGGTATTTAGCATCCTACAAGAAAGCGGAAGAAAAGACAAACATGACACTAATGTCTTAGTGCTGCGATACATGGACAACGGAAGGAAATAAACTAAACATAAAGCTAAGTCATTATCCATTTCCCGGGGGCCACCTACTCGTGCCTCTGAGGTTTCTTCTGTCCCTGTTTATCTGTAAAACAACAACATTTAAACAGTGAGATACAATCTCAGTGAGTTCTACCGAGACCCCTACTAACTCTCTCGGTTCAATTAATAATCCTTTTTAAAACCAACACGACACCGACTGCAATAAAGTGCTAACCCCGGTGAACGTGAACAAACAAAGTGCGGCACCGACTGCAAATCCAGTGCTAATCCCGGTGTATCGCACAGTACGACACCGACTGCAAATCCAGTGCTAATCCCGGTGTACGTACAACAAACTCATGACATAACACCGACTGCAAATCCAGTGCTAATCCCGGTGAACTCCCTTACCAATAGTACATTCTCCTATTGGCACGGAGCCTAGGTTGGGGGAGCATGACTGCCCCGCCTAGTATGTCAAAACATGGGTCGTCACCCAACTCAATATATATAAACATATATCTACAATCATATGAACTCAGGGTCCATCTCCTCAAATAACCAGTTGAACACTTAACCCATGTTTTTATAAAACCAAGTTCACACTCGCACTCTAATTTACCTTTTTTCGACACGATTTACAACTTCGAAAACAGTTTATTTTGCCTTAAAACTAGAATATTCAGTTAGGCCTCTGAATAAGCTTTTCAATGCATCTTAGAACACCTCAATCGGGTTCCCGGATCAAAAGATATCGCGAAAACAAAAACAGTGTTTAGTTGCTGAAAATTCTGTAAACCGTCGCGACGCGAACTGCTACCGTCGCGACGCGAAAAACGACAGAAACTTTTTGCGTGACAAAACTGGGCCAGGTCGCGACGCGACGGGAACGGGTCGCGACGCGACCCTCTGCAGAAAAGTGCAGATTTTCCGTTTTCTTACGAAATTCGCTATTCCGCTCAATTCCGATTCTCGTTCCGACTGAAAATAGATTTAACAACCAGCAAAACAAACCCAACCAATACCACACAATCAATCAATCCAATCAAAAACTCAATCAAAACGATTTTTATCAAAAACGACATATTTTTCCGAATAGCGGTTTTCAAGTCAAAATCTTTCGGAATCAAAGCACATAAAATTTATCGAAACACAAAAACATCCTAAGCGTGAGTAAAACTCACCCTTGAAGCGAGAGCCGATATCGAACCGAATTTGCCGAGACTTGAAAAACTCTCGAACGGGACCCTATTTCACCAAATCGCTCCAAACTTCGATTCGAACTTCACAACGCGATCAATCCGCTCCTAGCTTCGATCCTAAACATAACCCAATCATCAACACAACCTATTAATCCATGATTTCAACAAATTTTCCCCACAAACCCTCAATTTTCGAAATCAAAAAGAAGGGGGAAAAATGGAGGAGAAGCTTACTCAAGATATGGGTTTTGATGAGGGAGGAAAAATGATGAAGATGTTGAATTTTGGAGGAGTGGGCTCACCTCTTCTTCTTCCTTTCTCTTCTCCTTTCTCCTTCTTCTTCTTTCCTTTTCTTCTTTCTTTTCCCTTCTTTCTTTCCTTCTGCGTATCCTTTCTTTCTTTCTTTTCTTTCTTTTATTCTTTCCTTTCTTTCACCACACACACACACTTATTTAATTAATAATTAAGTGGTAGCGTGGTCAAATTACCATATTGATCCAAATTCCTTATTTCGATTCCAAAACTTCCTTGATCCGTATTATTCGGTTAACGACCCTATGACAGTCAATAATTAATTTTAGCACTCAATAATTTTACCAATTAAGTACCAAATTAATTCAATTGGGTTAACATCCAAATAATTCGATTAATTATTTTGAGGATGTTACATTCTCCCCAACTTGAAAGAATTTTGTCCTCAAAATTAGACACGACATACCTCAAGAGAACAAATACGGATACTGAGTCCGCATATCGTCCTCCAACTCCCAAGTAGCTTCCACGGCGGAAAAACCATCCCAAACCACCTTGACAATGGGAATTGACTTTGTCCGTAGCGTCCTCTCGCCACGTTCCATGATGTAATTCGGATTAGGTTGGAAGGACAAGTCCGGTCGAAGATCAATCGTTTCAAAATCTAACGGTTGACTTGGATCGGGAATGTACTTCCGCAGCTGAGACACATGGAATACATCATGCAGATTTGACATTGGTGGAGGCAAAGCAATACGGTATGCAAGAGACCCTATTCGCTCAATAATCTGGAAGGGTCCAATATACCGAGGACTGAGTTTCTTCACCCGTAATGCCCTACATGTGCCAATTGTTGGTGATAATCTCAAAAACACATGATCGCCCGACTCAAACTCTAACGGCCTTCTCCTTTTATCAGCATAGCTCTTTTGCCTGCTCTGGGCAGCTTTCATTCTTTCTCTGATTAACCTGATCTTCTCAGTAGTGTCATGAATCATCTCAGGTCCTAACAATCGGTTTTCACCGACTTCCCACCAACACAATGGAGTTCTACATTTTCTACCATACAAGGCTTCAAAAGGTGCCATTCCGATACTGGAATGATAACTGTTGTTATATGAGAATTCCACCAATGGAAGATGATCCTCCCATTTCTTTCCGTTATCAAGTACCGAAGCCCTAAGCATATCCTCTAATGTCTGGATAGTTCTCTCGGTTTGACCATCTGTTTGTGGGTGATATGCGGTACTAAGAAGTACTTTAGTTCCCAATGCTTCATTCAGAGCTTTCCAAAATCGAGAAGTGAATTTCGGATCTCAATCCGACACTATACTGGTAGGAACCCCATGTAACCTTACTATGTTCTTTAAATACACCTCAGCTAACTTGGATACTTTACTGCTTGAACGAACTGGAATAAAATGAGCTGATTTAGTTAACCGATCCACAACTACCCATATGGAGTCGTTACCGGCTTGAGATCTTGGCAACGCCATTACAAAATCCATAGAAATGTCTTCCCATTTCCATACTGGCACGTCTAGTGGACGTAACAGACCAGCAGGCTTCTGATGTTCTATCTTAACTTTTTGACAAGTTAAGCATTGTGATACGAATTCAGCAATTTCTAACTTCATTCCCGGCCACCAATACATCTGCTTTAAATCTCTATACATCTTGGGTGATCCAGGATGTACAGAAAATAGACTTCGGTGTGCTTCCTCTAGCACTTGCTTTTTAATATCATCATTATCGGGCACACAGATCCTACCGTTGAAACAAATAACTCCATCACTATCTTCGGTAAAATCTGGCAACACTTTTTGTGATTGTAACTTCACGTCAACTTCCTGTGCTACGCGAATCGACTCTCTTAAGGAACTAGAGATCTTCATATGGCTCAACACTAACCTGTCTTTTCTTGATCTTGCATTCAAGTTTATGTCTCTATAGGACTCCAACAATCTCATTTCATGCATCATAAACTCTGCTATGTGGATGGATTTCCTACTTAGTGCATCAGCTACAACATTAGCCTTTCCCGGATGATACTTCAATTCGAAGTCATAATCCTTCAGAAACTCCACCCACCTTCTCTGCCTGTTATTCAACTCCTTCTGATCAAACAAATATTTCAAACTTTTATGATCACTAAAGACTTCGAAACGAGACCCATACAGGTAATGTCTCCAAATCTTCAGTGCGTACACAATAGCTGCCAACTCCAAATCATGAGTCGGATAATTCTTTTCATGAGTCTTTAACTGTCGGGAGGCATAAGCTACAACTTGTTGGTTCTGCATGAGAACACATCCCAAACCCTTTCCAGAAGCATCGCTGTAATTTTGGAATTCCAAAGATGGATCTGGAAGAATTAGGATTGGAGCAGAAGTCAACCTAACCTTCAACTCTTGAAAACATTCCTCACAATCGGCATCCCATATAAACGGCTGGGCCTTACGAGTCAACCGAGTAAGTGGAAGAACCAATTGTGAAAAACCTTGAATAAACCTCCTGTAGTAACCAGCTAGACCCAAGAAACTCCTTATTTCGGTGACAGATGTTGGTCGTTCCCAGTTCAACACCGCTTCTACTTTACTGGGATCCACCGCAACTCCCGATTGGGAAATCACGTGTCCCAAAAACTTCACTTCCGGCATCCAGAAGTCACACTTCGACGGCTTGGCATACAATTTCTTTTCTCGGAGTACGTTCAGAACAATGCGGAGATGTTGAACATGGTCCTCAATGGTCTTAGAGTACACCAAGATATCATCAATAAAAACTACCACAAACTGATCAAGGTACGTGTGAAACACTCGGTTCATGTAATCCATGAATACCGCTGGAGCATTAGTCAAACCGAAGGGCATCACTACGAACTCGTAATGTCCATACCTAGTACGGAAAGCTGTCTTCGGAATGTCTAAGGCTCGTACCTTTATTTGATGATAGCCTGATCTCAGATCAATTTTTGAAAATACCACGGCACCTCGAAGTTGGTCAAGCAAATCGTCTATCCTTGGCAAGGGATATTTATTCTTGATCGTCACTTTATTCAGTTGCCGATAATCTATGCACAACCTCATGCTACCATCCTTCTTTTTGACTAGCAACACCGGAGCACCCCATGGAGAAGCGCTCGGCCGAATGAACCTCTTTGAGATCAACTCTTCAAGTTGAGACTTCAATTCCTTTAATTCTAAGGGAGACATTCTATAAGGAGCAATAGAGATTGATCCTGTCCCAGGAATCAATTCTATTGAGAACTCTACCTCTCGGTCAGGAGGTAAGGATGAAACTTCTTCTGGAAAGACATCTAGAATTTCATTTACCACTTGCACAGATGATAAATCTAAACCCGTTTCAGTAGATGCAGACAACATAATAAGAATAGCTTCCGCACCTTGGAATAATGACTGGCTTGCTTCGGTGTAAGAGATCGTTGCTTCAGAATCTGCCTGTGTCAATCCTACGGATTCGGAGGCGAAGCTAATTGTTCGATCAGCACAGTTGATTGTTACATGATTTCCAGCCATCCAATTCATACCCAGAACAATGTCCATGCTTCTCATAGGCAAGCAAATAAATTTCACAACAAACTGTCTGTCGCCTATGACAAGTAGGCAATTTTCACATAATGATTGGGTCTGGACACGACCCTTGGCAGCAGTTAAAATAGTTATCGGTTCGGACAGCTCAGACAATGCTAGTCCCAACCGATCCACACATGCTTGCGAGATAAAACAGTGAGTTGCACCAGAATCATATAAAATATTGACTGAATTATTAAAAAGAGATCCCGTACCCCTCAGAAGATTATCAGTAGGTGTGATGGTTCGAGCATCTAATGTGTTGATTCGCCCCTGACCAGGAGCATTTGGTGCTCTTTGCAGATTCTTCTTTGTTGGGCACTTATTTGCATAGTGACCCTCTTCATTGCAAACATAGCACCGATCTGGCCTTGGCGGACACTCTCCGCGGTGATGTCTTCCACAAAGTCTACAATTCCTGAATTGTGCAGAATCAGTCGATTGTACCTGCTTCCCTTTGTAATTACCTCCTTTCCCCGAATCATGCCTGGGACCCATCTGAGAACTAGATGACCCAGTGTTCCTCTTACTCTGATGGAATGCCTTCCTACTTGCATACAATCTTGCCAAATCGCTTTCGGCAATATAAGCTTGTTGAACCATGGCTGCATAATTGGTCTTCGGGAAAGAGCTCAGACTTTGAGCAATATCCTCTCTCAACCCATATTTATACCTGTCAGTTTTCCATTGGTCATTGGGGGCGTACCCAGCTAAACCGAAGAATTGATACAACTCCTCAAATTTAGCCGTGTATTGGCCCACGGTCAAGCCTCCTTGTGTGAGAGCTAAGAACTCATTTTCCTTATCAAACCTCATAGCCGTGGGGAAGAATTGTTCCAGAAATGATGTTCGGAAATTTTCCCAAGTCGGGGGAGTTCCCATTGTCTCCATCATGGCCCTAGCATTTGCCCACCAGTTATTGGCCTCTCCCTTCAACATATGGGATGCCAACCTCAACTTATCTTCATCGGTCACTTGCATTGTTACAAAGATCTTTTCAATGTCGTCCAGCCAATGTTGTGCTCTCATGACATCCGGCCCACCTCTAAACTCCGAGGGTTTCATTTTCAAGAATTATGTAAAAATTCTCCTTGGGTTCACCTGTGGCTCTTGGGCTTGATGCTGCTGAGCATTTTGCTGCTGGATTTGTTGCTGCTGATGCATAAGCATCATGTCTTGCATCATTTTCTGCTGGTTCTTAATCACATTCTGCATCCACTCAAAATTCGGATCAACATGAGGAGGAACGCCTCTACCTCTTCTGGCCATGATTCTGCGAAATATGCACAAAGTATTAAGTTGATCAAGCTCAATGTCTAATAGCATACTAAGAAAATCACGACTGAAAAAAGCAAAGACCCTATAAGCTAAGTCCGACTAGGTCGAACCGCTCTGATACCAACTGTAACACCCCGGTATTTTTATTTGTTAAAAACACCCAAGTGCACATTAAACATACATCAGAGATAATATTTCCTGTTCAGACACTGAATACCACTATAAAATTTTTTGCTGAAATATAACATAACTGTCTTATACACACATAAGACCATACGGTACTCAGACCATAACTGTCAACAACTATGGTATTTAGCATCCTACAAGAAAGCGGAAGAAAAGACAAACATGACACTAATGTCTTAGTGCTGCGATACATGGACAACAGAAGGAAATAAACTAAACATAAAGCTAAGTCATTATCCATTTCCCGGGGGCCACCTACTCGTGCCTCTGAGGTTTCTTCTGTCCCTGTTTATCTATAAAACAACAACATTTAAACAGTGAGATACAATCTCAGTGAGTTCTACCGAGACCCCTACTAACTCTCTCGGTTCAATTAATAATCCTTTTTAAAACCAACACGACACCGACTGCAATAAAGTGCTAACCCCGGTGAACGTGAACAAACAAAGTGCGGCACCGACTGCAAATCCAGTGCAAATCCCGATGTATCGCACGGTACGACACCGACTGCAAATCCAGTGCTAATCCCGGTGTACGTACAACAAACTCATGACATAACACCGACTGCAAATCCAGTGCTAATCCCGGTGAACCCCCTTACCAATAGTACATTCTCCTATTGGCACGGAGCCTAGGTTGGGGGAGCATGACTGCCCCGCCTAGTATGTCAAAACATGGGTCGTCACCCAACTCGATATATATAAACATATATCTACAATCATATGAACTCAGGGTCCATCTCCTCAAATAACCAGTTGAACACTTAACCCATGTTTTTATAAAACCAAGTTCACACTCGCACTCTAATTTACCTTTTTTCGACACGATTTACAACTTCGAAAACAGTTTATTTTGCCTTAAAACTAGAATATTCAGTTAGGCCTCTGAATAAGCTTTTCAACGCATCTTAGAACACCTCAATCGGGTTCCCGGATCAAAAGATATCGCGAAAACAAAAACAGTGTTTAGTTGCTGAAAATTCTGTAAACCGTCGCGACGCGAACTGCTACCGTCGCGACGCGAAAAACGACAGAAACTTTTTGCGTGACAAAACTGGGCCAGGTCGCGATGCGACGGGAACGGGTCGCGACGCGACCCTCTGCAGAAAAGTGCAGATTTTCCGTTTTCTTACGAAATTCGCTATTCCGCTCAATTCCGATTCTCGTTCCGACTGAAAACAGATTTAACAACCAGCAAAACAAACCCAACCAATACCACACAATCAATCAATCCAATCAAAAACTCAATCAAAACAAATTTTATCAAAAACGACATATTTTTCCGAATAGCGGTTTTCAAGTCAAAATCTTTCGGAATCAAAGCACATAAAATTTATCGAAACACAAAAACATCCTAAGCGTGAGTAAAACTCACCCTTGAAGCGAGAGCCGATATCGAACCGAATTTTCCGAGACTTGAAAAACTCTCGAACGGGACCCTATTTCACCAAATCACTCCAAACTTCGATTCGAACTTCACAACGCGATCAATCCGCTCCTAGCTTCGATCCTAAACATAACCCAATCATCAACACAACCTATTAATCCATGATTTCAACAAATTTTCCCCACAAACCCTCAATTTTTGAAATCAAAAAGAAGGGGGAAAAATGGAGGAGAAGCTTACTCAAGATATGGGTTTTGATGAGGGAGGAAAAATGATGAAGATGTTGAATTTTGGAGGAGTGGGCTCACCTCTTCTTCTTCCTTTCTCTTCTCCTTTCTCCTTCTTCTTCTTTCCTTTTCTTCTTTCTTTTCCCTTCTTTCTTTCCTTCTGCGTATCCTTTCTTTCTTTCTTTTTTTTCTTTTATTCTTTCCTTTCTTTCACCACACACACACACACTTATTTAATTAATAATTAAGTGGTAGCGTGGTCAAATTACCATATTGATCCAAATTCCTTATTTCGATTCCAAAACTTCCTTGATCCGTATTATTCGGTTAACGACCCTGTGACAGCCAATAATTAATTTTAGCACTCAATAATTTTACCAATTAAGTACCAAATTAATTCAATTGGGTTAACATCCAAATAATTCGATTAATTATTTTGAGGATGTTACAGCTGTCTTCTGAACATCTTCATCCTTCACTTTAATCTGATGATATCCGGACCTCAAATCAATTTTGCTGAACATATGGGCACCTACTAACTGATCCATCAAATCGTCGATCCTCGGAAGCGGATACTTTTTCTTGATAGTTACCTTATTCAACTGACGATAGTCCACACATAACCTCATGCTCCCATCTTTCTTCTTCACTAACAATACCGGAGCTCCCCACGGTGATACACTCGGTCTCACAAACTTTTTCTCAAGCAATTCTTCAAGTTGCGTCTTCAACTCGGACAATTCAGACGCCGACATCCTGTACGGTGCCATAGACACAGGCCTCGTACCAGGTACCAGATCAATCGAAAACTCAACTTCCCTCTCCGGCGGCATACCCGGAATTTCGTCAGGAAAAACCTCAGGAAACTCGCGTACCACTTGCAGTTCCTCAATAACAGCCTGACTCTCAGCAGACAACGATGCCATCAACGAAAATAGCTGAACTCCTTCTTTCCTCAACTTCTTCAACTGACCGGCAGATACCAACACAGAATCTTCTTCCCCGAAACTAACCGACTTGCTACGACAGTTGATATGAACGTGGTTATTCTCTAACCAGTCCATGCCCAAGATTACATCCAGACCTCTCAACGGCAAGCAAACAAAATTCACAACAAAGTCCCTGCCGAAGATCGACACGGGACACTGAGAACACACCTGGGAAGTAATCACTGACCCCTTCGCAGGAGTATCGACAACCATATCCCCACACATAGCAGATAAAACAAGACCCAAACTTTTACAACAATCAACAGATATAAAGCAATGGGTAGCACCAGTATCAATAAGAGATTTCAGAGAAGTACCGTTAATAAAACACGTACCTCTAATCAGACCATCCTTCTCATCAGGCTCCTCTCCTGCCAATGCAAACACTTTCCCACTAGATCTTTCCTTCTTCGGTTTTGTACATTTTGTACTGATATGCCCAGACTCACCACAGTTGAAGCACACCACATCCTTGACCTTACACTCGGCCGCCATATGACCCTTTTTACCACAACGATAGCAAACTCTCTCATCAGACCTGCATGTAGTACTCTTGTGGCCAGGCTTGCCACACTTATAACAGACAATGCTAGCAGGAGCATCTCCCCCACTAGAATTCTTACCTCCAGCAGCCTTCTGATAACTCTTATCCGCAGGAACCTCATACGGCTTGCTTCGACTCTGAAACTTACCCTTTTTCTCAGACGTAGCTTTGTAATGAGCAGTACTGTCCTCCTCAAAGATTCTACAACTGTCAACCAGATCAGCGAACACACGGATCTTCTGGTAACCAATGGCCTTTTTGATATCAGGCCTCAACCCATTCTCGAACTTGATGCATTTTGAGAACTCAGCTGTAGCCTCACTGTAGTGTGGATAAAATTTTGCCAGTTCTACAAACTTCGCCGCATACGCAGTCACAGACATACCACCCTGCTTCAGTTCCAGGAACTCTATCTCTTTCTTCCCTCGGACGTCTTCAGGAAAATATTTTCTCAGAAATTCCCTGCTGAATACCTCCCAAGTAATCTCTTCCTGCACAGCCTCCAACCTCTTCCTAGTAGCCAACCACCAGTCGTCGGCCTCCTCGGCTAACATGTGGGTACCAAAACGGACCATCTGCTCAACAGTGCAGTCCATCACCCTGAAAATCCTCTCGATCTCTTTCAACCAAGCCATAGCACCATCTGGATCATATTTGCCCTTAAAGGTGGGCGGATTCTCTCTCTGGAAAGTAGTCAGACTCCGAAAACCAGCGTTCTCTCCAGCATTATGCTGATTCTGCACAGCCTGAGCCATAGCTTGCAGTGCAGCAGCAAGAGCAGCGCCGTTTCTCCCAACCAATTCAAATTATCACTGCAGCACAAACCAAGAATTTAGTACTAATCTATTGTCATAAGACACTATGACAGGACGACATTGGCCGGACAGACCGAATTGCTCTGATACCACTAATGTAACACCACTTTTCTACCCGTTAATTCAATTGGAAAAATATCAGAGTTTTCAAAAATTTGTTTCGCACGAGGAATGTTACACATACTTCAATAAAACAATGCTTCTCAATAAAACAGCTCAAGCACAATAATCATGCATCACGTAGCACATCACTAAAAGGAGAGCCTCAAACCACGGTTATCATCGCAATTAAGACTTAACGACAAAGAAAACAACTACGCAGCGGAATAACAAAATAAAACAGAATCGTCAACAAAGACATAACAACCGAAATCATTCATAAACATCAAGTTCGTCCCCCCTGAGTGCTACGTATCAGAGCGTGACGACTCGACTCGAAGTAGTGAAGGTACCTAGTCCTTCACTCGTGATCACCTGCACGTTACCGCATAGGGGTAACATTCAAACAGAAGGGTGAGTCCAATTCAATCCATATAATAAATCACATGATAAGCAATAAGTCAAGTCACAGCTCTAAAATAATCACATCACAATCATCAATTACATCACTACAATAACTCATCACTATGTCATGTAGGCATATGAAATGCAACCCACTCGCGGGCATATGCATGAGGTACCTTTTCACAAACGTCGCTTAGCCTTTATGGCCTCATCGTCACTTAGCCTTTTGGGCCTCAAAACGTCACTGGGTTTATGCATATGGGAGGCATGAGACACTATGACATGCACCACGCACAAACACACAATCACGGTCAACTATGTGATCCGTCACTTACCAATTGCCAAATAAGAGGCACAACACCTGTCAATTCACAATTTACACACAACAACGTCACTTAGCCTTTTTGGGCCTTATCATCACTTAGCCTTTTGGGCCTCAACATCACTTATTTTCATCGTCACTTATTCATAAACATCATCAACTCAAACAGTAGCCACTGAGGGCAAAAACGTCATTTACTAGCCACCAAGGGCATCATCGTCATTTACACATCAATATCAACAACATTGGCCACTAAGGGCAAAGAGGTCATTTAACTAGCCACTAAGGGCGTCATCGTCATTTACACATCAATATCAACAACATTGGCCACTAAGGGCAAAAAGGTCATTTAACTATCCACTCAGGGCATCATCGTCAAAATCATCACTTTTGACACTAAAATGTTAAAACCACTGGTTATACACAAAAGGGGATTTTTAAAGACACCAAAACGATTTTTCAATGTCACAGCAACGACCACCGGGAACATCCACTTGGGGCGCCCCAGCAACCTTCAGAAATAATAAGTTTTTATTTTTAAAAATGGGACACACAGATAGGCAACTGAAAAATCTTCCCAACACTTTTTGAAACGTTTAAAACGGATGTCCGAGTCAAAAGATATAGCGAAAACAGTTTTCATAAAAAAATTTGGGAACATCCTGAAAACTGGCGCCCTGGGAGCCCAGCGCCTGGCACCTGGCGCCCAGCGCCCAGCAACACGAAACACGCATGCGCACAGGCGCCCAGCGCAACACACACACACGCACACTGGCGCCCAGCGCAACACACACACACAGCAACACGGCGCACAACGCCCATGGGCGCCCAGCGCCCACACACTTTCAGCAACACAATTCAGCACAATTTCAGCACATATTTTTTTTTTAAATTGTTACTTGATCAATTACAACACCAATTACAACAATCATGGACACATATTGAAATCATCAAAAATCATACACCAACCATCAAAATTCAACAACATCCCAAGCACAAACATGGAATCACGCATACATCAACAACAAGAACATGAATTCGCAAACATAATCATGATCATGGTTAAATCTAGGCCATCACTACCTAAAACCTATCATAGGACCTATTATATAAATTGATAGGACATCCCCTTACCTCGAATTTGAAGGATAGAAGCCCTAGAGACAGTCACGATCGAAACCACAGCAACACGATCACGTCCCTTGGCCCTTGGAGCTTGCGACTTCTTCTCTCTTCTTCTCCTCCCCTACGGCGCTCTTCTCTTCTCCTTTCTATTCTCTTTCTCTCAATTTTCGAATGAGGCACCAAACCCTAGCCCCATTAGCTATTCGCATGTCACTTGGATCATGGGCTTGGGCTTTTCACTTAAGCCCAGCTCATCCAAGTGGCGCTTCCTTTTCCTAATACCACCACAAAATTAATATATATTTTAATTAATTAAAATTTATCCAATAAATTAAATTAAATTCCTAAATACTTAATTAAATAAATTAATTAAATATTTAGGGTGTTAGAGTTGCACTTCCTTGCTTAATCATATAAATCCTTGCAAAAAATAGATCTATGTTGCTTTGTGTTAATTTTGGTGTTTTCTTTATTAAATAAAATGTGGATCTATGTTTCCTTTGGTTCACATGCTTATAGATCTAAAAATATTTCCAAGTTGATTTTGTTGTTGTTCTTTGTTTGGTGATGTTTAATCTTGTTATTAGTATTTTATTTTTGTGTTAAATGTTACTTTTGTTGTTTGATGATTTAGCAATATGATTCCCACTAGTGCCTAGTGCACCTTGACCTAAGTGGTGAAGATTGCTAGAAATGACTCAATTTAGTTTATGTGTCCATTCATTTTTGTGTCTTAATTTGCTTGTTGTAAATTGTTGATGATAGGCAAGTTGATTCCCACTAGTGCCTAGTGCACTTTGCTCAAAGTGGGAGGATTGCTCTAGGTGATTCAACTTATTTGTGTGTTTAGTTAATCTTTGCATTTTAATTTGCTTATTGTTCATTGTTGATGATAGGCAAGTTGATTCCCACTAGTGCCTAGTGCACTTTGCTCAAAGTGGGAGGATTGCTCTAGGTGATTCAACTTATTTGTGTGATTAGTTAATCTTTGCATTTTAATTTGCTTGTTGTTCATTGTTGATGATAGGCAAGTTGATTCCCACTAGTGCCTAGTGCACTTTGCTCAAAGTGGGAGGATTGCTCTAGGTGATTCAACTTATTTGTGTGTTTAGTTAATCTTTGCATTTTAGTTTGCTTATTGCTCATTGTTGATGATAGACAAGTTGATTCTCACTAGTGCCTAATGCACTTTCCTCAAAGTGAGAGGATTGCTCTATGTGATTCAACTTGGTTTTAGTGTTTATTTACTTTTTACCATTTTACTTTACCATTCACTAACTTTTTACCAAAACATAAAAATATTTTACTACTTTGGTTTTTTACCACTTCATTAATTTTTTACTAAAACATAAAAAGATTTTACCACTCCCCATTTACCTCATGCATTTTTACTTTACCATCTTATTAAATAATTACCATTTACCTCATGCATTTTTACTTTACCATCTCATTAAATAATTACCATTTACTTCATGCATTTTTACTTTACTTTCCATTAATTTCTTACTTAAAGTTTTACAACTTATCAACTTGCAAAAATACCCAAAACATTTTCACATTCATGCATCTTCATTCATACTTAGTCTATGTGACACTCTCATGCATCCTCATATGCTTATATCTCATGCATCCTCATATGCTTATATCTCTTGCATCCTCTTATGCATCCTCGTATGCCATCCATTCATAAATAAAGTTCTATGCATCCATTCCTTGTACACTCATGCACTTACATGCTTACCTAATCATGCATCATTGCTTATATATTCAATCATTTAACTTAGAATACTCTATGTTTACAATCAATTGTATTCACTTGTTCTTGATGCCATGTAAATGTCTTGACTTGATTGTGTGCCCTCCTCTCCACTTGTATGACCTCCTAATGGAGACGTAAGTCTACATGCATGTTGTAGCATAGAGCCATTAGGGTAAATACAATCCTTCTTGCACACACACAATTACTTTGAGAACTTTGTTTTGCATCTTTAATAATTGAATCCTTTGATTGTATGGGCATGTTTAATCTTGGTTAATGAATGATATGTTCATGTTTGCTTGAGTATTATTCATTCATTTGCATTTGGTTATGGATTTAGAATTGACTTGAAATGTTCTACTCCTTTTCTAAAACCCATTTCCTAAAATCATTTCAAAACAAAAAGAAACTTTTACTTTCAAAACAAAAATAAATCAATCGTCATTAAACACCAATCGCGCCGTTGCCGATTGGGTTGTTAATGATGATTTTGTTTTTAAAAGAGTTAGTAGTGAGACCATTCTAATTGTTGTTGTTCGGTCTTCGCAAAAGCTCTATCCCATTTTCGAAAACTTATTCAATTCTCAAAAATAAACCAATTGTCATTAAACACCAATCGCGCCGTTGCCGATTAGGCTGTTAATGATTTTTTTTTTCAAAAAGAGTTAGTAGCGAGACAATTCTAACCATTGTTGTTCGGTCTTCGCGAAAGCTCAATCCTTTTTCAAAACCAAAAACCGAGAACTACGTAGCTTTGATCCCTCTTCCAGTGAGGGTACGTAGGAGCGGGGTCCTGTCCCGTCAAGCACACTTTTAAAAGAAAGCTTTGTTTTGTTCCCGAGAACTACGTAGCTTTGATCCCTCTTCCAATGAGGGTACGTAGGAGCGGGGTCCCGTCCCGTCAAGCACACTTTTAAAAAAAAAAACTTTGTTTTGTTCCGCTTTTCAAAGATACCAAAAATATCCCTTTCCCCCTCATTTTCAATAAAACAAACTCCTAAAGAAAAGAAAAGAAGTAGAATAAACCGCTTTCACACTCAAGCTTTTGTCTAAACCACACATCAAGTTAATGGTTCCCTTTCGGTAGAAAGGAGGTGCGGGGTGCTAATACATTCCCCGTACCTAACCGACCCCCGAACCTACATCTCTGCGTTTTCAAAAGACCACCCGCCTTTTCAAAAGACTTTTTTTCAATGTTTTGGTCTTAAAATTAAAATATTGGTAGCGGCTTCAAACTTTTTCCACGTTGTCAAACGAAAAGTCCCAAACTGGATTTTTCGGGGCGCAACACTCTCCAAAGTGTCATCAGCAGTTGAACAAGCCACTTGCAAACCCTCTGTGAAAAAAGTTGATATTAATTAGTTTACTAAGTATAAAAAACTAATTAATGGGAAGGAGGGTTAATTACCTCATCCTTTAAATATGCACAATATCAGATTAAAAGTGTGATCAAATATAAAGAGAATTTATTTAATCTACCAATGTCTCACTTTTGATGCCTGATGTTCATTCATATTTTTAGGAGTGAAAGAAAAACATAATAAAAGACTTATCTGATATTATAAGCCTTGAAACAAATAGAATGGACAGATATTTACCTGTCCAGCATAGCCTGAGCTGAAGCATTGGAAGAAAATAATGCCTGAAATTGAAACCATAAAAACAATTAATTATTCAGTGAATGCTGTACTGTGACAAACAGGGATAGAACACTACTATGCATATATTTACTTAACAAGTTATCAAGTAATAAATGCTATCTATTTACTTAACAACATGTTTTGTCTGATATGAGATAATGGGAAGGAGGGTTAATTACCTCATCCTTTTCACCAGACAATGCCTTGGCCAATGCAATTACTTTAACAATTTTTGTGACAGCAAAAGCCAGCCATGATTTTATCTCATTGTCCAACTTAGTCTCATTAACAAGATCAATAGCAGTCTGGAGAAGTGAACAGAAGGTTGACACAACAAGTTTATCTGCATACGTTAAGTGAAAAGATATATCATTATCAAGCAACTATATTAACAAAAAAAGTCTGCCAAAGTTTTATGAAATTCATGTTTGACAAAAAATACCTTTGCCCACAATGTTCTCAAGGCCATTTAATGTTGTGAGAGAAGCAGCAAGATCATTAGCCCAAATGTTCCTTCCATCTACCACTCCAGCAAACAAGTACTTTCCACTAGGAAATCCACCCTTGATCAAATCAAGAGTCTTAGTTCCACGGATAAAATCAAATCCGAATGCCGTGACACCATCCAAACTTGTGAGTATCTTGTATGCCTCAGTAGGAATGTCAGCAAAGTATGTCTCAACAAGAACATTTAAACCAGATAAGGTAGAAGCAAGTTCTGAGTATGCTGCTGTGAATGCTTGCAACTTGGTAGGTTCAAGGTCTAAGACAAGTGTAGGCTCATCAAATTGAATCCAAGAAGCACCAGCTGACTTAAGATCTTCCATAACTTCCCTGAGTTAATAATTATAAGCAAGTTAGAGAAGTAATATAGATATAATGATAAAACGCAAAATATTAATGGTGATCCACAATTTAGATTCTTACTTGTAGATTGCAAGGACTTTTGGGAGGAGAGAAAGAAGATCAAAGGATTCTCCCTTGGCAGGCTTGGAGAGCAACAAGTATGTTACAGGGCCAATGAGGGTTGGAACTGTATCTACTCCAAGCTGGAAGAAAAATTGAATATTCAAGAACAATGTAGAGATCAATAAACACATGAAAAGATCATAATGACCCACATATAACTCAAAACCATCATCAGAAGTTGTCCTAAAAAACAAAAGTACACTATTTATAGCAATGCCGTTTACAGTCAAAGCTTAACTAAGTTAGGACTTAGGAGTAGCTAATCTAAGGCCCATTTACGTTTTGAATCACATGTTTTCATTTTCTAAAATTTGGTAGTGAGATAATTGTGCTCACATGTACGATCTAGAGGGTCAGGACCCACAAAATGGAACCGAACTTGAGAAGTTTTGCAGCAGTCATTGCATAGGATCCAAACCTGTTAAGAGTCACCACCATTAGTCCCTCAACATGCAAAAAAAACAGCACAGGACTGCATTTTAATCAAAGACTGACTTGGAGCAGAGAGGGCATGCATGCCTAATGTAGAACCAAATACAATAATCAGGACAATTTTCAGAAAGAGATGTAGAACCAAAAACTGCAATCATCAATTTTGTATGCTTGAATCAGCCTCCATCAAATTAAAAAGCAGTATAGTGATATCTAAGACTCGATTTCAATTACCTCCTAGTCCATGAAAACTTTATCAGCTTATAGGGGTTTTATAGAAAAGTAAAATGAGAAGCTTTTTTTAAAACAAATGAAATACTAACCTTATACATAAAAATTCATAACTACTACAAGATTCTTCTAGTTTTCCTATAAGCGCTTGTTAAGCAACTGACTCTAAATCATGAAAGTTGGAAGTGTTACCTCAAAACAAATGGGGCAAGCACCATGCATTGCTCCTTCCACACAGTTGTGATTGTTTTTTAGCAGAGTTGAGTGGCAACAACCTATGCAAACATATCAGAATGAAATTATTAAACTAGTAGTACATTACTACATTTTAAAATAATGATGTTGCTATTTACTACTCATAAAAAAGCATGGGAATAAAAAGGATTACTTACCACACTTGTAGCAATGGAAGAAATTCTCTTGTCCTCCAGTTCTGTGTGAAAACATAACAAAATAAATCAGTCATTGTTTTGACACAGTCTAGTCAATAAGGACAAAGTACCCTGAAGCTTTCAAGATATACTCAGCAAAAATGATATATCTTCCAAATGTAGATCTACTCAAAGAATTATCAGTTCTTGCTCCTGAACATATTTTTACCAAAAGAAAAAACTATATATACCATAAAAATTTGAAAATGGAACTACTAACCCTATACAGTGAATCCAATATTAGAAGATCCAACTGTCCAACTCCACTTTCTGAAATAACTGCAAAAAGGAAATTTATTGCTACATGTTAGATGTTAAAAATCATACTCCATTTAGAATTTTCTCATTAAGAACAGACACCTAAAAATGAGACTTGTCTTCTAGAATTGAAGATGTTTTTGCAATCTAAAAAGGAACTAGTCCTTTCCAAATAACAACAACGATGACATCACACTTTAAATCCCTAATGACAGTAACAAAGTAAGTACAGAGTACATCATTCTTTTCTCAGTCAATAGATAAGTAAGAAATTCACCATATATATAATATACTATATAATAAAACAAATAAATAAGTTATCTCTTAGCACACGTATAGTTCAACTTTGTGAGAAAGTACTGACGAAGAAATGCATATGTCCAAGAAGGAAGGCAACTCAAATCGTACCATACTCTGTGCTAGCAGGAAACCGTGAAACGTCAGATATATAAGCCACCCTATTTTCTCACCAAAAAGAAATCCCAAACAGATGTAATCCTCTCCATGCATAACCTGCATCCATAAACAAAACAGTGACGTCCTTATATAAAAGGAGTATTGCATAACATAAGGACAAATTGCAAAAATAACGTGATTCCCGAAGCAGTTAAAAGATAAGAACACGTTTTGTCAGAAAAAAAAAGATAAGAACACGATTCCTAACCGAACAACACGATCTAACCTTCGGAAAGCTCCAACCTTCAGATCTAGTTGTAGATCTACTGTTCCCAGTTGTAGATCCAGTTTCAGATCCAGACATGAGGAAGAGGAACGGAGTGAGCGTGAGAGGACGGTGCGAAGAGATAGGAGGGTGCGAAGAGGAACAGAGTGAGCGTGAGAGAGTGAGGAAGGTGACGGTGAGGGAGTGACGGAGTGAGGGTGAGGAAGGTGACAGTGAGGGAGTGAGCGTGAGGAAGGTGACAGTGAGGGAGTGAGGGAGCGAGGGTGAGGAAGGTGACGGTGAGGGAGTGAGGGAGTGAGGGTGACAGTGAGGGGATCGGTCCGATAGAGAGAAGGAGGAGGATTAGAGAGAAGAGTTTTGATTTGCTTTTTGCATTTAGGATTCGTGTGAGAGTGAGAATGGAGAGGAGAGGAATGTTCTGATTCTGATAGTGAGGCGAATGAGGGTGAAATTCTATTTTTTTTTATTTTAGTACTTTAGAAGTCAGGCGTGTATACGCCTGACTTCTAAAGTACTAAAATAGAAAAAATACACGCCTGACTTCTAAAGTACTAAAATAGAAAAAAGAATTTCACCCTTAATTACAAGTTTGCCACCGTATCTACTTATGTAGTCAAGCGAATACACGCCTGACTTCTAAAGTCTAAATTTTTCCTATTTTTTCACTTTAGAAGTCAGGCGTGTATCCGCTTGACTTTAAAACTCGCGAGTTTTTTCTCTTAATTACAATTTTGCCACCGTGTTCTACTTATGCAGTCAGGCATCTGAGCGCCTGACTTTAAATGTCTAATTCTAATCTCATTTTTGCACTAGTGTATGTGACTCAATTTCGCCCTATATCTTTTTGTAACACTTCCTACAAGCTAGTTACTAAGGTGATTGTGAATAGACTAAAGGAATTCATGAATGAGTTCATATCTCCTTTCCAAACATGTTTTATTACCGAGAGGCGTATTCATGAAATCTTATTGTGGCCCAAGAATTAGTGCACTCTCTAAGAAGAATGCGAAGCAAATAAAGAGGGCTTGCTATTAAAGTGGGTCTTGCAAAGGCCCGTGATAAACTTAAATGGTCTTTTATCTTGTTGGTTTTGAGGGATGCTGGTTTTTCCTGAACAATTAGTCACTCCCATTATGCCTTGTATTACTAGCGTCCAAACCAAAGTTTTGTGGAATGGCAATCGCAATGTTTTTTTCTCTTCGCAACGTGGTATTAGATAGGGGGATCCTATGTCTTCATATATTTTTGTGCTTTGTATGGATAAATTATCTCATCTTATTTCTCAAGAAGTGAGCAATGGCAATTGGAAACCAATCCAAGTTGGTAGAAATGGGCCGCGTGTTTCACACCTCATGTGTTGCTGATGATTTACTCTTATTTGGTGTTGCTACCACCTATAAGGTTCGTATCATGTGTAATGTTCTTGATAATTTCTATGAGATGTTTGGGCAATTGGTTAGCATTGATAACACGGCCATCTTGTTTGCTAAAAGTGTCACTACAAATGTTAGAAGAAGCATTGTTGGTCAAACAAGTTTTAGAGAGTTTCACTCTCTTGGAAAATATCTTGGCATCCCATTGCTTGGGCGCGCCCCAAAAAATTCTGATTATGTCTATGTTGTTGATTTGGTGAAAATCAAGCTTTCTAATTGGAAGGCCAACTAGCTTTCCTTTGATGGTAAGGTGGCTCTTTCTAAGGCAGTCATTGAAACTCTCCCTTTATGTCCTATGTTGTCATTGGTGATCCCTTAGGGTAATCCATCAACTCCAACGAAGATTCATTTGGGGAGAGAGCGCTAGTCAAAGGCGCTTCATGTGGTGGATGGGAAGCAATCACTAAGTCCAAGCATATGGGGGAGCTCGATCTCCAGAATCATGCCACTATGAACACCGCTTGTATCAGGAATCTTACTTGGACGTGGAAGCGGGACGAGTCTAAGTTTTGGTGTGAAGTACTGAGGGCAAAATATGGTAATGTACGGCTTGAAGAGTATGTGTTTGTGACTAAGGCTTCTGGTTCTAATCTTTGGAAGAAAGATTGTCAAAACACTCCCTAAAATTGATGACTTTAACTTTTGAGTTATTGGGATGGTTCCTCTATCCCTGCTTGGAAAGATAACTGGGTTTCTCCAAATTGTAAGCTTATCGATTTAATTCCTAGCCTGCCTACCGAATTGTTTAAATTTCAAAGTCTGTCATTTGATTGGTATGTACGGTAATTGGAATGCGGGCCTCCTTTATCTGTTTCTTCTACATCATAATGTGTCTAGAATTCATGGCCCTTCTCCCGCTAAGGGCTGATTATGAGGATGACGTGAGGACTTGGCCAGGTAACTATGTTGGTAATTATTCTGTAACATCCCCAATATAGCTAATTTAATTTATTTAAATTAGCAATAAGTCAAGTTGATTAATTAGCATAATTAATCATAATTAACACAAATTATTAAATTATGAGATGTTGAGATAATGATTTATTGTTATGCATAATTGACATATTATGCTAAGTTAGTGAGTCATAGAATAATTGTTGAGTAAGAAATAGATTTAATTGAGAAATTGGGACATAAGGGCATATTGGTCAAATCCCTAGTTATTTTACCTCAGCTCACTTAAGTGAACCAGGTTTGAGCCACAACCACAAAAACACAACCCTCATTTCAAAAGTGCTGAGTTTCAGAAAAATAGAAGAGTGAGAGAGGAGAGAAGGGCGAGAACTAGAGGAAGAAGAAGATGGAGGATCCACCATGAGTTCTGAATGCATGTTGCAATTTTTAACACCACCTTAATCAGTTCCCTCCCCTCTTCCCATTGATACCACGAACAACACATACACCCCTTCCCTTCTCAAATCACCATTTTAGCACCCAAGCTCCACCTTGGAGGAAAGTTGGGTTCCTACTGTGTTTGTGATTCCTTTAGAGCTCCACAAAGGTCTGAGGCATAGCATTTCAGTTGGGGTGCCCTTTAGGCAAGTTCAGAGAGCTACATTTCGAGTTAGGGGCTGTTGGAGAGGACATAGTAGCTGAGTTCGCTATTGAGGAGCATTTCGGGGACCGTTCGAGTGGTTTTGTTCAGAGTAGGAACTCCGTAGATTGTTGTTGTGTGATTTTCATCGCCACACAGTGAGTTCTATACTCGCTTAGGGAATTGTTTTCGAAACGTTGGTCAAGTGTTTTGATTCTGTTTTCAACTCACAAATGTTAGTGTCAAAAACCGTTTTTGAAGTTTGAAGTTTTACGGTTTGTTTTGTAAGTTATAACTTGATTGTGATTCGGAATGTGATTGTCATGATTGTGGTCTATACCGGTTTATGCTGTTTTGGACTGAATTGATGTATTGTGATATTCGGGAATCGATCGGAACGGTATTCGGGAACGAACGGAATGGACAAGATTTGAGAAAACAACAAATTCTAGGGCACTGATGAACGTGCACAGATCGTGCTCCCCAGGGGCACGGATCGTGTGTATCGTTCGCAGGAAGCCTGGAAAATTTTTAAGACATGACACAGACCGTGCGCGCTCTGTTCGGTTTCTAAATGTCAAAATTTCAAAACATGCACGGGTCTTGCGCCTCTGGAGCACGGACCGTGCGGAAGCTTCTGTTACCCATTTTTAAAATATGCCTTAGTCCATTCCAAATGATTCCAAATCCCTTCTAATCATTTCCCCAAGGTTGTACAATGATTGTAATGCAAAAATACCATGAAATTGAGTGTGGTTGAGATAAAATTATTAAGCTATGAAAGTCATGAAAAAATCGTACATTAGCAAACGCGAGCATACACAAGACAAGATAAGATAAAGGACTATAAGTCCAAACAAGTCATGTTAAGGTAATTGATTGTAAGTCTATACAAGTTATATATAAACTCTCAATCCATGAAAAGACAAGTCAAGTTCCCAAAAGGAAAGGAAGAATTACTTTCTATGAAAAGAAAGGTAGAATGGCATACATATAATAATATATATATATATCAAGGGTGACGACCCCAGATTATTAGCATACTAGGGCAGGGAAGTCATGAGCCTGAACCCTAGGCCCTTTCCATGTAGCCCGCTTTCCAAGGTCAGCGGGATTGGGTTCACTAGCGGCCGAAGAAAAAACCGAATAAGGTGGCTTGAGGTGTTGTGCTAAGCTAAAGAAAAGAATAAGACATGAATCGTAGTCACTTATTAGGGCTACGGGTTAGAAGAAATATATGTCCACATAGTCGCTTATTAGGACTATGAGTTCAAAGAATAAAGCATAAAGAACCGCTAGAGTTAGTAAGGGGTCTCGATAGGACTTACTTAGATCATGTTTATCTCACCCTTTATTATTGTGGTTTTTACAGAGAAACAGGGAAAAGCAAAGGCGAAGAAGCACAGTTAGTCGGTGTGACTCTTGAAGTTATTGATGAAGCAGTTTTAAGAATTATGCCTTTTTCCCTTTTGTTCTATTGTATTACCGATTGTATAACTATTACTTGTTAACAGTTTTAAATCGTTTCCGCTACTTATGTTTTGGGTATTGAACACCAGAATTGTATAAGTTTTAAGTCATGAGACTTAAGTACTTTGTTAAGTTTAATGAGTTTCATGGAACCATTTGATAATTATTTATCGAAAGTTTTTAGTTGTGTTCAATATTCAATAACAGGAAGTTACTCTGATGTTCACCAAGCGGTGCACTTTGGTATTTCTACAAGCTAGAAATATCGGGGTGTTACATATTCTGTCTTAGGCACTTATGTCTTGCATGACTCATCTTTTTCCTTGGGAAACAGTGAGATGTGGAAATTATCAGCTCTTGAAAGAATCTGTAGCTTTATGTAGGTTGTTGTTCATGATAGACTTACCAATAGGAGGAAACATTCCATGGGGTTGGGTGAACCTTATTGTAGACACTGCAATAATGAAGTTGAGAGCACCGTTCATGTTTTAAGGGATTGTCTTGTAGTCTCTTCAGTTTGGCTTGCTTCGGTCAAGCCTAGAAAGAGAGTTGATTTTTTTGTTGCTGGCCTTGTTGATTGAATCAAGTTTAATTTTTCCCAAGCCTTATGGGCTAATGATGGGCTAGATTTGTGTAATATTTGAGCCATGGCCTGTCATTCTTTATGGACTTGGAATTGGAAGAATAAAGAGAGTCATGCTTCTTCTTCCTTCATTATACATATCAATCCGTGGAGGGTCATTTTACGCCAAGCTTTTAATTATAGAGATGCTCTAGAGTTTGATGGATTGGTGTCTTTGGTGGCTAGGTATTGGGTAGATGTGCATTGGAACCCACCTCTAGCGAGTTCGCTTAGTCTCAACACTGGTGGTGCTTGCAAGGCAAGCATTGGTTTGACTGGTTGTAGTGGTTTGGTTCTAGACTAGTGGGGTCGATGGATTTTTGGTTTCTCTAAAAGGATTGAGAACTACAGTGCCTTTGAAGCTGGGTTGCGGGGTGTCTGAGAAGGCTTGAGTCTATGTAGTGACAAAGGTACTTCTAGATTGGTGGTTCGGGTTGATGCCGAAGCAATTTCTCATATTGTTTTTAGTAATATGGTTGGGCCGTGTTGTAGGAGGAAATAGTATTATTAGAGAGATCCATAAGCTTCTTCAATTTTCCTGAAAGGTTCACTTTGTGCATGTGTATCGTGAAGCTAATTCGTGTGCGGATGCTCTTGCTAGTATTGGTTGTTCTCAAGTTGGGGCCTTAGTTTTGTTTGAGCAATGGCCTCCTTCAGTTGAACCTTTGTTGGTTGCTGATAGTGTGAGATTTCTACCCTCATTGTGCAGTCTATTAGTTGTCTTTATTTGTTGGGACTTTGTCCCCGTTTGTACCTAAAAGAAATTAAAAGAATTTAAGGATATTTTTGAAATGATGAAATTAAATATGATTAAATTAACTAAAGTAACTTATATTTTGTTTCACAAAACTATTGCATTTTTTACTTATATTTGAGGTTGAGATGGAGTACATCAGTACTACACAAAGGACAATAATAGGGCGCTGAATATTGAGTAAGCTCTTGTAAAAAAGAGAATATTGGGGAAGCAGTTCTCACTTCTCAAGATGATTATGGTGTTGAATAAAATGGTATTGACCCAATACTTATTAGATTTTGATAGGCTATCACATCACAGGCAATACGAACTTCACATTCTGTATAAGCAGGCGCTCATATTTCACATATGTGCGTCCACTCGCCGGCCATAGTGGAATGGAATCTCAGAATCAGAGATAGCATCATTCCATGTTTGGGAAATTCCACTTAACGCTTTTTTAAACACTATTTCTTGTTATTGTCAAAATTACACTATTTCTTGTCTTTTCATGACCTAATATTTTGACAAAAAATCCACCACTTCTTTTCCAATCATTTTTCACATTGAAACCAAAAGCCTAAAATTAAATAATAATAATACTCTTATAAAAAAAATACTAGGTACTAATAATAATAATAATAATAATAATAATAATAATAATAAAACTTAGGATTTACGGTAATTTATATACACAATAGGTGTATAAGTGTTTTACGTCATCTACTAATTACAAATTGACACATCATTAAAAATAAATTAGTCAATTGGTAACTACTAGTTAGTCAATCGATAACCAATCATTCTATGAAGTGTGTTTGTTTGTGATCGTAAAAAACTATATATAAATTAATCTCTAAAACTTATATTCAGTTCCTTGATGTATTTATTGTGGGCCGATCATAATTCAACATATAAACTACACGATCAATCAAATAAATAAAATTATTTTAAATTTAAATTTAACGAAAAAAATTATTCTGCAAGACATGTTAAAAATGAAAGATAGCATACTAGTTAAACATTTACCTTTTCCCGTAATATAATAGTTCAATTCAATCACCCGTCTCATATTAATTGTCGCGTTTGAAATATTTAATTGGGTCAAATTACTTAGTTTTACATTATTCAAGAAGTATTTGAATCCAATATTTCTTATCTTGAGCTGTGACATTATCTCCTCACTCTAATTTTCTTTCAAAAAATATCAAGAAGTATTAGCTAATATTTTTTAATAATATCCTAAAATAATTATTTATTTTAACTTAATTATTCCAATACTACAAAAACCACTCTATTTAATACTTCCTCCGGTTTAAATATAATAAATAAGAAACAAAAGACCAATATCATCAAGACCAATAGCTACCCTACCTTGGGACACGGGTCGATATGGTACTCTCGAGTTTGATTTCCTACAGTGACAAATTTGATGTTGGTCAGTATAAAATTTGTTCCTAAGCATGAACGAAATTAGTTTTTCGTTGAAAGCGTTGAACACTCCATGCTACGTCGTTAACAATGATCCGGGAAAAAAAATCATGACCAACAATTTACATGGAATCGGTTGATGTCATTTACTATTTATTACTCCTATAATATTTTTATTGTATTAACTACAAATACTCCTAATTCCACTGGCATTATTACTTTGAATATTCTCTTTTTAAGTTAATATATAAATAAAATTTAACATTTAATACATTTTTTATGTTACCATGTTATTGGTGCGTAGTTTCCACCGGCTTTGCCGATGACTAATCTACGCTGGGGAACCTGGCTGGCCACGTGAATACCTGGCTTTGCCGGTCCGCGTGGTTCTCCACTCCCAACAGAGTTTTTGCCACACCCAAGATTCGAACCCAAGATTCGAACCCAAGACCTTGAGGTGGGATCCAAGCCCAGTTACCACTTGGACTTGTTGGTAACATTAATACATTTAAGTCAATAGTTTTTATAAATTGGCCTAAGAAAACTTATATTCTTATTTTTCATATTTAGTGTGAATGTAGTATGATGTTTTACTTCTTCATATGTGAACTTCTTCTAGAGGTGAGTTCCGGTCTCGAATATAAGCAACAAAATATTATGTTTAGTGGTCTAAAATGCAAATGTTAGCTACTTATACCATATATTTAATGTTATTCTTCATAAATTATCATTTGATTAATTTAATTTTTTTCCAGTAACCCTTTTATACTAGTGAAAAGCACCATTTAGAGTCGGTTGTTTCAAGAACCGACTCCAAATGTGGACGCGATGATAGTTTTACAAATTTAAGTTGAAAAAACTGCAAATTTTGCACTACATTTGGACACTGTTACTTCAAAAAAAACCGACTCCAAAGACCTTTTTAGCTCAACAAAACACTGTAAATTTGTGTTTTCACATTTCGTTCTCGTCTCTCCCTTTTGTTTTCTGCTCGTGCCCTGGTCGTCGTCGCCAAGTGCCCGCCCTTGTGCCTTTGCCATCAGTTGTCGTCATTGTTGCCATCATTGTCACCCATTGTCGCGTCGTCGCGCCTCTTCGTCACTCATGGCTTCGCATTTTCATCCATATCTAGACTGTCTCTCTCACACTCCCGCATTTCTCTCACATTCCCTCGTTCTTTCTCAGTTCATATATAGTACATTATATATATATATATATATATATATATATATATATATATATATATATATATATATATATATATATATATATATATATATATATATATGGAGTGTATCAAGTGAGCGAAGTTTTAATATGAGAGAGTGAGAGGAGTAAATCTGGGCCATCTAATAATACATGAGTGGTTGTGATTAAAAGGGAGTTGGTTACCACTCTGAATTTTTGTTTTAATCTCAACCACCCATTGATCAATGGTCATGATTGGTTCCTCTCATCTCTCACAATATATGCTCCCTATATATATATATATATATATATATATATATATATATATATATATATATTGGTATTTAAGTGTGAGTAAGTGTCCCACATCAAATGAAAAAGTGAGATGGCCCATAAACCCAACGCCTTAAGGTTTTTGGTTAAGATATGGTGTCCAACTCACTTGTGTGGTTGCTCTTGGCCTAATGTGAATGATCCCTCGGGCTCCCTTCATGACCCGACAATATGTAAATTATATAAGTATAGTCGAACATCGTTAGCTCAGTAGCATAAGCTACCCTAGGAGATGGGGTCAACTAGCTAGGTGATCTTGGGTTCGATTCTCGCAATGGACAAACACGGTGTTGACCAGTGTAAAATTTACTCATAAGCACGAGCAAAGATTAGTTTTTCGTTGAAAGTATTGGATACTCTGATTATTTTGAGTATGGGTAGCCAACAATAATTCGAAGTAAAAGAGTTAATACTAGTTTTAGAACCCTGTGCGATGCACGGGGTAAGTTAAAGATATAAGATATTAAGAAGTAAAATCTGATAAAGACATATAATAATCAAAACACAATCAAATGCGACACATTTCAATCAACAACGTGACTTTGAAGGAGCAATGAACATATGAACATTCCTATGTCTTTCCAAAATCATCTATTAACATGACTTGTGTCTTCTCTAGCTGAAGGCGAAAAAAAAAACTATTAAGACAGCTTTGGCAGAATAGTTGTGCATGCAGGAGCAAAAACGAAATCACACTACACTTATATATAGTAAAAATACAGCAAAATAAAAAAACAATTAGTAGTTTATCATGTTGAAAGCATGTTGTAAGTTTTACAAAGCATGTGTATACTAATTAAACCTAAATAAAAAAAATACAAAAGGCTGATTAGAGATGGACGGAAAAAATTATGACAGCTATTAGATAAATTTTACCTCTTAATTTACAAATTAGGTTAGTCCACCAATATATAAATAATCCCAAATTAAACTATTTAATATACATAGTTAATTATAACAAATTTGTAAATCCAATTGATAAAACAAAATACTATCTAATATACATAGTTAATTATAACAAATATTTTTAGGCTATGCAAAATATAAAATACAAAATACTGTTAGAGATGAGCGAAAACAATTATGACAATTATTTACGTTTTCATTAATAAATAGAAAATGTACCATAAAAGACATTACTTAGCATCGCGCTTTATGTATTTAGTGACAAAGGTTTTTTTTCCTTTTCATCAAACTGACTATTGAAGAATGAACTACGCGTATTAGAACAAATGAATTTTTTGTGGACAATAAAGTACACCGAAACACATTACTTAGTCTCGCACTTTATATATTTTGTTACAAAATTATTAATTTTGTTCACTAAACCAATTATTGAGCAACGAATTTCACATATTTGAACATCTACAAAAAATTGGACTCTAAAGTACCCCCAAAACACACTTCTTATCATTGCACTTTACGCGTGTTGGCACAGAATTAGTTTTTGTCTTCACCAAAAGGCTTTTTGAGGAACGAACTTCGCGTATTTTAATATTTTTTTGGGCTTTAAAGTACTCCAAGACTCGCACTGCTTAAGGTCAGATTTTATATATTTTGTCACAAAACTATTAATTTTCCCACGAAAATAGTTTTTGGGAAACGAACTTCGCCTATTTAAATATTTAAATTTTTTGCTAGTCTCAAAAATATTAAAAGATGTAAAAAGAGAAGAAAAAAAGCAAGTTGGGAATTGGTGCGTATTTATTAAAACAAAAATATTTATTAAAAAAATAGATATAAGATAACAGCAATAACAGCAAGTTGCAAAAAAAAAATAGCTGAAATAAGAGAATGAAAATCATCAATAATAAAAAAGTTTATAGATAGTTTTTCGTCGCTAGATAAGGAAATAGTTGACGCAAAAATTGGTAAATTAACAAAAGTTATCGAAAGTTAGATAGAAATAATAAAAAAAAGTGTCAACATTAAAAGAAAGTTGATCAAAGACGCTCTCAATAATTAGTATGAATGTCTGGAGCTCCATGGACGTAGCATATGTCAACTGCTGGGTCAATATGAACATTTAAATAAGCATGTAAATCATGTGGTATCATGGAAATAAAACGAAAGCTAAAGTAAGAAGGTCGTAAAGAACGAACTTTACGTATGCTGTACGTATTTTGCATTGAATTATTTTTTCTATTCACCAAACCAGTTATTCGAAAACAAATTTCACGTATTTGAACGGTTAATTTTTTTAAGATACCGCAAAACACATTGTTTAGCGTCCCACTTTACATACTTGATCACGAATTTTTTTTTGCCAAACCAAATATCGGCGGACCAACATCGCGTGTTTGAATATCTAAAATAATTTATGCACTCATAAGTATTCCAAAATACACTAGCGTCACACTTTACGTATTTTGCCACAAACTTTTTTCTATTCACCAAATCGATTATTGATGAACGAACTTCACGTATTTGAACAATTAGAATTTGTTATGACTCTAAGTATCCCAAAAGACACTGCTTAGCATCGCACTTTACGTATTTTGTCATGAAATTATTTTCTTTGTTGACCAAATTGGTTATTAAGGAACGAACTTCTCGTATTTGAACAGTTAAATTTTTTATGGACTCTAAAGAACCCCAAAACACACTTCCTAACATCGCACTTTACGTAGTTTGTCACAAAATTAATTTTTTCATCAAACCAGTTATTGAGGAACATACTTCATATGTTTTAAAATTTTTTTCGGACTCTAAAGTACCTAAAAATATAATGCCTAACTTTTTTTTCGGACTATAAAGTACCTAATATATAATGCCCCCAAAACACACTTCCTAAGATCGCACTTTACGTAGTTTGTCACAAAATTAATTTTTTCATCAAACCAGTTATTGAGGAACATACTTCATATGTTTTAAATTTTTTTCGGACTCTAAAGTACCTAAAAATATAATGCCTAACTTTTTTTTCGGACTATAAAATACCTAATATATAATGCCTAACTTTTTTCCGGAGAATAAAGTACCTACATTTTTTGACCGTAGGTACTAAATAATAATTGGGAAGAAAGCAAACAAATAACTTGGGTTAACGGATGCAACAAAATAAAGAAAGTGAAGTTATAATATTATAAGGCTATATAATTGGAGTTTGGCGCCGAATATCAAATGTAGGAGAGGTTTACTGAAAATTCGAACTGAGCGACAATACTCCATTATATGATACCTATGATGATGATGCACACATAGAGAGAGGCAGAGAGAGAGAAAAGGTCGTATTTATCTTGATGATACGTAATATTTCACCAAATTTAAACAAATCAGTCAAAAATATTCATAAATTTGTTTGGTACAAAAAGATTCAAAAATTTATAGGTGAAGTTGGAGAGAGTGCATTAGTGTCTGCATACAATTAAATAAACATATCTCTCGCATGTTAGCACTCCAGGTGTTGATTCACCAGTGTCTTTTACTCGTGGCACGCGTATATATAGGGAACGTATTCATAGATATTTTTCATTCTCTTTTGGTTTTCTTTTTTTTTGACCAAGCTTTTTTAGTTTTCTTAAATGGTGGCCTAAAACAGGAAAAATATGGAGTGAATTGCATTTAAGTTAACTTTTTTTTTTGGTCAAAACATTTAAGTTAACTTAAAGAGATTAACAGAAACTTGTGGGCCGAATAAGTATTATAAGGCTTGTACTGTACGTTATTTCCGATCCTGTTGGGGGGATCTGAGATAGTCGGTATAGATGAAGTCCTTGATCGACCGTTGTCCGATTCGAGGTAGGGTGTGGTACCTGCAAGGACACTCCGACGCTCAAATCAGGGAGGTTGTCAACTACAGATAGATATTAGGGTGAGATTGGTTACCATTAATGAAGCATTGAATGCTTATTTATAGAGTTTGGTGGTGTTTGGCCTGATGGATCTGGACCGTCCGATCATGTGTTGTGATCTTGGCCATTGATGAATGGATTTTGTTTTCTTGAATGGGCCTTTTGCGAATGGGCCATGGAGGTGTTGCTAGTAAAGGCCCTAACCATAATAGTTGCCCCCCAAGTCTGGTCGCCTGAAGGGCCATCTTGACTTGTAAACCAGACCGATCTTGTGTTGTACCGGGTCTTAATTTGATGTCGAGCCTTATCTTGTAAACCTTGCCCCCAAATCCGATCGTTGCGGATCCGGGCTTGTTTTTGTGAATTTTGTCCCCAAATCCGAGCTTGGCAAATCCGAGCTTGGTAAATCTGAGCTTGGCATATCCGGGGTCGTTCTTGCTTGACGAGATTCGGGTCACTGTTTTGAGTGACTCAAAGTGACCGTTTGAAGTGATGGAGCGCTTCGTTTCTCGTGCTTGGCATTAAATGAGTTTTGATTGGGCACGTTTTTTTGATGGCTGCTGTAACAGCTCAAAATAATTTATTAATTTATTTAATTAATTATTTAGGATTTATGTGGTAGAAATAATAGAAATAATTATTTATTAGTATATGTGGACCTAATTATTAGTGTTAGTATTAGTAAATTAGAAGTGTTAAGTGGAGGCCCATGATTAGGTCACACAAGATAAGAAAAAGCCCATGAGGTTAAGTGAGTTTATAAAAGGGCTAGGTTAGGGTTTTGTTGTCATTAGAAGGAAAAAGAAAAATAAGGATTAGAGAAGTGAGAAGAGGAGAGGGAATGCGTGATCCACAAGCTAGAAGAGAGAGAGAGAGGCGTGATCTACAACCAAGGAGAGAGAGAAGGAAAGCTAGGGTTTCACACATCTCCTAATCTAAGGTTTCGTTTTCTCCAATCTAAGGTAAGGGTGGGATTTAATTCAATATAAGGGTTTATGAGGGATCTACATGTGGGGTTTTAGGGTGTATTGATCACCATATTGTTGTCTTGAAAAATCGCATGCCCTATGATTGTGTGCCTTGTTGAGTAATTTGATGTATGCTTGATTTCCTCACATTCCAATGCCTAAATGATATGTTGTTATGCTCATAGTAATAATTGTTGCCATATGATGATTTGTTGTTGAGAATTTATGATTAACATGTTTGATGATGATTTGGATGTGATTGTTGGTGTTTGGTGTTGTGTGTTGTTGATTTTAAACAAAATTTCTGGTTGTAGGGCGCATAGGGCGCATTCTGCGTGTATTCTGGAAACAATGTAGCAGTCCTAAAATTATGTGGGTTACCTTTTTAGAAACTAGACTTAATGCTTGTTAATTTGGCGCTAGTTTGGTTGCATTTGGAGTTGTATAGCTCGAGTTAAAGGTGTTGCAAGTTAGGTTAAAATTCTGGAAACGATCTGAGTATAGGTTCGGTTATACAGTAACTGGGAACAATATAGTCGTCTAAAAATTATGTGGTTTGTTTTTCTAGAAACTAGACACAATTTTATACAAATTAGGCACTGAGTTTACTCAATTTGGATAAGTATAATGGGA
Source organism: Astragalus membranaceus (assembly GCA_039519185.1). Classification (NCBI taxonomy): domain Eukaryota; kingdom Viridiplantae; phylum Streptophyta; class Magnoliopsida; order Fabales; family Fabaceae; genus Astragalus; species Astragalus membranaceus. The sequence continues at coordinate 40,227,104 of CM076849.1, read as the reverse complement.
GAATTCTTGGTTGCAAATTGGGTCAAAAATCTGGGACGGTTTGGGATATAGGTTCAGTTTTTGTCTGATTGTGAATGCCCTGATCCTCCAAATTTCGTGGGGTTTGTTTTGTTGGAAAGTAGACTTAATTTCCTACTGAATAGGCACTGATTTCGCTAAATTTCGTTGAGAATTGAGAGAGAAGATTTGATTTCAAAATGACTAATAATTCTGTCCGAATTTTGTGGGGTTTGTTGCTCCAATTAAGTTGTCAATTATTAATTGTTAATTTGCTAAATTAGTTGGTTGATAATTGTTGGTTGTTGGGCGTCCGTGTGGCTTCCCGGTAGGTGCTGTCCTAGGTGTTGTCAATTAAAATGATGTTGAGTATGTGATTAAGCCAAATTGTTGTGATGTTGCAAATTGTGGTGATGTGGCCAAAGCGCTATAAATTGTTAAGTTGTAATTGTTGACGACGATGTTTATATGACGACGACGAGTTGCCTCTATTTATGGACAGGTGATGTGATGTAGGCCTATGGCCAGTGACGTTTGTGGATACCTGTGTTGCAGGTTATCTAATATTGCAGGATTAGTTTTGATGATGAAAAAGGCAAAGGTAAAGTTGATAGCCAAAAGTAAAGAAAAGTTACTAAACATCAAAGTCAATCCAAGTCAAACAAGCTCAAGAATTGAAGATTCAAGTTTAAGGGTAGTCCTTAAATATAAGGGTAGTCCTTAGGGTTTGGGTGAGTCTTAGGATAAATGTAAGCTCTTACGAAGGTCAGCTCATCTCGCAAAGTCTCTCGTCCCAAAGCTTTCTCAAAATGCATGCATGCATACGTAAACATAAAAAGGTTTTTGAGAAACTATAAAATCGATTCACACTATTTTTTATTAAATATCAAAATCGTTTTTTTAACTCAATATGAAAGCATACAATCGATTCATATTATTTTTACTAAGTATATAAATCGATTCATAAACTATTTTTTCAAAGCAAAGAAACAATTCATATTGTTTTTATTAAAAGCAAAGAAATCGATTTCCAACTATTTTCCTAAAGATAAGAATCGATTCCTATAATGTTTCAAAGGTAAAGAATCGATTCCTAGTATTTCTCTAAAGCTCAAAATCGATTTCCTAAATCAATGGTTGAGCACACAATCGATTCCTTGCTTCCTTATTTATATGAAAATCGATTTCAAACCTTCTTCTTTAATCTACATAATCGATTCCTAGCTTGCCTGTAAGCCAATAATCGATTGTCATCCATTTTACAAACAAATCAGAATCGATTCCTAAATCAGATCAAGCAAATGAATCGATTCCTAGATCCATTCCAATTAACAAAGAATCGATTCCTTTAAACATTTTCAACGTGAGATCTGGATTTTCAAAATCTATAAATAGAGGCTTTACCACCTCCATTCAACAACCAACCCATTCTCACGATCTATCATTTCTGAAAAACTCTTATATTTTATTTGTGTTCTTCTCGCACCAGTGGTCCGTCAAGAGCTGATCCTACGTTAAGAGTTAGTTGGGGTTGTGTCCTTCAAGTTGTAATATCTGCCTACACTAAGAGGTATTTCTGTATTTACATTACTGTTATATTGTTGTTATAATTTGTACTAGAGAGTGGGGTATCTCTCTAGGGGTAGCTGCATGTACTAGGAAGTGGGGTATCTTTCTAGGGCAGTTGTTGTAACAAGGGTGGGGTATCTCTTGTTATTGTTATATTAGATCTGAGGGCTCTCTATAGGTGGGGTATCCTAGGAGGAGAGTGCCTGAGTCTGTAAAGGTTTTTCCAAGGCACCTGTAAGCCTTGTTGTTGTTTTAGTGGAAAATCTCACAAGGGTGTGAGGACTGGACGTAGGTCACTAGGAGGTGACCGAACCAGGATAAATCTCTGCGTGCTTTACTGCTTTCCTGCTTTACTGTTATACCGCTTTACTGCTTTATACTCTAATTCCTTCGCTTCCACTTAACCTGCGCGAAAATTGATCTAAGTCATTGAAAAGGGGAAAAACATTTTCAAAAGATCTGAAAAGTTTTTAAATCTCAATTCACCCCCCCTCTTGAGACTGAAGCCACTTGGTAACAAGTGGTATCAGAGCTAGACTCTTGTATAAAGGGCCTAGCAGCTTCAAGAGAAATGGCTTCAGGTTGGTCTACGCAAGAGGGTGCTTCTCTTTTCCGTCCTCCGGGATTCAACGGAGAAGACTATGCATATTGGAAAGAAAGAATGAGAATTTTTATTGAAGGGGTAGACTTAGATGTTTGGGATGCTGTGGAAAAAGGACCTTTCGTCCCCACACACATAGTAGATGGTATTCTTAGAATAAAAAGTAGAAATGAATGGTCTGATGATGAGAAAAGAAAAGTGCAACTTAATTTACGCGCTAAAAATATTATTACTTCTGCTTTGAGTGCTGATGAATTTTTTCGAGTTTCAAACTGTAAATCTGCCCAAGAAATGTGGAATAATCTTCAAGTTACTCATGAGGGTACAAGTGAAGTGAAAAGGGCAAGAATAAATACTCTTACCAGAGAGTACGAATTGTTTAGAATGAATACAGGTGAAACAATATCAGAGATGCAGAAAAGGTTCACTCACATAGTGAACAAATTGGGTTCATTAGGAAAATCATTTCCTCCCGAAGACTTGATCAACAAAGTGCTAAGATGCCTTAACCGAGAATGGAAACCAAAGGTAACTGCTATAATTGAATCAAGAAACCTAACTACCATGTCTCTTGCCACTCTGTTTGGGAAACTACTAGAGCACGAGTTAGAGCTCACTCGTCTAGCAGAGAATGAAGGAAAAATCAAGAAAAAGAAAAACCTAGCTTTTAAAGTTTCAAGTTCAAGTTCATCCGACGACAGTGATGACTCGCAAAGTGAAAGTGATGAAGAGGATGAGAATATAGACCTAATGGTAAGAGAATTCAAAAGGTTCATAAGGAGGTCTCTAGAAAAGAATTCTCCAACCAAAGAAGTCTCATGCAAACAAAACTACTTAAGTCCTTTAACCTGCTACGAATGTGGGAAACCCGGTCACATAAAATTGGAATGCCCAAAATTACAAAGAAAACGACCAAGAGATGAGAAAAAGGGATCCAAAGGAAAAAGGAGTAGAAAAGCCTACACAGCATGGGAAAACAGGAACTCATCAGATAACTCAGAAAGTGAAAAAGATCAAGTTGCTCTCATGGCCGACCACGACAGCGAAAGTGAAACTGAGGTATATTCTAACTCTGAATCTTTACAAGATGCCTATGATGAATTATATGAAGCATTTACTGAATTACATGATAAATCATTAAAATTAGCTAAAGCGTTAGACAGATCCAAGAAAGCTATCACTCATCTGGAAAAAGACATCACTTCTTTAAACAAAGAAATAGTAGAACTTAGAAAAGAAAATGATAGTCTTGCATGCTTTAAAGAAAACCATACATGTGATAAATGTGTTGAAAGCAAAAAGAAAGTTCATGAACTAGAGTTGACTATTGAAAAACTATCTAGAATCAAAACCATAGAAAAGCATGTTCATTACAAATCTAATTTTTCCACTAGACCATACATTAAATGTTATTACTGTGGTAAACCTGGACATACAGCTTCTGTTTGCAGAATAAGAGGTAAACAAGTTATGAAGAAGGTATGGGTTCCCAAAAGGACCATACCAAACATTAACCCACAAGGACCCAAAGAGATTTGGGTACCTAGAACCTTGTTTTAGATCATTGCAGGTACGCTGCAAGGTATGAGGACATGTGGATACCTTGACAGCAAAGACTCAAAGCACATGACCGGAAACGCAATAAAGTTATCAACTCTCACCTCGGAGAAAAAAACTGTCATGTGACTTGTGATGAATAGAGGGAGAATCACTGGTAAAGGTTAGAAAAGTTTTATTCACCTCTAAACTGAAAATGTGCTTAAATCATAGTTTACTTAGTCAAACATGTGACTTGTGAATCAAATTGATCTCTAAACCGCATTTCATGCATCTCTAAGGGAACATTTTTTTAAGGCATGAAAACAAATAAAGTATTCTAATCATCCCTCTAAAACTAAGCATGTAGAATTATCATATCACCTTCTTAGAGGTTATGGTTAGAAAGGCGATAGTGTGATTGAGTTAGTTGAATCGTCAAAATCAGCTAGTTGATATTTTTCACAAATCCATTGCAAAAGAAAACCTGGTTCTTCACTTATTCAAATGAGGTCTCAATTAAATGTCTTTCAAAGTGTTTTTTTAAAGAAATGTGAATTTAAGTGAAATTGTGACTTGTGAATTTCTGCAGTTAAAGTACTATTTTTCCTGAAATCTATTTTACAATCAACTGCAAGCACTGGTATTTTTCGAAAAATACATGCTTACAATCGTTGTTTACCTAAAATAATTTTTCTCCCATATTCTGGCTGCCATCACCAACTTTCAAACTAAGCAGCATGAAATACATAAAGCCTTAAACAACTGTTTCACAAAGTTTTGAGACTCATGATTATCTTTTACCTGTCTTGATGAAATACTCTCTTCATGGTTTCAAATATGTTTTTTCTTCAAGTTTTGATGATCACTTACAAATCAGAAATGGCTCTTTTACCTTGTCAAATAGCTGTGACATTCGACTCGCAAACTTTATCATATATTGACCCTCTTTGATCCTGACAAAAAGGGGGAGAGAAATATAGGGTTGCATATGAGCATATAGAAGAAATATAGGGTTTCATATGAGCATATAGAACGTGCATATTATGCATCTAGTCAATAAGTCAGGGGGAGCATCATGATAGGGGGAGCATCATATATATATTATCTGTTTGAACTAACCTCCTACCTTGAGATGAGTTAATGTTTTGTCATCATCAAAAAGGGGGAGAATGTGGATACCTGTGTTGCAGGTTATCTAATATTGCAGGATTAGTTTTGATGATGAAAAAGGCAAAGGTAAAGTTGATAGCCAAAAGTAAAGAAAAGTTACTAAACATCAAAGTCAATCCAAGTCAAACAAGCTCAAGAATTGAAGATTCAAGTTTAAGGGTAGTCCTTAAATATAAGGGTAGTCCTTAGGGTTTGGGTGAGTCTTAGGATAAATGTAAGCTCTTACGAAGGTCAGCTCATCTCGCAAAGTCTCTCGTCCCAAAGCTTTCTCAAAATGCATGCATGCATACGTAAACATAAAAAGGTTTTTGAGAAACTATAAAATCGATTCACACTATTTTTTATTAAATATCAAAATCGTTTTTTTAACTCAATATGAAAGCATACAATCGATTCATATTATTTTTACTAAGTATATAAATCGATTCATAAACTATTTTTTCAAAGCAAAGAAACAATTCATATTGTTTTTATTAAAAGCAAAGAAATCGATTTCCAACTATTTTCCTAAAGATAAGAATCGATTCCTATAATGTTTCAAAGGTAAAGAATCGATTCCTAGTATTTCTCTAAAGCTCAAAATCGATTTCCTAAATCAATGGTTGAGCACACAATCGATTCCTTGCTTCCTTATTTATATGAAAATCGATTTCAAACCTTCTTCTTTAATCTACATAATCGATTCCTAGCTTGCCTGTAAGCCAATAATCGATTGTCATCCATTTTACAAACAAATCAGAATCGATTCCTAAATCAGATCAAGCAAATGAATCGATTCCTAGATCCATTCCAATTAACAAAGAATCGATTCCTTTAAACATTTTCAACGTGAGATCTGGATTTTCAAAATCTATAAATAGAGGCTTTACCACCTCCATTCAACAACCAACCCATTCTCACGATCTATCATTTCTGAAAAACTCTTATATTTTATTTGTGTTCTTCTCGCACCAGTGGTCCGTCAAGAGCTGATCCTACGTTAAGAGTTAGTTGGGGTTGTGTCCTTCAAGTTGTAATATCTGCCTACACTAAGAGGTATTTCTGTATTTACATTACTGTTATATTGTTGTTATAATTTGTACTAGAGAGTGGGGTATCTCTCTAGGGGTAGCTGCATGTACTAGGAAGTGGGGTATCTTTCTAGGGCAGTTGTTGTAACAAGGGTGGGGTATCTCTTGTTATTGTTATATTAGATCTGAGGGCTCTCTATAGGTGGGGTATCCTAGGAGGAGAGTGCCTGAGTCTGTAAAGGTTTTTCCAAGGCACCTGTAAGCCTTGTTGTTGTTTTAGTGGAAAATCTCACAAGGGTGTGAGGACTGGACGTAGGTCACTAGGAGGTGACCGAACCAGGATAAATCTCTGCGTGCTTTACTGCTTTCCTGCTTTACTGTTATACCGCTTTACTGCTTTATACTCTAATTCCTTCGCTTCCACTTAACCTGCGCGAAAATTGATCTAAGTCATTGAAAAGGGGAAAAACATTTTCAAAAGATCTGAAAAGTTTTTAAATCTCAATTCACCCCCCCTCTTGAGACTGAAGCCACTTGGTAACAACGTTGATGTGTGATTGTTTGACTGTTGTTCATACATCATTGAGTCGCATGCATACCATGAACATTAGGCCTTGTGCCAGCGACGAGAAAATTAGGCCTTTGGCCAGCGACGATATTTTAGGCCCTTGTGCCAGCGACGAAAATTAGGCCTTTGGCCAGTGACGTAGGTTGGTACCACATGCATGTGCATTGTTTGAGTCTCATATCGCATTCATATTGCACGGCTGATTGAATGAAACTGTTTGGCCATTGTGATGTGTTGTTAAAGTGATGTGTTGATGTGAAAGTGACGTGTTAATGTATACTTAGCTGTTATTAACTGTTAAGAGTGATGTTGCTTGCTGTGATTAATTGATGTCTTGAGCTTTGTATGTGGTCTTTCATACACTTCTTATATTGTATGGAATCTCACCCCTTTTTGTGGTCGTTACTTTATAGGTGAGCCCGAGTGAAGATTGTAGTCTTCCTTTTGCCTAGTGTCGCCTGTTCTGATAGGTAGCACTTGGGGAAGGGTCGATTACTGTTTTTAATTATATTTCGGTTGATGTTGAATATTTTAGTAATTGGTGCACTCGCACTTTGTCAGTTGTTGATGTTTTTAACGATGTCGAATAATTCCGCTGCATGTTTTGAGAAAACTACGAGGTTTTGTTTTACGTCGAAAAATGCGACACTCTTTTGGCGCGAAAAACTCTGATAAATTATGAATAAACGATGGGTGAAAAAAGGGTGTTACAGCTGCTGGCAATGATGATGCTTCGTTTTTCGTGCATGTGGTTAAGGTCATTAATTGGACGTGTCGATTTGACTCAGGCCCAATCAGTGACCTTTGGCCCACTATAAATAGGGGTTCAGTCTCTTCCCTTTCTGTTGTTTTCCAAATTTGCTCTGGTTACCGATCCGACGATCTGAGTTCCGATCTTTAATATTCCGAGTTAGAAGAACGTGGCGAGAGTAGGTCTGTTTCAGTGGATTGAAGTTGTGAAAGCTCGGAAAGCAAGGCTTCTTCATTTGTCTTCTGAAAACCGAGGTTAGAATCTCTTAGCTTTTTTCTTTTTTTATTTTATCTCGGGCTTCCCCCTGCCTTTTATCTTTCGCACAGGGTGGGGGTCGTTAGGTCGGGTTTCGGCTTTGTCGAGGACCCATTGAGTCGCTTATTCCTGACATCTCACCCCCCATTCCTGCAGGTCCGGTTCTGGCGAGAACAAAACAAACCCGTAGGGTTTATACCGAAAATCACCCTCAGTTTGCGAAGTTGATGGCTTCCGAAAGTGAAATTCCAAAAGGTAATCTCATAAATACCGTGCCCGTCGTTCCTGAGGTTCAAGACCATCCAGACTCGGCTCCCACGAGTGAACAAGTGGAGGACGACCTTGAAGTCGACGATGATTGTCCGGTAAATGGTACCAACGAGCCTGAGGGGGACGACCTTGAGGTCGATGATAATTCTCATGGCGGTAGATCGGAATATGCAGACGTAGTGGATGTAGTGACGATGGAGTCGAACTCTTCTGAGGAAGATCAAGCAAGAGAAAAACAAATGAGCTCTTCGTCACATCCTTCTGAGAGTACCGATGCTGATTTCGAGTCGACTTCTGACACTGAGGAGGAAGGCCGTAATGGTGACGACGCTGAAGGTGAAGATCAATCTGCTCGTCAGCATCGTGAAACAGCCAGTCCGAATTTCGAATCGGTGTCGGATGAGTATTCTAGCACCGGTCCTGGATCTGTCGACGTTCCGCTCTTATATCCTTTGGCGACTCCTCGGGTATATTCGTGGGTTTCAAACACTTTGTTGCAGACTTGGTCTCTGTACAAGTCCGGGCATGATTTGAGTACAATTGCCCGAAAAATCACGGGGCGCTCGGAGTGGGTGTGGAGCATCGAAGGGATGAAGGAAGAGGAGCATGGATATGAACATCCGCCCCCCTTTTACCTCTCTTCAACAAACCGTGCTGGGTCAGTTGGATTTGGCTTCTTCTCAAATTCATCCTAATGCGTGGGCATTTCTTCAGCCGTTTGAGCTGGTGTGTCTTGCCTTGGATAGGCCGGTGTCGGTTAACCTATTTTGCCACTTGTTCGAGGTCAATCGGAATAAGAGTTTGGAGGAAGGATCGGATATTCGTGAGCTTGTGAGCCTTCGCTCCAGAAGGAACACTAAAATTTTCCGACCCTACACTGATTCCCTGAAAAAGAGATGGAAGGATCTTTTCTATTTTGTTGAGCCTATTAATGATAAGGCAATAGACCGCGTGGGCAAATTCAGCGAAGACGGGCAATCTTTGGAGTTTACAAAGTTTCCCATTGGTTGGAGCCTCGGTCATTATAATCGTCCCCCCGGAGCCTACTCTGTTAGTGAGTCACAGTTGAGTGATGAAGACAAAGTAACCAAAAATATTCTGACCTTCATTGCAGCTCAGATTCCTTATACTAAAGAGAAATTCCGAGGTTTTCCTACCGATCGTTTGGTTAACACCGGAAAAAGATCGGATGTTTTAAGGATTTTAGGTAGGTCACCAAATATTTGGGTACTTTATGTTTTTACTCGTTTTAAGTGTCCTAACTCATTTGTTTTCTTCTTTCTTTGCAGATATGATGGCCAGTGAGAAGTTTGCCTTTTTGAAGGCCCTTGCTGTAGAGGATGCCGGGGTTGTGAATCTTATTATGGACGAGACTGAGATGGCCCTTCAACATCCTCCTCTTCGTGAAGCAGCTGTTCATGCTTCTTCGATCACCACTGTTTCTCAGGAAGATCTCGAGGCTCAAAATACCAATCTTCAGCCTCGGTCACGACACAGGCGGACTAGTCAGATGGATCACCCCCCCCTTGAACATTGTATCTTCCTCTCAAAATCCAGGAAAAAGGGGCCGATCCGATCATGGAGGTGATCCCAAGCCTACCAAGAAGAGTCGGGGGCACACTTCAAAGAAGCATAAGTCCAGCAGTGTTCCTATGGATGCCGACTTTCTGAAGAAGAATTTTCAAAATTACCCCGCCGACCCTGTTGGAGCCTCGACACAAGTGTTTTTGCATTTGGCCAAGATTGCAAAGTCTGAGTGGGAGGACATTGAACGTCAGGCCAAAGGTACTTTGCTAATTTTTCTAAGGTCGCTTTTCCTCTTTTTAGATCGTCTTGTTTGACTTATGCATTTTTTGTTTGTGTTCAGAGGAATTGAATGCTGAGAAAGTTCTATTGGAGAAAGCCTTGAAAGATTTGGAGGAGAAATCTGCTGCTTTGATTAAAGCAAAGACCGATCTTACCAATCTGCAGCATGACAGGGATGAGCTAAAAACTACGAGGGATTCCGCCAAGAGCCGAGCTGAAGATTTGGCCCTTCGGGTCAAAGAGTAGAAGCTTTGGAAAACCAGGCTAAAGAGAAAATTCTGACCCTTGAGAGTCGGGTGACCGAACTTGAAGATGCTTTGAAGAAAGCTGAAGAAGGAAAGGCGGAATCAAGTTTGGACCCTCAAGGCCGGATTGTCGTGCTTGAAGCTGAACTGAAGAAATCTAAAGCTGCGGCGGCCAGAGCAGCCAAACTTGCTCTCGAAATGGCCGGGGAGGTTACGATAAAGCTCTTCAGCATGTGGCTTTGGTCCACCCTTCAGTTCCCCTTGATAGGGAGGTTTTTCATGTGGACAACGAGGTGGAAGAGGGTCGGATTGTCAAGGTCAACCAAAACACCAAGGAGAGGACCATTGTCTACCCTTCATCCGACGCTTGATCTAGTTTGTTTTTAGTGCTCATCGTTTTGCAAGAGTTCTGGGTTTATACAGAGAAGATTGTGCATAAGCCCGAAACTTTGAAGTAATACCAATTTTTTGTAACAGATCAGTATTCTGAAACTTTTAGGACCCGGCCGTATCCGGGGTTGTTTTGTAATGATCTGCAATTTAATCGGTTTTTGCTTGAACGTGTTTACGATTGTGTTTACTTTACAAGTCATATACATCGTCCTAAGGACAGTTTACCGGGACTAGGCCCAGATCGAATTCATCCTTTAGGGTTTTTGATTGCATCGGTCAAGGGTCGTTTTGAGGATTGAATCCTAGAGACCTCGTATGCTCTAATGATTTCATTTATTTTACAAGTCATATCCTAAGGACAGTTTACCGGGACTCGGCCCAAATTGAACTCGTCCTTTAGGGGTTTTCGGCGGCATTGGCCGAAGGTCGTTTTGAGGATTGAATCCTAAAGACCCTAATGTCCTTTGGGACAGTTTACCGGGACTCGGCCCGGATTGAACTCGTCCCTAAGGGTTATGATTATCTCGGTTGCTTCGGGAGATCCGTCGATCAATCCCGGATCGTCCCTTTCGAAGGAAGAAACTTTGTCTAAAGTAGCGTAGACGAAGCGAACCGCGAAAAAAGTAGTTTGGAAGTAGGCAAAGTCGCCTATCCGATTTATATTTGGAATAAAGAACCGTTCACAGGGTCAGCGCATATGATGCCTTTAGACCCAATACAGGAATTTTAAACAAAGTAACTCCTGAGCTTCGTGGCATTCCAAGTCCAGGGAATCTCATTTCCTTCTAAAGTTTCCAATTGGAAAGCACCCTTACCGGTCTTAGCTATAACACGGTAAGGTCCTTCCCAATTTGGTGCGAGCTTCCCTTGAGCTGTGTTCTTCAAGCCAACGTCGGCCTGGTGGAGCACCAGGTTACGGACTTCAAAATCTCTGGGGACGACTTTAGCGTTGTATCGGGTGGCCATCCCTTTGCTTAAGGACGGTTTCTCTGAATGAAGCCTTGCTTCGGATCTTAGCGATGAGATCGAGCTCTTCTCTTAAGGCCTGGTTATTGTCTTGCTGGGATTTTGGATTCGCTGTTCTCCAGCTTAACTTCCCGATTTCCACCGGAATGACCGCCTCGCTACCGTAGGAGAGCCGGAACGGCGTTTCTCCTGTAGAGATTTGAGGGGTTGTCCTGTAAGCCCATAAGACGTAAGGTAGCTCCTCTGCCCAGTTTCTTTTAGCATCGTCAAGCCGCTTCTTTAAGCCATTGAGAAGCACTTTTTTACCTGCCTCGACTTAGCCGTTTGTTTGTGGATGCTCTACCGAGGTAAAGCGATGCTTGATTTTAAGATCGAACATTAGTTTTCTGAAACCTTTGTTTGAGAATTGAGTACCGTTGTCAGTTATGACAACCTCGGGGATCCCGAATCTGCTCATGATGTTCTTTTTGAAGAATTTTATGCAGTTTTTTGCATTGATGGTGGCCAATGGCTCAGCTTCGATCCATTTGCTGAAATACTCTATTGCTACAATTAAGTATTTGACCTGGCCTGGTGCGGTGGAGAACGGACCCAGAAGATCTATCCCCCACCATGTGAATGGCCATGTGGAGGAAAAACTGGTAAGCTCATTAGGTGGGGCTACATGGACATTGGCATGGATTTGACATTTTTTGCATCTCTTAACATGACTTTTAGCATCGTTCTCCATGGTCGGCCAATAATACCCTACTCGTAGAGCCTTCCGAGCTAAAGATCGGGCTCCGAGGTGTTGTCCACAAAATGCCTTCATGGATTTCAGCTAACACGTAGTTTGACTCTTCCCCTTCGATGCATTTCAACAACGGGGAGGAGAGGCTCCTTCTGTAGAGGATTCCATCTATTACAGAGAAAGAAGAGGCTCTTATTCTGACGATCTTAGCTTCTTGGGAATCCGGAGGCTCGTCTCCCGACTCAATATACTCTAATATCGGAGTGATTCAGCTCTGGCTTTCTTCAATCGCGCATATGGACGAGTTGAATTCTGAATCCAGATGGACACTGGGTTTGCGGAGTACTTCTTGGATAACAGATAGGTGATTACTGGGAACTTTAGTGCTAGCAAGTTTGGATAAGACATCCGCCCTTTGGTTTTCGGTCCTGGGGACGTGTTTTACCTCAGCCGTTTTTAAGTGAGCTAGAAGCTCCCGAATCCGAGTTAAGTATTTCTGTAAGATCGGGTCTTTGGTCGTATAGGAATTTCCGATCTGAGAAACTACTAGCAAGGAGTCGGTATATAAATTGACCCGAGTAACTCGAAGATCAATTGCTAAACGCAATCCCGCAATGCAAGCTTCGTATTCTGCTTGATTGTTTGAAGTTTGAAAACTGAATGTCAGGGATACTTCTAAGACGACACCGTCAGGGCTTTCCAGCATCAGCCCGGCTTCGCTGCCTTTTGGGTTTGAGGAACCATCCACGTGCAGGATCCACACGTTGTTCTGAGGATCGGCGGGAGTCATTTTTGCTACAAAGTCCGCGAGAACTTGGCCCTTCATGGCCGCCCGAGTTTCGTATTTGATTCCGAACTCAGATAGCTCGACCGCCCATTTGATCATTCTTCCAGCGAGGTTGGGCCTGTGTAGGATTTGTCATATGGGATAGTTAGTTCGCACCACCACCCGATGAGCCACGAAATAAGATCGGAGGCGGAGAGCTGCGATGGCAAGTGCAATTTTCTCAACTTTCTAATAACGACTTTCAGGGCCTTGCAGGACTTTACTCGCAAAGTAGACCGGGCTCTGTCTGACCTTCGTGTACCAGACCAGAACAACACCTAAAGCTTCCTCTGAGACTGCCAAGTATAAGTATAAGGTTTCCCCCTTATTCGGACGGGTGAGGATCGGAGGCTCGGAGAGTGCTTTCTTGAGCTGGTTGAGGGCCTCATTCTGCTCAAGAGTCCATTTGAATTCTTCTTCTTTCTTCTTGAGTAACTTGAACAACAGGAGTTACTTGAATGCTGCGTTTGAAATAAAACGGGATAAAGCGGCGATCGTGCCATTGATTTTTTGGACTTCCTTCTTTGAGGTCGGTGTCTGCATCTCGGTCACTGATCGACACTTGTCTGGGTTAGCCTCAATTCCCCGTTCAGTCAAATTGAACCCGAGGAACTTTCCAGCTCGGACCCCGAAGGTGCATTTTTCCGGGTTTAACCTCATGCTATTTTCCTGATCTCGGCAAAGATTTCTTTGAGGTCGGTAACATGGATGCTCTCCTTTTCACTTTTTGCGATCATATCGTCGAGATAGACCTCAACGATGCGGGCGATTTGTTTCTGAAAAACCTTGTTCATCATTCTCTGGTATGTGGCTCCGGAGTTTTTCCAACTCGAAAGGCATAACTCGGTAAGCGAAATTACCGCGGTCAGTCACGAAGGCGGTTTTTTCTTGATCGGGGGAACATCGCGATTTGATTATAACCGGAGTATGTATCCATAAAAACAGTAAACGAAAACCTGAAGCGTTGTCGACGAGGCGATCAATGCTTGGGACAGGAAAGCGTCCTTAGGACAGGCTTTATTGATATCGGTATAATCAACGCACATTTGCCATTTTCCATTACTTTTCTTAACAAGTACAGGGTTGGAGAGCCAAGTTGTGTACTTGACTTCTGATACAAAGTTTTCTTTAATTAAATCCTCTACCTCTTTGGCAGTAGCAACTGCTTTCTCTCCACTCTGAGCCCTCTTCCTTTGGGCGACCCACCTAGCATCGGGATGGATGGCGAGCTGGTGGCAAGCGACTTCAGGAGGAATCCCGGGCATGTCTTTAGCCGACCACGTAAAAAGATCGGCATGGTCCTTTAGACACTGAGCCAGTTCAGCTTTCACATTTTCAGAAAGGTCGGCTCCGATCCTGACTTTTCTGGCTGGATCTTCACCGAGCTGGATTTCTTCGAATTCCTCATCAGGCAAGGGCCTTTTCATTTTTCTTTTCAGTTCTCTGGCTAGGTCGTCATCCTCCCCGTCCTCCGAACTATTGGGATCGTATCTTGCGTCCAAATCGGTTACATTTACATCGACGGATTGATCATACCCTTTGGGTTTCTTGATATTCCGATCTTCAGTAGGGGGAACCCCTTCTTCTTCGACGGCCTTCTTTTCTGCTTTCATGTATAGGAAAAAACACCTTTGTGCGGATTCTAAGTCGGCGTGCAGGGTGATGACTTTATTACAGAGAGAGTAGAACTTCATTTTGAGATGGGTGGTGGAAGTTACCGCTCCGAGCCTACCCAAAATCGGTCTTCCGATAATACAGTTATAGATCGATTGACAAGGTAAAACGAGGAATCTCGTTTTGACGATTCTTACCATTGGCTCCTCTCCATAAGTAACCATCAGCTCTAGGTGGCCAAGTGGCTTGGTTCGGGATCCATTAAATCCGGATAGAGCCGACCCTCTATAAGGAATGAGGTCTTCCTTGTCGATCCCCATTCTTTCGAAAAGGTCGATGAAGATGATATCAGACGAGCTTCCTTGATCAACCAGAATCCTCCTAACCTCATGATTGGCTATTACTGCGGTGATTAGGAGTGGTACGTGTTTGTTGGTTTGCCGTTCAGTAGATCTTCGTCGTCAAAAGCTAAAGGGGAACGAACCGGTGAAACCGGTGTTGTCGAGGTGGGGGCCACGCTCATGTGTTCTTTCCACTTCCGCTTCATTGTTTTTCCCGATGCTTCTTCGGGGAAGCCCCCCGAAATCATCATCATCACAGTTTTCCCCTTCAATTTTCGAAAGTCCAGCTCGTCCTCCGTGTCTTCGGCCTTTTGATTTCCTTTGGGGTTTTCCTTCTCTTCTTTAACTTCGACTCCCTGTTGTCCGGGATTCTTTACATAACCGGCAAGTTTTGCTCTTTTGATCATGTCTTCAATGTCATTTTTCAGGGCCTTGCAATGATTGGTATCATGACAGTTACTGCGGTGATACTTGCAGTATTTGTTGGAACGCTGTCCCGGCCTATGGGGGAGAGGATTGGGAAACTTCACATCCCTGAACTCCGTGTTCATGCATTCACCTAAGATCCTTGCCCGAGTTTCATTAAGATCGGTATCGACTTGATGACGATTCCGAGGGCGGGTATCCCGGGTACCTCGGCTATCGTTCTGGTTATCATTCCGATTGTCCTTCTCGCCGCGGGGTTTAAATGATCCGGCCCGGGCTACCATTCTTCCGGCCTTGAGGCCTTCTTCGTGATCGATGAAGCATTGTGATTTTTGGAGGAACTCCTGCAAGGTGTTGGGTTTGAAGGTCCGATATGAGTCTGAAACAAACTTCCTTCCCGGAGACCGGCTGTCATGAAGTAAAGCCGAAACTCGTCGTTCAAATTTCAAACTTGGGAAGCTTCTTTGTTAAATCTCTCTATGTAATCCCTTAGAGGTTCGTCCTCCCCTTGAACGATGGATGCTAATACTTTCTTGTGTTTGGGGTTACTTCTTGAGTGGGCGAACTGAGCCGAGAAGAGCTTCGCCAATTGATCCCAAGAAGAGATGGAATTTGGTTTGAGGGATCTCAACCAATCCGAAGCTACCTTCTCCAAGGTCAGAGGGAATATTCGACATTTCATTTCCATAGGAACATTCCGATATTGCATTATGGTGTCAAAATAGTCTAGGTGTCGGTCAGGGTCGCTCGTTCCATCGTGTAGCTTCAATCCCTCCGGTGGTTTCTCAAGATGCCTTGGTACTGGAAAGTAGTCAACCTTCTCAGCGAAAAGACCTTTGCGCTTTGCTGTTTTCTCCCGGGGAGGAGATTGGCTGTAATTGTACGGGTCGGGAATTCTTCTTGACCAGTGGTGAGGTCGGTCCTGTCTCGGTGACCTTTCTCGACTTCGGGAACATCATCGATGGGAGGATCATCTTCCATTAGTGGAGTTTGCTTAACAACAGTCACCATTCTAGTATCGGAATGGATCCATATGAAGCATTTTATGGAAGAAAGTGTAGAACACCATTGTGTTGGTGGAATGTCGGTGGAATGTCGGTGAGCAAAGATTGTTGGGTCCTGATTTAGTCCGTGAGACTACTGAGAAGATCCGTCAGATTAGAGAAAGGATGAAGACCGCTCAGAGCCGACAAAAGAGTTATGCCGACAAAAGAAGAAGGCCATTAGAGTTTGAAGAAGGAGATCATGTATTCCTGAGACTTTCTCCAACTATTGGTACCTGTATAGCATTGCGAGCGAAGAAGCTCAGTCCTCGGTATATTGGACCTTTCCAAATTATCGAGCGAGTTGGGCCAGCAGCATACCGCATTGCCTTACCTCCAGCTTTGTCTAGATTACATGATGTGTTTCATGTGTCGCAATTGAGGAAGTACATTCCTGATTCGAGTCAGCCGTTGAGTTATGAGACGGTTGACATCCGACCGGATTTGTCTTATCAGCCTAATCCAAGCCGAATCATCGAACGTGGCGAGAAAATGCTCCGGACGAGATCAATTCCTATTGTCAAAGTGCTTTGGGATGGTGCCTCACCTGACGAAGCGACATGGGAAGTAGAGGAAAACATGCGGGTGAAATATCCCCATCTTTTCAATTGGGGTGATTGTAACATCCTCAATTTAGCTAATTTCATTTACTGAAATTAGCAAGAGGTCATAATTAATTAATTAGCTAATCTGAATAATTAGGCATAATTGATGATATCTCATGGTTAACTTAATTGCCAATGATATATGTATGTGTGCCTTGATGGTAAATTGATGGTTGATTAATTAAGTCACATAGGGTGGTGTTTTAGAAACAATAGGGTGTTAATAGAGTGCAAGGGGTAAAATGGTCTTTTCACACTAATTTAAAACACCCTCCAACTGAACCCCAACACCTAGACACAACACCACACCTCACTTTCATCAAAAAACAGAAAAAAAAAGAGAAGAAAAAAGAATTTGAGAGGGAGAGAAAACCGTGAGAGTGAGGGAGAGAAGAGGAGAATACCCAAGCTCCATCATTGGATGCATGTCTTACCTTTTACCACCATTGTGACCAGCTCTCCTACTCAATTCACCATTTTTGAACTCCTCAAGCTCATCTTGACCAAAAATGAGTTTTGAGCTTGCATGTGCCATTAAAGCTTGATATTCAATAGCTAGAACACTTCAACCAGCCCACATTGTAGTTTCAAGCATTGTAGTGATGCTCAGAATCTGTTCATGGTAGTTGGGGCTGTTTGGGTTCGAGTTGAAGCGAGAGGTTCGAGTACGGGGATTGTTCGTGCGGTTTCGTGATTTGCTAAGTCTCGTAGTTCTCGGATAACTGTGATTTTCATCATATTCGGTGAGTTCTATACTCGCTTAGGGATTTTGTTTTCGAAATACTGGTTACATGTTCTGTTTTTATGTTCAGTTTGTGCGTTTTCGAGTCAAAACCGGAATTGCAAAAAAGTGCTTTTTTGATACTCTGAATATGGTGATTGCTTGATGAATGATTGATGAATTGTTGATTGTTTGGACTGGATAAATTGCTGTTATTAAAGGTTGATGTGTTAGAAATCGATCGGAACGAAATTTGGATACGAAACGGAATCAAAGTTTGCACGAAATGGCATTTTGCAAGTCTGTGTAACCGGCAAGGACTGTGCGCCCTCAGTGCACGCGTCGTGCGCTTCCTTCGGTTTTTGGCCTTGCCAAATATCATTTCACGTACGGAACGTGCGGCCTTCAGCACAGGTCGTGCGTGTGGTTTGTTTTCCTGCGCAAAATTTTTACAATGCACACGAGTCGTGCGCCTTAGCGCACGGACCGTGCGTCCATTTCGGGTTCCCTTTTTCAAAACATGTTTTAAGTCACTCCAATTGATTCCAAAACCATCCTAATCCCTTCCCCAATGTTATGTAATGATAAAATAACTGTGGCTCAATGGAATTGCTTATGTTTGGGTTGAATTGGGGAGAATTCCCTAAGTTATAAGTAATGTGATATGAATTGGTTAAATCAAAGCAAACAAGTGTTGTTTTCCTTTATATATTGGTTAAAACATTGTTTTAGTAATGACAAGAGAGGAAAACACTAAAGCATGATAATGAGATGGACTATAAGTTCATCAAAGCTAAGTTTGAGGTTAATTTCTAATGAAGACATGTAAAGAAATAGAACATTATGTTCATACAAGTCAAGTTATTTCCTTAAAGAAAAGAAAGATGGCATACATATAATTATATATGTATATCAAGGGTAACGACCCCAGTTATTAGCATACTAGGGCAGGGGAAGTCATGAGCCCCGAACCCTAGGCCCCTTCCATGTAGCTCGCTTTCCAAGGTCAGCGGGATTGGGTGCACCAAGAATCATGAAAATAGAAAGTGGTTCGAGGTGATGTGCTAAGAAAAGAACAAGACATGATACGTAGTCGCTTATTAGGGCTACAAGTCAAAAAGAAATGTAACACGTAGTCGCTTATTAGGGCTATGAGTTAGAAGAAAAATATTGTCACGTAGTCGCTTATCAGGGCTACGCGTACAAAAGTATAAAGCATAATGAACCGCTAGTGTTAGTAAGGGGTCTCGATAGGACTCACTGAGATAATGTTTATCTCACCCTTTATAATTGTGGTTTTTACAGAGAAACAGGGAAAGGCAAAGGCGATGAAGCACGGCTAGGCGGTGTGCCTTACGGAGTTATTGAAGATTCAGTTTTATGATTATGCCATTTTCCCTTTGTTGTCTTTGTATTATCGATTGTATAACTATTACTAGCTAATTAACTTTTGGATATTGAACACCAGGTTGTAAAAGTTTATAAGTTTATAAAGAAATTGAGGTGACTGCTTGGATGTTTATTCAAGAAAAGTTTTAGTTGTGTTCAATATTCTAAACAAGAAGTTAACTCTGATGTAAGTCATGTTGTGCATCGTAGTGTTTCTTGGTGTTAGAAATGCTGGGGTATTACAGAGATCCTCCCACTGTGGTCGCCAATGTATTGTACCGTATCTCCGATCCTATTGGGGGGATCCGAGATAGTTGGTAGATGAAGTCATTGATCGACCGTTGTCCGATCCGAGGTAGGGTGTGGTACCTGCAAAGACACTCCGACGCTCAAGTCAGGGAGGTTGTCAACTACAGATAGATATTAGGGTGAGATTGCTTACCATTAATGAAGCATTGAATGCTTATTTATAGAGTTTGGTGGTGCTTGACCTGATGGATCTGGACCGTCCGATCATGTGTTGTGATCTTGGCCATTGATGAATGGATTTTGTTTTCTTGAATGGGCCTTTTCCGAATGGGCCATGGAGGTGTTGCTAGTAAAGGCCCTAACCATAACAGTATTATAAGGCTTAAAACAAAATTTCACCTGAGGACTTTTTTTTGAACCGAATATGTGAGGTCTTCCAAAATGAATAATATTATTAAATTTCATTAATCTTTAAAATTTTATAAGTAATGTCTTGCAGAAATTAATGAGATGGATTTTACAAATAATCTTTATTCGCTACTTATAAAAATTTGAGGACTGATTTAATAATATTTTGCAATTTTTATGGACTAGTTTAAGTTATCTTTTTCATATTTTTTATAAGCTAAATATATATTAATAAAATGGAGTAGATAACTATATGGTTAGTTTTGTAGGGTGAGTGGGTCACTCCTTGTATAATGATGGGGGTAGCCGATGCTACCCCAAAAAAAAGTATAATACCTTTTTTTTGAGAAAAAAATAAGTATAATATTAATATGCTTTTTTGCCACCTCAAAAATATAAAATGATATTATTAGATAAATTTAATACTTTATTTATCTCACAATTATATATTACAAAAATGATATTCATTTTGAGACAATCTTCTTACAAATGTGACACAAATATTAGGACAGGGGAAGTAGCACAAAGTGAAAAGTTAGATCAATCTAGTTTTAAGGACATCCACGTCCACTTATTGTTATTTTCTAACTAAACTCTTCATACTTTAGTCTTTATTTAATAAAATTTATTTTACATATAAAAAGATCACTCTTTATATTTAGCCCCCAAAAAATATAGGCTAGCTCCGCCACTGGTCAGGAGGCAAACTAACATTGTGGCTCACACTTTGGCGAGAGCTTCAATGCATTACGCTAACTCCCATGTTTTTGATTGTATTCAACATGTATTACAATTTTGATTATGAATGAATTATAAGTTTTCTTTGGTAAAAAAAATGGAGTACTAGGGATACCTCATTAAAACTTACCTGGGCCAAAATCCCATGGAAAAAAAGCCCAAAAGAAGAAGAGAAATTTGTGTAAAAGGAAGGAAACAAATCATTTAGTAATTAGTAGGTTTAAAAAAAAAACTTATTTACAATTTTTTACTCAATTTGAGCCACTTCCGTTTATTTGTTTTTTTTCTTTCTAAAACGATATAGAATTGTATATATCACTTAACTAGTTATTGACCCCTTCAAAAATATCACTCACGCTATGCCATTCCTAATTACATAATGACAACTATAAAACTATGTGTAAATTTATAATATAATATAGGTGTAAAGTGTAATTATTCTGTAAGTCCTGAGCTTTATAGAAATTTTTAAATAGATCTGTAAACTATATCGATTTGTAGATCTCTGAACTTGTCAATATTTTTATTTGAGTCTCGCATGTTAAAAATTATAATTAATTTTCAATTCAATTAGGTATGTTCCTGAATTTTTAAATCATTCATATATTATTAACTATCTGTATTGGGGATATGTGTAACTACAAAGTATTTTAAAAGTATAGAAACATGATTTTTTTTTGGTCTACAGTATAGAAACATGATTAATATACGGGATCTAATTTTAGATGATTAAAAGTTTATTAGTTAAAAATATCTTTAACTTAAAGACTTAACTATATAAAAAAATTGTCAAAACAAAAATCTCAAATAGTTCACACATTAAAGTTATGCTTATTCAGCCTTTCAAATCTCAGGTTATCTATCTATACAATTAACAAACTATTAAAATACCAATATTGTCATTTTCCCAATTAAACAATTTTAGGATATTTATTTAATTTCACTTTTTCAAACTTTTTCAGTTTCTCACATACTTTTTCAGTCTCTCTCACACACTTTTTTCAAATTTTTTCACTCTCTCATTCTCTTTCTTCCTCTAACTCTATCTCATTTTACTATTTTTTACAATATATCTACTTTAATTTCATCTACATGTCTACTTCATTTTTTTAATATTCCATTTTTTCTCTGTCAATGAGTTTTATTTAGTCTCTACGGGAAATATTACAATTTCTAAAATTTGAAACTTTACTACAATTTTGTTTTCTAATCTCTACCGGAAATATTACTTATCACTCTCTCTCATATATTTTTTCAAACTTTTTCAATCTTTCTCACACATTTTTTCACTCTCTCATCCTCTTTCTTCCTCTAACTCTATCTAATTTTTTTTTTTCACAATATATCTACTTTAATTTTATCTAAATGTCTCCTTCATTTTTAATATTCCATTTTTCCCTATCAATAAGTTTTATTTAGTCTCTATATTGGAAATATTACAATTTTGAAAATTTGAAATTTTAATACAATTTTTTTTTCTAATCTCTACGGGAAATATTACATATTGCTGGTAAATGTTCACGGGGTAATGTTCAGGCTAACTCAATTACAATTTGAAACTTTTTGTTTATCTACTTTAAATTACTCTTGATTTTCACTGAATAATGTTCGGACTAATTATTAAATTACGTCTAAGTTTATTAATAAAAATAACACGACAACACCGTGTATATGCACGGGTATACTGCTAGTAGTGCATAACAATTAACGCCATGAACAAAAAGACCACACACACACATATAAAATAAGGGTTCGTCCAAGTGGTAACTTGGTTACACTTGAGGTGCTAGCTCAGTGGTAAGAGCTAGTCTTGTATCCTCAAGGTGCTGAGTTCAAATCTCTTCGGGGACAGTTGTAAAATGGTCATTAGTACCACTTTGATTAATAAATTTTCCCCCTTCCCGAATTTTTAACAAAAAAAAAGTGGTAACTTGGTTTGGATCCCACTCCAAGGTCTCGGGTTCGAATCTTGGGTGTGGCTGTAACACCCCCAAGTTCGATGGTTGATGATTTTATTTGCTTAAATGATCTCTTAGAATGCATTATTTGCTAGTTTATTTAAGTCATATGGGTAGTGTATGAGTAAAATTTAGGGTGGGAGTAACATAAGGGCAAAAAGGGTATTTCTCTCTTCAATTATTTTCACTCCCACAAATACACTCAGCTGAAACATTTTCCCTCACACTCATTACTTTCACTCATTTTCATAAACACAACACACACCCACATTCTCATTTTCAAAAAGAAAAACACACACTTACTTTGAGGAAGAAACGAAAAGAAAGAAAGAAGAGAAGGAGAGGGAGAGAGTGCGAAGAGGGAAGGGAGAGAGATCAAGAAGGATTCATCATGCATGTAAGTATTTTCACCTCCATTGGAACCATAAGAGTCATCTCTTCCTACTACTTCACTCAAATTTTCGAAAATCAACAACATTGAACCACATTCTCCATTTTTCTCTTATTTACCCAAGCACCAAGTTTGTGATAGGAGTGGTTGTAGCTTGAATTTCTGGTTTTGCATGCATGTTTTTGAGGATGACCTTCACAAATCAGAAGCCACATTGTCGAATGGAGTATCATAGGAGGGGTATTGGTAGTTGAGTTTGTAACACCCCAAATATTTAATTAATTATTTAATTAAGTATTTAGAGGATTTGTTTTATTTAATAGATATAATTGAAATTAGAAAAATAAAATATATTGAGGTGTGGTGTTGAAGCAGGAGGTGGTGTTGCGAATTAAGCTGGGCCAACCTGAGGGAAAAGCCTGTGATCCAGGCCTGCTAACCTAGACACATATTTAAGCTAAAAATTTAGGGTTTGGCTCATTTTGTGCAAAAGAAAAGAAAGGAATTGCGAAGAGAAGAGAAAGAGAGAAGGAGGGGCGGCGATCTCAAGGAGAAGAGGAAGAGGAGAATTTCGCAAAGTCAAGGGAGCAGAGAAGAAAAGCTGTGTTGCTGTGGTTACTGTTGGTGATTTCTCCCAGGCTCTTCTATTCCTACGAATTAAGGTAAGGGTGGGTCTCATATTCCTCTATAATTGGGTCTTATGATGGGTATTATGGTAGGGGCTTAGACCTATGTTGCCATGATCTTGTGTGATTGTTTGATTTGTAGTTGATTGAAATCCTTGATTGATGGTCATTGCGAAATTGATGTCTTGATGATGGTTACTATGAAATTGATGTTTTGATGACGACTATTATGAAATTGGTGTTTTGATGATGGTTGTTATGAAATTGGTGTTTTGATGTTGTCATGGTCGTATATGAGATGTTGGTAAATTTTGTGATGTTGATGTTCAAGTCCTAGGCGCCTTAGGCGCCATTGTTGTTGCCATTGTCATGCGTTGTTGTTGCTTTCTGGGCGCCATGGGCGCCTGTTGCCTGCTGTGTTGCGTTTCAGCGTTGCTGTCCTGGCGCAGGGGCGCCATGGGCGCCAGGTTCCCTGTGCCTGGGCGCCAAGGGCGCCTAATTTTGGCTGCCCGTGTTGCGTTCCTAAGTTGTGTTTCCGTGTAGTTATGTTGCTTGGATGTCATTGGTGCTGAGTTTTGGTTGCTAAGTTGCGTATTCTGAAATGTCCCTGGGATCCCCTCCCCTGGGCGCTAGTTCTGCCTGCGCCAGTTTTTCTGTGTTGCTGTGTTGCTAGGCGCCAGGATCCCCTATGGGCGCCAGGATCCCTTTCCTGCGCCAGTTTGTGTTGCTGCGCCAGTTTTGAGTGGCTGCACCAGTTTTCTGTGTTTCCTGGGCGCCAAGGGCGCCAGTTCCTGTTGCTGGCCAGTTCCTAGCGTGTTCCCTACTAGGCGCCCAGTGCGTGGGCGCCATTTTCAGGATGTTCCCCAAATTTTTCCCGGTTTTGTTTTTGACATATCTTTTGACTCGGGTGTCCGTTTTAAGTGTTTCAAAGTGTGTTGCGAAGCTTATTCAGTTTTCTATCTGTGTGTTCTATTTTAAGGTAAAAATTATTATTTTTCTGACATTTTCTGGGCACCTCAAGTGGCTGTCCCCGTTGGTCGTCGTTGTTGGCGTTGTAAAACTATTTCGGTGATTTAAAACCCCTTTTGGTGTCCTATTTGGTGTCGTGAGCTGAAGTAAAACCTTTTAATGTAATCAGTAATATTAGTGTCCCGGTGTCAATAATGATGTGTTGATGTTTTTGACGATAATGCCCCTAGTGGCTATTACTTTGATTTACGATGGTATTGATGATGAATAAAAGCTGTGGTGTTATAAGTGACGATGATGCCATAAAGGCTATTAGCGATGATGATGTTAATGACGATGAATGTTAGTGGCAAATATATGCGTGACAATAACTTGACAGGTGATGTGCCTTTCATGGGCAAATTGGTAAGTGATGGGTTGTTAAGTTGACTGTGTTTGTATGGGACTGTCTCTGGTGCATGTCAAGGTGTCTCATACATCTCATGTGCATAAACAAGCGACGATGATGCCATAAAAGCTATTTAGCGACGATGATGCCATAAAGGCTATTTATTGACGATGATGACAGGTACCTCATGCATACACCCGTTGCGATGGGTTGCATTTTCATACATGTTCATGACATTGTGATGACTTGCTGTGATGATTGACTTGATGTGCGATGTGGTTTATATAGTGTTGTAGCTCTAGCATAATACTTGCCATATGCACTATTATATTGTTAGATGAACTCACCCCTTCTGTTTGAATGTTACCCCTATGCGGTAACGTGCAGGTGATCTCGAGTGAAGGCTTAGGTACCTTCGCTATTCTGAGTCGGTGTCGTCGGTGTCCTTGCTTTGATGTGTACACTCAGGAGGGGGATAAACGTTGAACTTAGTTATTATATTTTATTGTTTGGAGTCCATTCAGGACGTCACAGTTTGATTGTTATTAAACTTATTTTTATATTCCGCTGCGTGGTGATGTAATTCTTGGTGATATGGTTAATTATACAGGTGTTATGGGCTTAGTCCCTTTTGACAAGTTATTTATATCGCATGAGACATTTTGTTTAATGATGAAATTGTGTGACATCCCTTTCGATGTATGAAATAAATTTTTTGTAAACTTTGATTTTGTTAAATAATTACCGGGTAGAAAATGGGTGTTACATTAGTGGTATCAAAGCAAAGGTTCGGTCTGTCCGGCCAAGTTGTCCAGTCATTGACAATCTAGTATTGTCGACTTATTCTAATTGTTGTTTTTGGTTTCAGCTTGAGTTGATATGGCTGGGAGGAACGACACTGCGATTGCTGCTGCTTTAGCTGCCATGGCTCAGGCCGTGCAGAATCAGCAGAATGCTGGGTTTCGGAGTCTGACTACATTCCAGAGAGAGAATCCGCCCACTTTCAAGGGCAAATATGATCCAGACGGGGCTATGGCCTGGTTAAAGGAGATCGAGAGAATTTTTAGGGTGATGGACTGCACTGTGGGGCAGAAGGTCCGTTTTGGTACTCACATGTTGGCAGAGGAAGCCGACGATTGGTGGTTGGCTACTAGGCAGAGGTTAGAGTCTGTGCAGGAAGAGGTTACTTGGGAGGTGTTCAGCAGAGAGTTTCTGAGGAAATATTTTCCGGAAGATGTCCGAGGGAAAAAGGAGATAGAGTTTTTAGAGCTGAAGCAAGGTGGCATGTCTGTGACTGAGTATGCGGCGAAGTTTGTGGAGTTGGCGAAGTTCTATCCGCACTATAGTGAGGCTACAGCTGAATTTTCAAAATGTATTAAGTTTGAGAATGGTTTAACGCCTGAGATTAAAAAGGCAATTGGCTACCAGAAGATCCGTGTGTTCGCTGACCTGATAGATAGCTGCAGGATTTTTGAGGAGGACAGTACTGCGCACTACAAAGCTGTGACTGAGAAAAAGGGCAAATTTCCGAGTCAAAGCAAGCCGTATGAGGTTCCTGCGGGTAAGAGTCATCATAGAGCTGCTGGAGGCAAAAAGGCTAGTGGGGGAGATGCTCCTGTTGGTATTGTATGTTTCAAGTGTGGCAAGCCTGGCCACAAGAGTTTCATGTGCAAAGCTGATGAGAGGGTTTTTTACCGTTGTGGGAAGGCAGGTCATGTAGCGGCTGAGTGTGGGCGAAAGGACATGGTGTGTTTCAACTGTGGTGAGTCTGGACATATCAGTGCGAAGTGTTCGAAGCCGAGGAAAGAAACGTCCAGTGGGAAAGTGTTCGCATTGGCAGGAGAGGAGCCTGCTGAGAATGATGGTCTCATTAGGGGTACGTGCTACATTCATGGTACTCCTCTGATTCAGCGTTGCTGTCCTGGCGCAGGGGCGCCATGGGCGCCAGGTTCCCTGTGCCTGGGCGCCAAGGGCGCCTAATTTTGGCTGCCCGTGTTGCGTTCCTAAGTTGTGTTTCCGTGTAGTTATGTTGCTTGGATGTCATTGGTGCTGAGTTTTGGTTGCTAAGTTGCGTATTCTGAAATGTCCCTGGGATCCCCTCCCCTGGGCGCTAGTTCTGCCTGGGCCAGTTTTTCTGTGTTGCTGTGTTGCTAGGCGCCAGGATCCCCTATGGGCGCCAGGATCCCTTTCCTGCGCCAGTTTGTGCTGCTGCGCCAGTTTTCAGTGGCTGCGCCAGTTTTCTGTGTTGTCTGGGCGCCAAGGGCACCAGTTCCTGTTGCTGGCCAGTTCCCAGCATGTTCCCTGCTAGGCGCCCAGTGCGTGGGCGCCATTTTCAGGATGTTCCCCAAATTTTTCCCGGTTTTGTTTTTGACATATCTTTTGACTCGGGTGTCCGTTTTAAGTGTTTCAAAGTGCGTTGCGAAGCTTATTCAGTTTTCTATCCGTATGCTCTATTTTAAGGTAAAAAATTATTATTTTTCTGACAGTTTCTAGGCGCCTCAAGTGGCTGTCCCCGTTGGTCGTCGTTGTAAAACTATTTCGGTGGTTTAAAACCCCTTTTGGTGTCCTATTTGGTGTCGTGAGCTGAAGTAAAACCTTTTAATGTAATCAGTAATATTAGTGTCCCTGTGTCAATAATGATGTGTTGATGTTTTTGACGATAATGCCCCTAGTGGCTATTACTTTGATTTACGATGGTATTGATGATGAATAAAAGCTGTGGTGTTATAAGTGACGATGATGCCATAAAGGCTATTAGCGACGATGATGTTAATGACGATGAATGTTACTGGCAAATATATGCGTGACAATAACTTGACAGGTGATGTGCCTTTCATGGGTGTCATACCCCAATTTTGTCCGGCTTAGATCCAAACCCTAATTTTCCCCACAAAAATAAATTATGCATTTTGGATCCTAGAAACCGCTTCAAAGTTTTTGAAATCATTTTTAGGGTTAGAATGCACCTTTTAAGAAATTAGGGTTTTGAAAATATGTTATGCATGCATGGCAAGCTTTGGAAAATATTTTATGCATGCATGGCAAAGACCTAAAAAACATTTTTGTGGAAAGCAAGAATTGATTTCTATTCTGTTCCAATGGCCAAGAATCGATTTATACTATTTTGTAAAAGCCATGAAATCGATTCCTTAATCCAATATTAAACCATAAAATCGATTTTCAGGATCTCCTAAAAGCCAAGAATCGATTCCCACTATTTTGTAAAGACCATGAAATCGATTTTCAAGCTCTTCTATAGGCTATGGAATCGATTTTCAAGCAATCCTAAAGGCAAAGAATCGATTTTCAAGCTCTTCTATAGGCCAAGAATCGATTTCTTAATCATATGTTTAAAGCTTGAAATCGATTCCTACATATACTCAAGGCAAAGCTAAAAATCGATTTCCCTCTTTTTGCATAGGCCTTGAAATCGATTTTCAAGCTCTTCCATAGGCCATGAATCGATTCCTCATTATTTTAACTAAGTGAAGAATCAATTTTCACCTATGATAGATGTCCTGAAAATCGATTCCCACTTGTTTTCAAAGAGCAAAGAATCGATTCCCATGTTTTCCAAAGAGCCAAGAATCGATTCCTCTCTCATTTAACTAAAGCTGGGAATCGATTCATGTGATTTTCCAAAGGCAAGGAATCGATTATACACTTGTTACACTTCATCAAACAATCGATTCATCCTTGCAATAAATGTTTTTTTTAAATTCCTACGCTTTCCTAAGCCTATAAATAGGCAGCCTCAAGTCACTCTTCAGCCACATTTTTTTTTCACAGATTTTTCAGACACATTTTTTCACGAGATCAGAGAAGACAACTTTCGCAAATCTCACTTCCAGAAACCCTTTTTCTGCGAATTCCCTCTTTAGAAAAAAAACTCTTCTACGCTTTATTCTTGCTCTATTCGTTCCGCTGGTCCGTCTGAGCTGATCTTTTGCAAGAGTTAGTTGGGGTTGCGTTCTTCAAAGTTGTAATACCTGCCTTCATTAGAGGTATTTCGGTCTTTACATTTGTTAATATTTAATTATTGTGACCCGTGCCAAAATTGCCCCCCCCCCCTCTTTGAGAAATCGTTGCTCATATGTTCCTTAGTTTAATTAAAATCACTCTATGTCTATGATCAATTGCTTGCTTGTTTTTATGCATTTTAAATGTCTCAATTCAATATGCCATCCCATCCATGTGTATGACCTCCTAATGAAGACGTAAGTCTACATACCTGTTGTAGCATAGAGTCGTTAGGGTAAATACACTCCCTCCTACACACACACTTGCTTTGAGAACTTTACCTTGCATCCCTGATAAGTGGGTCTTTTGATTATATTGGCATGTTTAGTCTTGATTAAATGTTCAACATATGCATGATTTCGTGATTAGTGAACGTGCTTGAACTTTTGTAATCAATCATTGATAGTGCCTTCACCCTTTTTCCAAAAATCTTTCAAACCCCTTTTAAAAATCAATTTCATTAGAACTACGTCGCTTTGATTCCCATTTGGGATACGTAGGAGCGAGTCACGTTCTCGTCAAGCGCAACGAATAAAAATCCTTTTCACAACCATAAACAAATCATTTTCATAAAACAAACAAAAAAGAATTATTTTCAAACCCATTGTTGCTAGTAGCTCATCAGAGCCTTTGTTCGTTTACCTATTAGTGGCAATGTCCTTTTCTCATAAGAATAATAAACGGTGATCCATCATAACCTTTGTTAGTGTGATCATCGTGCAAATCAATCTCTTTCGAAAAGCACTTTCAAAAAAGATAATAAAAACGAGTTGTTATCAATAGTCCATCAGAACCTTTGTTCGTTCGACTAGCGGTACAACTCTCTTTTTTTGAGTATTTAGTAGTGATTCATCATAGCCTCTGCTAGTTTAATCATTCACTAATGCTCGTCCTATTTCAAAAACTCACCAAAAAAGATAAAAAACAAAAACTTTTCAAAAAGACAACCAAGAACTACGTAGCTTTGAATTCTCCATCGCACCGGGAGATACATAGGATCGGGCCATATCCCGTCAAGCACTTTTTCTAAAAACCCTTTTTCCCCCCTTCTCACCAAAAATAAAATTTTCATTAAAGTTTTCCCATTCATCTCCAAATAAGAAATAACTAGGCAAATCTAGGTATTTTTCAAATCAAACGTTAAAACCACACATTTAATTAGAGGTTCCCTTTCGGTAGAATGGACGTCCGCGGTGCTAACACCTTCCTCGCACGTAATCGACCCCCGAACCTATATCTCTAGTTTTCAAAAGACCATCCGCCTTGTCCAAAAGACCTTTTTTCAATGTTTTGGTCTTAAAATTAAAATATTGGTGGCGGCTCCAAAATTTTTCCACGTTGTACATTGAGAAACCCAAACCGGGGATTTTTCGGGGTGCAACAGCTGGCGACTCTGCTGGGGACACTTTTTTTAAAGACGAGGGTCAAACCTAACTAATTAAAATGTGTGGTTTAATGTATTGTTGATTCGATTAATACCCTGTTTGCCTTTCTTTCTTATCCTTGATTGCAGGCATATGCATTTGTCTTCTTTGTTGTTCCCTATCTCTTCTTTTAATCCTTTTCTTTTTATATGTTTATGCTCATGCATTCTTCCAACCCCCATGTTCCCTTCTTTCTTTGCTCCTTTTCTTCAAGGTAAGCTCATGCATTTCTCCCCAATTCTATCATGTCCCTTCTTCTTAGCTCCCTTTCTGAAGTAAGTAATTTGTTTGTTGTTGGTACCCTAGGCTAGTTGTATTTGAATGATATTGAACCCTAGGGTAGACGACATGCTACTGTCTGGACTGTCTGGATTTTCATTTGCAGGTGGGGTAGTTTTGAGGAAATGCCCTTGACACACACTACACTTATACCCTGTAACTATGTGTTTTGAGTGAGACCATAACCCAGGTCTGCAAAAACTTAGGAGAGTGGATTCGAGTAGTGAGAGCCCATCAGGACCTTTGTTCGTTTGGCTACTTGCGAAAGTTTCAACCAGAGTTGTGCTTTTTCATGATACCTCACACCTAGCAGTTTGCTGCATTTGTGGGGAGTTTTGTGAAAGGGACTGTAGCTCTGGTGGCCTTGTGAGGGAGTAAATAGAGCTACATGGGAGGATTACCCTTTAAATTGCCCTAGATCATAGGTCTCACCTCTTTTTAGGTCACAAGGGCGTTCCAAATTGTGTGTTGCATCGTTGCATTCAGTTCAACCAATTTTTCCTCAAAAATTTTCAAAAAAATCAAAAATATGCTTCTCCTTTTTCAATAAATGCCTATGTGAGGTGGCATATAGGTTGCAGATTCAAAATACCACTCCATGCAAAAACACAAAAAAGGCATCATTGCATCATTTGCATACATCCCCGCATAACATAAAACATAAGTTTCTGCAACTCATGCACGCATCATTGCATGGTGTGGAATCACAAAGTAATATCTTGTCATAGGCACGGTGTGAAATCAAAAGTGAAACAGCGTACACTCCGAGGTGTTTTTTTAAGTTTGAATGCATGGAATGTGCTTTGTTTCGCTTATTGATTCTAACCTTGTGTTTCAAAGAAAAATAATCAAAATCCACCGTTAAACCTATGGCAAGACATAGTACGCCGTGATTCCCGGCACTACGATAGACAGGAAATCATACATGTTGCATTACACTTGCATTCAAACAAATATTAGTGCATACCGTCTTTTATCAAAAAAAAAATCAAAAAAATCAAGAAAAATCAAAAATTGTTATTTTCCACAACTTTTAGAAAACATACTACATGCATTTTTTCTTTGCATTACAAAAATAATCAAATAAACATCTCATGTTGCATGAATTTTTATGACCACCAGAGAGTTAAAAGCTTTATTTTGGAGAGAAGCCATGCATGCTAAAGTCAAAATCAAATTTTGTACTGTACTCTTCAAATGAGAAGCTTATAATTCCCCGATGCGATAAATCCACATTCATCCATTCGCATTCTCATTTCATTCACATTTATTCATTTGCATTCTCATTTCATTCGCATTCTCATTCCATGCGTATTTATCCATTTTGCATTCTCATTCATTTGCATATTTACATCATGCATAAAAAAAAATGAGCATAATTCTAAAGAAGCAATAATAATTAAAAAAAAAATGTGATGAGAGGTGAGACGTTCTTGCGAAGTTTTTTTTATTCATCTTTGGAAAAGTTTAGTCTTACTTAGTTGCAAACTCAAGGTGTTTCAAGGCACTCGGTTTTTCAAAAACAGCAGTTTGTTCACATTTTTCAACAAAGCATTGCATCTCACCCACCCCATGATGAATGACCGAAATGGTCCACAAAAATGTTTCTTTCACGTTTTAACTAATGTTAACTCTCTGCGAAGCATTCGTGTAGTAACTTCTGTGTGGCATGTGTCTTTATTTTTGTTTGAGTCAGTTAGCGTCCCTACATTGTCATCATCCCTCGCCCAAGTCTAATCCCACCCTGACCACCCATAAAGTACATATCCCCCAGATTAGTGCATAGTTGGCTTTTGGTTGCCCCTAATGAAATACCACTCCCGGTCCTCCATACTGGGGCAAATTTGTCGTCACTAGATATCTTGTTAACATTGTATTCCTTTGGTGCAAGTCATTTTTTTTAAAAAATAAAAAAAATCAAAAGCTCGTTAGGTCGAAAACTCATAAGAGCGGCCTAAGCAAAAATTAGAGCATGAAAAGATATAAAGAAAAAAGAGTAAATGTATGAAAGTAAGTAAATTATTGTCCTTGGGTTAATTTTTGAGAAAACAAGCAATCATGATTTTGAAATGAAGTTTGGCCATCATTCCATATCCAAAAAACACCTTAAGCCAAAAATCCCAAAAATCTCAATCACCCTAGACAAGGATCAATCTCACATCAAAAATTGTGTATCACCTTTATCAGCTCACTTAGCTCAAAAGAAAGAGAAAGAAAAATCACACCAAAAAAAAAGAAGAAAGTGGAAAAAGAGACGATTGAAAAGGAAAAATCCTGAAAAAAAAGAAGCAAAAGTAGTAGAAATGATGAGCTGATACCATTAACCGCATGAGAGATCCTTGTCTGAAATAAACCCTCAAACATTTCCTTTGGCCTATCCTCCATAAACCCTTGACCACGTTACAACCCTGAAACAGGTTCATTTTACCATGAGGCACATAAGAGGTTCTCATCTCAATAAAACCTCAAACACCTCATTGAGCCTAATAACTCATCCTTTCATAAACCATTAACCTGGCCAAATCATACCACTAAAAAAAAACATCCGTTCCATCAATCATCAAATACTTCTTTGAGCCCAATTATCCCTCCCTTCATAAATCATTAACCATTAGCCACATCACAACTCCGAAGATCCATTCTGATCAATGACCGGTTGCTCCTGTTTTCTCAAAGTTTTAATCTTAGGACAAATAAGTTTATCTATTTATGACGTGTTTGCTCAAAAAAGAAAAAAGAAAGCTGCTCAAAAAAAAAAAACAAACAAGCAGAAAAAAGAAAGCTGCTAAAATAAAAAAAAAACAATCAAAAAAGGAAAGTTGGTAAAAAGGAGAAGGACTTGCACTCCAAGATGCATTCGTGTTGCATTAAAACAAGGTCTAGTGGTCACCAAGTGGAGCCCCCCCTCATACTAAAAAGTCAAAACTTTCATTGCATTTGAGTTGTTCTTAAAGAGAACCAAAAGTGTGTACTAGGGGGCATTCCCTTCACCTCTCACTCCCCTCAACTTTGGGGAGGTTTATTCATTGCCCACCCCATTCATATATCACCCTCAGTTCATAACCATCACCATAACTCTGACGCCTTTCACAACCCCACTAGAAACAATCATTTGAAATACCATTCCAAAGTGGGGCAATCCCGTCACCCTTCACTCCACCTAAAGTCAGGGAAATTCGCCCTACGCCCATCTCATCCCCTCGTCATATTCACATCCATGAGACCACAACAGGGCAATTTCTCGACCCACCATCCTAAATACAGCCTTTTGCAAACTCGAGTCGGGGCAACCTTGCTCTCGTCAAGATTAGGGCCACACCAAACATCGTGGGTTGAGACAGAATCTCTTGTTTGCCACCCTTCATTCCAAAGTCATGGTATTTCCAATTCATTACTCCTCTACAACCCTGGCTGTTGTCACCACTAGACAGGGGCAAGTTATGCACTCACCTTCACCAGTAGTCTAAATCGGGGCAGTTCCACCTTTCATGACTTTGGCAAAAACCTACCTTTCGTCCCCTCACGTGTCATATCTGTCATACCAAGTCAACTGACTCATTCATCTGTATTTGCACTACTCTACATGTTTATGCTTTAAAGAGAGAGAACACAAGTTAATAATGTGAAGTCGGAAACTCACTCAGTTAACTTTGTGGACCTAAAAATCAATCATCATGGGGCACCATCATAGGAGAATAAGCGAGTCTGCAAATACGGTCAAATAGTTTTGCACATCAGTGTCTGTGAATAACAACCTTGAGATTGCCATGTCTGAATTCAAACCTCTTTCCAAGGAATGATTATTCCAGAGCACTCACCTCTCTACCCCTCGCATCGAAAGTCTCATTTCTCATCTCAAAACAAAACACATTTGCATGCATTACTATTATACCATATCATAATCATTGCACCATACATTGTATTTCAACAACAAGTCATGCATCTACCATAACTATTGCATTTAAGCATTACCTATGCGCATTCATCCATTTATTCAAAAAAAAAGAGAGAAAACCAAAAAGGCAAAAATCATCCACATTGCACCCGTTGCCCCCACCAAAGCATAAATCATTCCATCATGCGGCCAGCAGTACATTGGCATTCGCATGTTATCTGCATTCGCACACACAGCTTATCAATTTCTGTTTCCGACCAACTTCAACATCCATCATTCACGGGCCTTTTGTAGTCCATTTACTTTCGCATTGCACATTCATCACATTGCATGCCTGTAACACTTTTTTGCTTCGATAGACATGCCAAGTGCCGGTCTCATCGTTGCCAAAAGCTTTCTACATCACCAATCATATCATTTGCTATGCATTCATGTGTTTCCTTTATTCACCATAGCATTTGCATCAAAGTATTACATTCGCATCATATTCACATTGCATGCGTCAAGAAAAGAAGCAAAATAAATAAGGAAAAAGCAAAAAGAAAAATCTGTCCATCATTCCATCAGGTTCAACACCCATGGTATACCCATTTCATTCATCATCCCATGTTCATCACATTACATGCATGACATTGTTTGCTTCGATAGATGTCCAAGTGCCGGTCTCATCGTTGCCCAAAAAAAAAAGTTTTTTACATCACTAATCATATCTTTGTACCATGCATGGCATTCGCATCAAAGCATTACATTTGCATCACATTCACACTTTGCATTTCATACACTCATACCAAAGGAAAAAAGAGAAAAGCCAAAAAAACAAAAGGAGGAAAATTGCTCATTCCATTACATTCATCATTAATCAGCACAATCACATTCATATCTTATCTGCATTCACATACGTTGGTTGTCAACCTCCATGTTCCATCAATTTCAACTCACATCATCTGCCCTGCTTCATTCATCCCATTGGATGCCTACCATTTCACATACCAATATTGCACGCATACATCATTCATTGCATTTTTAGACATACCAAATATAGATAGCTTTTCCCATCTCAGGTAAATGCATTCATTAGGTATGTTCTAGGCAGATACGCCATGTACCAATCCCAATAGTTTGTTCCCTCAAAGTCAGTGCTCCAAGCGTTGGTCTCATATCACAATTCAGACCCCCAGTGGTCCTTCAGAGCCCAAGCTCTCCTTCAGACCATCAATGGTCCTTCAATCCAGATCGCACGTCGCGTTATCGAGCAACCGACGGATCATCCGACCCCAGGTCCTTCAGACTAGCTGTGTCCGCCTAAAAAACACAGTGGACGTCCTTCGAGGTGAGCAAATCAAGTCAATGACCTGACCTTTCCACCCATGGCCGCTCGAAAAAGGCCCCCTCCCCAAGCAGACCGTTTTACTAGTACCGTTGCTAGTTTGCGCTCCATCAGACCCATTGGTCCATCAGGCTTAGGCATGCCCTTCAGACCTCGTCGGTCCTTCAGTTTAATTCCAATCAATGCGCCAAGCATCAACTGTGAATTAGACCATCAGAGCCCAGTGCTCCTTCAGATCCCCGGTGATCCTTATTTACTCTAGTTCTATGTCAACCCAATTTTTCAAAAAAAAAAAAAAAGAGAGCTGATCAGGAAAAAACAGTCAGACCAAAAAAGAACTTCACGAATGTTCCACCACATTCATCATCACACCAAAATCATAGCATTGCATGCCCATGCATAACATGCCCTTGCATAACATGCACCCATACTCCATGCACTATTCCTTGCATCAACTGACGTATGCAAGTACCTCAATCCAGTGCGCCAGCATTGGTCATTTCAATCAATCAATCAACAGGATTCGTGAATCCCTTCAGGACCCAAGTGTCCCTTCAAAAGCAGACTTCACCTCGTATTCGAGCTGCGGGTAAGTCCTTCAGACCCCGAGTGGTCCTTCAGACTAGTTGTGTCAGCCTAAGACACAGTGGACGTCCTTCATGGTCAACATATCAGTTCCGGATCTGATCTTGACCTATCATGGCCGCTCGGAAAAGGCCATCCCCCCAAGCAGACCGTTTTACTAGTACCGTTGCTAGTTTGCGCTCCATCAGACCCATTGGTCCATCAGGCTTAGGCATGCCCTTCAGACCTCGTCGGTCCTTCAGTTTAATTCCAATCAATGCGCCAAGCGTCGACTGCGAATTAGACCATCAGAGCCCAGTGCTCCTTCAGATCCCTGGTGATCCTTATTTACTCTTGTTCTATGTTAACCCAATTTTTCAAGAATTTCTATATAAAAAAAAAGCTGACCAAAGAAAAATCAAAAAGATTGCATTTCACCACATTCATCATCACACCAAAATCATAGCATTGCATGCACATGCATAACATGCCCTTGCATAACATGCACTCATACTCCATGCACTATTCCATGCATCAACTGACGTATGCAGGTACATCAATTCAGTGCGGCAGCATTGAACATTTCAATCAATCAATCAACAGGATTCGTGAATCCCTTCAGGACCCAAGTGTCCCTTCAAAAGCAGACTTCACCTCGTATTCGAGCTGCGGGTAAGTCCTTCAGACCCCGAGTGGTCCTTCAGACTAGTTGTGTCAGCCTAAGACACATCGGACGTCCTTCATGGTCAACATATCAGTTCCGGATCTGATCTTGACCCATCATGGCCGCTCGGAAAAGGCCACCCCCCAAGAAGACCGTTTTACTAGTACTGTTGCTAGTTTGCGCCCCATCAGGCTTAGGCATGCCCTTTAGACCTCGTCGGTCCTTCAGTTTAACTCCAATCAATGCGCCAAGCATCGACTGCGAATTAGACCTTCAGAGCCTTAGTGCTCCTTCAGACCCTGAGTGGTCCTTCAGAGCCTTAGTGCTCCTTCAGACCCTGAGTGGTCCTTTAGAGCCTTAGTGCTCCTTCAGACCCTGAGTGGTCCTTCAGAGCCTTAGTGCTCCTTCAGACCCTGAGTGGTCCTTCAGAGCCTTAGTGCTCCTTTAGATCCCGAGTGGTCCGTCATTTTCTCTCTCGGTTAATGCGCCAAGTGTTGACCGTTCCCCGTTTATCATCAAGCCCATCTATTCAAAAAAAATATAGAAAAAGAAAAAGAGGAAAATTCAGGTTTCCCCAAGTAGACAAAATCGGTATAATTTCTGAATTCTTTATCTTCATTTTGCCTTGGAATATGTTTCGGCCAATTCATATTCCTCGTTAAAATTCAGATAAAGAGGGGCAGCTGTCATACCCCAATTTTGTCCGGCTTAGATCCAAACCCTAATTTTCCACACAAAAATAAATTATGCATTTTGGATCCTAGAAACCGCTTCAAAGTTTTTGAAATCATTTTTAGGGTTAGAATGCACCTTTTAAGAAATTAGGGTTTTGAAAATATGTTATGCATGCATGGCAAGCTTTGGAAAATATTTTATGCATGCATGGCAAAGACCTAAAAAACATTTTTATGGAAAGCAAGAATTGATTTCTATTCTGTTCCAATGGCCAAGAATCGATTTATACTATTTTGTAAAAGCCATGAAATCGATTCCTTAATCCAATATTAAACCATAAAATCGATTTTCAGGATCTCCTAAAAGCCAAGAATCGATTCCCACTATTTTGTAAAGACCGTGAAATCGATTTTCAAGCTCTTCTATAGGCCATGGAATCGATTTTCAAGCAATCCTAAAGGCCAAGAATCGATTTCTTAATCATATGTTTAAAGCTTGAAATCGATTCCTACATATACTCAAGGCAAAGCTAAAAATCGATTTCCCTCTTTTTGCATAGGCCTTGAAATCGATTTTCAAGCTCTTCCATAGGCCATGAATCGATTCCTCATTATTTTAACTAAGTGAAGAATCGATTTTCACCTATGATAGATGTCCTGAAAATCGATTCCCACTTGTTTTCAAAGAGCAAAGAATCGATTCCCATGTTTTCCAAAGAGCCAAGAATCGATTCCTCTCTCATTTAACTAAAGCTGGGAATCGATTCATGTGATTTTCCAAAGGCAAGGAATCGATTATACACTTGTTACACTTCATCAAACAATCGATTCATCCTTGCAATAAATGTTTTTTTTAAATTCCCACGCTTTCCTAAGCCTATAAATAGGCAGCCTCAAGTCACTCTTCAGACACATTTTTTCACGAGATCAGAGAAGACAACTTTCGCAAATCTCACTTCCAGAAACCCTTTTTCTGCGAATTCCCTCTTTAGAAAAAAAACTCTTCTACGCTTTATTCTTGCTCTATTCGTTCCGCTGGTCCGTCTGAGCTGATCTTCTGCAAGAGTTAGTTGGGGTTGCGTTCTTCAAAGTTGTAATACCTGCCTTCATTAGAGGTATTTCGGTCTTTACATTTGTTAATATTTAATTATTGTGACCCGTGCCAAAATTGCCCCCCCCCCTCTTTGAGAAATCGTTGCTCATATGTTCCTTAGTTTAATTAAAATCACTCTATGTCTATGATCAATTGCTTGCTTGTTTTTATGCATTTTAAATGTCTCAATTCAATATGCCATCCCATCCATGTGTATGACCTCCTAATGAAGACGTAAGTCTACATACCTGTTGTAGCATAGAGTCGTTAGGGTAAATACACTCCCTCCTACACACACACTTGCTTTGAGAACTTTACCTTGCATCCCTGATAAGTGGGTCTTTTGATTAGATTGGCATGTTTAGTCTTGATTA
Organism: Astragalus membranaceus; assembly: GCA_039519185.1. Lineage (NCBI taxonomy): Eukaryota > Viridiplantae > Streptophyta > Magnoliopsida > Fabales > Fabaceae > Astragalus > Astragalus membranaceus. Next base: position 40,188,228 of record CM076849.1, on the reverse strand, counting down.
AATGTTCAACATATGCATGATTTCGTGATTAGTGAACGTGCTTGAACTTTTGTAATCAATCATTGATAGTGCCTTCACCCTTTTTCCAAAAATCTTTCAAACCCCTTTTAAAAATCAATTTCATTAGAACTACGTCGTTTTGATTCCCATTTGGGATACGTAGGAGCAAGTCACGTTCTCGTCAAGCGCAACGAATAAAAATCCTTTTCACAACCATAAACAAATCATTTTCATAAAACAAACAAAAAAGAATTATTTTCAAACCCATTGTTGCTAGTAGCTCATCAGAGCCTTTGTTCGTTTAGCTATTAGTGGCAATGTCCTTTTCTCATAAGAATAATAAACGGTGATCCATCATAACCTTCGTTAGTGTGATCATCGTGCAAATCAATCTCTTTCGAAAAGCACTTTCAAAAAAGATAATAAAAATGAGTTGTTATCAATAGTCCATCAGAACCTTTGTTCGTTCGACTAGCGGTACAACTCTCTTTTTTTGAGTATTTAGTAGTGATTCATCATAGCCTCTGCTAGTTTAATCATTCACTAATGCTCGTCCTATTTCAAAAACTCACCAAAAAAGATAAAAAACAAAAACTTTTCAAAAAGACAACCAAGAACTACGTAGCTTTGAATTCTCCATCGCACCGGGAGATACGTAGGAGCGGGCCATATCCCGTCAAGCACTTTTTCTAAAAACCCTTTTTCCCCCCTTCTCACCAAAAATAAAATTTTCATTAAAGTTTTCCCATTCATCTCCAAATAAGAAATAAATAGGCAAATCTAGGTATTTTTCAAATCAAACGTTAAAACCACACATTTAATTAGAGGTTCCCTTTCGGTAGAATGGACGTGTGCGGTGCTAACACCTTCCTCGCACGTAATCGACCCCCGAACCTATATCTCTAGTTTTCAAAATACCATCCGCCTTGTCCAAAAGACTTTTTTTCAATGTTTTGGTCTTAAAATTAAAATATTGGTGGCGGCTCCAAAATTTTTCCACGTTGTACATTGAGAAACCCAAACCGGGGATTTTTCGGGGTGCAACAATGGGCAAATTGGTAAGTGATGGGTTGTTAAGTTGACTGTGTTTGTATGAGACTGTCTCTGGTGCATGTCATGGTGTCTCATACATCTCATGTGCATAAACAAGCGACGATGATGCCATAAAGGCTATTTAGCGACGATGATGCCATAAAGGCTATTTATTGACGATGATGACAGGTACCTCATGCATACACCCGTTGCGATGGGTTGCATTTTCATACATGTTCATGACATTGTGATGACTTGCTGTGATGATTGACTTGATGTGCGATGTGGTTTATATAGTGTTACCCCTATGCGGTAACGTGCAGGTGATCTCGAGTGAAGGCTTAGGTACCTTCGCTATTCTGAGTCGGTGTCGTCGGTGTCCTTGCTTTGATGTGTAACACTCAGGGGGATAAACGTTGAACTTAGTTATTATATTTTATTGTTTGGAGTCCATTCAGGACGTCACAGTTTGATTGTTATTAAACTTATTTAATATTCCGCTACGTGGTGATGTAATTCTTGGTGATGTGGTTAATTATACAGGTGTTATGGGCTTAGTCCATTTTGACAAGTTATTTATATCGCATGAGACATTTTGTTTAATGATAAAATTGTATGACATCCTTTTCGATGTATGAAATAAATTTTTTTGTAAACTCTGATTTTGTTAAATAATTACCGGGTAGAAAAGGGGTGTTACAGAGTTCGATTTTGAGGTTTGGGTAGCTCTTGGGGTGCATGGATCATCTCATCTTGCTTGATAGTGTGTTAATTTCGATTTCAAGGTGAGTTCTTAACCCACTTTTATGGTTGTTTTTTTAATTACTTGTTGTATATATGTTGATTGTTCTGAGGTTTTGGTAATGAATGTGTTGGATGAATTTTCAAGTTGGAAATGGCTAAGTAAAATTCACCTAGCATGTTTCAATGTGTCAAGCAAAACTAGTGTTGATTAATTTGTGTACATGTTTATTGATTTGATGATTGGATTGGTGATTGATGATTGATGATTGTTATTGGCATGCTTGGATATGGTTTAAGGTTCGGTTGTTGACTTAATTTGAATTATGGATCGATTGGGGAAGATATCGAATCGAACGGTGTAGCGGATTCGGTGTAAAAACCAAATTTTCGGAAAGCTGAGGAAGAGGCCTGGTCCGTGCGCCCTAGGGCCCGGTCTGTGTGCCCCCTTCTGTCCCATTTTTTTAAAACGCGATTCCGCTTTCCTTTCAGCGTGAATTCCTTCCCATTCCTTTCCCTAATTTAACCTAAATTACCTTAACCCTAATTTGACTTAATTGAAGTATATTTGAATGAAATAAACGAGGATTTGATTATGCAAATATTGTCTATGTCAAACGATAATGTTTTATTAGCAAATGAACGTGTTAGAACACATAATTATGGTCATGAACGAAACACTATGGGGATTACGATCCCAAGAGGTTATTAGCATACTTGGAATGGGAGGTCAAACTCCTAAGTTCAAGGACCAGATTGGTTATCCGGTCAAGACCGGGTTGGGTTCTCCGCTGAAGCTGACGTTATTCAATCTTCTTATGGATTATACTAAAAGAGGTTAAGAAATAAAAGACTAAGTAGCGTACTTGGAATGAGAGGTCAAGACCGGGTTGGGTTCTCCGCTGTGGTTGACGTCGTTCAACTACTTATGGATTACGCTAAGTTATGACAAGTGAAAAGATTAAGTAAAAGAGAGCGAGAGGTACGGTGAGGGGTCGCGAAAGAACTCATTGAGATTTGTAATCTCACCCTTTATGTTGTTATGTTTTCAGATTGACAGGTTAAGATCAAGCGAGGAAAGGGAAAAGTAGCTGTTGTTTTGGCTACCGAGTTATGGGATCCTTCGCAATATAGTTAAGGGTTATGTATTATATCTTTAGATGCCCTAGTATTTAATCATGTAAACCCTAGGTTAATGTATAAAGTCTTATTCGTTCCTTGGATTTGAACTATGTTTAAGGAATGACATCATGTAAACTGTTTCAGCTATGTCAGTTAAGTTATCCTTTTTGGTATTTATACCACTCAGGACTATGTTTCATTCAAATCCATAAACGGGTTAGAACTCTTGTAACACCCCAGTATTTCTAACTTGTAGAAGTACCAAAATGCCAAACATGGCATGCATCAGAGTTGATTTGTATGCCTGGAATATTGAAACAACTAAAAACTTCGATAAATAATTATCAACGGTCACTTGTGTCATACCCCAATTTTGTCCGCCCAAGTCAAAAACATTTTTTTTCAGAAAAATAGAACAATATGGTAATTCATAATGTGTGGAAAATAGTGGATTTGTGCATTTATGTGTATTCATCCCCTATTTCACATTTTTTTATTTGAATTATGCGCGCGCGTCAGTCTTAACTGCGTGAGCTGCCCTGTGCCCTTGTCACTTGGCACGTGTTTTTATTTTCAAAAAGGCCATTATTAATTTTTGGCACCCAAAAACATTTTTCTTACTTTTCAGGAATTTTAGAAAATAAAATAGTGCATATTTTTGCATTTTTTGGGCATTTAAATAAAAGCAAATTAATTATTTTTGGACCAAGACCAGGTCAAGGACGTGGCATACATGTTACTCTACTAAGGGTAATTTTTGTATAATTTTTGGAAAGAAAATCCTAGTCTAAAATAATTAAAAATGCCTTTTCCCCATTTTTAGTGCATAAAAAACCCAAAAAAGACCATTAAATATTCCCCAATTATTAAATGACAATTTTTATTGTCTAGATTAGTTAAAGGGAATATTTTATGGTGCTCAAGTATATATGACACATTTTTAATAGGTGCACTTTCACTTCCATGCCCAAAAATTCAAAATTACAAATTCAAAAGAATGAGGTGTCCTCAATAAGACAAAAGACCAAAAACAAGTTTTTTTTCTCTCTCTCTCTCTCTCTCTCCCCCCACAATTTCGAAATTCCCTCTCTCTCTCTCTCCACAATTTCTTCCACACTCTTTTATTCCTTATTCCTTAAGAATATGCTTTGTACTATCCTTAACTTTTGGTGACCATCACTCACTCCTACATGGATTCATGCCCTTTTTTGTAAATAACCCCACACTCTCACACTCACCTCTTCATTAGAAAATGCAAACTTACTTGAAATAGAACATTCCATCCCCATTCTACCCTTAACCCTTTTTTCACCTAGACCCATATATAAGCCTACACTCCAAAATAACAAAGGGGAGACCTCATTTCACCCTAGCACACCAAAAACCTCTCCCTTTTCCTCTCAAGGTCGAAGCCACTACCACCCTCCTCCTTCATCCATTTTTGATTTTCTCTTCACCCAAACACCACCATCTCACCTCACTCTCATCCCTCTTTCACATATCTTCTCCATTTTCCGTTCAAGTTCAAACATCATCATCAAGGAAGGTTTTCATCAAGTTTTCGTGGGTTGGAGTTGAAGTTCCTTGGAGGTTTTTGTTGATTTGTGTACTATTTTCTTCATCTCATTGCATTTCCTAGCTTGGATTGGAGGTAAAAACCCTAAAACTTTGCATCATCTTTAAATTTCTTGCATAAACTCTCTTCTCCTCATCTCAACTCCTTCATATCTTGTTGTTGTTGCTTTGAGGAGCCATCTCAAACATTATTGACAAGCACTTAGGGAGGCTTGGGTGTTTGAGGTGGCTCCTTGGCTTTGAAGAAGTTGTTCTTGTGTTTTCTCATATTTCCTTGCATATTCACTCTTGTTTGCATAGTTTTCACCAAGTAAGAGACCCATTTCATGCTTGTTAGTATTCGGCCATGAGCCTATTTTGTGTGAATAAAAGCATGATTTAGTTGATGTTTTAACTTAGGAACATGCATGATAGATTAGGTCTTTTTATCTTGTGTTGTTCTATGTGTTGTTGTCAAGATTTGCATGAAATAAAATGATGATGATGGCTCGCATAGCATTCGGCCATGAACCCATATTTTTGCCCTCTTGTTTGCTTGAAAGTTGTCATTTGATTGTGTTTGTGTAAATGTGAGTTGTGTTATTGTGTTTGTTCACTTTTTACCACTTTACTTTTACCACTTCATTAACTTTTTACCAAAGCATTTCATCAAACATTTTTACCTCATTTCATTAAAGCATTTTACCACTTTGCATCAAAACTTTTTTACCACATTTCATTAAAGCATTTTACCACTTTGCATCAAAACTTTTTACCACATTTCATTAAAGCATTTTACCACTTTGCATCAAAACTTTTTACCACATTTCATTAAAGCATTTTACCACTTCGCATCATTCACTTTTTATCACTTATTTCATTAAACTTTTTACCACTTTGCATTCTTTTCTTTTACTACATTGCATCAAAACTTCTTACCATAACTCATCTAACCTTTTACCACTTTGAACCATGAATCATTTACCTAAAAACCCAAAGACATTTCGCATACTTCATGCATCTTCTTACTTATTCTTCCATATTCATTTCTAACTTACATATTCACAAGTCCATGCATACTCAAATGTTCATACCTTACACAATAATTATGCTCATGCATTCATAGTTTTGTATGCTCAATCTTTCATTCATGCATAGTCTTATATGCTTATTCATTCATGCATAGTCTTGTATGCTCACGCATTTGCATATTTGCCTAATCATGCACATCATTGCTTGCATGTTCATCCATCTAACCTAGATCATTCTATGCCAATGATCATGCTTGAGGCTACTCTTTTGAATTCGCTTGTGCTTTGTAATCTCCTTGTTTGCTCACATATTGTATCATCAATACTTAGATAGGTCCATTACATACATTACATCTTCCACTAGATGTTCATTTAGATTCCCCTGCGTTTTGTAGAAATATTTGAGTATGGTCCTCGCCTAGCATCTTCCATTAGATGTGCATTTAGGTTCAATCTCGCCTACTCTTGCATTTTTGCTTAATGCCCAATTCAAGTTCTTTTTTTGCCTATCTATGTGTTGCGGTCTAATATGCGTAGTCTAGGCTAATATTCACTCAAGGATTCCAATGAGATTAGTTGTAAAGTTATGACCATGTTGTTGTTTGCCTAAGGATTCGATTTCAATGATTGTGCCATGCTTGAATCTCCAAATCTTCTTGCATTCATTGTTTTCTTTTCTAAATAGCTTAGCATGAAAATGGTGACTAGTGACAACTACCCATAACCTTTGTTAGTTTGGTTGTCCTAAGAGCCTAAATTTCAAAAAAAAAGATGTTTTCATATGCATAAGCTACTGGTGATAATCACCCATAACCTTTGTTGGTTTGATTATCATGAACACTTTCGATTTCAAAAGATATTTTCCTAAGTATCAAAAGTCTTAGCAAGTGTTAGTGTTGACCACCCATAACCTTTGTTAGTTTGGTCATCAAGAAGGCTTTCATCTTTCAAAAGAGATTTTTACATGCACTTAAGTGGGTTTTAGTAGTGATCACCCATAACTTTTGTTAGTTTGATCATTACGAACGCCCTTTACTTTTCAAAACCGAAGCAAAAAGACTTTCACTTTCAAGGCTCGTTAGAACTACGTCGCTTTGATTCCCATTTGGGATACGTAGGAGCGAGTCACATTCTCGTCAAGCGCAATCATAAAAAGTTTAACATTTGCATAACAAAAAGAAAAGAGTTATTTTCATAACAAAAAAGAATCACTTTTGCAAACCAAGATCATTTTCAGAACGAAAACCTCTTCCTTTCTAAAAACGTTTTCAACCCATCGTCGCTAGTGGCTAATCAGAACCTTTGTTCGTTTAGCCATTGGTGGCGATGTCTTTTTCCCAAAAGAACAACAATCGATGATCACTCATAACCCTTGTTAGTTTGATCATTTGTGCCAATCAATCTCTTTCGAAAACCCCTTTCAAAAGAACAAATAAAAACGAGTCGCTACTAATAGTCAATCAGAACCTTTGTTCGTCTGACTGGCGGTAGTGACTCTCATTTTCAAGAGTACTTAGCGGTGATTACCCATAACCTTGGTTAGTTTAATCATTCACTAAATGCTCGTCCTATTTCGAAAACTCACTAAAAAGATAAAAGACAAAAACCTTTTTCAGGACAAAGAAGAACTACGTAGCTTTGAGTTCTCCATCGCACCGGGAGATACGTAGGAGCGGGCCATGTCCCGTCAAGCGTTTTTTTCTAAAAGCCCATTCTTCCCCCTTTTCCTTTTTCATAATAAATAAAGATTTTCATTAAGAATTTTTCAATAAGAAGTAGAGAGGCAAAATTAAGTATTTTCAAGTCAACACACTAAAACCACACATTTAATTAAAGGTTCCCTCTCAGTAGAGAGGACGTGTGGGGTGCTAACACCTTCGCCGCGCGTAACCGGGCCCCGAACCCAAACCTCAGTTTTCGCAAGACCGATCGCTTTCCAAAAAAAGGTTTTCCTAATATTTTCCTTAATAAATATTGGTGGCGGCTTCATTGTCTTAGGAAAAGTTGTGAACGAGGAAGGTTCTCCCTCGGGGACTTTTTCGGGCGCAACAACTTGAACCTCATTAAACTTGATATAAAGTACTTAAGTCTCATGACTTATAAACTTTTACAACCTGGTGTTCAATATTCAAAACATAAGTAGCGGAAACGATTTACGACTGTTAGCGAATAATAGTTATACAATCGATAATACAAAAACAACAAAGGGAAAAATGGCATAATCATAAAATTGATTCTTCAATAACTCCATGAATCACACCGGCTAACCCTGATTCTTCGCCTTTGCTTTTCCCTGTTTCTCTGTAAAAACCCCAATTATAAAGGGTGAGATAAACATTATCTCAGTGAGTCCTATCAAGACTCCTTACTAACACTAACGGTTCATTATGCTTTATTCTTTCGTAGCCAAATTCTGGATAGCCAAATGAGTTAGGGAAAGGGTGAGCTACTGAAATTACTACCATTGGGTAGAGAATGAAAAATGGAAGGGAATGGAGAAGAGAATACTTACATGCATCCAACATTGGTGAAGTTCCCCTTCCTTCTTCTCCTCCATCTCTCCTCTCCCTCTCTCTATGTTCTGAATTTTCCTGGTTCTGTTTTTAGCAAGTGAGGAATGAAAGTGTTTCAGCTGAACTAGGTTTTAAGTGGGTGGGAAAAGACTAAAGTGCCCTTAACTTAGCTCATCATCTTAGTTTACTTCTAATTAACCACTAACTCATAATTTTCTTCTAAAAATTGTGGTTGTGGTCTTATGGAGTTAAGGAGTATGTTTGGTGTTGTGTAATTTGGGTTAAGGGTTCGAATGATATGGAAATGACCAAAACGCCCTTGTCTCCCTAATCCTCTCATAATTCTATACCCCAAAACAATCACATAATTCATACAATTAACAATTAAATGTTGCTTTCACGATTTTAACATGTCCATGACTTGAATTATTATTTTATCGAGTAATAATTCGCTAGTTAATTTCTTAAAACGAAATTAATCGAAATTAGGAATATTACAATCACCCCAACTTTTAAAAAATTTGTCCTCAAAATTGAACAAAACTTACCTCATAAAAATAGATACGGATATCTAGCCCGCATGTCGTCCTCTAATCCCCATGTAGCTTCCTCGATCGGAAATCCATCCCAAACTACTTTGACAATGGGAATTGTCCTTGTTCGAATCATCTTCTTGCCACGTTCCATAATGTAACTAGGACAAGGTTGAAATGACAAATCCGGCCTAAGGTCAATCGTCTCGAAACTCAACGAGTGACTCAGATTGGAAATGTATTTCCTCAGCTGAGTACATGGAATACATCATGCAGATTGGACAAAGCTGGAGGTAAAGCAATACGGTAAGCTACTAGCCCAATACGCTCGATAATTTGGAAAGGTCCAATATACCGAGGACTGAGTTTCTTCGCCTGCAATACCGGTACCAATTGTTGGAGAAACTCTCAAAAACACATGATCACCAGACGCAAACTCTAGTGGTCTTCTTCTATTGTCCGCATAGCTCTTCTGCCTACACTGGGCAGCCTTCATTCTTTCTCTGATTTGCCGGATCTTTTCGGTTGTCTCAAGAACCAATTTGTGTCCTAATAACCGATCTTCACCGACATCCCACCAACATAGTGGCGTTCTGCACTTCCTCCCATATAAAGCTTCAAATGGAGCCATTCCGATACTGGAATGACAGCTGTTGTTATAAGCAAACTCCACCAAAGGAAGATGATCCTCCCATTTTCTTCCTTTATCAAGCACACAAGCCCGAAGCATATCTTCTAAAGTCTGAATAGACCTCTCTGTCTGACCATCTGTCTGCGGATGATAAGCGGTACTAACAAACACTTTTGTTCCTAAAGCTTGGTTTAAAGCTTTCCAAAATCGAGAAGTGAATTTTGGATCGCGATCTGACACAATACTTGTAGGAACTCCATGCAACCTGACTATACTCTTCAGATATTCCTCTGCTAACTTGGAAACCTTACTATTCGAACGAACAAGAATAAAATGAGCTGATTTGGTTAGACGATCCACAACTACCCAGATGGAATCGTTACCGGCTTGGGATCTTGGTAATCCTATGACAAAGTCCATAAAAATATCTTCCCATTTCTGTACTGGCACATTCAGCGACTGTAACTGACCAGCAGGCTTCTGGTGCTCTGCCTTAACCCTTTGACAAGTTAGGCATCGAGATACAACTTCTGCAACCTCTACTTTCATCCCTGGCCACCAGTACATCTGTTTTAAATCCCGATACATCTTGGTAGACCCAGGATGTATGGAATATTGAATCCGATGTGCTTCCTCTAACACTTGCCTTTTGATGTCATCATCCTTTGGCACACAAATCCTACCGTTGAAACAAATAATCCCATCGCTAGCTATCTTCAATAAAATTTGGTACTTCTTTGAGCCTGCAGCTCTACATCAATCTCTTGAGCTGAGCGAATCATATTTCTCAATAAACTCGAAATCTGGATATGACTTAACACTAACCGGTTCTTCCTTTGCTTCACATTCAGATCTAAGTCTCTGAAAGACTCTAGCAGCTTCATCTCATGCATCATTAATTCTGCCGTATGAATAGACTTCCTACTCAACGCATCAGCTACAACATTGGCCTTCCCGGGATGATACTTCAACTCGAAGTCGTAATCCTTCAGAACTCAACCCATCTTCTTTGCCTATTATTCAGCTCCTTTTGGTCAAACAGATACTTAAGGATCTTGTGATCATTAAAGACTTCGAAACGAAAACCGTATAGGTAATGTCTCCAAATCTTTAGAGCATACACAATTGCTGCCAACTCTAAGTCATGAGTTGGGTAATTCTCTTCATAAGACTTCAATTGCCTGGATGCATCAGCTACCACTTGTTGATTCTGCATAAGAACACATCCTAAACCCTTACTAGAGGCATCACTGTAAATTTGGAATCCCAGTGACGGATCTGGAAGAATTAGGATCGGAGCAGATGTCAACCTAGTTTTCAACTCTTGAAAACTTTCCTCACAATCGGAATTCCATTCAAACGGCTGACCCTTGCGAGTTAACAGAGTAAGCGGAAGGACTAACTGTGAGAACCCTTCAATAAACCTCCGATAGTAACCAGCTAGACCTAAGAAACTTCTTACGTCGGTTACAGACGTTGGTTGTTCCCAATTCAACACTGCTTCTACCTTACTAGGGTCCACTGCGACTCCCGACTGAGATATCACATGATCCAGAAACTTTACTTCAGGCATCCAGAAATCACACTTTGAGGGCTTTGCATACAACTTCTTTTCTCGGAGTACATTCAGAACAATTCGGAGATGCTGAACATGCTCCTCAAGGGTCTTCGAGTACACCAAGATATCATCGATGAACACCACTACAACCTGATCCAGGTACGGGTGGAAGACTCGGTTCATGTAATCCATGAATACTGCGGGAGCATTTGTTAGACCGAAGGGCATCACTACAAACTCGTAATGTCCATACCGAGTACGGAAAGCTGTCTTCGGAATATCTAAAGCTCTCACTTTTATCTGGTGATACCCCGACCTTAGATCAATTTTTGAAAATACTGCAGCACCTCGAAGTTGATCGAGCAAATCGTCTATCCTTGGCAGAGGATACTTATTCTTGATAGTTACCTTGTTCAATTGGCGGTAATCAATACACAATCGCATGCTCCCATCTTTCTTCTTGACAAGCAATACCGGAGCACCCCACGGCGAAGCACTAGGCCTAACAAACTTCTTCGATATCAAATCTTCCAGTTGAGATTTTAATTCCTTTAATTCTAAAGGAGACATTCTATAAGGAGCAATAGAGATTGGCCATGTGCCCGGAACCAACTCTATTGAGAATTCCACCTCACGATCCAGAGGTAAAGAGGAAACTTCATCCGGAAAAACATCCAGAAATTCGTTAACAACTTGTACAGAGGACAAATCTAAACCAGTTTCAGTTGATGCAGACAACATAATAACATAAGCTTCCGCACCTTGAAATAATGATTGACCTGCCGACGTGAATGAGATAGTTGCTTCAGAATTTGACTTGGGTAATTCAACTGATTCTGAGGCGAAGCTGACAGTTCGGTTGAAGCAGTCGATGGTGACATGATTTGCTGCCATCCAGTTCATACCTAAAACTATGTCCATACCTCTCATAGGTAAACAAATAAAGTCTAAAACGAAGTTTCTGTCTCCTATGGCCAGAAGACAGCTTTGACATAAAGACTGGGTCTGGACACAACCCTTGGCAGCAGTTAAGATAGTTATCGGTTCGGATAGCGGAGAGAAGGATAATCCCAACCGGTCAACACATGCTTGAGAAATAAAACAATGAGTAGCACCTGAATCATATAATATATTGACAGAGTTATTGAAAAGAGATCCCATACCCCTCAGTAGATTATCTGAAGACTTGACTTTGTCAGCATCCAAAGTGTAGATTCTTCCTTGAGTAGATCATGTACGATCATCTTCACGCTTCTTCTTCGCAGGGCATTGGGTAGCATAAGGGCCCTCTTTCTTGCAGTAGTAACAGGTATTAGACCCAACTTGGCATTCACCACGATGAGGCCTACCACATTTAGAACAAGCACTGAACTTTGAGGAATCTGATGATTGAGCTTGTTTTCCTCTGTTGAAGTTACCCTTTGACTTTGCTTGCAGAGTTGATGATTCAGCCATCTTCTTCTTTCCTTTCCAATACTCTCTTTTCTCTTCATACATCCTATTGAGATCGGCTTCGACAACATAAGCTTGTTGCACCAAAGCAGCATAGTTGGTCATAACATAAGAGCTAAGACCTTGGGCAATATCAACACGAAGACCTGCCTTATACATCTGCATCTTCCATTCGTCATTCGGAGCATACCTTGCTAACTGATAGAATTGAGACAACTTCTCAAACTTGGCGGTGAATTCACCCACCGTCATATCACCTTTCCTGAGATTGACAAATTTTGTCTGCTTACTTAGCTTCATCACCGGAGGAAAGAAATGTCCAATAAACAGTTCCTTGAAGTTAAACCAGGTAATAGGAGTTTCCTGATTCACCATCAGTTCATGAGCATTGGTCCACCAGGTTTGGGCTTCCTCTTCCAACATGTGAGCTGCAAAGACTACCTTTTCTTCTTCGCTGCATTGCACAGTCCTGAAAATTTTCTCCATAGAGTCCAACCAGTAATGAGATATCATCACATCCGGTCCTCCCTTGAAACATGGAGGATTCATCCTTTGAAAACGGAAATAAGCTCTATTCGGATCTTCCGGAGGAGGCTGCACATTGGGCTGCTGATGAGCCTGTTGTTGCATTTGCAGCATATCCTGCATCCACTCCTGATGAAAATCCATGGGTGGGTTTCTCCTACCTCTTCCAGCCATGATTCTGCGAAATATGAACAAAGTATTAAGTTGATTAGGCTCAATGTCTAATAGCATACTAAGAGGAATCAGACTTAGAAGACGTAAAAGACTCTTAAAATCTAAGTCCGACTAGGTCGAACCGCTTTGATACCAATATTTCGATAACTGATAGGCTGACTAAAAAATGGTCAGGGTTTCAGGTGTTAACTAATCTGATAGATTTCAGGACACTACATTACTACTGCCCAATGGCTTTGCTTAGCTTGTACTCTCGGTAAGACCTACGACGTCTTACTCTGTGACTTACTAGCCGCAACAAATTCATTGACTGAACCGCCGCCCACAGTTCCCTCGAACCATCGCGAATGCCCATCATTGTTCCCAATTGTCATCTGTAGCCCTCTGCTGCTGCCGCGCGCTCTGATGAAACGAGAAGGCTGAGAATCCTATGGTTCAAGGTTTTAGAAATTTTCGGGGATGAGGCAACTAACCGTCATAATTTTCAGTAATTCACATGAAACATTGAGTGGATCTTGACTCAATACGTCACATAATATACTGAAAAGATCTGACATGTAATTGTCTAAGTCCCTAGCTGACTTGACCTAATACACTTGACCCGAAGGTCACTAAGTCCGACAAGGCCGAACCGCTCTGATACCAAATGTAACACCCCGTTATTTCTTTAACAAAGAAATACCTAAATATCCAATTTGGTTTACATCAGAGTATAAAAATTCCTGTTCAGATATACATCCTTATAAGAAACAGCGGAAACTATGAAATAAGACAATATAGAAGTTCGAGTCATAAGACCGAATACAGAGACGACGACAGGAAACATAAACAATTAGAACTGAGTCAATCTTCTCCTCGAGCGTGACAACTGGACATCCCGTTCACTTCCTCGTTCCCTGTTCTCTGTAAAAACAACAACAATGATTGGGTGAGACAACTTGTCTCAGTGAGTTCTACCGTGCCCCCTCGCTATCACTCGGTTCCATTATAAAACCGTTATACATAGTTAAAATCATAACTATTTATATCAATATATACCTAGCACCTTCACCGGCCGTGCAAAGCCCACAATCCCGTTAAATGAAGTGCTACCGTATATATTTTAGCCTTGTCAATTATTTTAAAATTACAAGCTTTACCAAACGAAACATCGACTGTGCAGAGCCCACAATCCCGATGAGTCGTGAACCTATCTTAGCATAAATCGGCCGTACAAAGCCCACAATCCCGATAACCCACGTTAGACCACGCCATAACGTTTCACGGCCTAGGGTAGGGGCTCATGACTTCCCCGCCTAGTATGCTATTTCGTTGGGTCGTCACCCAACTCGATATAATTTATATATCACACCCGCATTGGGCCGACTTCTATATTCGATATAATTCTATATCTATCATTGTATCTATAACTCGTTTTGATGAATACGAAATTAGACATACGACATTATAATACAGTACTACATTGGACGAGTTATCCGTTTTGTTATTCAAAATCATGTGCTCACACGAGGTCTACAATTCGGTTTTGAAACCAGCTTTGACCTTCAAAAACAGTGTATTTTCCAGACCAAATTATATATTTATAGTTAGGTCTTTGAATAAGCTTTCAAACGCCTCTGAGAACACCTCAATCGGGTTCCCGGATCAAAAGGTATTGCGAAAACAAAATCAGTGTATTTTGCTGAAAACTGCAAAGCGTCGCGACGCGAACTGGTTCCGTCGCGACGAGAAAAGTTACAGAAAGTTTTGCGTTGCAAAAATAAGGGGAGGTCGCGACGCGACTGCCACCGGTCGCGACGCGATGGGTGACAGAAATGTTTCAAAACAACATTTCGAAAACCCGTTTTGTACCGTTTCGCTTCCTATTCGACCCCGAGACATTTCCTATCCGTCGAGACTTAAAAATAGACATTATAAATAGCAATTCAGTCCATAATCCAGCGAAAGCATTAATATCAGAAAATCCATAGAAACATATCTATTTACCGAAAAACCGTAAACACGCTATTTTCCCGAAAACGGTTTTCGACTCGATAAAATGTTTCGAAAGTAAGATTTTCGCATTGAACCCAAAACGAAACAAGTTCGGAATATAGTAATGTTCCTAATCGTGAGTAAAACTCACCGATTTGACGAGTCCCCGAGAAGTCGCGTCTTCGCTCGAACAATCGAATCGTACCACTCGAACAATCCACGTAATCGTTCAAACCGCTCCAATGAAGGCTCCACTCTGCCCCATTGGAATCAGCAATCCAACTATTCTCCGTGCTACTTAATTCCTCTCCGGCCTATTGAATTGATGCCTCTCGAGACTTGACGACTCGAACCCAAAATCGACAACTAACATTCCCAGCTCTTTTCTCGATTTCCAGCATCAGTGTGCAGATTTGCAACACGATTTCCTAGGTCAGTCCGTGACCAAAACTCCTCAAACCAGTTCCTACAGTGTATAGAATTTCGTCTATTTTCTGATGGTGGAAGTTCCAAACGCATGCAATCAGTAATCTGGGAGATATCACAGAAACAACGTGGTTGGGTCAATACTGGGCCTGATTTAAAGGTGCAACTTGTAATTGATGTTTCTCCCAAACTACTCAGTCAAACCAGGTCATTCTTGTGCGAAATATGAAGGGTTTTGAGTCTACTTTTTAAGGAGACAGAAATGAACATCAAATGAGGTCTGTAGAGGAAGTTATAATAAAAATACCAAAGATGGTGAAAACGGGTTTCCTGCAGAGTTTTCCAGTAACACTTTCATTTATTCAAACTCCCCTATCTCCACGAATTGGAATCCAAAACTGCGGACCCTACTTCAATCTTCAAGTATCAACCTTCTTCTATCACCACCCACACACCCAAGCTCAGACTCCCTTCATAATACTAACATGCAAGGCTTCAGATTCATCAAAGCTCCATTGTTCCCACTTGGAGCTTCGATGGCCGAAAATGGTAAAGAGGGAAGGAGAATAAAAGAGATTCAGAAACTAGGTTCAGCAGAGAGGAAATTGAAGATGGAGGAGGATGAGATATAAAAAGCTCACATGCATGTAGAATCCTAGGTTTACTCTTCTCCTCTTTCCTTCTTCTTCTCGCCCCACTCTCTCTCCCTTTCTTATGTTTTCTCTCCTTTTTCAGATTTTGCTTCCTATGTTCAAGTTCCGAAAGTGTAGGGGGGGGGGGTGAGGTGTTCATCTAGGTATAAGAATGAGGGGATGAGGTTTAATTGGTGAGGAAATGACCATTTTGCCCTTGGCCCATATATCCAAGGTTTTTGGTGTTAGAGCCCCTAAAATCCTATGGTTTTCTACTCGGCAAAGGTTTCTCGGCTACCCTTCATTCGAGTAGCGACTAAATATTTCCCCCCAAATAATTAACTCGTTCATATATTCCTTAATTCGGATCCTAAAAATTTAGGGATGTTACAATCACCCCAACTTGAAAGATTTTGTCGACAAAATCGTTATAACTCATACACCTTGAAGACACCGACTTCAATCAGTAACCAACTACTCCTACCTTTCGATGGCAGACGCTAATCGTTTAAGGACAAATGGTATACCTACATCCTGTTGAGAACACAAACCTATTGCTTAGGGTATCTATACATCCTTCACTATCAAAGTTAGAAATTCGGAAGGTTTCGGCTTAGCCGTAGAGTGAACTGGGACGATACGATTACTATAAGAGAATTTCCTTAGAATCGAACCATGCGGTATCCGTAAGAAAAGTTTTATTCTCTTCTCGAGTTACGCTTACATAAACGCTTGACTCATTTTAAAACAGCTTGACTCTCAGTCCAAAGGAATGAAGAAAACGATTTTCCTCGCAACATGACCCGAGAAGACTCTCAAATAAATGTAAAATATTCCTCCATTGAATTTTTTCCAAAACTTGAAAGTACCATCGCTTCACTTGTATAAAATTATTTTCAATGGGGTTTTCAAATAATGATACCTCGATAAATACGACTATAAGAAAAACGTTAATTCACCCCAACTTATAAATGACCTTACTCGATGCATGACGTTTCCACAAAGCGGAATTTCATCCTCTGATTTTTAAAATTTACAAGTTCGAAAGTGAGAATAAAAGTGTTACTTTGTTGGAATCAACTATTTGTGCGATCAAAATCTCACAAACTTCTATTATCGTGCTTGAGTTTGGCTCCGTTAAGATAAAATAATTGGGTTCGTTCGAGGAAGGGATCAGGAAAGACACCGAGTCGAAATGAAAGCGGATATTTGGTTTTTAATTTTTTTTTTCTCAAGCCGCTATTCTATTCGATCCGGTTCATTTCCTTTTAATTCCTTTCTCGAATTAGCCCGAGATAAAACTTCGAGTTTAAAACAAAGGCTTGTATTTCGTGATGAAAAATAGGCACGACTCAATTGTCTCAAGAGACTACACAAAGGTTATATAGGATTCACTATCAAGGATTCGTGTGTTATACACTCACTGTCCAATCATTTAGTCTCAGGCCGACATATGGTTCATCCTCAGACATTCTTCCATCAAACTGGTGTAGCGGGTAAAAAGGAAAAATGTACTACACGTATCCAACTCATCGGATTCCTTAGGGACAGCCTCGTGTGCTGGACTATAATCAGACAACTCTGAATTCGGCACATACTTGTTTTATGGACGTCTAACCAATAGATTATCAGAATGGAGAAACTAGTCTTGATCCGTCAAGTGGATCAAAGTCACAGTAACTTACTGTTAACCCTAACGAGATCAAGATTACGATTGGAGTTTTACCTCAGTAGTGGAAGCTTGAACACTATAACTGCCGAAAGTTAATTGCCTTAACATGGCTTGATACCTCTCCTACTAGCAATTATATTCATATGTCAATCCGGTCTTCCATTACTTCTGAGTAGATGTTTGAGTAACTTACATCTTCGGTTGTCTTAGAAACATTTCCAGCATTTCAGACAGCCCCGATACAAATGATGTTTTTGACCAACCCAAATTAATAATAATATTTTGTCTTTCGACCCTTATAATTCGGTCCATGGAATTCAATCCTACAGCCTGTTGCCCTTACACAGGTTATGGCTCTTTCGGAATTGTCTAAATCAATGACTTATCCAATTTCAACTGTTCTTTCTAGATCAACCAGAGTTGAACTTTGATACCTATCCTTCTTAGATCTTGATCACTCAGGTCCTAAGGAGATGCGAATTTCGGTATTCGGAATATTACTTGAACGACATGAGGTTTTCCTCAGAAGGTAAGATTTAGTGTCATACTAGGAAATCCTTGGTTTGTCGATTAACTTCACCGTAACAGTTACTCTCGGATTAGTTACGAAATTGGAATTGCGGTGGCACCAAGGGAATTTTGAAAACAAAAAGTTATTTTGGGAATCAAACGAGCACACCTTAAGTGTCTTCGTATTGATTCATAAAAATTAAAATATATATCATTTAGAATTTTCCTTGGCCCATCTCTTGTCCGAATTTCCCGTAACATTCCAGACATAATTATTACGATTACATTAATCAATCTAGCTTCAGAACGGGTTCTACTCTCATGACGACATCATGTTCGCCACGTAGGTGACTTTAAGCTCCTCGTTCTCCCAACTAGTTAGTTGAGGTCTTATAGTTTAAGATTTCGGAATCACTTCTAATGGTTGAATGGCCCTCACTACTAATGACAATCTCCGGAAATAGGTTTCTTGGAAAAACTTACAGTAAACGTTATTCTGAACTGGTGTCTAAGAGTCTAAACTGATTGATTGGAAATCCTTTTTCCAATTTCCCGCACAACAGAGAGATTTGCACTCCACGAATGCTTTAGAGTTTATGGTTCAGATTAAAACAGAGATATACTTCACAATACAATTGGAGACACGGTCCACAACCCATTCATCGGTGTAGATATTTCCGTTAGCTTACCAACGCCTCTCGGAACATAAAAAACGGAGTTCCGGAGCAGGAGTTACGAACAAAATGAGTCGGAAGACTAACGAGAATTTCTCACAGACCGCGATCGGGATGCTTCTAGCCAGGGGATTGAAATGAGGCCACTTCTACTGATTCCACATACTAACCTGCTTTGAAGGATTTGATTCACAATTCCTGATCGAGACTTAACCTGGTCGGCACATTGTAATTCAGTTAGTCAATATAGACGATGGACTATCTTTGCTCGGTTGGCTTTGTCACCTGTCAGAGGGTGACTCCGAAGAAGAAGGATCAGGATTGATGCTTGGGATTATCCGAAAAGGACTTCCTTAAATGCTACCTAAACTGGGATTGACTTATCTCAGAAGGTAAGATTTACGGTGAAAACAATATTTTGATAACTGATAGGCTGACTAAAAAATGGTCAGGGTTTCGGGTGTTAACTAATCTGATAGATTTCAGGACACTACATTACTACTGCCCAATGGCTTTGCTTAGCTTGTACTCTCGGTAAGACCTACGACGTCTTACTCTGTGACTTACTAGCCGCAACAAATTCATTGACTGAACCGCCGCCCACAGTTTCCTCGAACCATCGCGGATGCCCATCATTGTTCCCAATTGTCATCTGTAGCCCTCTGCTACTGCTGCTGCGCGCTCAGATGAAACGAGAAGGCTGATAATCCTATGGTTCAAGGTTTTAGACATTTTCGGGGCTGAGGCAACTAACCGTCATAATTTTCAGTAATTCGCATGAAACATTGAGTGGATCCTGACTCAATACGTCACATAATATACTGAAAAGATCTGACATGTAATTGTCTAAGTCCCTAGCTGACTCGACCTAATACACTTGACCCGAAGGTCACTAAGTCCGACAATGCCGAACCGCTCTGATACCAAATGTAACACCCCGTTATTTCTTTAACAAAGAAATACCTAAATATACAATTTGGTTTACATCAGTATAAAAATTCCCATTCAGATATACATCCTTACAAGAAACAGCTAAAACTATGAAATAAAACAATATAGAAGTTCGAGTCATAAGACCGAATACAGGGACGACGACAGGAAACATAAACAATTAGAACTGAGTCAATCTTCTCCTCGAGCGTGACAACTGAACATCCCGTTCACTTCCTCGTTCCCTGTTCTCTGTAAAAACAACAATGATTGGGTGAGACAACTTGTCTCAGTGAGTTCTACCGTGCCCCCTCACTATCACTCGGTTCCATTATAAAACCGTTATACATAGTTAAAATCATAACTATTTATATCAATATATACCTAGCCCCTTCACCGGCCGTGCAAAGCCCACAATTTCGGTAAACGAAGTGCTACCATATATATTTTAGCCTTGTCAATTATTTTATAATTACAAGCTTTACCAAACGAAACATCGACCGTGCAAAGCCCATAATCCCGATGAGTCGTGAACCTATCTTAACATAAATCGGCCGTGCAAAGCCCACAATCCCGATAACCCACTTTAGACCACGCCATAACGTTTTAGGGCCTAGGGTAGGGGCTCATGACTTCCCCGCCTAGTATGCTATTTCGTTGGGTCCTCACCCAACTCGATATAATTTATATATCACACCCGCATTGGGCCGACTTCTATATTCGATATAATTCTATATCTATCATTGTATCTATAAACCGTTTTGATGAATACGAAATTAGACATCCGGCATTATAATACAGTACCACATTGGACGAGTTATTCGTTTTGTTATTCAAAATCATATGCTCACACGCGGTCTACAATTCGGTTTTGAAAACAGCTTTGACCTTCAAAAACAGTGTATTTTCCAAACCAAATTATATATTTATAGTTAGGTCTTTGAATAAGCTTTTAAACGCCTCTGAGAACACCTCAATCGGATTCCTGGATCAAAAGTTATTGCGAAAACAAAATCAGTGTATTTTGCTGAAAACTGAAAAGCGTCGCGATGCGAACTGGTTCCGTCACGACGCGAAAAGTTACAGAAAGTTTTGCGTTGCAAAAATAAGGGGAGGTCGCGACGCGACTGCCACCGGTCGCGACGCGATGGGTGACAGAAATGTTTGAAAACAACATTTCGAAAACCCGTTTTGTACCGTTTCGCTTCCTATTCGACCCCGAAACATTTCCTATCTGTCGAGACTTAAAACATAATTAGGGACATTATTGTCTTTCTCTCCCCTTTGTGGTTAATAATATGCATTTTTCAAAAAAAAACTTAATTAATTAATTAATGTCTAGCTCATAAGAATTTAGCCACTTATCAAAGTTTCACGTGTCCTTAATCGACATGATATGCATGCTTTATTCAGCATGTCATTTTCTCTCTTAGCTAATCTCAAGTGCCTCTCCACACTATTTTATTGGCTATATATTATTTGAGTATTTGATTTGATCATCTCATTCTACTCGGTCTCTGTTTGTTACCAAAAGGTAGGCCTTTTGGAGTTTGCCAAACCTAATCAAACATTGAAAATTCAGCAAAGAAAAGGACACCTAAGTAGGATAATAATTAATATTCTTCTTCTTATGGATTATTAATATAAAACGTCATATGTTTACAGGCCTACTATTAATATGAAAATATATAAACCAGAATAATACTTAATCAGATGCTTAATTTGGTCAAACAAAGCATGAGCAAGACTAAATGTATCATTAAACAATATAGCTGTTGATCAGTACCATATCCATAGTTTGGTCACGACTCTTTGATCATACTCAAGCAAGTGCGTTATACCACCAAAACACTTAGCTTGTGGTATAGTTTTTTAATTAGACATTTTTAAGAGAACAATTTATATAATTAAACATCTAACTGTTGTATGATTTAGCTTTAGTCCATTGTTTTGTCTTGGGCCCTTATTGTAAATAGCCATATATTGTAATAAGGTGTAAGTAACACATAGCTAATCAGTTGTAATTGTTAAAGAAGTGATGCAAATTTCTAGATTTCTCTATTGAAGTCTAGATCAAAGATATTCTAGAAATTACCATTACATGTACTAAGCAAAAGAATCTAGAATATTCTATGTAAATATCAAAAGAGAAAAACCTAGAAGCTACAAGTACAAGATAAATCTAGAATATATTAGAGATGCTAATCATGTAGAATTATCTAGAACCATCCTCAAGCACCTATAAATAGGCAAGCTTGGGAGCATTTGTAATCAAGTCATTTGTGACCAATTTGAGAGCAATACAACTATTCCTTTGCTCCAAACATCACACTACTAATTAACTACTATCATCTTCTAACTATCAACTAAAGCCTTCTCTACTATCCAACTATTTACTAAACTAGCATTACTACCTCAAATATTAACAGTGGTACCAGAGCTACGTTCGGTCATATACTAGACGTAGATAAACTATCCAACTACCAATTAAAAATCACTACCCTCACTCTACACTACTTCCATATTTTTTCTTAGCCAATGGCTAACAACACCCAATCATCATCTAATATCCAAGTCCCTCCTTTTTCCGGTGAAAACTATGATTTTTGGAGCATTAAAATGAAGACATTTTTTTGCTCCCAAGATCTATGGGAAGTTGTGGAAGAAGGATTTACTACTCCCGCATATACTTCAACTCTTACTGCAGCTCAAAGGAAAGAGTTGAAGGAAAATAGGCAAAAAGATTCAAAGGCGCTATATTACTTGCAGCAAGCTGTGGGTGACTCTATTTTTTCAAGGATAATGGGAGCTTCTAGTGCCAAGGATGCATGGAGTACACTACAGGAGGAGTTTTAAGGAACCGCCAAGGTACGTGCCGTCAAACTCCAAAGTCTAAGGCGTAAGTTTGAATTATTAAATATGAAGGAATCTGAGACCGTACAAGACTATTATACTAAGATAAACGAAATTGTTTCTAAAATGAGAGCCTACAGGGAAAAGATTCTCGACAAAAGAATTGTTGAGAAAATTCTAGTTTCTATTCCCTGTAAGTATGATCCAATCGTGACGACGATTGAACAAACGAAGAATCTATCAAACTTATCTGTGACAGAACTAATGGGCTCTCTTGAAGCTTATGAGCAAAGATTGAGTAGGCGTGATGATGACTCTGTAGAAAATGCCTTTCAATCTAAGCTTAAATTACGGTCTTAAAATAAAGGATACGGAGGAAACAAGAGTAATGGAGAAAGTTATAGAAATAGAGAGAATTCTAGAAATTTCTCAAAGAAGAATCAAGATGAGTATCCTCCATGTGGCATCTGCAAGAGGACAAATCATGCCGAGAAAGACTGTCGCTGGCGAGGAAAGCCACAATGTCGGCACTGTAAGAAATTTGGGCACGTGGAGAAGCATTGCTATAGCAAAAATAAACATCAAGCAAATTTTGTCGAAGAACGTGAGAATGACCAAAATAAACATGACAGTGAAGAACATCTTTTCTATGCCACCCAAGATTCCAACGACGACAAGAAAGGAACTGGTACTTGGATAGCGGTTGCAGCAATCACATGACTAAAGATGAGAGCATCTTTAAGGAAATTGATGACTCTGTCAAATAAAAGATTCGACTAGGGAATGGCACTACCGTGAAATCAAAAGGCAAAGGCACTGTCATGGTGGAGACAAAGAAAGGTACGCGACTCATTAGAGATGTCTTACTAGTTCCCAATCTTAACGAAAATCTCTTGAGCATCGGTCAAATGATGGAGAAAGGCTATGTATTTCACTTTGAAGGAGATAAATGCACAATCTATGATAACAGTAGTAAAAGGGTTGAGATAGCCCAAGTAAAGATGGAGACGAGGAACAGAAGCTTCCCGATAAACTTTAAATATACCACTAACATTGCAATGAAGGTGCAAGCTAATGATTCATGGCTATGGCATCGAAGATTTGGCCACCTCAACTCGAAAGCCTTAAAGTTGTTATATCAAATGAATATGGTAAGAGATTTACCAATCCTAAAAGAAGATAGTGGAGCATGTGAAGGATGTCTTCTTGGAAAACAACACAAACTACCATTTTCAACGAGCAATGCATGGAGAGCTAAAGATGTGCTAGAACTCATCCACACTGACGTTTGTGGACCGATGAGGACACCATCACTCACCAACAACAGGTATTTCATCCTCTTCATCGATGACTTTTCTAGAATGACTTGGGTCTATTTCATCAAGGAAAAATCAGAAGTCTTTGGAATATTCAAGAAGTTCAAGGCCCTTGTAGAAAAGCAAAGTGGTAAACACATAAAGAGGCTTAGGAGTGATCGCGGTAAAGAGTACAACTCCCATGAGTTTGATAAATTCTGTGAGGATGAAGGCATTGAAAAACAACTCACAGTCGCATATTCTCCTCAACAAAATGGAGTATCTGAAAGAAGAAACTGCACGGTCATGGAGATGGCTAGATCGATGCTAAAGGATAAAGGACTACCAAACACTTTTTGGGCTGAAGCGGTTTATACTGCAGTCTACATTATCAATAGATGTCCAACTCAAGCAGTCCAAGACAAGACTCCCGTAGAAGCTTGGAGTGGGCAAAAACCTTCTGCCAAACATTTAAGGGTCTTTGGATCAATCTGCTACATTCATGTCCCAGACCAAAAGAGGCATAAGTTAGAAGACAAAACGATTCGAGGCATCTTCTTGGGATACAGTACACAATCAAAAGGCTATCGAGTCTACAACTTACAAACAAAGAAAAGCTCATCATTAGTCGAGATGTCGAAGTTGATGAAGCTGCTGCTTGGAATTGGGATAAAGAAAAAATTGAGAGAAGCAACATTTCCCTTCCAGTACAGCAACCTCAAGAAGAAGTTGAAGAAGTAACAGAAGATCCAGGTATGCCTTCTTCGTCTTCTCTTCAACAAGATTCCTCACCAAAATCTACTCCGAGACAAGTAAGATCTCTGCCGGATATAATGAGACTTGCAATTTGGCCATACTTGAGCCTGAAAACTATGAAATAGCATCAAAACAAGAAGTATGGGTCAAAGCAATGGAGGAGGAGATTAAATCAATTGAGAAAAACAAAACATGGGAGCTAGTAGACTATCCAAAAGATAAAGATATCATAGGAGTCAAATGGGTTTATAAGACAAAGCTTAACCCTAATGGCTCAATACAAAAACACAAGGCTAGGCTTGTAGCAAAGGGCTACTCTCAGCAACCTGGAGTTGACTACAATGAGACATTTGCTCCAGTTGCTCGTCTAGACACTATAAGAGCTTTAATAGCTCTTGCAGCACAAAAAGAGTGGAGCATCTATCAACCAGATGTCAAGTCTGCATTTCTAAATGGAGTGCTAGAAGAAGAGATTTATATTGAGCAACCACAGGGCTTCGTCAGCAAAGGAAATGAAGATAAAGTACTGAGACTAAGAAAAGCTTTATATGGTCTCAAGCAAGCTCCTCGAGCATGGTACAGCCGAATTGATCAATACTTCATCAATCAAGGATTCAGGAGGAGCAAGAGTGAGCCAACACTATATGTCAAGACCCAAGGTCAGCAGGATACTCTCATTGTCTCCTTGTATGTAGAGGATCTAATCTACACAGGAAACAACACGGAGATGATCGCTAATTTCAAAGAAGACATGATGAAGACATTCGACATGACAAATCTTGGCTTGATGAACTACTTCCTCGGCATAGAAGTAAAACAACAAAAAGAAGGAATATTCATCTGTCAAAAGAAAATTACCGAAGCACAATTAAATAAATTCAACATGAACGAATGCAAGCCAGTAGCTACTCCGCTCGTGACAAATGAGAAGTTACAAAAAGAAGACGGAGCACCAGAAGCTGATGCACCGCGCTATAGAAGTTTGATAGGGAGCTTACTATATCTCACTGCTACACGCCCAGACATCATGTATGCCACGAGTCTTCTATCAAGATTCATGCAGAAGCCGAGCCAAATTCACTATGGAGCAGGAAAAAGAATTTTAAGATACCTTCAAGGAACAAAGGAGTTTGGTATATGGTACAGAACCACGACCAACTCAAGATTGCTTGGCTACACCGACAGTGATTGGGCAGGTTCTATTGATGACATGAAAAGTACATCAGGCTATGTGTTGCGTGAAAACGTAGATAGTGCAAGTATACACTGTCAACAAGTAATATAGAGTAAGTGAGATCGTTCCCACGAGGAATTATGCTAAATAGCGAGAGTTTAATTTAATTAACAATTTAGTGAGGAAAGTAAATGACACACAAGTTTTGGGCAACATAAACAGTAGTAAAAAGTAAAGGGTAATGGAAATCAGTGATGAGAACAAGTCAAGATGCATTCACTTCAGTAGCTTCATTAAAATGTGATTAAGGGTACGTTCAATGCTACAGCATTAGGTGCTGCAGCAATAAGACGTTATTCTCTCGAATACTTCACACTAGGTTTCCTTGCAAGAGTTTATCTCTAAACCCTAAAGAAGTACCTCCTAGGCTGCTTGAGCACCGGCAGTATTCACCTTATGGGTTATGCCCTCCTATCTCTAGGGTTAAGCAAGGAACATCAAGATCTCTCGTTAATGTTCACTACCCATATTACCTTGTGAGATAAATTTACAAACCATCTCTGAATTTATAAATGCTATTTAGAATAGGCGGACCATTCCTACTCTAAAATGGAAATATTTTCACACACAAGATAAAATGCAAAACATTGAACATACTTCATTAATCACATAGTAATTTAGCTACATCAGATCCATCATCTCAACTATGAGTATTTAGCTCATATTGAGCTTGCAAAACATGGAAAATAACTTAAACAAAATAGTAGAAGTCATATTACAAATTTCAAGGTAAGAAATGATACTACGAAGAGAGAACAGTAGGAGAGCTCCAAGGATGACAATGGAGGACTGATCCAGCTCGTCCAGGTAGAATCCATCGAGAAAAATGTGTTACCAAGTGGCTTCAGTCTCAAGAGGGGGGTGAATTGAGATTTAAAAACTTTTCAGATCTTTCGAAAACGTTTTTCCCTTTTTCAATGACTTAGATTAATTTCCGCGCAGGTTAAGTGGAAGCGAAGGAATTAGAATATAAAGCAGTAAAGCGGTATAACAGTAAAGCAGGAAAGCAGTAAAGCACACAGAGATTTATCCTGGTTTGGTCACCTCCTAGTGACCTACGTCCAGTCCTCACACCCTTGTGAGATTTTCCACTAACCAAAACAACAAGGCTTACAGGTGCCTTGGAAAACCTTTACAGACTCAGGCACTCTCCTCCTAGGATACCCCACCTATGGAGAGCCCTCAAATCTAATATAACAATAACAAGAGATACCCCACCCCTGTTACAATCAGCTGCCCCAGAAAGATACCCCACTTCCTAGTACAAACAGCTACCCTAGAGAGATACCCCACTCCCTAGAACAAAACACAACAATTAAATAATAAACAATTGTAAAGACAGAAATACCTCTAATGAAGGCAGATATTACAACTTGAAGAATGCAACCCCAACTAACTCTTAGCAACAGATCAGCTCAGACGGACCAACGGTGCGTGATGAGCAAAAGTAAAAGCGTAAAGAGTTTTTCTCAAAAGTTCTCTGATTCGTGAAATGGGTTGTACTGAAAATGATCGTGAAGCACTGCCTATTTATAGGCTATGAAAAAATCAAGTTTACGTTAAAAATAGTGTAGGAATCGATTCTTTCTTGAAAGCGTTGGATTTAGGAATCGATTCTTCTTTTAATTAAAAATCGATTTTGACTTGCTTTGAAAAGAGGTGGCAATCGATTCTTGAGATCCAGGAGGGCTAGGAATCGATTCTTATACTCAATGTAATTTGTATGAATCAATTCTTGGCTTTCCTGAGACATGTAGGAATCGATTCTTTTGCCAAGTGAAAAATAGTGTGAATCGATTCTTTCCTTTTTGAAAAATACTTGGGATTCGATTATGCACTTTGGTAAAAATAATATGAATCGATTCTTTCCTTTTAAAGACACTTGAGAATCGATTTTTATGCTTAGTATAAAATAGTATGAATTGATTCTTCCTTTTTAGAAATACTTAGGAATCGATTTGCATACTTAGTGAAACTAGTATGAATCAATTCTTTAGCTTTTGTATTGACCTGAAAATCGATTTTTATATATAGAATAAAATAGAGAAAATCGATTTTATGCTTTTCAAAAATGCTTCTTGTGTTTACGTGTGCATGCATGCATTTTGAAAACTTGTGTGAGTGTGTGAGACTTTGAGAGACGAGCTGACATTCGGAAGAGCTTACACTTTTTCCTAAGACACACCCAAACCCTAAGGACTACCCTTATATTTAAGGACTACCCTTAAACTTGAATCTTCAATTCTTGGGCTTGATTGTCTTGGATTGTAACTTTGATGCGTTGTCACTTTCATCACCTTTGGCCATCAACTTTGGCTTTGGCCTTTTTACTATTATCAACTTTAGCTTTTGACTTTTTCATCATCAAAACCTCTTAACCACTTCATCATCAAAACTTATCCTGCAATATTAGTTTACCTGCAATACAAGGTATCCACATTCTCCCCGTTTTTGATGATGACAAAACATTAACTCATCTCAAGGTGGGAGGTTAGTTCAAACAGATAATATATATATATATATATATATATATATATATATATATATATATATATATATATATATATATATGATGCTCCCCCTATCATGATGCTCCCCCTGACTTATTGACAAGATGCATAATATGCAAGTTCTATATGCTCATATGCAACCCTATATTTCTCTCCCCCTTTTTGTCATGATCAAAGAGGGTCGATATATGATAAAGTTTGCGAATCGAATGTCACAGCTATTTGACAAGGTAAAAGAGCCATTGCTGATTTGTAAGTGATCATCAAAACTTGAAGAAAAACATATTTGAGACCATGAAGAGAATAGTTTATCAAACATAGGTAAAGGCTAATTATGAGTCTCAATCACTGTGAAGTAGTTGTTTTAAGCTTTATACATTTCATGCTGCTTAGTTTGAAAGTTGGTGATGGTAGCCAGAATATGGGAGAAAAATTATTTTAGGTAAACAACGATTGAGAGTATGAATTCTGAAAATTAATACCAGAGCTAGCAATTGATTGTGGCAGGAGAAAATAGATTTCAAGAAAAGGTAGTACTTCAACTGCTTTAGAAAATTCTTTTGGAGCACACAGAACTTCACAAGTCACAATTTAAATTCACATTTTATAAAATCACTTGAGAAATATTTAATTAGAAAATCATTTGAGGAACCAGGTTTTCTTTTGCAATGGATTTGTGAAAACATCAACTAGCTGATTGTGACGACTCAACTGACTCAATCATACTGTCGCCTTTCTAACCATAACCTCTAAGAAGGTGATATATAATTTCTATATGTTTAGTCCTAGAGGGATAACCAGAATACTTTGTTGTTTCATGCCTTATAAATATTGTTCTTTAAAGATGCATGAAATGAGGTTCAGGAATTGCTCTATTTCGGTAGTCACATATTTGACTTAATAAACTATTCTTAAGAACATTTTCAAAATAGAGGTGAATAAAATTTTAACCAATCTGACCTTTACCGGTGATTCTTCCTCTATTTATCACAAGTCACATGACGGCTTTTTCCGGGGGTGAGTGTTAAGAACTTTATTGTGTCTCCGGTCATGCGCTTCGAGTCTTTGCTGTCAAGTTATCAATCTGCCCCCATACCTTGAAGCATACCTGCAAAGATCTAAAACAAGGTTCTCGGTACCCAAATCTCTTTGGGTCCTTGTGGGTTAGTGTTTGGTATGGTTCCTTTGGGAACCCATACCTTTTTCATATTTTGTTTACCTCTTGCCCTGCAAACAGAAGCTGTATGTCCAGGTTTACCATAATAATAACATTTAATATAAGGTCTAGTGGAAAACTTAGGTCTATGATGCGTATTGCTTTTCACAAAATTATTTCTCGGAATCCTAGGATGTACATGTTGTAATCTGGACATTTTGCCTATTGTACATTCAAGCTCATTGATTTTCTTTTCATGTTCTATACACTTATCACATGCATAATTTTCCTTGAAATAGACAAGATCATCATTTTCTTTTCTAAGTTCTAATTTTTCTTTAGTTAAAGCAATAATATCATTTTCAAGATGAGTGATAACTTTCTTGGATTTGCTTAGAGCTTTAGCCAATTTTGAAGATTTATCGTGTAATTCATTAAAAGCTTCATATAATTCATCATAGGCATCTTGTAAAGATTCAGAGTTAGAATATACCTCAGTTTCGTTTTCACTGTCGTGGTCAGCCATGAGAGCAACTTGAGATTTTTCATATTCTGAATTATCTGATGAGTTCATGTCACTGTCTTCCCAAGCTATGTAGGCTTTTCTACCATTGTTTCCTTTGGACCCCTTTTTCTTGAACTTTGACAATTTTCTTTCTAAGTTCGGGCACTTCATCGTCAGGTGTCCGAATTTACCACATTCGTAGCAAGTTGATGGACTTGAGAAGTTTTCTTTGCTTGAGCCTCTTTTGATTGGAGAATTCTTTTTGAGAGATCTTTCCCTTCTCATGAACTTTTTGAATTTACTAACCATTAGTTCCATTTTCTCCTCGTCTTCATCTTCATCTTCTGAATCATCACTATCGTCGGATGAGCTTGAACTGGAAGCTTTGAGAGCTAAGTTTTTGTTCTTCTTGTCTTTTCCTTCATGCTCTGCTAGACGAGTGAGCTCTAACTCGTGCTCTAGTAGTTTCCCAAACAGGGTGGCGAGAGTCATGGTAGTCATGTTTCTTGACTCAGTTATTGCAGTCACCTTTGGTTGCCATTCTCTGTTTAGGCATCTTAGCACTTTGTTGATCAAGTCTTCGGGAGGAAATGATTTTCCTAATGAACCCAATTTGTTCACTATATGAGTGAACCTTTTCTGCATCTCTGATATTGTTTCACCTGTATTCATTCTGAACAATTCGTATTCTCTGGTAAGAGTATTTGTTCTTGCCCTTTTCACTTCACTTGTACCCTCATGAGTAAGTTGAAGATTATCCCACATTTCTTGGGCAGTTTTGCAGTTTGAAACTCGAAAAAATTCATCAGCACTCAAAGCAGAAGTAATAATATTTTTAGCACGTAAATTAAGTTGCACTTTTCTTTTCTCATCATCAGACCATTCATTTCTACCTTTTATTGTAAGAATACCATCTACTATGTGTGTGGGGACGAAAGGCCCTTTTTCCACAGCATCCCAAACATCTAAGTCTACCCCTTCAATAAAAATTCTCATTCTTTCTTTCCAATATGCATAGTCTTCTCCGTTGAATCCCGGAGGACGGAAAAGAGATGCACCCTCTTGCGTAGACCAACCTGAAGCCATTTCTCTTGAAGCTGCTAGGCCATTTATACAAGAGTCTAGCTCTGATACCACTTGTTACCAAGTGGCTTCAGTCTCAAGAGGGGGGTGAATTGAGATTTAAAAACTTTTCAGATCTTTCGAAAACGTTTTTCCCCTTTTCAATGACTTAGATTAATTTCCGCGCAGGTTAAGTGGAAGCGAAGGAATTAGAATATAAAGCAGTAAAGCGGTATAACAGTAAAGCAGGAAAGCAGTAAAGCACACAGAGATTTATCCTGGTTCGGTCACCTCCTAGTGACCTACGTCCAGTCCTCACACCCTTGTGAGATTTTCCACTAACCAAAACAACAAGGCTTACAGGTGCCTTGGAAAACCTTTACAGACTCAGGCACTCTCCTCCTAGGATACCCCACCTATGGAGAGCCCTCAAATCTAATATAACAATAACAAGAGATACCCCACCCCTGTTACAATCAGCTGCCCCAGAAAGATACCCCACTTCCTAGTACAAACAGCTACCCTAGAGAGATACCCCACTCCCTAGAACAAAACACAACAATTAAATAATAAACAATTGTAAAGACAGAAATACCTCTAAGGAAGGCAGATATTACAACTTGAAGAATGCAACCCCAACTAACTCTTAGCAACAGATCAGCTCAGACGGACCAACGGTGCGTGATGAGCAAAAGTAAAAGCGTAAAGAGTTTTTCTCAAAAGTTCTCTGATTCGTGAAATGGGTTGTACTGAAAATGATCGTGAAGCACTGCCTATTTATAGGCTATGAAAAAATCAAGTTTACGTTAAAAGTAGTGTAGGAATCGATTCTTTCTTGAAAGCGTTGGATTTAGGAATCGATTCTTCTTTTAATTAAAAATCGATTTTGACTTGCTTTGAAAAGAGGTGGCAATCGATTCTTGAGATCCAGGAGGGCTAGGAATCTATTCTTATACTAAATGTAATTTGTATGAATCGATTCTTGGCTTTCCTGAGACATGTAGGAATCGATTCTTTTGCTAAGTGAAAAATAGTGTGAATCGATTCTTTCCTTTTTGAAAAATACTTGTGAATCGATTATGCACTTTGGTAAAAATAATATGAATCGATTCTTTCCTTTTAAAGACACTTGAGAATCGATTTTTATGCTTAGTATAAAATAGTATGAATCGATTCTTCCTTTTTAGAAATACTTAGGAATCGATTTGCATACTTAGTGAAACTAGTATGAATCAATTCTTTAGCTTTTGTATTGACCTGAAAATCGATTTTTATATATAGAATAAAATAGAGAAAATCGATTTTATGCTTTTCAAAAATGCTTCTTGTGTTTACGTGTGCATGCATGCATTTTGAAAACTTGTGTGAGTGTGTGAGACTTTGAGAGACGAGCTGACCTTCGGAAGAGCTTACACTTTTTCCTAAGACACACCCAAACCCTAAGGACTACCCTTATATTTAAGGACTACCCTTAAACTTGAATCTTCAATTCTTGGGCTTGATTGTCTTGGATTGTAACTTTGATGCTTTGTCAGTTTCATCACCTTTGGCCATCAACTTTGGCTTTGGCCTTTTTACTATTATCAACTTTAGCTTTTGACTTTTTCATCATCAAAACCTCTTAACCACTTCATCATCAAAACTTATCCTGCAATATTAGTTTACCTGCAATACAAGGTATCCACAAAATGTAACTCCAGTGATGCTGCAGCAATAGTCTCAGCAATGGAAGTGTTTGGTAGTGAAGGGTGAGCTTTTGCACGCAAGAGGAGCTATCTCTAAACTTCCCCTGACGGCAGAGCATCCTAATGAAGAAAGGGAAACGTCCTTATATAGTGTCTCCTTGCACACAACCCTAAAATGATGTCCTTTTTGGGAAAATGCTGCCTAGGTTAGAGGGCAATTGTGGGAAACCCACATTAGGTCATATCTTTCCGTGCCATACAGCTCTGACACCTGTCCTTGCCTTGATTTCCGTGTTTTCCGCACTCCCCTTGAGCTTTCTCTCTCATCTTCCGCATTTCCACTATTGCGCACGCACCTACTGCTGCAGCACTGACACTAAACATAATTAAATGCATTAAGGGCATCAAAATGCCCAATTAAAACCAAATCATTCATGCACCAATATTTCTAACCAAAACACTTATTTACACACTAATTAACACAACAAGTTTATTAAATCTCCTAAAATCAAGCTTAGAGAGCAAGTAATAACCATCATAAAAGATGGTTATCACACCCCCAAACTTGAACCGTTGCTTGTCCTCAAGCAATGACACTTGACACAGGCAAGCACAACTGCTAATAAGCAATCACAACCAATGAATCAATTCAAATATGAAGCATAAAGAAGAATCAAGCTGAGCATCAACTTTCAGACTATCACTCAATTGCAACCCTTCTGAATAATGAGTTCCCTAGCTTATTCCTGCTCAATAGTGTGTGTGTGACACTTAACTCAGTTCAGACCATAGTAAAGTTTAAAATTTCACTTAGCTAAGGCTTAGAGAGGCTTTCTTTTGGGAATGCTAAAGATTTTTCAAAACGAATGGCAGACTAACAATTCATGCTCAGAAAGGGGGGTTGAGCATGATTAAGGGCTTTGATGTAGCAATTCAGAACTTTTAGGTCAGTGCACTTATTCAATTCTAACATTAACATTGCTGCAGCATCAGTTGCTGCAGCATTACAGACTCAGAATTGTACTTTGTTCAGACTTTTGATTTGATTTTGTACTGCAATGCCTTTATTTCCATTTTTCTTCTGAATAGCATTTTTCTTTTTTTTTTTGCATAATAGGCAATTGCGGCACATTACATATTTACAGATTTTGATGCTTTGCATCCTCATTCAGATTCAAATTTACATGTCCTAAAACTATGTGCACATAACTCAGCATTGCTGCAACAGGGGTTGCTGGAGCACTGCATTCCTTCATGCTTTGCCTTAATATATCTCAGAGAACCCCCAAACTTAGTTTCTTATGCTGCCCTAAGTTTTTAGTAGAAATTTAGCAGTTTCCTAGGTCTACCAACACTAGCCTAGTTTCAGATCATCTTTAATTCACTAAGTTCCTACCTGAGTTTAAGTTTAAGTGTAGGAGCAGAAACAGAATAGTTCACTCATCAAACAGGGGTGTAATCACTCATTTCTCACCATATCATCACTAAGTTTTTGCTCAACTCTACTTCTATTTTTTTTTAAATTCACTAATTTGATTGCAAATAACAGAGTACAAGACCTATGTATAGCTCCCCCCCCCCCCCCACACTTAGAACTGTGAAGTGTCCTCACTGCATAAAGACAAAGGGGCAAGCTACAAAACAGCAAAAGCAGAAGCAACTACTAACAACACAACTGTGGAGTGCTAACACAGGCAAGGCACTCAACAGGTTTATTCAAACACTAGAAACAGAAACACGCAACTAAAAATAGAGACAGAAATGAAAACTAAAAGCATAAACAGATTAGGGTGCAGGGATTCCTGGTTTGTTTGTTGGGCTTGTTCGTGTTGCACTGCCCTTGCTATGCTTTTTCTGGTAGACCCTTGGGGATGGAGCCTTGGAGGACCTTGGGACATTTGAGGTTTATGTTGCTGTAGTATTAGGTTGCTGCAGCACTGGTCATGTATCTTGCATGGCAGCAGCAATTGCAGCATTTTCTTCTTGATCTTCTTGCATAGTAACTCCTTCCACATCGAGCTCAGCTGCTTCAGGCACTTTGACTAGCCTCCTCCTCTTAGGTGCATGCTTTGCCCTTGTCTACTTTGAGGGTGAAAACACATCATCAGAACCAGAATCAACAACAACAGTTGCTGCAGCAGTAGAAGCAGTGCTGCAGCATCACCTCCAGTCACACCCTCAAACTTCCAATTGCTAGAACTATTTTCCTGCAAAACAAACACAAGAACAAACAACAACACTGGTTTATTAGATTAAAAACCCTGGGCTGCCTCCCAGTAGCGCTTGGTTTAAGAGTCCTCAGCCAGACTAGCCTCTAATGCTAGAGGTTTTGTAATTCTGTGGTGACTTTGTCCCTCACCACATGTGCTCCACGGTACTGTTTCACCCTCTTACCATCAATTTTGCATGTGGACCCAATCAGCTCTTTTCTTTGAATTTTCTCAGATGCTGCAGCAATAGGTGCTGCAACATTCACTTGCTCAGCAGATGCTGTTGCATTAAATCTCAGAATATGATTCTCTTCATCTCGTGGTTCTGGCTGAGGTGGTGGTTCTGGTTGAGGTGGGAGCTGGGTGGGTTGCTGGGGTTCAACATTCCCATGAGTTTCTTTGACAACAACCTCATCATGTAACATACTTACTTCCACAAGGTCTTCTTTTTCTGATTCATCAAGAGCTTTAACCAAATGGTCACTTTGCTTATGGAAGTGCTTTTGAACTACAAAGTCAAGAGATACAACAAAGGAACATTCCTCGGTTCCTTTATCAGGAAACTTGAGGGCATTCATCACATTGAACTTGATCTCTTGGTCATTAACTCTCATAGTCAATTCCCCATTTTGCACATCAATTAGAGTCTTCCCAGTAGCCAAGAAAGGTCTTCCAAGAATTATAGGCACCTCCTTATCTGCATCAAAATCTAAAATCACAAAGTCAGCAGGAAATACAAATTTATCAACCTTTATCAGAACATCTTCAATGATTCCCTCAGGATAGGCAATAGATCTATCTGCAAGTTGAAGAGTGACAGTGGTAGGCCTAGCAATTCCAATACCAAGATGTGTAAATATGGATTTGGGTATCAAATTGATACTTGCCCCCAAATCACACAATGCACGACCAGAATAGGATCCACCAATAGAACATGGTATGGTGAAACGGCCAGAGTCCTCCAATTTTCTTGGGAGCTTGCTCTGCATGATCATGCTACACTCTTCTGTCATTGCTACTGTCTCAAACTCTCCCAGTCTCCTCCTCTTGGTGAGCACTTCCTTCATGAACTTTGCATAATTGGGAATTTGTTGAAGTGCTTCCACCAAAGGGACATTGATGTGTAGTTGTTTCAGCACCTCTAAGAATTTACCAAATTGTTTGTTCTCCTGAGCCTTCTTCAACCTTTGAGGAAAGGGAGGAGGAGGGTACTCTTGAACAAACTTAGGTGATGGCACAGGTGTTGCACCAGATGTTGCAGCATCAGCTGCTGTCGCATCTGTTTTACTCTTTTTTTCATTTTTTTCA
Source organism: Astragalus membranaceus (assembly GCA_039519185.1). Lineage (NCBI taxonomy): Eukaryota > Viridiplantae > Streptophyta > Magnoliopsida > Fabales > Fabaceae > Astragalus > Astragalus membranaceus. The sequence goes on along the minus strand of CM076849.1, from coordinate 40,151,970 downwards.
GAATCTTTTTCTTTTCTTTTGTCACCACCACCTGTAGTAAGTGATGGCCCATTCAAATCCTTCCCACTCCTCAGAGATATAGCCTTTCATGTCTCCTTCCCTTTAGAAGATGAAGCTTCAATGGTGGATGTAACGCCTCAAAATAATTAAGTAGTTATTAAATTAAATTACTTAGGTATTTCATGGAACAGTTATAATAAAACAATAGGATGATGTTTTAATTAAAAAGAAAAGGGAGTGGTATCAATAATTCCGGGGTGGCAAGTATTGGCCCAAGAGCCCAAGCCCAATGACTTAGGCTCCTAGGGTTGGTGCAATTCGCACCATTTGTCAAAGAAAAGAAAGAAGCGAAAGAGAGGAGAGAAAAGAGAGAAGGAATTCGGCGCACCCTAGGGAGAAGAGAAGGAGAGCATCGCACCTTGAGAAGAAGGAGAAGAATGACGCTAGTTGCCGAGGTTTTGTAGGTGACTCCGTGAGAAGTGCTTTTCTTCGGTTAATTTAAGGTAAGGGGAGTCTCACTCTATAATAGAGAGTATAATAGGTCGTATGTAGATCATAGGGTCCTATGTGATGTTATACGATATTGGTTGGATTGTTTGGATTGGTTGAAATTGACGAATTGAAGGAGAAAATCGATTTAGGCTTGAGTTAGGGTCTATAACATGTTAATTTCGCATTTTGATGTGTAATTAGTGTGTAAGTGTGAAATTGAAGTTGTTGGTATGAGCTTAACATGTTTGATGATTGTTGTTGTGATTTGAATTGGAAAAAGAATTGGGAATTTGATGTTAGTGAGGGTTGGGACGCATGGGGCACCAAGTTGTGTTGTGTTGCGCATGTTGCTTGCTGCCTGGGCGCTGTTCTGGTTGCTGTGTGTGTGTGTGGTCTGTGCAGGGCGCCAATGTGGCTGCCCTGTGGCACCTGGGGTGGCGCCAAGGTGCTGCCTGCGCCTAGGCAAGGCGCACAAAAGGGTGTTTGTGTGCAAATCAATTTCCAAGCAGATTTTCCCGAGCCAAATTTTGTATTCACCTGACCAAATTGTATTTAAAACATTTTGGCTAAAGAATTTTCAGTTGTTCACGTACCGTTTTGAAATTGTCCTAGAGGGCGTTGTTTTGACTATGTTTGTGGTGTCTAGGGGTGAGCTGTGAGTTCCAAGCAGATTTTCCCGAGCCAAATTTTGTATTCACTTGACCAAATTGTATTTAAAACACTTTGGCTAAAGAATTTCCAGTTTTGCACGCATTGTTTTGAAATGGTCCTATTGGGCATCGTTTTGGCTTGTGTAAAGGGGGCTTTGTGTGCAAATCAATTTCTGAGCATATTTTCCCGAGCCAAATTTTGTATTCACCTGACCAAATTGTATTTAAAACACTTTGGCTAAAGAATTTCCAGTTTTGCACGCATTGTTTTGAAATGGTCCTATTGGGCATCGTTTTGGCTTGTGTAAAGGGGGCTTTGTGTGCAAATCAATTTCTGAGCATATTTTCCCGAGCCAAATTTTGTATTCACCTGACCAAATTGTATTTTAAGCACTTTGGCTAAAGAATTTCCAGTTTTGCACGCATTGTTTTGAAATGGTCCTATTGGGCATAGTTTTAGCTTGTGTGAAGGGGGCCTTGAGTGCAAATCAATTTCTGAGCATATTTTCCCGAGCCAAATTTTGTATTCACCTGCCCAAATTGTATTTTAAGCACTGTGGCTAAGGTATTTTTAGTTTTGCACGCGTCGTTTCGAAAATGTTCCGGTGGGCGCTATCTTAACTGTGTGTGTGCGCGTGTGAAACGTATTTTGGGTGTAACTCAATTTCTGGGCATATTTTTCCGTGCCAACTCTTGTATCCATGTGCCCAAACTTAATTTTGAACGTTTTGGCTTAGGTGGTTTTGTCTCTGCACATGTCGTTTTTGAGTTGTCCTAGTAATGTACTAGTTGTGTTGCCGTTTCCTATACACCCCCACGGGTGTATAGGCGCTGGTTGCCACGGGGGGGCGCCAGCTTGTGGGAGAATGGCGCCTGGTGCTGCCTTGTGCTTAAGTGTGTGCTGTTTTGGTTTCTAGGTGACGGTTTGGTCCCTAGGTATTGTTTTGGTCCTAAGTGGTGTTTAGGTCCTTGAATGAGATTCTAGTCCTCTAGTTGAGTTTAGTCCTAGAGACGTGATTGAGATGAGATAGTGAGTGGAATAATTGATGGTGCCATGGGGGCATGAGCCATGGGGGCATAAGCCATGGGGGCTAAAACTAAAATTGACGAGTAATGAGGAATGATGTTAATGATGTATGATTGGGTTGTGGCATGTTTATAGAGTCTCATGCATACATAAGGCTGCGGTCTGAGTTATATGTTGTGATGATAAGGCTGCGGTCTGAGTTTATATATTATGATGATAAGGCTGCGGTCTGAGTTTGATATTATAATGATGAGGCTGCGGTCTGGGCAAATGGTACCACATCTAGGAGTGCATTGCATTAGTCTCATAAAGAGCATGTGAGTCGTTGGTTGATATGAACTATGCTACTGTGTGACTGTATGTGTGTGATCATATGATTAAATATACTTCTTATTATAGTCTTTATTATATGGTTTGAGACTCACCCTTCTGTCGTTGTTTACCACAGGTAGCCCTGAGTGAAGGCTTACCCCCTTTCATTCCCGAGTCGGTCTGCTCTGATACGTAGCACCTAGGGGATGGGCTTAGTTCTAGTTGGCTGCTTTGTCCTTGCTGAACTGTTTTGTTATGAGATATTCACATGTTGTTAATGAGACTGTTGTTGTCTCTTTAGAACTGTTTCTATTTTCCGCTGCGTAGTGTATGAAGTTTATTTCCTAGTGTGTGGAATTACATAATGAAAGTTTTGAGAAATCCCATCCTATGATGGTGTTGCGTATTATACTGATGGAATAAAAGTTTATGTTGATTTTGTTGTTGTTGAATTGAAGTGATGTGTAGCATCCCATTGAAATGAATTTAAGGGATAAATTTTTTTAAACTCTGATTTTTATTATAAATAGCTGGGTAGAAATGGGGTGTTACAGTGGATGGCAAAGATCCACTCTGTCTTTGGGTTAGAGCAGTAGCTATCTGACCAATTTGGTTCTCCAAGTTCTTGATTGCAGCCCCTTGAATCTGATATTGAGTCTTTGTTTCATTCATGAAAGCTTTCAACATAGCCCCCATTGAGTTATCAGATGCAGGAGCATATTGCTTTGCTTGAGCAGGGAATCCTGGTGGCACAGCAGGTGCTGGAGTAGGTGCTGCAGCAGGTGCTGCTGTAGCATTGTTGCTCCATCTGAAATTTGGATGATCTCGCCACCCAGGATTGTAGGTATTTGAATATGGATTATTACCGTTGTTGTACCCAACATAGTTGACTGAGATAGGATTCGCAGGACACTCCTCATAAAGATGACCTCCTCCACAATAAACACAACTTGGAGAGGAACCGCATGGAGCTGGTTCAATTGCTGCTACAGTTGCTTCAGTTGCTGCAGCATGTGTTGCTGTAGCATTAGGTGGACTCATGTTTTTGATCATATTAGATAGTGCAGCCCCTTTAGCAGACAAGGCAGTGACCTCACTCACTTCATGTACACCAGCCACCTTCTTTTGAGCACTTAACCTAGCAGCAGGCCATTGATAGCTATTTGCAGCAATATCCTCAATAAGATTATATGCATCATTGTAAGATCCTTTGAGTAGAACTCCTCCAGATGAAGCATCAAGCATGAGCCTTGTTTGGGGCTCCAATCCATTGTAGAAGGTCTCCATTTGGATGATGACAGGAATACCATGGTGTGGGCACTTCCTCAACAGTTCTTTGTATCTTTCCCATGCTTCAAACAAAGTTTCAAATTCAGTTTGCTTAAAAGAGGTAATTTCATTTCTCATCCTGGCATTCTTTATTGGAGGAAAATATTTTGTCATAAATTTTTCTGCCATCTCATTCCATGTAGTGATAGAGTTAGGCTCTAGTGAGTTAAGCCAGGCCTTTGCTCTATCCTTCAAGGAATAAGGAAACAATTTCAGTTTGAAAGCGTCATCTGTAACACCAGGGAGAATGAAATTACTGCAAACCTCAACAAATTGTTTCAAATGCAGATGTGGGTCTTCAAGGGGACCACCACCAAACTGCCCAATTGTTTGAAGCATTTGGAACATCATAGGTTTGAACTCAAAATGGGTTGTAGCAATTTCTGGCCTCACTATGCCTGTTTGCATAGTTTGAGGGTCAAAAACTGCACAATCCCTCATGGGTCTGTCCCTGTCATTTGCCATTCCTATGACATTCATATCAATAATCTGTCTTCTGTACCCTCCATCACCATCACCTTGAATTGAGGGACGTGGTGAAGTCATATCACCATCAACAGTAGGTGGAGGACTAGCCATAGCAGCAGCTCGCCCTAATTCAATAAGTCCTGGAGTACTGTGAACTCTTCTCAAGCTTCTGAAATATCTTTCTATCTCTGGGTGCAACTGGAATTCTGGTGTGGTACGTCTATGCCTGTGCATATGCTGCAGCAACAGATGTTGCAGCAATCTAATGCTGTAGCAACAGAAATCACACAAACAGAATTAGTAACAAAAATGCACTAAGTTGCTAACTAATTAAACAGTCAATTTAACTATAATTCCCCGGCAACGGCGCCAAAAACTTGTTGCGTGAAAACGTAGATAGTGCAAGTATACACTGTCAACAAGTAATATAGAGTAAGTGAGATCGTTCCCACGAGGAATTATGCTAAATAGCGAGAGTTTAATTTAATTAACAATTTAGTGAGGAAAGTAAATGACACACAAGTTTTGGGCAACATAAACAGTAGTAAAAAGTAAAGGGTAATGGAAATCAGTGATGAGAACAAGTCAAGATGCATTCACTTCAGTAGCTTCATTAAAATGTGATTAAGGGTACGTTCAATGCTACAGCATTAGGTGTAACACCCCGATAATTTCTAACTTGTAGAAACTACCGAAATGCACTACTGGCATACATCAGAGTGGCTTTCCTTTTTAAATATTGAACACATTCTAAAATTCGATGAAAATCATCAAACGAGTAAGCATAACAGGACATGAAACACATGAAGTCGGTTCTCACATAACTCGAACTAGTGTTCAATACAAAATCAAAAAGTCTGCGGAAGCGATTTACAACTTAATACAAGTACAAGTCGTACAATCGAATATCTATGACAAAGAGGGAAACCAAAATACATAGACATAACAAAATAGACGACAGCGTCTCCACGAAGCGGTTCCACGACCATTGCTCCTGCACATCCAACTTCTACCTGTAACACTGAAAAACAACAACATGGATTGGGTGAGACAACTTGTCTCAGTGAATTCTATCGCGACCTCTTACTAACTCTCGCGGTTCAGTTATGCTTGATTCATTATTCTTGATTCATGAGTTCGTAGTCTTTAATTCGACTACGTGGAACATACAACGTGTACTCGTGGCCCTTCTAAGCGACACACAAGGCACACACAATGACAGTGATTCTTAGCATATCACCGGTGACTTTATTTGAAAGCACCGGCAAACCCGGTCCCCGGCCATTTCTACTACCAAGGGACAAACAATGACGGGGCCTAAGGTCATAAGGAATCATGACTTCCTCGCCCTTAGTACACTAATATTGAAAACTAGGGTCGTCACCCTAACATGGTGTATAATATAAATACATTGACGTGAACATGAATTTACATAACATAACGTGGCATAACATAACATTGCCTAATGTGATCATGACTTGTCCTTATCATTAATGGTGATCTAGTTACTAACTTAATCTTATAATTAAGTGATCTCACATGGCTTACTAAGGCTTACTAACCTAACTTATCACGATGCTAAACCAGTCAGTCCAGCACAATACATCAATCACATTAAGAAATATCCATGGCATAAGCTTATCTCAATCACAATCATAGCATGACAATCCAATCCATAACACATTCCATGTACCCGCATTGGGCCGTTTACAAAACCGTGGCCCGCAAGGGTCGTTAATAAAACCGTGGACCGCAAGGGCCGTTAATAAAACCGTGGACCGCAAGGGTCGTTAATAAAACCGTGGACCGCAAGGGTCGTTAATAAAACCGTGGACCGCAAGGGTTGTTAATAAAAATAGCGTGAACGTGACAATGATCCAAACACAAGTAGTTCCCATGAATTACGGTTATATTATTATTGTATAACATTGGGAAGGGATTAGGATGGGTATGGAATCAATTAGGAAGGCTTTGAACACATTTTGAAAATGTTGACAAAAGCATATGCACGACCCGTGCTTGATGGCGCACGGTCCGTGCGCGAAATCAACACTCAGCAATCCTGTGAACCAGAAGGCAACGCACGACCCGTGCGCTGGGCGCACGGTCCGTGCCTGTCTCACAGACTTGCTGTAATGCCATTTCGAGCCCTTTTTCGAATCCGTTTCGTGTCCAAACTCTGTTCCGATCGATACCTAACTCATCAACCTTCAAAAAGATAACATTATCCAGCCAAACAATCCACATATCAATAAATCAATCACAACAACAATCAAAGTCTCAATCAATCAATCATGCAATTCAATTATTCAAGCAACATTTTCGCAAAACGGTTTTTAACGATGATTTTCACAAAACGAAAGACCGACTCAGAAAGCATGACCAATATTCTAAAATTAATTCCCTAGTGAGTATAGAACTCACCTATAGCGATGAGAATCGCTCACAACACCGATACTTTGACTGAAATTCCACGGACCAAGAACACACGATCCTGCTCACAACACGAACTCAACGGCCGAACCGTTCGAACAGCAACTCAGACTCGAACCCAGCAACCTACGCAAGATCCCAGTCACTGAAATTCTTCCCCAACCCACATGCAACTCTTCTAACCACTTCCAAAGCACTAAGGAAACCCAACTAAGTCATGAAGCCTCTATAGTTTCATCAATGGAGGTGTAGGTCGATTTGGTGATTTGGTGGAGGAAGGGAGAGATGATGATGAATCTGGTATCATTTGGAACAGGAGGAAGTAAGGGTTACCATGGTGGAGCAAGAACACACATGCACTCAAGATCTCTTCTCCTCTCCTCTCTCCTCTCCTTTCGCGACTCTCCTCCTTTCTCCCCTCTCAAACCTCTCTGTTTTCAGTTTCTGGAAAATGAAGACAATGGGGGTGCTGTGTGTGAATTGGGTTCAGCTGGGTATACTTAAATGGTGGGGGAATTTACCATCCTACCCTTCAGCTATTTATCCACTTATTCTAGTTATCACTTATCTTAATGAAAATAAACTAACTTATCAATTTCTGAAAATGTGCAAGATGAAGTGTGTCTATCTAACTTGGTCCAGCTGAGTGGGGTACATATAAAGGGGCATGGTAAAAGACAAAACTACCCCTTACTTAAACATTTCATTCCCTATGACTCCTTCAGCTCTAATAACTCAACTTGATGTAATTAACTTTAAATAAACACACATTTCGCATAATTATCAATTAAATAGATACCAATTCGATTCAATTTATTTAAAACACCTCATATATCATAAATACTAAGAATAATTAATTATGATACCGAACTATCGGATTGGATAAAAACTTAGCTCGTGACCACTAATCCAACCTTGACCGACAAAGCTTCTGAAAATTAGGGGATGTTACAATCACCCCAACTTTTAGAAATTTTGTCCTCAAAATTAAACGAACATACCTTTCGTCTAACCATCAACAATCTTGCCTTTCTCTTTTCGAGCATCCATCACCAATGCTCTTGAAGCAGCCGTCTCCTCTCTATTCCTCCTTTTTGCCGGGCAATCCCTAGTGTAGTGTCCTTCCTTCTTGCAATAGAAACAATGATCTGAGCCCATGCGACATTCTCCCCTATGAGGCTTTCCACACTTAGAACAATTTTCAGGCTTTGCAAACTCGGACGTCTGCACTTGCTTATCCTTACCGAAGTTACCCCTTGACTCATCGTCCCGGTTTGCCCATTCAACTACTCTCTTCTTGTTCTTGTGATACTCCTTCCTTTCCTCATACATCTTCTTGAGATCTCCCTCTGCAGAATGAGACTGTTGCACCAAAGCTGGATAACTGGTCATAGTATAGGAACTAAGACCTTGGTTCACATCACCACGGAGACCTTGCTTGAACATAATCATCTTCCACCTATCATTCGGAGCATGAGTTCCCAACTCATAGAATTGAGATAGCCTCTCAAACTTTGCAGCATACTCTCCAACAGACATATCTCCCTGTCTCGGACTGACAAACTCCATCTGTTTAGCTAGTCTTTCAGCATCCGGAAAATAATGACCCAGAAACAATTCCTTGAAGTTTACCCAATTGAGCTCCGTCCCTTGAGTTTGCATCATCCGGCGAGCATTCGTCCACCAAGTATGGGCGTCTTCATCCAAAGCATTTGCAGCACAAATTACCTTCTCCTCCTCATTGCATTGCAGAGTTACAAAAATACGCTCCATAGCATCTATCCAAAAATGAGCCTTCATTGCATCGGATCCTCCTTTGAAAGTTGGAGGCTTCGTCTTCAGAAACTTGAAGTAAGCCTGGTTGGGATCCTCCTGCGGCACATGAGCTTGCCCATTCTGTTGCATGTGTTGCATCTGCTGCTGCTGCATGAGTATCATGTCGTTCATCATCTTCTGCTGCGTCTCGATGACATTCCGCATCCATTCGGTATTTGGATCAACAGTGACGTGTAACACCCCGTTAATTTCTAACTTGTAGAAATTACCGAAATGCACTACTGGCATACATCAGAGTACCTCCTGCTTTAAATACTGAACACCTACTGATACTTGATGCTAAAAACCATCAAGCGCGTTACATAACTTAACATGAAAATGCATAAAGCGTTCTTACACCACTCAACTAGTGTTCAGTACTAAAATAGAAAGTGCGCGGAAGCGATTTACAACTTTATAACATAAGTCGTACAATCGTACATACTAAGGATCTGAATATAAGTACAAAGGAAACTGAAATACAAGACATAAAGAAATAAAAATAGCGGCTGCTCCTCAAGCATCTCCATGACCATGCCTCATCATCTTCAACTTAGCCTGCAATTCTGAAAAACAACAATATGGATTGGGTGAGACAACTTGTCTCAGTGAGTTCTATCGAGACCCCTTACTAATCCTCTCGGTTCAATTATGCTTGGTTCATTATCTAAAACTCATAGTCCTCAAAGTTGACTATGTGGTTGAACTATGCTCAATCACTGAGCCTAACAATGAACTTTGCTCAATCACTGAGCCTAACCATGATTATTAGCATGTCACCGGTCACTTGGCAAAATAAGCTTCCGGTGAACCCAATCCACTAATCACTAGTGGGCAAACCTCAAGGGGCCTAGGTTCATAGGGCTCATGACTTCCCCTCCCCTAGCACACTAAACTGAAATAGGGTCGTCACCCTAACTTGATGTATATATTTTAATATACCTTGAACAATGATCTGTGAACATAACAGTGAGCATATACTTAACATGATCTTAATCTTAACCTAATCTTATTCTTACCATAATCTTGTCATTAGGTGATCTCACACGGAATTACTAACGTTGTTAACTGAATTATATCTATCCATTACCTAGTCCACATCATAATGTATCGCCCATACTCAACATTATGATAATTTAACTGAGTCATAATCAGTCGCATAATATATCAATCACAATCATAGCATGACAATCAAATCCATAACACGTTCCGTATACCCGCATTGGGCCGTCACAAACAGTATACCCGCATTGGGCCGTCAATAATCATTCAATCATGACTTGAGGTTATTATCATTATACTTAAGCAATTCCAACGAATTATGGTTATTTTATCATTTCATAACATTGGGAAGGGATTAGGATAGGTTTGGAATCAATTGGGAAGCGTTTGGACACCTTTAAAAATCTGGGTCAGACAGATACGCACGACCCGTGCTTAATGGCGCACGACCCGTGCGCGAAACGGAAATTTTCCAGGAAGCATCAGAAGGATCCGCACGATCCGTGTGCCAGGGCACACGATCCGTGCCTGATGCACAGTCCTGTAAAAATGGCCATTTCGTGCTGTCTTTGACTCCTTTTCGCGTCCAATTCCTTTCCCGATCGATACCTAACTTTTCAACCTTTAAGAACAGAGTATCATCCAGTCAAACAATTCACCTATCAATCACTCAATCACAACAACAATCAAAGTCTCAATCAACCAATCATGCATTTCAATCATTCAAGCGACATTTTCACAAAACGGTTTCGACACCGGTTTCTCATAAAACGTGAGGTTCAATATCAGAACTTGACACACATGACCATAACATCCTAGTGAGTATAGAACTCACCTATTTGCCGAGACTTTAGTGATTCAACCGTTCCCGAGAACCACGAACTCTCCTCGGACTCGATCACAACACCAATTCACGAACTTTCTCCGGAATCGCTCCGAAACACTCCCCAACGAACCCAGCCACTGAGATGACTTCTAAGGTTGCTCTAATTCGAAATGTGGTTGCTGGAATTGGTGCTAAGGCTCACAATGAAGACATGCAAGGTCAGATTTGGCAATTTATCTAGGTGGAGCTTGGTTGTGCTTCAATGGTGATTTCAAAAGGAAGAGGAGGATGGTTGTGATTTTTGTATCATTAGAAAGGAGATGAGGAGCTGATTCAGAATATGTAAAAATATTGAGCATGCATGGTGGTTTGAAGAAACTCTCACCTCTTCCCTTCCTCTCCCATTCGCACCCTCTCTCTTTCTCTCCCCTATGGTTCTGAATTTTCTGAAATGGAAGATGAAGTGTGTTTCTTCTTCATTTGGTCCAGCTGAGGTATATAAGGGGCATGGAAAAAGACTAAAATACCCTTTACTTAAACATTTCTTTCCCTAAGACTCCCTCAACCCTAATCACCCTAACTTAGCATAATTAAATTCTCAATCACACACAATTTCATTCTTAATAAATTAAACAAGTCATTTTCAATTTAAATAATTTAAATCAATTAAATAATTCACTAATAATTAATATTATGCTAATATAATTAAGTAGCAAAAATAGGGGATGTTACATTCACCCCAACTTTCAAAAATTTTGTCCTCAAAATTGGACTAAGAAATACCTTTTGCCGAACTGTCGCCAGCTTTGCCTTTCTGAGCGTCCATCACATAGATTCTTCCACGGGCGGGAGTTGCATTTTCTTCTCTGCTCCTTTTCCTCGCCGGACACTCGTGAGCGTAATGTCCTTCGCCTTTGCAATAATAACACACAGTTGACCCCAGGCGACACTCTCCACCGTGAGGCTTTCCGCATTTCGAACACTTAACGAACCTTGGAGATTCGGACCCCACTGCTTGCTTTCCTTTGTTAGGGTTACCCGTTGGCTCTTCACTTGGGGTTGGCAATTCCACCGCCTTTTTCTTTTCCTTCCGATAAGCTTTCCTTTCTTCATACATTCTGTTGAGATCTGCCTCTGCAACATAAGCTTGCTGCACCAATCCAGCATAACTAGTCATAGCATATGAGCTAAGACCTTGGGCCACACCAGCACGAAGACTTGCCCTATACATCTGCATCTTCCACTCATCATTCGGAGCATGCTTTGCCAACTGATAAAACTGCGACAACCTTTCGAACTTGGCGGTGAACTCACCCACCGACATCTCTCCTTGCCTCAGATTGATAAACTCTGCTTGCTTGCTTAACTTCATCACCGGAGGGAAAAAGTGACCAATAAACATCTCCTTGAAGTTAACCCAGGTAACAGGAGTTCCCTGGTTCACCATCAATTCATGAGCATTGGTCCACCAGGTTTGAGCATCTTCCTCGAGCATATGGGCAGCAAAAAGAACCTTCTCTTCTTCGCTGCATTGAAGAGCCCTAAAAATCTTCTCCATTGAATCCAACCAGAAATGTGCTACCATTACCTCAGGTCCTCCCTTGAAACTTTGCGGATTCATCTTCTGGAAACGAAAGTAAGCCCTATTCGGATCTTCCAGAGGAGGTTGTTGAACATTCGGTTGTTGTTGATTCATCCTCTCATGATGCATCTGGGCCATTTGAGCCATCTGCTGCTGCTGCATTTGCATCATGTCATTCATCATCTTCTGTTGCGTTTCGATGACATTCTGCATCCATTCGGTATTTGGATCAACAGGGACGCTTCTCTTACTTCCACCAGCCATGATTCTGCGAAATATGCACAAAGTGTTTAGTTGATCAGGCTAAACGTCTAATAGCATACTAAGAGGAATCACACTTAGAGGACTTAAGAGACTCATGATTCTAAGCCCGACTAGGTCGAACTGCTCTGATACCAATTGTAACACCCCGTTAATTTCTAACTTGTAGAAATTACCGAAATGCACTACTGGCATACATCAGAGTACCTCCTGCTTTAAATACTGAACACCTACTGATACTTGATGCTAAAAACCATCAAGCGCGTTACATAACTTAACATGAAAATGCATAAAGCGTTCTTACACCACTCAACTAGTGTTCAGTACTAAAATAGAAAGTGCGCGGAAGCGATTTACAACTTTATAACATAAGCCGTACAATCGTACATACTAAGGATCTGAATATAAGTACAAAGGAAACTGAAATACAAGACATAAAGAAATAAAAATAGCGGCTGCTCCTCAAGCATCTCCATGACCATGCCTCATCATCTTCAACTTAGCCTGCAATTCTGAAAAACAACAATATGGATTGGGTGAGACAACTTGTCTCAGTGAGTTCTATCGAGACCCCTTACTAATCCTCTCGGTTCAATTATGCTTGGTTCATTATCTAAAACTCATAGTCCTCAAAGTTGACTATGTGGCTGAACTATGCTCAATCACTGAGCCTAACAATGAACTTTGCTCAATCACTGAGCCTAACCATGATTATTAGCATGTCACCGGTCACTTGGCAAAATAAGCTTCCGGTGAACCCAATCCACTAATCACTAGTGGGCAAACCTCAAGGGGCCTAGGTTCATAGGGCTCATGACTTCCCCTCCCCTAGCACACTAAACTGAAATAGGGTCGTCACCCTAACTTGATGTATATATTTTAATATACCTTGAACAATGATCTGTGAACATAACAGTGAGCATATACTTAACATGATCTTAATCTTAACCTAATCTTATTCTTACCATAATCTTGTCATTAGGTGATCTCACACGGAATTACTAACGTTGTTAACTGAATTATATCTATCCATTACCTAGTCCACATCATAATGTATCGCCCATACTCAACATTATGATAATTTAACTGAGTCATAATCAGTCGCATAATATATCAATCACAATCATAGCATGACAATCAAATCCATAACACGTTCCGTATACCCGCATTGGGCCGTCACAAACAGTATACCCGCATTGGGCCGTCAATAATCATTCAATCATGACTTGAGGTTATTATCATTATACTTAAGCAATTCCAACGAATTATGGTTATTTTATCATTTCATAACATTGGGAAGGGATTAGGATAGGTTTGGAATCAATTGGGAAGCGTTTGGACACCTTTAAAAATCTGGGTCAGACAGATACGCACGACCCGTGCTTAATGGCGCACGACCCGTGCGCGAAACGGAAATTTTCCAGGAAGCATCAGAAGGATCCGCACGATCCGTGTGCCAGGGCACACGATCCGTGCCTGATGCACAGTCCTGTAAAAATGGCCATTTCGTGCTGTCTTTGACTCCTTTTCGCGTCCAATTCCTTTCCCGATCGATACCTAACTTTTCAACCTTTAAGAACAGAGTATCATCCAGTCAAACAATTCACCTATCAATCACTCAATCACAACAACAATCAAAGTCTCAATCAACCAATCATGCATTTCAATCATTCAAGCGACATTTTCACAAAACGGTTTCGACACCGGTTTCTTATAAAACGTGAGGTTCAATATCAGAACTTGACACACATGACCATAACATCCTAGTGAGTATAGAACTCACCTATTTGCCGAGACTTTAGTGATTCAACCGTTCCCGAGAACCACGAACTCTCCTCGGACTCGATCACAACACCAATTCACGAACTTTCTCCGGAATCGCTCCGAAACACTCCCCAACGAACCCAGCCACTGAGATGACTTCTAAGGTTGCTCTAATTCGAAATGTGGTTGCTGGAATTGGTGCTAAGGCTCACAATGAAGACATGCAAGGTCAGATTTGGCAATTTATCTAGGTGGAGCTTGGTTGTGCTTCAATGGTGATTTCAAAAGGAAGAGGAGGATGGTTGTGATTTTTGTATCATTAGAAAGGAGATGAGGAGCTGATTCAGAATATGTAAAAATATTGAGCATGCATGGTGGTTTGAAGAAACTCTCACCTCTTCCCTTCCTCTCCCATTCGCACCCTCTCTCTTTCTCTCCCCTATGGTTCTGAATTTTCTGAAATGGAAGATGAAGTGTGTTTCTTCTTCATTTGGTCCAGCTGAGGGGGTATATAAGGGGCATGGAAAAAGACTAAAATACCCTTTACTTAAACATTTCTTTCCCTAAGACTCCCTCAACCCTAATCACCCTAACTTAGCATAATTAAATTCTCAATCACACACAATTTCATTCTTAATAAATTAAACAAGTCATTTTCAATTTAAATAATTTAAATCAATTAAATAATTCACTAATAATTAATATTATGCTAATATAATTAAGTAGCCAAAATAGGGGATGTTACATGACGCTTCTCCTACTCCCACCAGCCATGATTCTGCGAAATATGCACAAAGTGTTTAGTTGATCAGGCTAAACGTCTAATAGCATACTACGAGGAATCACACTTAGAGGATTTAAGAGACTCATGATTCTAAGTCCGACTGGGTCGAACTGCTCTGATACCAATTGTAACACCCCGATAATTTCTAACTTGTAGAAACTACCGAAATGTACTACTGGCATACATCAGAGTGGCTTTCCTTTTTAAATAATGAACACATTCTAAAATTCGATGAAAATCATCAAACGGGTAAGCATAACAGTAGGCATGGCAACGGGGCGGGTCGGGGGCGGGTTTGGCATTCCCCGTCCCCGCCCCTACATCTATCGGGGTCGGGTTTTGCATCCCCCAAACCCGTCCCAAACGGGGACGGGTTCCCCGCGGGTACCCGTTTCCGCCACAAATTTATAAGAAAAATAAATAAAAAATATTTATAATAATTAATAAAATAAAATAATAATAATTATACAATGATAAAATAAAGTTAAAAGTATTAAAATAGATTTTTCTATAGGAAATAGATCAAAATTAAAAATAAACAAAATTTATGAAACAAAATGAATGAGTAAATATGCATGAAATAAAATAAAATAATTAATTTATGTTTTGTCGAGCGGGTTCGGGGCGGGGACGGGGTGGGTATCGACATCCCCGAACCCAAACTCGTCCCCGGTCAAAGCGGGTTTTCCCCGTCAAACTCGGGGCGGGGTCGGGTGGATACCCGCGGGGTCGAGTTATGTTGCCATGCCTACATAACAGGACATGAAACACATGAAGTCGGTTCTCACATAACTGGAACTAGTGTTCAATACAAAATCAGAAAGTCTGCGGAAGCGATTTACAACTTAATACAAGTACAAGTTGTACAATCGAATATCTATGACAAAGAGGGAAACCAAAATACATAGACATAACAAAATAGACGACAGCGTCTCCACGAAGCGGTTCCACGACCATTGCTCCTGCACATCCAACTTCTACCTGTAACACTGAAAAACAACAACATGGATTGGGTGAGACAACTTGTCTCAGTGAGTTCTATCGCGACCTCTTACTAACTCTCGCGGTTCAGTTATTCTTGATTCATTATTCTTGATTCATGAGTTCGTAGTCTTTAATTCGACTACGTGGAACATACAACGTGTACTCGTGGCCCTTCTAAGCGACACACAAGGCACACAATGACAGTGATTCTTAGCATATCACCGGTGACTTTATTTGAAAGCACCGGCAAACCCGGTCCCCGGCCATTTCTACTACCAAGGGACAAACAATGACGGGGCCTAAGGTCATAAGGAATCATGACTTCCTCGCCCTTAGTACACTAATATTGAAAACTAGGGTCGTCACCCTAACATGGTGTATAATATAAATACATTGACGTGAACATGAATTTACATAACATAACGTGGCATAACATAACATTGCCTAATGTGATCATGTTTTGTCCTTATCATTAGCATTAGGTGATCTAGTTACTAACTTAATCTTATAATTAAGTGATCTCACATGGCTTACTAAGGCTTACTAACCTAACTTATCACGATGCTAAACCAGTCAGTCCAGCACAATACATCAATCACATTAAGAAATATCCATGGCATAAGCTTATCTCAATCACAATCATAGCATGACAATCCAATCCATAACACATTCCATGTACCCGCATTGGGCCGTTTACAAAACCGTGGACCGCAAGGGTCGTTAATAAAACCGTGGACCGCAAGGGCCGTTAATAAAACCGTGGACCGCAAGGGTCGTTAATAAAACCGTGGACCGCAAGGGTCGTTAATAAAAACGTGGACCGCAAGGGTCGTTAATAAAAATAGCGTGAACGTGACAATGATCCAAACACAAGTAGTTCCCATGATCTACGGTTATATTATTATTGTATAACATTGGGAAGGGATTAGGATGGGTTTGGAATCAATTAGGAAGGCTTTGAACACATTTTGAAAATGTTGACAGAAGCATACGCACGACCCGTGCTTGATGGCGCACGGTCCGTGCGCGAAATCAACACTCAGCAATCCTGTGAACCAGAAGGCAACGCACGACCCGTGCGCTGGGCGCACGGTCCGTGCCTGTCTCACAGACTTGCTGTAATGCCATTTCGAGCCCTTTTTCGAATCCGTTTCGTGTCCAAACTCCGTTTCGATCGATACCTAACTCATCAACCTTCAGAAAGATAACATTATCCAGCCAAACAATCCACATATCAATAAATCAATCACAACAACAATCAAAGTCTCAATCAATCAATCATGCAATTCAATCATTCAAGCGACATTTTCGCAAAACAGTTTTTAACGATGATTTTCACAAAACGAAAGACCGACTCAGAAAGCATGACCAATATTCTAAAATTAATTCCCTAGTGAGTATAGAACTCACCTATAGCGATGAGAATCGCGCACAACACCGATACTTTGACTGAAATTCCACGGACCAAGAGCACACGATCTTGCTCACAACACGAACTCAACGGCCGAACCGTTCGAACAGCAACTCAGACTCGAACCCAGCAACCTACGCAAGATCCCAGTCACTGAAATTCTTCCCCAACCCACATGCAACTCTTCTAACCACTTCCAAAGCACTAAGGAAACCCAACTATGTCATGAAGCCTCTATAGTTTCATCAATGCAGGTGTAGGTCGATTTGGTGATTTGGTGGAGGAAGGGAGAGATGATGATGAATCTGGTATCATTTGGAACAGGAGGAAGTAAGGGTTACCATGGTGGAGCAAGAACACACATGCACTCAAGATCTCTTCCCCTCTCCTCTCTCCTCTCCTTTCGCGACTCTCCTCCTTTCTCCCCTCTCAAACCTCTCTGTTTTCAGTTTCTGGAAAATGAAGACAATGGGGGTGCTGTGTGTGAATTGGGTTCAGCTGGGTATACTTAAATGGTGGGGGAATTTACCATCCTACCCTTCAGCTATTTATCCACTTATTCTAATTATCACTTATCTTAATGAAAATAAACTAACTTATCAATTTCTGAAAATGTGCAAGATGAAGTGTGTCTATCTAACTTGGTCCAGCTGAGTGGGGTACATATAAAGGGGCATGGTAAAAGACAAAACTACCCCTTACTTAAACATTTCATTCCCTATGACTCCTTCAGCTCTAATAACTCAACTTGATGTAATTAACTTTAAATAAACACACATTTCGCATAATTATCAATTAAATAGATACCAATTCGATTCAATTTATTTAAAACACCTCATATATCATAAATACTAAGAATAATTAATTATGATACCGAACTATCGGATTGGATAAATACTTAGCTCGTGACCACTAATCCAACCTTGACCGACGAAGCTTCGGAAAATTAGGGGATGTTACATTAGGTGCTGCAGCAATAAGATGTTATTCTCTCGAATACTTCACACTAGGTTTCCTTGCGAGAGTTTATCTCTAAACCCTAAAGAAGTACCTCCTAGGCTGCTTGAGCACCGGCAGTATTCACCTTATGGGTTATGCCCTCCTATCTCTAGGGTTAAGCAAGGAACATCAAGATCTCTCGTTAATGTTCACTACTCATATTACCTTGTGATTACCTTGTGAGATTAATTTACAAACCATCTCTGAATTTATAAATGCTATTTAGAATAGGCGGACCATTCCTACTCTAAAATGGAAATATTTTCACACACAAGATAAAATGCATAACATTGAACATACTTCATTAATCACATAGTAGTTTAGCTACATCAGATCCAGCATCTCGATCAACTATGAGTATTTAGCTCATATTGAACTTGCAAAACATGGAAAATAACTTAAACAAAATAGTAGAAGTCATATTACAAATTTCAAGGTAAGAAATGATACTACGAAGAGAGAACAGTAGGAGAGCTCCAAGGATGACAATGGAGGACTGATCCAGCTCGTCCAGGTAGAATCCACCGAGAAAAATGTAACTTCAGTGATGCTGCAGCAATAGTCTCAGCAATAGAAGTGTTTGGTAGTGAAGGGTGAGCTTTTGCACGCAAGAGGAGCTATCTCTAAACTTCCCCTGACGGCAGAGCATCCTAATGAAGAAAGGGAAACGTCCTTATATAGTGTCTCCTTGCACACAACCCTAAAATGATGTCCTTTTTGGGAAAATGCTGCCTAGGTTAGAGGGCAATTGTGGGAAACCCACATTAGGTCATATCTTTCCGTGCCATACAGCTCTGACACCTGTCCTTGCCTTGATTTCCGTGTTTTCCGCACTCCCCTTGAGCTTTCTCTCTCATCTTCCGCATTTCCACTATTGCGCACGCACCTACTGCTGCAGCACTGACACTAAACATAATTAAATGCATTAAGGGCATCAAAATGCCCAATTAAAACCAAATCATTCCTGCACCAATATTTCTAACCAAAGCACTTATTTACACACTAATTAACACAACAAGTTTATTAAATCTCCTAAAATCAAGCTTAGAGAGCAAGTAATAACCATCATAAAAGATGGTTATCACTATGCCTTCTCACTAGGATCAGGATTTTTCTCATGGGGATCTAAGAAGCAAGCAACAGTTGCGCAATCAACAGCAGAGGCTGAGTACGTGGCAGCAGCTGAAGCAACAAGTCAAGCTATATGGCTTCGGAGAAGACTTGAATACATGGGTGAACAAGATCTCCCTACTACAATCTACTGCGGCAACAAGTCAGCTATAGTAATAGCAAAGAATCCGGTTCATCATCATCGAACAAAGCACATTTCAATAAAATATCACTTTATTAGAGAAGCAGAGACAACTAAGTAGATTCATCTCGAGTACTGCACAACAGAAGATCAAGTTGCAGATATATTTACGAAGGCATTACCAAGAGTCAAGTTTGAGGAACTAAGAACAAAGCTTGGAGTTTTCGAAGTTTGCATCAAGGAGGAGTGTTAAAGAAGTGATGCAAATTTCTAGATTTCTCTATTGAAGTCTAGATCAAAGATATTCTAGAAATTACCATTACATGTACTAAGTAAAAGAATCTAAAATATTCTATGTAAATATCAAAAGAGAAAAACCTAGAAGCTACAAGTACAATATAAATCTAGAATATATTAGAGATGCTAATCATGTAGAATTATCTAGAACCATCCTCAAGCACCTATAAATAGGCAAGCTTGGGAGCATTTGTAATCAAGTCATTTGTGACCAATTTGAGAGAAATACAACTATTCCTTTGCTCCAAACATCACACTACTAATTAACTACTATCATCTTCCAACTATCAACTAAAGCCTTCTCTACTATCCAACTATTTACTAAACAAGCATTAGTACCTCAAATATTAACAGTAATAGTCAGTTGCTGAAACTCTTGTATAAGATTGGAAATCAATGAATGAGTTGGTTAGTTGTTGCCATTCCAATTTATTCTGTTGTTAATAGTTGGCATCAGAGCTCCAAATGGGGCCTGAAGAAAGATTCGTGCTCTTGAAGCAAAACAGAGAGAGAAAGGCGTTTTTGAGCGAAATCAGAGGAAGAAGAGCGTGCAACAATGGCGGAAAATGGAGCAAACTACATGCAACCCTCAGTACCTAAGTTCGATGGACACTACAGTCATTAGTCCATGTTAATGGAGAACCTTCTCCGCTCCAAGGAATATTGGAATCTTGTGGAGAATGGAGTGTACGTGCCACCCGCAAACGCGACACCGGAGCAAACAAATATGGGAGATGAAAGCAAATTGAAGGATCTTAAAGCAAAAAATTATCTCTTCCAAGCGATTGATCGAAGCATCTTGGAAATGATTCTCGCCAAAGATTCATCGAAGGAGATCTGGGACTCTATATGAAGAAGAAGTACGAGGGCTCTTCGAAGGTAAAGAGGGCCCAATTGCAAGCCTCGCGAAGGGAATTCGAGTTGCTTGGCATGAAAGAGGGAGAAACAATTGACGAGTACTTCTCAAAGACTCTTGCGATTGTTAACCAAATGAAAATGTACGGGAAAATGATGGAACAAGCAACTGTGGTGGGGAAAATTCTTAGATCGTTAACCCAAAGGTTCAACTACGTCTTTTGCTCGATAGAGAATTCTAACGATGTAACGAAACTCAGCGTCGACGAACTTTAGAGTAGCCTGCTTGTTGAAGAACAGAGGGTGAAGGGCCAGAAGGAAGAGGAACAAGTTTTGAAGGTCACAAATACAAATGCGGGAAGAGGAGGAAACAGAGGAAGAGGTCGATTCAGTGCTCGAGGAGGAAGAGGTGGTAGACAAAATTATTGGAGCAAAGATACAGTGGAATGTTACCAGAATACAATACTAATAATATCTTATTTAGCTACTCCAACTAACTTTATTTGTCTAATGAGATAAAAAGAACAATAACAAGTTCATTAGTTTAATTAGTTTCATTTGACTAAAAAAAATCTACTATTTCACAAACAAATATGGTGATTTTTGTAAACTTGGTGATTTTAGTCTTTTTTTTACTTTGATAATTTTGGTTCCCATTTTTCTTAATTTCGCAGCTTTTTTTTCCTCAGAATCATATATTGCACTTTTGGTCCTCAAAAATCTTGAATTTTCGAAAAATAAGGGAATAAAATTGCACAATTCATGATTTTTAGCAACCAAAAGTGCAATGAAAAATCACAAAGACCAAAATTACCAAATTAGAAGAGCAAAATATGTTTAATTGGTATACACCATCCTGTAAAAACTTTTTAGGGTAGGTGAGATAAAGTCAAACATTTTTTATGATATGTTGTTTCGTTGATTGACATAAAAAAAATTCTACACGACGCTATATATTAATTGTTAAATTAAATTCTACACGACGTTTGCTTATCTAAAAAAAACATGCCTCTCTCGTTTGTGATAGACGTTGTCTTCATTGTCAAGCCTTTTTTGATATGTAGCCCCAAATACTGCATACACCCCTGTTACGAATCTCTTAGCACTCAACTGCAATGCTCTTGTCAATTCTAATATAGTTGTTCTGTACCTAGCAGTATTTTGGTCGGCTGCTGTTGGTAGGTCTCTTGCTGCCTTGGCAGGAGGTCAGTGACCGCCCAGGGGGGTACCTGCAAAGCCACTCCGACGCTCAAGTCAGTATGAGAATAAGCTAGTGAATTTGCAAGGGAAGAGTGTGTACCTCGTAAATGGTTATGCGAGCCAGTATTTATAGGATATCGTGCCCGTTTGTAGGTCGTCAGATCAGCGGAATTGATCTTAACCGTCCAAGCGTGATTGGGCTTGTATGTTGTGGATATGGGCCAAAGTGATTGGGCCAATCCATATCCATTGCTAAATGCACCACCTGGTTTTGCTAAATGGACCTCTTGGTCCAGTCCAGAACAGTTGCCCCCCAAGCCGAGATTATTCCGGAGGATGGTCTTGGCTTGAAGGACTTTCGTCGGTCTACCAGATGTGTGAAGTCGCGTGGGACACTTCCTTTGTCACAACCGTGTTTTATCATTTTCACTCTCTAGAGTAGAAAAGAGAAATTTTTTCTTTGCCGTAATGCGTTACTCTGTCTGTCTTGTCGGGTAGGGGCAATGGGGCGGCGCGGGGAGTACTCCCCCGCTCCCCGTCCCCGCCTCCCAAGTTGTCCCCCGTCCCATCCCCGATCCCCGCTTCGGGGAGTTTTCCTCCTCCATCCCCATCCCCACGGTCCCCGCGGGGAATCCGAAAATTTATTAAAAATTTTAAAAAATATAAATTAAAATATAATAAAGTTGAATAGATATATAAAAGTAAGACTAAAAAACAAAACTTTAACATTTTAATACAAAAAGTATAAAAGTTACTCTTACTTTTATATTTTAATATTTAAAAAGTATAAAAATTAGAACAATTAAATATTTTAAATTAGAAACATGTATAAAAAGACTAAAAAATTAATACTTATAGTATAATATACATCTATAATAAAAATATTTATGTAATATATTTCGGGGCGGGGGGTATGAACCCCGTCCCCATCCCCACTTTGACTGCGGGGAGATTTTCTCCCCCGTCCCCGTCCCCACGGGGAAAATTCCTCGCCCACGGGGCCCAGAACAGGGCAATCCCCGCGGGGATCCCCACTTACGAGTAGAAATTGCCATCCCTATTGTCGGGTCGTACAAGATCACTTCGTGAGAAATTTTTTCTTTGCCGTAATGCGTTACTCAGTCTGTCTTGTCGGGTCGTACAAGATCACTTCGTTGCGACCATGACTCGGGCCTCCTATGGGGTAATCCTTGTGCCAAGCGTCAAGCTAGGATGCTGTATCCTGATGTTGGCGCCCTCCCGGGCGCCTTGTGTCAAGTGCTACGTTCTGCTGTTGGGGTCCTCCTGGGCGCCTATGCCTGTTCGGTGCGTGCGTACGCTGGGTGTCTCCTCGTGGAGCAGGATTTTGCGAGACAAGGTTGGGTGCCCTCATGGGTGCCTTGGACGCCTCGTTGCACAGTGCTGGCTGCCCCCTTGCGAAGGACTTGCTTCCAGACCACCTCCTGTCTGGCGCCCTCGTGCCATGCGCCATCAAGCCAGACACCCTCTTCCAGGCGCCCTCCTGCCAGGCGCCCTCATGGGCGCTTCCTGCTTCTGTATTGGTGCCCTGCCAGGCGCCCTTATGGGCGCTGCCTTGGTGCTTGACGCCCTGCCAGGCGCCCTCATGGGCGCTGGTTGCTTCCTTGCCAGGCGCCCTCCTTGCCAAGCGCCCTCCTGCCAGGCGCCCTCTTTGCCAGGCGCCCTCTTGCCAGGTGCCCTTCTGGGTGCCGGCTTGTGTGGATGAGTGCTTGGCACTCTGTTTTATTTTTGTTGCTCATCCCGTCTCTTAGCCTGTTTTTCTTCTTGATGAAATTTTAGGGCTCGCTTGGTGCCGAGGGAATTGCTTCTTCTGTCCTTTCCATTATCTGTTTGATATTTCCATGATCTTTCAATTTTACCATGAGGTTCCAGAGGGGAGGATTGTCAAACACCACCCCAACGGGGTTGACTTCGATGTCATTGCCCCCTGATTTTTTATGTCACATTTTGAAACATCCAGGCTTCCTCTTTATCTAACTTGTTTCTTATGATTATAATTGGCACACGTTGGATGGCCTCGGGCACACGTTCTTGCCTTGCACACCTGAATATACAATTTCATATCGCTTCGTGGCAAAGAGCTGTGTTTTGAAGTTGGCGCCTTCGTGGGCGCCTTGTGCCATGCCTCCCGATGTTGGCACCCTCTTGGGCGTCTTGTGTCAAGGTGTAAAGTCCTGATGTTGGCGCCCTCTTAGGCGCCTTCCTGGTCTCAGGCGCAAGTCATTGCCTTGCACATCTGTATGTATGATCTCATACCTCATCGTGGCAGGTTTATTCTGGAGGCAGTTTGTCAGAGGGGTCTGAATCTAACTTGCCCATCAAAGGTTGCAATATGTCGCTTCGTGCCCCGTGGCAAAGTTAACTCCGGGGGCAGTTTATCTGAACTCGGTCTGAATTTAACTCGCCCATCAGAGGTTGCGACCATTTTCGAAGTCGCTTCGTGCCTCGTGGCAAAGTTAACACCTTGTGGTGACTCTAGGGGCAGTTTATCATAATCGATCCGAATTTAACTCGTCCATCAGAGGTTGCGACCATTTTCGAAGCCGCTTCGTGCCTCGTGGCAAAGTTAACACCTCGTGGTGACTCTGGGTGCAGTTTATCAGAATCGATCCGAATTTAACTCGTCCATCAGAGGTTGCGATATGTCGCTTCGTGCCCGGAGCAAAGTTAACTCCGGGGGCAGTTTATCAGAACTCGGTCTGAATTTAACTCGCCCATCAGAGGTTGCGACACGTTTAAAGTCGTTTCGCGCTTCGTGGAAAAGTTCGATATTGACCTGCGTCGGTCGGGGGATCTCCTCGATGGCGATCCCCGGTGGTGCCTCTGGTGGATATTGACCTGGTTCTACCGTTGCCCCCCAAGTCGAGATTACCCCGGGGGATGGTCTTGGCTTGACGTTGTCGTTTAGGATGCCCTCGTAGGTTAGGTTGCTCTTACGGCTCGTGCCGTCGTCGGGTCTGCTAATTTTGTCAGAGGATCACAGCAATTATCCTGCTCGTCTATTGATATTTTTTGCTGACTTGCCTTGATCGAGGTGATTGATGGTGAGTATTGTAACACCCTAAAATTATTTAATTAATTTATTTAATTAAGTAATTGGGGATTTAAATTAAATTATTTGATGTAATTTAATTAATCAGAATTTATACTATTATGTGTAGGAAGTATTAGAAAGTGGAGGTGCCAAACCAAATGGACTTGGGCCTAAGTGAGAAGCCCAAGCCCATTATTCTTGTCATATGCGAAGTGGCTAGGCTAGTTGGAGGCTAGGGTTTTGTGTGCAATTCGCAAATTGGAGAGCTAGAGAGTGAAGGAGAGAGCGCCGTAAGGAGAGGAGAAGAAGAGGAGAGAAGTCGCACCCAAGGAAGAGCAAGGAAACGTGATTTTGTTGCTGTGGTCCTGTACGTGACTATCTCCGGAGCCTCCGTTCTTCAATTTCGAGGTTAGGGGAGCTCTATCATTCTATCTAATAATTCATATGATGGGTTCTAGATCTAGGGTTTGTATTAGAACCGTATGTTTCTTGATGTTCTTGATATTCTTGGTTGCCATGATGATGATCTTTATATATATGTTTATGTGTTGCCATATGCGAATTGACTTGGTGATTGAACCTTGAGATAGTGCGAATTTCATATGTGTTTGGATGATTTTGACATTTGTGTGTTCATGGACTTATGATGGGTATGTTGGGATGATTGTGATTTTTCGCATTTTGGATGAATGGGTGTATAGGCGCTTAGGTGCCAAAGTGATGATGATGTTAGTGCTTCAAAGAATTTTATCAATTGATTAAATTAAGCGTTATTTCGGGTGTTGAAAATTATAAGGTTTTATGAGTTAAATTGCTAAAAATCAGTTTTTAGTGTTTTGAAAAATTGCTGGAAAAATGGTGAATTTCAGTTTTAGTGTTGAAAAAATTGTTGGACAAAATTCTGGGTGTGCTGCTGTTCTTCTGGGCGCTGAGCGCCTGTGCTGGGCGCTGGGCGCCTGATGTTGTGTTGTGCTGTGCGTGTGTGCGCGCCTGGGCACTGGGCGCCTGTGGCGTGCGTGTTGCCTGCGTGTTGCGCGTTGTTGCGCCTGGGCGCTAGGCGCCCGTGTCCGTGTTGTGTTGCGCTGTGTGGCGCGCTGTTGCTCCTGGGCGCATGGCGCCCGTGTTGTGTTGCGTTGTTGTTGCCTGGGCGCTGGGCGCCTGTGCACTTGTTGCCTGGTTGCCTGGGCACCTAAGGCGCCTGTTCCCAGGATGTTGCCTAATTTTTCCCAAAATTATTTTTATCATAACTTTTGACTCAGACGTCCGTTTTGAACGATTCAAAAAGTGTCGTGAAGCTCTTTACGTTGTCCATCTATGGGTCTAATTTTTTTTAAAAAGAAAAATTGTTATTTTCTGATTGTTTGTGGGAGCCCAAGTGGCCGTCCCCGGTGATCTTCCCCGTGACATTGAAAAATGATATGAAGCTCTTTAAAAATCCCTTTTGGTGTATAAACAACAGTTTTAGCAAAGCAATGTCAAAAATGATGATTTTGACGATGATGCCTTCGGGGCTAGTTAAAGGACTGTTTCGCCCTTAGTGGCTATTATTATTATTTATGACGTGTAAAAGACTGTTTTGCCCCTAGTGGCCAAAGTTGTAGATAATGATGTGTAAATGACGAGGATGCCCTTGGTGGTTAGTCAAATGACGTTTTTGCCCTCAGTGGCTATTGTTGGAGTTGATTGATGTTTATGTGTAAGAGACGATGAAAAATCAGTGACGTTTGGGGCCCGAAGGGCTAAGTGATGTTAAGGTCTAAATGGCCAAGTGACGTTGTGTGATGATTATGAATTTGACAGGTGCTGTGCTCCGTGCGAGCAAACCGGTAAGTGACGGGTCACATTGTTGACTATGATCTGAGTAATTGTGTGATTGTGTGTTGTGAGTGGTGCATGTCATAGTGTCTCATGCCCATATGCATAAAACCAGTGACGTTTTGAGGCCTGAGTGGCTAAGTGATGATGAGGCCTGAGTGGCTAAGCGACGTTTTGTAAAAAGGTACCTTCATGCATATACCCGCGAGTGGGTTGCATTTCATAAATTTACATGACATGAGATGAGTGATCGTAAATGATGTGAATGATGACTGTGATGTGGATGTTTAGTGTATTGGATGCTGATTGCTCTAGTGCGTAGCCTATGATTAGTCCTTATCATATTTTCTATTATATAGACTGAAATGATGCTCACCCTTTCCTGTTTGAATGTTACCCCCGTGTTGGTAACGTGCAGGTGATTCCCAGTGAAGGTCTTAGCTTCACTTTTTGAGTCGAGTCGTCATGCTCTGATACGTAGCACTCAGGGGGGAAAACGAACTCGGCATTTATTAATGATTTTTGGTTGTCATGTCCATGTGGACTATTTGGTTATGTTTTACTATTTTCCGCTGCGTAGTTGGTTTTGTTATGTTGAGTTTTATAAGCGACGTTAAATGAGGCTTGAGATTTTTATGTGGACGTGCTACGTGGATGAATGATTATTGAGTTAAACTATTTTTTGAAATTGATAAACGACGTTTTGTTTGAAGTATGTGTAACATTCCTTATGAACGAAATTCTTAAACTCTGATTTTCATAAACGAAGTATCGGGTAGAAAGGGGTGTTACAAGTATGGGCGAGCAACACCGCATTTTCTTTTCCTCTTGGCCGAGTACATTGCACCTAGGGGCGAGCATAGGAGAGTGTGAGGGAGAGCGGAGGAGAGTGTGAGGGCGAGCAGAATGACACCATCACTTCACGCGTTACTTTATTTCCTCTCACGCTCATGCATCATTTGATTTTCTCCTGTGCTCGTGCACTATGTTATTTGCTCACGTGCTCGTGCACTATTTTATTTTCTCAGGAGCTCGTGCACTATGTTTTTTTTTCATACGTGCTCGTGCACTAGGTTGTTGCTCACGTGCTCGTGCACTATGTATTTTTGCTCACATGCTCGTGCACTCTTTTATTTCCTTTCATGCTCATGCACTCACATGCTCATGCATTCTTTAATTTTCGTACATGCTCATGCACTCTTTTATTTTCTTACGTGCTCATGCACTCACATGCTCATGCATCCTTTAATTTTCTTACGTGTCACGCTGGCTGCTTACGTAACAGGATTTAGGGCCCAGGGGTGCTGGCTTGCCATGATACCGTCAGCTTGTTTCCCTTCCTGGGTGCGGTGACGTATGAATTGGATTTCTAGCTGAACATGAGAATTGTAGCTCTTCTTCTTAGCTTTCCAACGCATGCTTACACGCCTCAATCGGATAAACACAGATGAAGTTATGGCCTGCAGACTAGACATCACCCTTGTAGGTGGGTATCTCTGGTGTCTGTGACCTCATGGTCTCGTCATTTGCTTGACTTCCGCGCCTTTCTTAGCGCTTGCTACCCAAGACATCGTGGTCTCATACCTTGGATCTCCGCCGGGTGGGTGCCATGATCTTGGCTGCTTTGCTTTAGGAAGATGAGCGCACCATGACACCCTTGACTCCCACACTTGGAGAGATGATCTTGGCTTTAGGTTAATGTTGAGGTTGCCCCCTACGATCCAGGCAGTCCCTCCCTGCATGGTATGTTGGGTCTCAGACTTGTCTCACTCCATTCCTGCCTATGGAGTTGGACCTTTTTTCTTTCTTGATATTCTGCTTTTGTGCTCAAACAAAAAAAATTCATAACTAGGCCTAGCCTTAGGCTCGAGTCCTGATGCTCTGCTCCTTATTCGGAGTCGTGAGTTTCATCCTCTTCTTCATTCACGTATTGGGCGAGCTTCCCTTCTTCAATGTCATCCCTGGGGGTGCTGCATTTGTTGGTACTTTGCCCATAACAAGTCAGATCAGTGTTCATGCTGCCAACCTTGGCCTCCTCTTGGTAGGCCATGTTGTCTTCTTCATAGTCCATGTACTTTTGATGTCTGCGTCGGTCGGGGGATCTCCTCGATGGCGATCCCCGGTGGTGCCTCCGGTGGGTGTCGACCCGGTTCCTTGACCTCTCTCGAGTATGCGCGTGAGGAGGTCCTGGAGCGGGAGTCGTGAGGCTGGTAGGTATCATCCGGAGGGGATGGAGGGGTCCCTTAGAGGTGAGCCTGATCCTCCATGAGGTGGAGAACGATGGTGTCTCGAAGTCACCGTTGTTGGAGGAAGGGTTCCCCTGCCAGGCGCCCTCATGGGCGCTGTCTGATGCTGCCGTGGCGCCCTCATGGGCGCTGCCTGATGTTGCCATGGCGCCCTCATGGGTGTCAGGCGCCCTCATGGGCGCTGTCTGATGTTGCCATGGCGTCATGGACGCTGTCTGATGCTTCCCTGGCGCCCTACCAGGCACCCTCCTGGGTGACGGGTTGGTCATGTCCTTAACACTCTGCTGGTCTTCCTGATGCAGCATAGCTTGAGTGCGATTGGCCAGGAGATCCAAAAGCTGACTCACATTCGAAGGCTGGGCAGGCTGACTAGTACCCTCGTCAGGTAGAGTTACGGCGTTGCCTTCCGGAGTATCCTCTGGTCGGGATGCCGGTACGGCAATGCTTTGAATCCGGGGTCTGCCTCTAGGAGCCATGGAGTAGCAAGAGAAAAGTTCGAGTAGTGATGATGTGAAAGATAGATATCTCCCACTGTGGTTGCCAATGTTCTGTACCTAGCAGTATTTTGGTCGACTGCTGTTGGTAGGTCTCTTGCTGCCCTGGCAGGAGGTCAGTGAGCGCCCGGGGGGTACTTGCAAAGCCACTCCGACGCTCAAGTCAGTATGAGAATAAGGTAGTGAATTTGCAAGGGAAGAGTGTGTACCTCGTAAATGGCTATGCGAGCCGGTATTTATACGATATCATGCCCGTTTGTAGGTCGTCGGATCAGTGGAATTGATCTTAACCGTCCAAGCGTGATTGGGCTTGTATGTTGTGGATATGGGCCAAAGTGATTGGGCCAATCCATATCCATTGCTAAATGCACCCCCTGGTTTTGCTAAATGGACCTCTTGGTCCAGTCCAGAACAATAGTCATCTACATTATCAGCAGAGTAGACACTCCATAAGACAGACATTATCTGTTGAAAATCATTGAGCCTCTAGAAGCTTCCCATTAATGTCCATCATTTCTTTCGAATTGTTCTCATCTCTCTCAAACTGTGTTGTTCCATCTCTTCAAGACCAATCTCACGGTCATCTATCGCAGCCCTCCATTAAAAGTGTTATGGACTGAGCCATTAGACCC
The DNA here is from genome assembly GCA_039519185.1 of Astragalus membranaceus. Taxonomy (NCBI): domain Eukaryota; kingdom Viridiplantae; phylum Streptophyta; class Magnoliopsida; order Fabales; family Fabaceae; genus Astragalus; species Astragalus membranaceus. The sequence continues at coordinate 40,121,988 of CM076849.1, read as the reverse complement.
ACTCCAGCAATTGGACATGGATAAGCCCAATAACTTTGGTTCATATTCACAACAAATAAGTCCATTTGTGACTATCATGTCTCAACGGCTCAGATTCACCCGATCAATCCAATGGCTCAGAGTCAACACAGATCCCTATAAATACTGGCACACATTGCCAAAAATAGGTACATTCTGATTCCTGCTACACTCTTCTATTCTCAATACTGACTTGAGCTTCGGAGTGGCATCGCAGGTACCCCACCCAGGATCACTCTGAGGCCCAACCTAGTGAAGCAGGAGCTCTACCTATTACTATCCCGGTCCTACCGAGATAAAGTAAAGGTACAGAACAAAAGGCAGCAAAATTTATTAGTTTTTTTTATGTGTAAATAACTTCAAAAGGACGTGTATCATGAAAACAAGGGAATACAAGTTGTTTTTGGTACTTAGACATTTCAATTTTGCTGTGATGAATGCCAACCGCAGCCCTACACAGATCAATATTTATCTTAGCTTTATTCCTTTTTCTTTATCTTTATTCTTTATTCTTTTCAGACTTATTCGACTGGGACACCAATCACAAATTTGAATGGAATGTGCACAACTTTCATCATGCACACTGGTTCAAGGGAATAAAAGCTCAGAGTCTATCTTGTTCCTATCTATTACATTTATCATTACCGTTAGGTTTTATTAAAATTTTGTCTCAAATTTTTATCCAATTTTGAGTATATATATATATATATCCATTTCTTTTACAAAGCTGTCCTTCAACACTTTCAATAGGCAACTTGGGAATTGCTGCATGCTTAGCTTCTCAATTGCATTATTGCTTGTATTTTTTTTGGAGAATAATATTCTGAACCAAGTTGCTCATGATTCTCATATATTATTTACCACCATAACAATAACATAATCATTGATCATACTTAGGAGCTTTCATTTTCTTCATTCAAATAGCATAAAAAAGAGAGGCTAGAGTAGTTTGATGTTGAACACATTAGAGGGCATGAATGCATGGTCACCTTAATGACCCTACTTTATTGTTATAATTTAATACTATGAATGATACATGAGATGAATGTATAACCACCCATAAATTGAAATGACCCTACTCAAAATATTATTTAATGTTTTTAATCACCTACCTTTGAATTGTATGATAAGCACAGTGATTTGAAGCTGTCGGCAAGTCATGCTGCTATCAGAACCAAATCTTCAATTATCACAAACTATCATATCACTTTTTTTACTATTCAAGCATTTGTCCTTTTTTATTCAACATTTTCATTTGTTTGAGTATCTCAGTTAATGAAACAGATATCAAGCAGATGACACATTCATGCAGATATTTAAAGAATCCAATTCTGATGATGTAAACAAATTACACAGATTATCTGTCTAATTGTGGAGGTACCATTGTATTATTAATCAAATAAGACAAATAAGGGACAAAAACAAAGTTTGGCCTATTAGCCTAGAACTATGGAGTCCAATTACCTTGGCCCACGACAAGAAAGTATCAAGAACTATAATGCCATGGAAAAATGCATCATGAAAAGAATGTGGACCACATACATCTTTTTGAATTCTTATCTGACATGGTGGACTATAAAAAATTAAAAATAAAAACATTTGGATATAAACAACAAATCAGAAATTAACTATGTTGACTTGACTCCTCAATTGATACGCAACTAAACATCAATTCCATCCCAAAACTTACACCTCTCCTACTTCGTCTCTTTTAATAAATGGTCCTTAATGCTATATATGTCACACCCAGCACGTCAGTCCTTGCTGTTATATTGACAAAACCTCAAGGACTAACGAGACGGATTTGACAAAATATCTGGGAGTAACCGATAGATATAACAAATGTTAGAGAATACTTATTATTTTCATTTGCTTGAGGTAAGGGGTAAGAGAAAATGTGTAAGTTCAAAGGGAAAAAATGTCAATAACAATGTTGCTATTCCCTAAATTGCTTGCATGGCAGAATTATTTTTTTTTTACACAAAGATACTTATAGTTCATTTCATTCATAATAATAGTCTCAATACAGGTTGGACTGAAATCAAAAACCTAGGAGCTAGCATACATTTTCGATGCCCTTGTAAGAGTGTGAGCAACGGAATGAGCTTGCCTCCTAATATAGCTAATCCTATAGTTTTGTAATCTAGAAAGTAGAGTATTACAAGATAATAATATAGAGCCATATAAGTCAGACCATATAAGTCATCCCCACTTGTATGATATTGGTGTGAGGTACTTTCATGCTAGCAGTACCTGCTCTACAGTTCTTCCTAAGAAATGCATAGAAATAATTTATGAACAATTTCTTAAAGAACAAAGAGTTCTTCTTTGCCCTCACATCCCCATGTCCAAGCAAGTAAGTGCATTCGATGCTGTTGCTTCTTTAAGTAATGATAGCTCATATTCAAAACTTGATGGTATTTCTGATTCAACTTCCTGAGATATACAAGCTACAACTTCTTCACAATATTGACCATACATCACTGGATCCAAGATCAAGCATCAAGTCTAATGACATCTTTTCACTAACTTCACTTCTGTATTTTAGTACACTGCCATAGTTCCATGTGTACATTATTAAGACGAAAAACGATGCAAAGAGTTTTGCTAGGACAGAAGAGATGTAAATGAATTCCACTGATCCAAATATTAGTGAGTAAGAAATTACCAAAAATAAGTTTGTTTGCCATTCTTTATGAGATACACTCGTCCTTTGTTTTGATGATAAATAAAAATGAAAAGAAAGGGAAATGACAAATGAGTTGAGTAAAAAAAACGAAGGGAGAATGAATGCATTTTTATAGGCTAAATTACCATTTTACTCCTTCACCGCTCTATATATAGGAATCGATAACTATTTACTTTTTTTTTTTAATATTGCATTAAAAAATTACTTTTGTTTCCAATTTTCTCTCTCCCACTATCAACAAAAATGATGTTAAAATGAGGAAATAAACAATAAAAAATAAAAAATATAAATAAGTGGGGTCATGTATGATATCTATATCTATATCTATCTATATCTATATATATAACATTTGAGAATGAATCTCATTTATTACTCTTCCATGTGTCATCTTCTGAGCATTTTGGCAATTAATATTCTTTTGTGATTAATGTTTGTTTTTTTACAATTTGTGTGATAAATGCTCCACATATTTTTTTGGACTCAAATATAACAAAATATCAACTAACTCTTTAATGCTATTATTCTTATTTAGTTCTACTTTTATAACTATGAGTCTTGCACATTCCCAATAAAATAAGGTTATGTTAGTAAAATTAGTTTACTGTTTTTATGAAATCAATAATATTAAACGAATATAACTAACGTTTTTAATATGTGTGAAATTCGATTTTTCTGCTTATAAATGGGTTTTTTTTAATTGAAGTTATAAATGAGTTTAGAGTAGTACACTACATGTACTACAAAGTGGCATAATTTAATTATACAATTGAAATGTGTCTAATGTATAACTTAATTGGACGTTTCACCTTGAGTAATTTTTCAACTGTTTAGCTAGAATTTATCTTTCAATCTATATCTATATATATAACATTTGAGAATGAATCTCATTAATTGCTATTCCATGTGTCACTTCTACAGCAATTTAGTCATTAATATCTTTTTTTGTAATTAATGTTTTACACATACTATGCATAATAAAGACTAAATAATATTTTTTTCTAATTTGATTTAATTATTTAATTATCAACACTCAAAGACGTTTTGATTAAGAGTTATTTAAGTATTTTTTCTAAAAAACAACTAATTAAAAAGTTATATTATATAAATTATTTTCATAATGAATATAAGTTAAATGACTAATTTAATTTTTATGTGGGGAGACGTTTATGAGTATTGCAATTAATCACTTATTTTTTTACAAAATTATAATGAATCACTTATTAAATCTCTTTCATGTATATTTGATCTATCTTATTTATTTTACTTTTCAAAATTAATAAAATTAGGTTTTATGAATTATTAAAAATACATTTTAGAATGTATCTTAAGGCCCAAATTCTTAGATGTTAGTCTCTTAGACATGCATCCCGTAATGCATAATAATAATAATAATAATAATAATAATAATAATAATAATAATAATAATAATAATAATAATAATAATAATATAATAATAATAATAATAATAATAATAATAATAATAATTTGGTACAATCACACATATGGTCATCATCAAAGAAAGCACGTGGAAAAACATAACTCTTTTTTCACTTAGAAACAAGTTAATGTGACGGACATACATGTAATTTAATATTCTACGTACTTTTTTATATTTGAAAATTCTAATATAATTTAATGTTTTCTCTCTCTGCATTAATTTTAGAAATAAATAAAAGACTTCTATTTCTTCTTTATAGCCAATTATGCTAATATCACATATTACAAATTAAAATTTTAAAAACTATGTTACATTCCAGAATTTTCAAGCTTCGTTAAAAAAATTCTTAAAAAAAATGTCACACTATTAGTGTCCCCGAATAATAAAATTCACGTTTTCTTTTCCCATTTTCTGAAATTTTAAATTTATGAGATAAACTCTGACCGAGTAAAAACATTTTTTTTGTTTTATTTTTGTCCTTGGTTGATACACTTAGAAATAATAAAGACATTTGGTTTTGTTTAGATTGGAAGACAATTTTTATTGAATAAGTCTATAATGGTAAAAGTAAGAAAAGATAGCGTGTATTTTAACTGTGTGAAAAAAAAAAGTTAACAACTATTTAGACAAACAAAGTTCAATTTTATTATATTTTTTAACATTTTTATTTAGACAAAAAAGTACTCTTGATGGAGCGAGTCTGGATCCCCTCCGTTAGGAGAGGAAATGACAATCTCCATTACTTTTGACATGCACATGACATGTGGTGGTAAACAAATCCCACGGCTCAGAACTATCCAAGTTATTCAATTTTTTTCTGAAAACAAACGTGGAAAAAATCTCTCGGTGTCATGTTCTTGAACTCATCTCTCTTGAATTCTAGGCAAGGCCACCCGCAGTCGCCATGCCTGCTTGAGTTCGGTCGCTGGTCCGTAAGGTCGCCATCGCTGCACTGCTTTGTCACCAAGTCTCTTTCGTGACGCCATCTTCATTGTTTCAATCCCCCTTTGATTTGCACTAAAATTAGATGTGGGTATTTCTGAATTTTGAAATATTTTCCAAATTTTGTTGTTATGTGATATAGCTAAAAAGCTTTCAATCTTCCCCATGATTTTTGTTATATTAGAGGTGGGGTTTTCCATATTTTGAAGCATCTTCTAGATACTTATTCAATGGACACTCATCTCCTAAAACATTTAATTCAATTTTAGAATATTCTAATTTAATGAGTAATAGAGAAAAGGGTAAAAGTTGGTGTGGATCAACTAACGAGCAATTCTGAATTGTGAAATTCTTTGAATTTCTTTTTGAGAATCTAACTAATTCATTAATTGCAAACATTGGAAACAAACTTCTAATGATGTTGGTCGTACAACTTCATGGTGTGAGAACGACAGACATGGAGGTGCAAGGACGGACGACAGGGTGTTTGAGGCACGATGGGGAAGTAGATGGTCTTGGGTAGAGGTCGGAGAAGATGAGACCTTTGACAACCCTGCGCTAATGAAATTGAAATGATTTATTTTAACTTTAATTTTAAATTTTTAATCTGATCCATTTAATTTGTTTACCACCACGTGTCATGTGCATGTCAAAAGTAATGCAGATTGCCATTTCCTCTCCTAATGGAGAGGAGACAGACTCTGATGGAGCCTATAAACTGAAATGACATTTTTTTAATGCACCTATCGATATAAAAAATACTAATCATTAGTCCAAAAATTAAATTAATAATCAATAAATATAATATAAAAACAAATATTAATATTGATTCTTTTTAAAGAGAGAAAAATTATATTAATTATGAGAAGAGAGAGATAACCCAACATTAATGACAAAAAGAGAGAGAAATTAAAATATTTTAAATTAAAAAATTCAATTTAAAAGGAAGTGTTGGGGTTTTTATTAACCGGAGAAGGCACTGTTGAAGAATTGGAAGAAATGTTATAAGTAACACATACAATAAAATGCAAATATATAATATAATATTACAATTTAAGTGGTGAAGAATTGGAAAAAATAAAATTAAAAGTTAAGGAGGTGGTTTATAGCCCCCCCCCCCCCCCCCCGACGCCACCATTTTTTATTTTTTTTTTGTAAAAACACTTACTACAAAGAGCAGCAACACGAAAAGATAATGGGCGAACGAGACGATGAAAGACATTACAACATCAAAGAGAGTGTATATGTAAGAGTGCCTGGGAGAGAGAAACGATGAAGAAGCCTTTTAACAAAAACTAAGAGAGTGCATATGTGAGAGTGAGAGTGCTTGAGTAGCATTATTCCCCCTAAGTTAGTCCCACATCAAATATGTATAGCTTTAGGAACGTGAGTGATTGTTATAAATAGAACATCAGAGGCTGCGCTTGAACTAAAATTGGTGCATTGGCCAGTTGCCATGTTTGGTCAGGATAAGTGGGGTCCATGGGCAACCATTTTTTTAAAAGGCAGTTTAAATTTTTTTTTCCTAAATTGTTTTAAACTGTTTGTTCTCCAGTTATAGCGATTTTTAATCGGCTCTTAATTCGGTTTTGAATCTGGTTTAAATGTTCAACGGTTTTGGGCCTCAACCGAACAGCTTCCCTCCCCGGTTCACGGTTCAACCGACCGGTCCGATTTTCTAAACCATGGTTTTTAGTCCAAATAGAAAGTGTATACATTGCTAACATACTACTACTGAAAAGCAAGTGTGAGTATGTTAGCATATGTCTGGTTTTTAGTCCAAATAGAAAGTGTATACATTGCTAACATATTACTACTAAAAAACAAGTGTGAGTATGTTAGCATGTGCCTTCTTTCGTTATACCTTCTTCACGTATAGTATCTCAATGGCAATATTATATGACCAGCTGTTAAATTTCGTTGCTGTAAAAATTAGCAAAATCATTTCTGATGAGTTTAGTTGGTTATCACTTATCAGCAGGATGATATGCAACTTGGGGAAGGAATTACTGTCAAGTTTATGAAATTGGAAGGTTGTTGCAGTAAATGATTGATTTATAAGGGTGTGGCTAATATTGCTTTGAAGACAAGGAGTCAAAGGTTATCTTGCTGAAATTCAAGTTACATTCGGGAGGGAGCTTTCGAATTTGATAATTCTCTATGGTGGTTGCTGCAATATCTGGTATAAAAGTTAGTAGGATGAATGGAAAACGATAGAGTTGCTGCGATAGGGTTGATATTGAGATATTCTTTGTTACAAGCACTACTCTCCAAGCATCGAGTATTTTTTTACTCAGTCTTGATTGGGAGGTAGGTGACTTAGTAGTGGATTGCCTTGACCAAATATATGATCTCACATGGCCGTGATATGATATGCTCATTAATATCGTCATATTCAAAGATAAAGTATGTGATGAAGAACTCTAATTAGCACAATATTTTTTTGGTCTACTTAGAAGAAATGACAAATAAACACCACACACACACACTACCACTGCTCACACCCGAGTTCAAATCCGGGAGCCGACGTTCCCATGTCACTGAAATTGCCAAGACAACCAACAGTGGGAGACAAATCACCACAATATGATATTGTGCTTAAAAATAACAAATTAATATTAAATTTTGATGGTTTAAATATTATTTTTCACTCACAAAAAATTGCATCATTTAGTTATACACGAGTTTTTCTATCAACGTACAAAATATAAATTATTTGACAACAATTTTCAATAGCATACCTATACCCGTGCATGGCACGGGTCAATTATTCTAGTATTAAACAATTGAGAATGCATCTCAATAAATGACATTACACATGTCATTTTCTCATGCATTTGCTAATTAATTTGCTTGCTTTAGGAAAGAATTTCATATTAAATAATTAATTTAATTTAAATATTCAAATTATGCAAATAATGAAATCCATCTAACACATATGGAAATAATTTTTGACATTCTAATTCACAATTAAACATTATCTTAACCTATCAAATTAGTTACAATTTTCGAATTTCAAGTGGCAAAGATTTCCCACCACAATGAAATGAAATTACTTCTATAAATTTTGGTCATTTCAATGAGTATTTCTAAGTGGTAATTTTTTGACCACATAAATAACGACAAGGGCTGAATATAATATTTTTAAGTGGTAATTTTTTGACCACGTAAATAATGAATCTTTTTGAATCACATATTATTGGCACGTTCTTACATATGCAATAGAGTGATATTCAATTTGCCCACAAAACCAAAGAAGCCTTTTTTTGACGTAAAAAAAAGTCCTTTTGATTTTTTGAATGAGAGAGAACAATGGTACTAAAAAATGTAAGGCTAAGCAAGTGGCGGCAACTCCGTAGTTGATACCACCCGTCTCATTCTATAATCCTTCTCCTTAGTATTCCTCCGGTTACCATTCCTTTTTTGGTGTGTCGCAAAGATGAGTGTTGATGAGTTTAGGGATTATAGTTCTGAGCTGTGAGAGGAAGACAACCTAAAATATCAACACATCAAGGTTTGCGCCTTGAAATGGAGGGTGAAGCCTTTCACAATCTCCACCTTCATGTGAACCCATGCAGAAGATGAAAACCTATAAACTTAATCTCGCCATGAGAAATGGGAATTGTTCTAATTCTCTCCACGTGCGCTTTTTCTCACTTTAATCCTTCTTTCTTTGTTGATATTATCTAACATATTTTCCTTTTCTCTTTTATTTTTAAGGTGTGTTCTACGATTTCAAAATTTGTATTTTAGTTACCTTCAATTTTAGATTACACCCATTTATTTGGAGTATTGTTGTAGAAATATATTGCCTTTGGTCTGTTGCGGTTTTTGGTATAAGATGGAGATTTTCCTTCCAAGTTAAATGGTTTTTATGGATGAAAGGTAAGGCTTTTTTTCCTCTTTTTATATTCCCTCTTTTAGTTTGGAAAATATATTTGTTTCTTTCATATAGTTATAATTTGATCTTTTTTGTAGATATTTGTCAAAGCATACTGATTATTTGGTTTGGTAAGTAAAAATATACAAACAATGGTTCAATTCCCATTTACATGTAGCTTTTGTTTTATTTTCTTCTACAATAGTTGTTGCACCGGTTAGGTAAGAATAAATGAGTATATCATTCTTCATTCATGTTTTAATGTTCTAATTTTATTGTCTGGCTTAAGAATGATTTACATACCCAATCTTACTGTTTTATTTTTCGTTATTAAATTTGTTAGTCTTTTGCTGACTTTGCTCACATGTTTGTCTGGCTTTCTTAGATGTTTACTATGACAATGAGAGGAATTGAAGGTGACTTTTATCATAAACAGAAGTTTCCAAATGGCTATCGAACTTTTTGATTTTTGTAGGACTAATGTCAAGTAAGTATATGTAGGACTAATGTCAAGTAAGTATATGCAACATTCTTAGAGCCTGCAAGCTTTATTGCTCACAATTCATCAATTTGAGATCTTGTGTTGTAAGATTTTGAAATTGAATAAAACTTCAATAAAGAATGCATTTGTTGGATTTTAACCGTGTATCCTCGGAAAAGAATACTCCAAAGAGTTATCTTGCTGAAATTCAAGGTACATCCGGGAGGGAGCTTTTTAATTTGATAATTGTCTATGGGTGTTGCTGCAATAATTGATATAAAAGTAAGTAGGATGGGTCGAAAATGATAGATAGCAGAAATGCAAAAGGGGAAGGAACTCAAAAACATGTAAGGTTGATATTTGGAATCTCCGTTACAAGCACTACTCTGCAAACTTCAAATTTCTTACTCAGTCTTGACTTGAGGTTTCGCAAAAGTTGTGCAAATGGAGCAAGTAAAGGACGAGAGACAGAGAGGTAGACGACTCAAAAATTGTGCAATTCCTTGACCAGATATATGACCGACATGGCCATGTCATGACATGCTCATCAATATCGTTATTATTTAGAGATTCATGAGTATGAGATGAAGAATTCTAATCACCATAATATGATATCATTTGTGCTTAAAAAAATCAAATTAACATGAAGTTTTGATGGTTTAAATATTATTTTCAAATCACAAAAAATACCACTATTTACCTATACATGCATTTTGCTACTATAGCTTACAAAATATAATTTATTCGACAACAATTTTCAATAACATATTTATACCCGTGCATGGCACGGGTTATTTATTCTAGTTCCTTATAAACAACTATCATTGGAGTAAAAACTACCACGGTCAATTAAGGGTTTCTTAAATCTTATATGGCAGTTTGGCCCCACAAAAATTAACTTAGTTCACCCAAATAATGCCCCCCATTAAAGATGCTCTAAGTTATATTAAAAAAATTCACATCGATCCTTTTAAGTCTTTTTTCTTACATAGGTCCTATAGGTTTCAAATTTGTGACTGTTTGCTGGTGTTTTTAGCAAACAATCACTAGTTTTAAATAATGTGTTTGTGAGATCAAACTAGAAAATCTCTCGTGACAATTGCCTTTGTATTTTCGTGTTTGGAGAAAACAAATCGTTTGAAGAACAGAATTGTGAATAGAATGGATAAAACAATTGCTAGAAAGATAAAGAGAAAAGTAAATAATTGCATTGAAATGTAAAAAGATTGGTACACAAGCACGTACAGTGACTCTGTTCACTCGTTTTTCGCTATCGTCTGGAAGTTTGAGTTTTCAGAATTCTGTGTTTATGTTGTGACCTTGATTTCCTATTACAAACTAGTATATATACTACTAGAAGTGCACACAAACAGCGGATAACTGCCCTTAACTGCTCTCTAAGTTTGAACTTCAATCAAACCGCTGTTAACCGCTTGTCGAAGCTTTAAACGCTACCCTGCCGAAATACCTTTGTTCTATTTACCTATAAAAACACAGTATCAATTTGTCGAACTTCTTTTCCGTTGTCAACGCTCGAAGCCTTCCTTTGTCGAAATTGATAGCAACATGACTTGAATGAGACCTGTGATTTTTTTAGTATCATTAATGAAGAGTCAAACCTTCATAATACCTTTTTAAATGCTACTGTCGAAATTTCAAGGTAACAGATTGCCCCCCAAAAAATGTCTCTTTCGACAGTTTGAAGGATAGAAGGAGAAAGGGCATTTTTTTACTACTGCGAACCGTCACCTCCAACTACCTTCTGCATTTAAATAGTGAGAGAAAAGTGCCATCATGACTTGCACAGATAAAATGTCACAAATAAAACGACACGAATAAAGTAAACCGTCTACTTGGGCCACGTAGCATAGTTGGTGGGCCATCACGTCCTTGAAAGGTCGCAAGCGTGTGAATTTTGGTAATCGTGCGAACCACTGTATACACCAATATATAAAAGCAATTGAATCCTTTCATCTCACTCTTTACTCGCTTGAAGTTTTAGTGCCATTTCTGGAAAAACCTTCTGTATCCTTCATCCCTGCTCTTGAACTTATGGCTTCAACATCTAACGTTGCTGCGAAGACCAGCAAAAACTCGAAGGGAACCGATGAGCCTACCCAACAAGTTGAAGACTTTGTTGATGAACCTGACATTGCTGATGAAGAACACTCATTTGGCAAAAACAGGTATTAATTCCTTCGACTGAACTTTATACCCATGCCTTTTTAGGCCCTCTACCTAACATTTTGCTGGAAAATGAAGAAGTCGAACAAATTTTTCCTAGTCCTTGCAATCTTCGACCTAGGATTTTTGCTGAAAAACCTTTCCATTTAGATTTTCTGGCCAATCCTTCTAGGGTTTTTAGGTCTGCACCTAGGGTTGACCAGAAAGTTTATATAGATTGGCTTAAAAAAGTAGAAGCCAAGAAAGCCAATGTCTGGAAGAAACAAGGCATTTTCGATCTAATCCAGTTATCAAGATACGGGCCCAAATATAATAGCACCTTGATTTTGGCAGCCATGCAGTTCTGGGATTGTGCCACTCATAGTCTTCATTTCAAATGAGGTATGCTATCCCCCACTCTTTTAGATGTGGCTGCCATTACTGGGCTAAAGCCTTTAGGTGAGACTTTCAGTCTTAAACTACTTACTGAAGATTATGACTTCGACTTCAAAAACGCTTCTTTTGCCCCTTATATTAGTGAACAACATAAGATTGATACCGAAGAAGTATCTGATTCAGAGCACATAGCCTTTCTTACCCTTTGGCTATCCATGTTTGTTCTTTGCACTCGCTCTCTTCAAGTCACCAAGTCTTACGTGTCGTTAGCTACTCAACTCCATGCAGGGCGAGACATTAATTTAGCCAAATTAATTTTAGGATCCTTGCACCAGCAACTTGACAATGCTGTCATGGAATTAAAGGAAGATGAACCAACCACCAAATTTCTGGCTTCTGGTCCTATGTGGTTGTTACACTTGTGGCTCGTAGCTACCTTTGAATCTAGGCTTAGCCTGTTTATCCCTAAACCAGTTCAACCAAGCATGGGAACAAGAAGAACCGAGGGTATTCGTCTAGCGCAATTGAAGTCTAGAGAGATAGGCCTTACTGTAGAAGAATCTTTTTTGGCTTATTTCGAAATTTTTCTAAACTGCACCCATTTCAAAGACTCTATGGCCCCTTTTGTAAATAGACCTTACGGGCCTGCTTGGTTTAGAAGATCATTTCCTCCTGCCACTACTGAACACGCTGACGAAACTAACCAGATTTGGCAAGCATATCTTTCCCCAGCCATTCTTTCCACCAGACTCACACCCAGCAAAAATAAAAATATCCTTGGAATTACTAGATATTTCCCAAGTTACTTTGCAAGGCAATTTGGCCTCTGCCAAATTCGACCTGCGCCTATGTATTTTCATAGGCCAGAACTCACAAGTCCAGAAACCGAGAAAGCTTATGAACGGTCTTTCAAAGAATTTCATTACAAAGCTTTGAGTTTCGAACCTATCAGCTACAATCCAAAATTTTCATGTACTGAAAAGTTCCATGACTGGTGGCTTGGATATTACACCAATGCTGCTGGCGAAGCCAGTGATACTTATGACGAAACTGTTGAACCAAGGACAAACACTCTTTGTTTTGTATGATAACAAATTACATTTAGTCTACTAATGGTTGCAGTGTATAAAAGTGCAGGGACAAAATAAAGTACAGGACATGAATCAAAGAGCAGGAAATATTAAAGTGGAGCAGCTTGGAGAAGAAGCCACCTCAGCAGTTCAAGACCTATTTGTTTATCCGCTTTCTTTAGGACACTGTGTAAGGTCCTATCACTGAAGGTCTATGACTTTTAGTAGCTGAGAGATGAGTTTTTCAAAACATGCATGGTGCATCAAAATAGTTTTGAAAAATATTTTATAAAATTGCATGCATGCATAAGGTGGCACCTAAACCATAAAACGATTTTGTGGAAAGCAAAAAAAACAATTTCTATTTTGTTCCAATGGCTATGAAATCGATTTATACAATTTATATAGGCTATGAAATCGATTTTAGGCTCACCTATAGGCCAAGAATCGATTTCCTTATCCTATGTTTGAAGCATGTAATCGATTTCTACATATTCTCAAGCCAAAGGTAAGAATCGATTTCCTTCTATTTCAAAAGACTATGAAATCGATTTTCAAGCAATCCTATAGGCTATGAATCGATTCCTACTCATTTTAAACAAAGTCAAAATCGATTCCTAACCTATTCGGGATGTCCTGAAAATCGATTCCTACCTATTTCCAAAGAAACAAACAATCGATTCCTATGTTCTCCATATGTAAAGAATCGATTCCTCTATTTTTTTAACTAGTCATATAATCGATTCTTATGTCTTCTAAAATGATAAGAATCGATTCATCAACATTTTCACTTCATCAAACAATCGATTCTTCACCTCCATTAAATAATTTTTTTCAGATCTACGTTTTCCTAAACCTATAAATAGGGAGGTGCTTCACACTTTTCATTTCACTCATCCACACCTCAAACGACATACACTACATCTTCTCTAGTTCTCACATACATTTTCTAGATCTGAGAAAAGAGAAAAAAAGAGCTTTTCATTTTCATATCTTTTAAAGCTCTTCTATTTTCCAAATCACTCATCTCTCTCAGTTACTATATTGTCATACTATCTGAAGTGATTGGATCATAGGTTCTCACGTGTAATCTATTATTGTGGGGGTCACTTTGAAATCCTGGGAATTGTTCTTGGGTCTCTCAATCAGGAGATTGAGTTGGTTTGAAATCCTGGGAAGTTTTCTTGGGTCTCTCAATCAGGAGATTGAGTTGGTTTGAAATCCTGGGAGGTGATCTTGGGTCTTTCAATCAGGGAATATTGAAGTGGTTTTGAAATCCTGGGAGGTGCTCTTGGGTCGTTCAATCAGGAGATTGAAGCGGTGTTGAAATCCTTAGCTAGGTGCTTGGGTTCTCAGTTCGGGGGAATTGAGATTTGCTATTTTGAAGTTGCCTGTTTGTAAACAATTCTTCAATATAGTGGTTGCCATCAAGTCCAAGGGTTGCAAAGCCTGAGGCCGAGGACGTAGGGCTTTTATCCCGAACCTCGCTAAATTCCTGGTGTATCTCTATCCCTACTCTCTTTACTTTATTGTCTATATTTGTTATTGTTATATAGCTGTGATATTCATTGTTTTGTTTATATCTGTTTTGAATATCACTACTCAGATCTGTCTATTGTTATACTATTGTGCTGATCTGTTATTATCCATATCACTGCTGTAGATCTGTCTGTTGCTATATTCAATATCACTGAGCTGCCTATAAGTAATCTAGTTATTCTAATATCATACTGTGCTTGATCTGCCTGCTTGTATACATCATATAAGTTTAAATCTCAGTTTCCGCATTTGATTTAAACAAAGCATTTCATAAGTTTTTGAAAACCGAAAAGAATTCATATTTTGCACATAACCTTATTCACCCCCCCCCCCCTCTAAGGTTATACTATAGTCTAACAGAAACTCTCTTGAAGAAATTGATGTCTGCTTTTCCTTCCCGAAACAAAGGTATATACCTTTTCGAAATTTAAAGTTTTTTTTTTTTAAAAAATTCAATACTTGTAGACGAATTTAACTATTGCTTGTTTATCAATATTTTCGCCATTAGAAAAAACTGTAGCAAGTTTGAAGGAAAAAGAAAGCAAGATAACAACAAAGAGATCTTCTCCAAAAATCAAGAAGAAAACTGAAACCAGTCCTACCTCAAGTCTTACCTCAAAAAAGGTATGTTGTTATCAACTTACTTCAAGTTCTTCCTGAGTATGGACTTTTGATCATATCGAAAATATTTTCTTCTTCCAGAAACTAACCAAAATGTTAAGCCCTCTTCAGAAGACTAAAACTAGAGGAAAGCAAGTTATCTCTTCCAGTTCTGAGGTAGCATATTTAAACCTTATATTTGATTCAAAAACCCTTTCAAGTTCATCACTTACTTTGTAATATTACCTGCATTGTAAACTGATTCTTCCATTCAGTACATCGAAAGTGATGAGGATGCTCCTCTTGTGCATAGATCAAGAAAAAGGACTTTACTTGACCCTCATAGGGCGACAAAAGGCATTGTTATCAAAGAGCCTTCTGAATTTCAACTTTCTCCTTTAGCCAAGAAGCGTAAGGTAGACATTCCTTCGCATTCTTAAACTTCTTTTGTTTCACAACTTCTTAATTTCGACACTAATAGTATAACTTGATGTAAACAGGTGAATGAACCTGTCAATGCTCCTGCTGTCGAATCTCTGACTGAAATTGCAAAACGAGAGCTTTCTTCTGCTAGGCCTCCTTCGCCTATACCAACACCCAGTATAGCTATTGAAGGAATTCCCTTAGAACCTTTAATGGACAATGTAGCTCCAGAGCTCGTTACAACGGAAATTCCGTCGACCACAAACATGGAAGCCACTTTTGTGGAGACAACTAATCCACCTGTCGAAACAGAACTTCCAATTGTTGATGCGGACACCTCAAATGCTGACGGTCCTGGACAAGAAGTTCTTGTCGAAACAAACGTCAAAGCTGTAGAAGGAAGCCATAATCTAGAAAAGAAGAAACCACCAGAAATGGAGGCCATTTCTGAAGAGAAACTCGACATAACCATGGCTGATGCAGGAGAAAAAGAGCTTGGAAAAGCTGAATCTACAACTCAAACTACCTCTGCTAAAGAGTCAACTAACAGTGCTGTCAGTGACCAAGAGCTCTCTGACATGAAGAAAAAGAGCCCTTTGGCAGCTTTGAAAATTATGTTGAGTCTTCAAAGTTCGTCAACACATTTGACCACCAGCTCTTCGACTACCTCTCTAAACTCTATCAATCAAGAATCGACAGGAGAACTAATTCCACAGTTGAAGGCTAAAATATTAAATGGGGACCTTGTGACGAAAATCGAACAAAATCCTTCTGAGTGTCCTGAAATTAAGTCCCTCATTCAGAAGATAAACAAGTCAGGTCCTCCTCAAGATTTTTCATCTTCTTGATCGAGTTTGGTTCTCTCTTCGAGCAGCTTTCTCTTCTAATCAAACAACGATCTAACACTCTCAAGCAGAAAGACCAAGAAGTTCGACTTCGTGAAAAGGAACTCAACTCTCTTAAGGTTGCTCAAGGTAATATCGAAGCTCTTGAAGCACAAACGGAAAAAGATACAAAAGAACTTGCTGAATGGGATCTGAAAATCCAACGCTACGATGAAGAGATGAAAATTCTTCAAACAAAAATGTCGAATGCTAAGTACCAAAAAGGTTTAGTCCAAGAAAGGATTGTTGAACCAAGGGTAAACACTCCATAAGTCTAACAAGGATGAGCAACTCTTCCTCCTCGAAAAAGGAAACTGAAGCACTGACAGCCATAGAGCACTTGGAAAACGCCAATCAACGCCAAGTTACTAATTCCGAACTCGACAAAGACTTAAACCTTCTTGAGACTTCCATTTCTTTGAGTGCTAGCATTCTTGAAAGGCTCGAGGCCTCTTTGAAGAACTTTTAAAATTCTGTAACAGTTTAGAGATTTTACAATGGTTATGTAATTTTGGTTTTGTACTTTACATTACCATTTTTGAACAACTCTCATTTATCTATGTTTGTTCAATTTTTATCTCATTCAGCATTGGCTTATACTGTTTCAAGTACTTGCCATTAATTCTAAATACTCTGTTCTCGTCACCTAGTTCTTCGAATTCATAAGCGTCATTCGAAAAACATTGCAATACGCGAAGTGGACCTTCCCACCCTGGTGACCATTTACCTAAGAATCTATCTTTTTTGTCCATAGGCAACAAGGTTTTCCACACTAACTCTCCTTCTTCAAAGGTTTTCAACTTAACCTTTTTGTTATAAGCTTTAGCTACTCTTTCTTTCTGACGAATAAGTATCTCTAAAGCTAACAACCTTTCTTCATCTAAATCAACCAATTCATCGAGCATCATATTCCAATAATGTTCAGAAGGAATTTCCTACTGCCTCTGAATTCTTGTTGATTGTAAACAAATTTCAACAAGTAACACTGCATCATGCCCAAATGTTAGCCTGTAAGGAGTAGTATTGATAGATTCTTTAGGTGAAGTTCGACAAGCCCACAATATTTGATCAAGAGTATTATGCCAATTTTTGGGTTTTCGCCCAACATGCTTTTTAATCAAATTAATAATGATTTTATTGGCAGCCTCTACCTAACCATTGGCTTGTGCGTAGTACGGTGTCGAAGTTAATAACTTAAAACCAATTTCAGCAGCAAATTCTACCATTTTTCGACCAGTAAAGACAGTACCCTGATCTGTCGTAATGGTTTCTGGAATTCCATATCTGTAAATGATATGATTCTGAATAAACTTTATGACTGCCTCTTGATCAACATTGGCTAAAGGTATTGCTTCAACCCATTTGGTAAAGTAATCAATCCCTACAAGGATGTATCTATGGCCTTTTGATGAGGTTGGTTTTATCTCTCCAATCACATCTAGAGCCCAACCTCTAAATGGCCAAGGCTAAATTATAGAATGTAACTCATTTGCAGGCACACGTTGTATCCCAGCATGCTTTTGGCATTCTTGGCATCCTTTGGCAAACTCTATGCAATCTTTCAACAAAGTTGGCCAATACATTCCTTGTCGAAACAATAACGATTTCATTTTGTGGCTTACTTGGTGTGAACCACATGCTCCACTATGCGTATCAGAAACTGCTAAATATGCCTCATTCTCGCTAAGACATTTTAATAATACTCCTTCAGGAGTTTTCTTGAACAATTCGTTTCCAATTATCACATAACTTAAAGCTCTATACTTTACTTTTCTATTAGTGTTTCCTGTAGGATTTTGCAAATACTCTACAATAGGTTTCCGCCAATCATTATCAATCATATTGTCAAGAGCAAAAATTTCCGCTAAATCAAAATCATCAACAATGTGACGTTTTTCGACAAACTCTTCACTAGTATTTATTGCCCCCCAAGTTTTTGGTGTTGACAATAATGTTGAAGATGTATCATTATAAAGATAGTCATTTGAAATGAGTTTGTCTTTTATCTCAATCAGCTCTTTTAGGCTTTGTTCTGAGACTTTGTAGCCTGAAGCTATTTGTGCCAACTCATTTGCCACTTGATTTTCAATTCGTGGTAAATGTTCTAGGTGTACAGTTGTAAACTTTTGTAACATAGTATTGGCAATAATAAAATACTTGATAAGGTGCTCCTTAATACATTTGTATTCCTTAGTTAACTGTTTGATAACTAGCTCAGAATCACCTTTTATTTCGACATGATCTGCCCCCAATTCAAGCAAAATTTTAAGGCCTACAATAAAAGCCTCATACTCCGCCTCATTATTGGAGCAAGATTCTCGAATTCTAAACTTATACTTCGTTGGGATGTTAGTAGGGGTGATGATTAAAACACCAATCCCAACTCCATTTTTATGGCTTGAACCGTCGAAATATAGCTTCCAAGGACGTGTGCCTACAATATTTACCATATTTTCGACAACAGAGTGGTCCACTATAAAATCAGCAACCACTTGTCCTTTGATTGACTTGAGAGGTTGATAAGTTAAGTTATATTCTAACAAAGCTAAAGCCCATTTACCAATTCGACTATGTAGCATTGGTTTTGATAACATATGCTTAATAACATCAAAATGCGAATAAACATAAACATCAGCTGGCTTTATATATTGCTTTAACTTTGTACATGAGAAATACAAGCAAAGGCACAACTTTTCTATTGGGCTATACCTTGTTTCAGCATCAATTAACATTCTACTAAGGTAATAAATGGCTCTTTCAACACCATTATCATCCTCTTGTGCTAACATGCCACCTATTGTGTTATCAGAAGCTGCTATATACAATTTCAGCACTTTATTTCTAATAACAGGCAATAAAATTGGTGGTTTCATTAAATAAGACTTAATTTCATCAAAAGCTGCTTGATGGACTTGTTCCCACTTGAACTCGTCTTCTTTCTTCAGTCTCAACAATGGCGAAAATGCTTGCGTTTTGCCACTTAGATTTGATATAAATCTTCGAAGGAAATTAATCTTTCCCAATAATGACTGAAGTTCTTTCTTGGTCGAAGGAGCTTTCGCTTCCATAATAGCTTTAGTCTTATTCTGATTAATTTCTATGCCTTTCTTATGTACTACAAAACCCAAGAATTCACCTGCACGCACACAAAAGACACATTTTGTTGGATTCATTTTTAATCCATATTTCCTCATTCTTTCAAAAGAACGTCGAAGATGGTCTGAATAACCCCTTGCTGAGGAAAATTTAACCACCACGTCATCTATGTATACTTGCATAAAATCATCAATAAAATCGTGAAACATAGAATTCATTGCCCTTTGGTATGTTGCACCAGCATTTTTTAAACCAAAAGGCATTACTACCCATTCGTAAACGCCTAATGCCCCTGGACAACGAAATGCTGTTTTCGACACATCTTCTTCAGCAATAAAAATTTGATTATACCCAGAATAACCATCAAGCATACTGAGATAATCAAATCATGCTGCTGAATCTATTAGCATCTCAGCTATGGGCATAGCGTATTCATCTTTAGGTGTTGCGTTATTTAAATCCCTAAAGTCTACGCAAACTCTAAGTTTTCCATTTTTCTTCATTACTGGCACAATATTAGCTAACCAATCGACATACCTGGCAGTTCTGATGAATCTGCTTTTGAACAACCTTTCAATCTCTTCTTTGATTTTAGCCAATATTTGAGGAGCGGATCTTCTTGGTGTTTGCTTCACCGATTTCTTTCCTGGTCGAATAGGCAATTGCAACTCTACAACTTCTCGACTCAAACCAGGCATTTCATTGTAATCCCAAGCAAAACAATCTTTGAACTCCTGCAGTAATGTGACAACTTGGGTTTTCAAGGCAGCATCAAGGTGTGCACTAATATAAGTTGGCTTTTTGACTGAGCCATTTCCCAAATCAATTTCTTCTACTGGATCTTGAGCTTGCATACGTCTTGTTGAATCTCTAGGATCCTTTTCGAACCCCAATGGCTCATCATCATAAATGCAATCAAGTTTTTCATCTATGATTTCGCCATTTTCTTCATATGAGTCTACGGCTTCGATAGCCATTGTTTGTTGAATTATTTCGGCTTCCAAAGCCGCTTTTACTTTGTTTTCGGCCATGTAGGCCGTAATTCTGTCCCATGCATTGGGTACTGACATCTAAATTTTTTTTAGTATTTAGTGTCCCATCCTGTTGAAGGTAAGGCACCCTCAGGATAGACACCTACATCTCCCATTATCTCTCTTTCCCAAACAAAACCATGAGTTGGATAGAGATGAACTGAAGCAAGCACATTATCAGAAGGAACATATGCTTGATTAGAAGAAGTACATGGCGCAATAATTGCCATTTGTTTTTCAAAATTTTCCTTTGTGATGTGATTCACATCAGCACGGAAATAGCTCTGGTCAGCTTCGACATATTCCACTAGACCATCTTCTTTCCATAACACCAATCGTTGATGTAATGTTGAGGGCACAGCACCAACTCCGTGTATCCACTCTCGACCCAGGAGTAGGTTATAGCTTGCTTTGGAAGCTATGACAAAGAACATCGTAGTTCTCTTTACAGTTCCAACAACTACATCAACTTCTATGGCTCCTAAAGCTTGGCCAGATTTGCCCTCATAGTTAGTTAAAACTATGTTATGAGGTTTGAGGTCAGTGTCGAACTTACCTATTGTCTTCAACAAGACTTGAGGCATTAAGTTCACAGCAGCACCTCCATTCACCAGTATTTTGTTGATGCCAACGCCATTGACTTTGGCTTGTACGTACAGTGGTTTCAAATGATGTTGCATGCCTATATCTGGCTTTTCAAAAGTAGCCATTTGATCTTCGACACATCCGTCATTCATCACGTAATAACAAACAGGCTTGTGGTTGGCCATGTCTTCAGTAAAATCTTCTTCAACGTCATTTGGAACTGTGATAACATCATATTCACATGGTAGTATAGACACTACGTTGCAAATGACGTCGAAGTCAGGTTCAGAATCCTCGAAGTCAGAAGTTATATATCCTCGTCCATGTCGAACTTAGCTTCTTCTATTTTTAAAGAAGGCAATGGAGGGAAAATTCTTTCTGTTGCAGGCCTTCTTTGCTTTTCTATAACAATAGCTTTGCCTTTGGCCTTACTTCCAGCACCCACCTGATTTGCAACATTGATACTTACCTTTGTTGACCCATCAGTCTTAGTAATCGCATTCTTAACTATCTTCGAACCACTTGGGATTTGATTATTGATAAGTGCTGCTTTCTTCTTCTGCCTTTGGAAACGACGCCATTGAGTCTTCGTCATTGGGTTTTTTCCTTTGTAGTTGTTCTTATAATTATACTTAGCAGCATTACCCTTATCTGTCTCAGCAACCTCAACACGTGGACTAGCATGTTTGTAATGCTTACAACCAGCATGTATCCACTTCTCATTTGGAGGACCCGCCATTGGAACGAAGGACTTAGCGGAGGCTGATAATTCGAACTCCTTTTTACCCAGACTCTTTTTTGCAATCGGCTGCCTGCTTGTCGAAGGCTTAGTTGAAACTTTAGCTTTGTACGGAAGGTCTCCTTTTTTGAAGTCAAATTTTGGCCTCTTATCTAGCCATTTCCTCTTCAACTGTTGTCGAACACTACAACCTTCGACACTTTTGGCTGCCTCTTTGTCGAAGACAGCACTACACCTTGGGCAAAGCATCACTTCAGAATTTGTAAGCTTGCATCTGTTGAGGAAATCTATTAATTCCTCTTCAGCCTTAGGGTACACAGCTTGTATTTTTTCATCATACTCCTCTTGAGTTATTATCCTTGTCTTGTCATCAGCATGCACAACACTCTTCAGTTTTTCTTTGGCAGACTTAACCTTATTCTGGGAATCGACCATCTTAACTTCCACCATACTTATATCTACTTCGACAGGCTCTGCATACATGGCTTCAACCTTTGGTAAAGGATCAGTGTCAATCTGCATTGGCGCTTTCTTTTTCTTGTCACCGAATTTGAGCCTTCCTTCTTCAATTTCGTTCTGCACTATGTCCCTGAAAAGTACGCAACGGTCAGTGGTATGTCCCAAAAAATTATGAAACTTACAATAACCCTTTTTCTTTCTCTGTTCGAGAGGTGGTACTTTCAGGCCATTAGGCACTATTATTTGGCCATCAGTTACTAACAGATCAAAAATTTCATCGCATTTAGTAACATCAAAAGTGTAAGTTTTAGGCACAAATCTATCATTTTTAGGCTCTACTGGGTTATTCCCATTTTCAGGCCTTAATAATTTACACGCATAAGGAGGACCAGGCTTAAGTTCAGCCACATCTATCTCCTCTTCATCGACATCGCTGAATGCAAAGTCAAATTCTTCATCGACATAGGCTATTTTTTCCTTTTTACGAAAACCAACTGAATTTTCTTTTTTATGGAACTTATCCACCCTAGTCTTTTCTTCTTTGAGCCTCTCAACTTGTCGAACTCTATCGGCTAATTGGGCCATATCTCTTAGATGAGTCGTATCCAATTTCTTTCTAATTGAATAATCAAGGCCACCAGCAGCCATTTCGACAAGTTCATGTTCAGGCACTTGCGTGAAACACCGAGCCTTCAATAACCTAAATCTATTTAAATAATCATCGATAGCCTCAGGCACTTTGCGTCGAACGCTGGCCAATTCTTTGAGACTAATCTTCGACTGGCCCATGTAAAACTGTTCGTGGAATGCCTTTTCCAATTGCCCCCATGTGAATATAGAGTCAGGAGGTAAAGTAGTAAACCAAGTAAAAGCATTCTTGGTCAAAGAATTTGGAAAATATTTCATTTTCAAGTTCTCATTTTGTGCTATATCTCCTGCCTCAGTCATGTAACGGGCAATATGTTCGACTGTAGACTCATTTGTGTCACCACCAAATTTGGTAAACTTAGGTATTTTCCAACCTCTTGGCAACTCTGTTTGTAATACATATTCACACAATGGTGATATGAAATTAGGCCTATGCAAACCTATGTTAAGGCCATTTTGCGCCATTATAGTTTCTACTAGAGTGGCTATATTATCTTGAGCGCCAATATTATTTCGTTGCACTTGTCGAACAACCTCATCAGCGTTCTGGTTTCGGTTTACCAAAACTATTTCAGGGGTATGATGTCGTGGTTACTTTCATCCACTTGTTGTCTTAATGCCAACAAAGA
Organism: Astragalus membranaceus; assembly: GCA_039519185.1. NCBI lineage: Eukaryota > Viridiplantae > Streptophyta > Magnoliopsida > Fabales > Fabaceae > Astragalus > Astragalus membranaceus. The sequence continues at coordinate 40,098,278 of CM076849.1, read as the reverse complement.
TGCATTGGTTAATGCAGTAGGATCTCGACCCTGCACACTTTCATAAGAAACGTGTGTAGGAGAAAATGTTGAAACATGAGGCATTCCAGTAGGCATGCCATACATACCCGAAGGAAATGGTGGCAAACTCAAGTTTTGAAAACGTGTATCTAAACCGTTTCCTGTTGCCATATAAGGACTACAATGAGGCCCTAAATAAGGACTAGAATGAAGCCCTATACTTGATGGCAAAGACACAGACTGTGTTGAACCAACATTAGTCATTGATACTGCAGGAACGGTTATTGATGTTGAGGGGGCTATTGTCCCTACAACTACCCCTACGCTTACATTTGCAGAGTCAACGGTTGTTCCTTGTCCTTGTGAAATCGAAGGACTAGAACTAGAAGAACTGTTAGAATTAGTACGCACCATTCTACCACTTCTCAAGCACATACGATTGTACACACTAACAAGTAAACACACAACATCAAAGGCAAAGGTCCCACTGGGCGTGCCAATTTGTTTGCTGGTGTTTTTAGCAAACAATCACTAGTTTTAAATAATGTGTTTGTGAGATCAAACTAGAAAATCTCTCGTGACAATTGCCTTTGTATTTTCGTGTTTGGAGAAAACAAATCGTTTGAAGAACAGAATTGTGAATAGAATGGAACAACAATTGCTAGAAAGATAAAGAGAAAAGTAAATAATTGCATTGAAATGTAAAAAGATTGGTACACAAGCACGTACAGTGACTCTGTTCACTCGTTTTTCGCTATCGTCTGGAAGTTTGAGTTTTCAGAATTCTGTGTTTATGTTGTGACCTTGATTTCCTATTACAAACTAGTATATATACTACTAGAAGTGCACACAAACAGCGGGTAACTGCCCTTAACTGCTCTCTAAGTTTGAACTTCAATCAAACCGCTGTTAACCGCTTGTCGAAGCTTTAAACGCTACCCTGCCGAAATACCTTTGTTCTATTTACCTATAAAAACACAGTATCAATTTGTCGAACTTCTTTTCCGTTGTCAACGCTCGAAGCCTTCCTTTGTCGAAATTGATAGCAACATGACTTGAATGAGACCTGTGATTTTTTTAGTATCATTAATGAAGAGTCAAACCTTCATAATACCTTTTTAAATGCTACTGTCGAAATTTCAAGGTAACAGTGACAAACAATTTTTTTTTGGATTTCTCGTCCACATTTTACGGAGAATGACATGACTGTTAACCGCTTATGTGACATAGTAATGTGGCTTGTATGTGTGACAAATGTTAATGTTTTGGTTTCAATTAGGTTTATGTGTATATCTTTGACTTTAGGTTTCAATTAGACTCTTTATACTTTCTCAACCATGAAACTCATAATCTTCATCATCCTCTTCTTCAACCCGGAAAACCCAGAATTATGAGGAAGACAGATGGTTGTATTTCAGTTTTTCGTTGCGGTGGGGGGATTTCTGCCTCGGTGGTCGCTGGAGCATGGTGCTCAGAATGCAAAAGTTCTTGAAGGATAATGTAGAAGGCGATGAGGAGATTCCAAATCTAATGTTAGTTTTTCGGTTACAGATCTAGATTTTTCGGAAAAGAGAAGCTTCGATTTTGGATTTTTAGATCTATTTCATTTTTGCTATCATTTCTGTCAAAACATAGGTGATTCTTTTAGAGGAGAATGAGAAGAAATATAATGGTGGTCTTGGTTGAGGGTGGAGTGGTCGGAGTTGACCGAAAAAGCTCAAAACATGGTTGTTATGGTGGTTTGGGCGAGTTCGAGTGAGAGACGAAAGAGGGGAGCTCGAAAATGGCGTTAGGGATGAAGATGAGGACACATATCATTAAACAAATTGTAAAGGACACATATGATTAAGTTGTGATCATGCATCCTTTTGTTACCAAGTGGCTTCAGTCTCAAGAGGGGGGGTGAATTGAGATTTAAAAATTTTTCAGATCTTTCGAAAATGTTTTTCCCCTTTTCAATGACTTAGATCAATTTTCGCGCAGGTTAAGTGGAAGCGAAGGAATTAGAATATAAAGCAGTAAAGCGGTATAACAGTAAAGCAGGAAAGCAGTAAAAGACGCAGATTTATCCTGGTTCGGTCACCTCCTAGTGACCTACGTCCAGTCCTCACACCCTTGTGAGATTTTCCACTAACCAAAACAACAAGGCTTACAGGTGCCTTGGAAAACCTTTACAGACTCAGGCACTCTCCTCCTAGGATACCCCACCTATGGAGAGCCCTCAAATCTATTACAACAATAACAAGAGATACCCCACCCCTGTTACAATCAGCTGCCCCAGAAAGATACCCCACTTCCTAGTACAAACAGCTACCCTAGAGAGATACCCCACTCCCTAGTACAAATTACAAACAATTAAATAATAACAAATGTAAATACAGAAATACCTCTTAACGTAGGCAGATTACACAATTTGAAGAACGCAACCCCAACTAACTCTTAGCAAAAGATCAGCTCTTGACGGACCGGCGGTGCGAGAAGAACACAAATAAAATATAAGAGTTTTTCAGAGAGAATAGATTATGAGAATGGGTTGGTTGAGAAATGGAGGCTATGAGGCCTCTATTTATAGGCTTTGGAAAAATCAAGTTTACGTTTAAAAATATGTGGGAATCGATTCTTTGTTATTTGAATTGATCTAGGAATCGATTCTTGTTTACTTGATTTAGGAAGGAATCGATTGTGAGATTCTTTGAAAGAGTTTGAAATCGATTCTTCATTTGAATAAGAAAGCAAGGAATCGATTATGTGTTTTAAAACAAGTAATGTGCAAATCGATTCTTTACTTTATTTGAAAAGAGATGCAAATCGATTCTTTGCCTGAGAATCGATTCTTTCATGTATGGAAAAGATGTGAATCGATTCTTTCATGTATGGAAAAGGTGTGAATCGATTCTTTCAATTTAGACATAAGTGGAAATCGATTTCTTCAAATAAGGAAACAATATGAATCACTTGTATGCTTATGAAATCGATTAGGAGCTTAGCCATTGTGTTTGAAAATCGATTTAGGCTTAGTTTCAAAGAGAGTGAAATCGATTTTAGAGTTTTTCAAAAATACTTTTTAGGATTACTTGTTCATGCATGTATTTTGAAAAAGCTTTGGGACGAGAGACTTTGCGAGATGAGCTGACCTTCGTAAGAGCTTACATTTATCCTAAGACTCACCCAAAACCCTGAGGACTACCCTTATACTTAAGGACTACCCTTAAGCTTGAATCTTCAATACTTTGCGCTAGGTTGACTTGGATTGTGACTTTTGAATATATGATACTTTTTATCAGCTTTGCTTTGACACTCTCATTCCTTTGGCCATCAACTTGGCTTTGTCTTTTTCATCATCAAAACTAATCCTGCAATATTAGATAACCTGCAACACAGGTATCCACACCTTTTACTTAGAACTCACCTTAACTCCATGAAGCTTCGCTATATCACTCGCATATAAGTAGACTAAATCGAAAGCGCTCTTATAGTAAAAACTTCAACACATTTGTACTATATGTCAATTAAGAGCTAACACTCACTCAACCTTCCCCCTTCTACATCATTATGATCCATATACTTTAATTATTGGGATGTATTTAATATCAAGTGCAAGCAAACCTCTTAAAGTGCATTGTCGCTTTTGAACATGTTAAGTGTGAATAGAGTTTCCTCCGATTATTCATATATAGGACTGAGTCTCATCCCAATGATGTATTAAACACCATATCCCTTATAAATTGTCAAAAGATTTGCAATATTCCCTTCAGTTCTTATGAAAACTATAAACATCACTTCATTTATAATCAAATATTTTACATTGTAAAGTCTAATTCTAATGTGCCTAAGCTTTCCAGTATGCAATTAGTTTTATGCTTTTGGTAGTGTTGATTGACTATTACAATATAGATATATGTTCCATTCGCATTGGCCAAATCATACTCATGTAGTAAACTTCTAAGCCATTATGCCTCTTAGTAAGGGTCCAAGCGTTGTAGGTGTGCAAGAACAAGAATAACAATTCTTGGTGATGCTAACAGAAAGAACATTTGAGAGTTTAGATCATCACAATCTTCTACTTTTGATAGAATAAAGAAGCAAGCAGCATTACAAGAAAAACATGATTTTGTTAGAAATCTGAAGTTGGGCTCCATCAGGCCCAAACATCCAGCCCAAAAGCCAGGATAGCTCAAGGATTTTATTTAGTATTTTAGGAGGTGTAATCAGTAATGGATTTTGGTATTTTATTTTCTGTTATGTTTTCCTTAAAATGGCCCGTGGCCCATATAATCAGTCTGATCCAATTGTCTTGGAACTCTTTTTTGGTTACAAAAGGAAGGGTATTGCTTTTCCCACACCCCCTCCTACTCGAAACACACCCCATAAGGGTGTGAAAAGACCAAAAGGCCAGGCCAAACCTCTTTTTTTTCACGAATTTTCACCTGTTCGAACACGGGCATTCGAACAGGTTCGAATGACATCGTTCGAGTGTGTTAAATTTTGACTTCACACCCTTTTGGGCGTTTTTCACCTGTTCGCATGAGGTCATGCGAACCTGTTCGCATGACCTCGTTCGAACACATTCGAACGACATCGTTCGAGTGTGTTAAATTTTGACTTCACACCCTTTTGGGCGTTTTTAAACTGTTCGCATGAGGTCATGCGAACCTGTTCGAACAAGGTCGTTCGAACAGTCATAAAACACGTCCTCGCAGCGTCTCACGCGAGGTTATTTTTGGAATAAAATTTGTTAAGGGGTGTGAAAGAGTAGGAGGGGGTGTGGGAAAAGCAAAACCCCAAAAGGAATGGGGTTTGGGAGATTTAGTCTTGGGAACTCTAATTATTCAAAGTGTAATGTTGCCTCTCTTAATATGTTATGAAATATGAAAAAATTTGATGCAGTTTTTTTTGTTTCTTCTTCTAGCAACCCTAGTTCTGGTAATTAGCTTTTTAATATAAAATAACACCTTTTCTTTTTTTCCTTTTTAATGATTACAACACTTTTTATTTTGTGATTAATAATTAAATTGTTGTGCAATTGATTGTTAATTTGTCATTGTATTATTGTTAAAGTGAGTTACTTTACTTTCCCCACACCCCCTCCTACTCTTTCACACCCCCGAACTTCTAAAAACCCTAAAATACCCTCAACTTAAAAAAAAAAAAAAAACACACACTCACACCCTCACACCCCTCACTCCTCTCACTTTCCCTTTCACTCTCCTCTCATTCGAACCCTTCTCTTTCACTCTCCCTCTCACTCAACTTCTCACAACTCACTCAATCTCACCCAATCTCCCACTCAATCTTCTCCACAAACACCCTCAAGACCACCTGGGTTTTGTTCGCCTCCTCTCACTCTCTCTAATCGTTTCATTTTCATTCAGGTAACCCTCTCTCCCTTCTGTACATTTGGGTTTTTTTTTCTGTGCATCTGCTGTGTTCGCAAGACCTCATGCGAACACGTGAAAACGAAGGTGTTCGAATGAGGTCATGCGAACACCGTTCGAATGAGGCCATGCGAACACCTGTTCGAATGGGGTTGTTCGAACAGGTGCGAATGATTCTGTTCGAACAGGTGCGAATGATTCTGTTCGAACAGGTGTGACAGTATTGTTTCTGTTATTTTGCTGGTTATGTTGCTCAATTGGTTTAATGGTTGTTGTTTCAGATATGGCGAGGCATCGTGGCGGTAGTTCGCAACAGCCGGAGCGTAGGCCACCCCCGACGGCTTCCGAACGCAAACGGAGGCAAGATGGAGCTGAACCTTCCCGGAGGGGTAGGCGTAGGGACAGATTAGACGTCCCTCCTCCCCCACCGGAGGTTGATGATATTGGCCGGGATATTGAGCGTGATGGTCAATTTCCGGCATATGAGCTGGCCGGCCCTTCTGGTCATGCACATGAGGAGGTTGGTGCTCAACATGAGGAGGATGTTGAGCCTCAGGAGCCTGCTGCTGCTCCTAGGGCTACATTCCCATTCCCTGGTGGAGCTGTTGATGGTTCTGTCTTGCCCACATACGGGTCTCATATTTTGACTGAGTTCTATGCTGGCCGGGTAAGTTATTGTTATATAATAGCGTGTTGTCAATTTTGTTTCTTATTTTGTTGAACATATTGGCTTATTGTGTCTGTGTCATTTGTCAATGCAGGTTCGGCCGGACATAACTACGATTCCACATGGACCGGTTAACCTTGTGGTCCATGCTAGTATCAGGGAGACTCTTATCCTATCGGGGTTGTTCCCTCTCATAGGACTTGGTTTTCCCCTCACTCACAAGGGGCTGCTGAACGCATTCATAGAGCGTTGGCAGCCGGATACATCATCATTCCACCTTCCTGTGGGTGAGATGTCTATCACCCTTGATGATGTATCCCAGCTGCTACACATCCCCATCACGGGCCAGTTCTATGACATGCCTGACTGGACTTCGTGGCAGGGAGAGCAGCTGCTGATTGACTATTTGGGGGCCACCCCCCAAGATGCCGCTGAACAGACTTCTGCGCGAGGGTTGTCAGTTGGTCTTGTATGGCTGAGGGATCATGTCTACCACCCAGCCATAGCTGAGTAGAGGTGGCATCATGCTGCTAGGGCCTATTTGCTCTATCTTTTGGGCTGCACATTGTTCGCAGACAAGTCAGGAAGCAAGGTTAAGCTTGGCTACCTAGGTATGCTTCTTGATTTGAACAATGTTGGAGACTACTGCTGGGGGGGCAATGGCCCTTGCCCATCTTTATGATCAGCTGGAGGATGCTTCAAGAAAGAAGACGCGGGGGCCTCCCTGTGTGCCGTACTCCTCAAACACGGTGCCGGGCTACTTTCCATGGTTTTCTAGGGTCTCACATCCCTTTGCCTTCCCTGAAAATTATGTAGAGCTTGTGGATGAGCCGGATGTCAGTGTGGTACGTGTTTTTTATGTTAATTACAGTAATAAGTTTCTTCTACTTATTTAAATCTACTTATTTAAATAATGTTATGTTATTTGTTTGACAGATGCTGCCAGAGCTCCTGGATATGGTGGATGAGATGGATGGGACCATCAATGATAATGTCCCAGAGCCAACCAGGAGCGTCTTTCAGCGCATCAAGAGGTTGCTCAACCCCTTCCGTAGGTTTAGGAGGAGGATCGTCAATGTGTATCAGAGGAGGGGGCGCAACACCCAGTAGGATGATGTCTTAGGGGGGATATTTGTTTGGAACTTTTGTATAATTTAACTACTTTTTATATTATTAAGTATTTTTCTGATGTCATCTACTTAATTTGGCGCAAATTTATTGCCTTTTTATTACAAACCATAACCATACATGAAACACGAAAGACATGAAATACGAAAGACATAAAACCAACATAAGCAAACAACTAACTAAGAAACTAGTGTTTCGGTAGTCCCTGTTCCAGAAGATAAATGATCTCTTCTGGAGTGCGTATTGTGTCCACGTACAACTCTAAGACTTGTCGCCCCATCGGAAGTGTAGCATGATATTCCATCATGGTCCCAACGTCGTCATCGTTGCGGATCTCCATAACTGAAAAATAGCCAGTCCCGTAATCAAGACGGTTGTACTTTCGGTAACATATACGCTCCACGTCTTTACGCCACGCTCCCTCTGGACGAATCTTCCTCTCAGCCTTTTCCTTCAGTTGGGCGAAGGTGATGTCCTTACTCATCCTGCAGAATACATGGTTAGGACAACGAAACACAACACCATGTTCGTCGGTGGTGACAGTCCCATGGTGATGAAGGGCCGTTAGGAATTTGGTGGATGAGTACTGGGTTGGGCACAATTGCCATTCCATTTCAGCTTGGTTGTAGATGTCAAGAGGGAGAGTAGGTTTTGGTGAAGAAGCAGATTAGGGTTTGGTGAAGAAGGTCTGAGGATGTGAACCCCTTTTTATAATAGGCATGGTGAAATGTCAGCCGTTGATTTCATTTTTAGATCACAAATCTGAGTCGTTTAAATTCTATCCGTTCAGACACATTTTCCAAAGGGATTGACATCCACTCCTTTATCTGACACACATTTGACTGATTGTAAGCCGTTGATCAAAACTGTCGGTGGAATCTGAGACGTCCAATATCTGTCGCTCTGCAACACTGGTTCGAACAGCTTCATGCGAACATATTCGCATGACCACATTCGAACCTGTTCGCATGACCCCATTCGAACAGGTGAAAAACACCCAAGAGGGTGTGTCCCCATGTTTAACACACGCGAATGGCCGCGTGCGAACCTGTTCGAAGGCCCGTGTTCGAACAGGTGAAAATTCGTGAAAAAAAAGAGGTTTGGCCTGGCTTTTTGGTCATTTCACACCCTTATGGGGTGTGTTTCGAGTAGGAGGGGGTGTGGGAAAAGCAAACGCCCTCTAATTATTCAAAGTGTAATGTTGCCTCTCTTAATATGTTATGAAATATGAAAAAATTTGATGCAGCTTTTTTTGTTTCTTCTTCTAGCAACCCTAGTTCTGGTAATTAGCTTTTTAATATAAAATAACACCTTTTCTTTTTTTCCTTTTTAATGATTACAACACTTTTTAATTTGTGATTAATAATTAAATTGTTGTGCAATTGATTGTTAATTTGTCATTGTATTATTGTTAAAGTGAGTTCATCATTTATCGATTCCAAAACAGGAAGTTGCATAGAGAACAATTATAAATATCTCTTCTTATCTCTTCTTATAAAAGGTAGCCTGTTATTCCGAAAACGAAGCGGGAATAATGCCTGCATGCAAAACAATTACGTCCTTTTTCAGCATCTCAGGCTGGAAACAAAAAAGCATGCAGTTGGGTACATTGATTCTCCGACATGCAACTGACATGCAATATGGTTAAGACATCATAATTTCAAGATGTGGGTCTTGCTTAGAATGATGATAAGAATTGTTGTACAAATAATTAATTCCTTGAGTTTTTGCCAAACAGTGAACTTTCCTGCATAAGAAATCTGTCAAAGTTGCTCTCTTCAGCGCACGTGGGTCCATCATCAAGAAGTTCGTCCCCATCGTGGCATCGGACAAGCTTTGAAGGTAGAATGTATCCTTAAGCAGCACTTTCCTGTTAATAATGGTATTATGATTTTCACATGTTTACATTTTAAGCAAATCTTTCCTGTTAGTGCTGTATTTTGTCGTAGAAGAGGATTCAAATGTTGTCTGATGCATTAAAGAGATCAGGAAATGAGGTATAGTATTTTGTTGCTATTGAAGCTGGTAACTTTAGTGATCTTTAACATTTAATAGTGCATAAAGAAAATGTTTATTGATTTGATCTTGTATTTGAAATTGGAAGACACCCTTTCCATTTTGGGTATGCATATGTTTGGCCAGGTAAATTGCTGCCTCGAGTGTGCATTCTAACAGCTACCAACAGCATAATATGAATATTTTACGATATATAAGGTTTCTTCTTTTATCTGTCCACCCTGGGCCCAGTGTTATGATTCTGTTAACACATATATTGTTTATATATTGTTCTTGCTCTCTTCTATTGGATTTCGAAACTTTATCAACATCGTGAATTGTACACGTTATTTGCCCGATTTAATTGAGTTCTGATGAAGGAAAATTTGATGCTTTTGAATCTATATAATGCTTTAAAATGGACAAATTATTAATTAACTGCAGCACCCATGTTCACATCTTTAGCTTCATCCTCATGTAGATGTTGTCTTCTTTAGAAATTCATTTTTAGGATAGCGGAATAACATCATGCTCACATGGTGATTCATCTATGAAGTCCTGTAGTTTGATTCATCTATTACAAGCTACTACTATCAATCACCAAAAAGTGGAACTCAACTTGTTTGAAATTGTGTACTTGTAGTTTGAAATTGTGTACATGTAGTTTGATTCATCTATTACAAGCTATTTACAAGCTACTACTATTAAATTGTGTACCTGTAGTTTGAAATTGTGTACCAATATTATACATATATATACTACCTTTAAATGCATCCCCACCATACTTTGAAAAAAATGGCCTCATCTGTCCAAAACTTGCATTAAATGGGAATACACATTTGCTTACTCGTACCATGCAATATATAGTACATTCCTTATTTTTCAACACCTACTAATATTTAGCTAGCACAACTAATATGTCCTTACGAAGACTTTTGTGAAACAATACCGCCTCATGCCGACTCCATTGTAGTTCAGAAATAAATGAAAATATTTGTACTTAAACATATCTCACTTTTAACCGCATACCCACTTTGTAGTTCTACACACAAAAGTCATACTCTAACACGCTTTCTATAAATGCTATGGTTTTCCCTTTACAGGTAGCATACTTTATAGACAATATTGGAGACAATTTTTGTTTTATCCTCTGCCATATTACTCCCCTTAGCTCAGTTGCATAGCTGGTTACCACGGTTGTGGACCAGATATTTTCAAACTATGCTAAATTATTTAAGAAAACTTCACACCACAACTACCCAAACCATTTACACCCACTAAAATATAATATCAGCAAATATTAGGGTGAACTTATAAGTTCTGCATGTGAGACACCACTGCATCACATACTATTTGTTAAATACGTTTGTTAAGATTTATAACACTCTTATTTTCCATTTCTTACAATTCATTAAAAATTCAATTCAAAATTTGACAATGTTTCAAAAATTCAAAACTGTCCTAACAATGTTTTTTTATAATTTACTAACACAATTATACATCCACCGTACACCCGTTCAACATCATCGATTCACATACCATAATGAAATCAATAAGTTAATACAACTTCATTATCCAACTAATTTCTAATTTTTTTGTTATTAACTCAGTTATGCATATCTCTGATGCAGCAAATTTTGCCGCCACCCTAGCCCGTGCAGCGCACGGGTAATCGCCCTAGTGTATGTAATTTTGTTTATTAGTTTTATGATTTGAACAATTATGTTCATGTCTTATATATTATATCTAAATTTTATTTAGTTAAATAGTCTAACCACCATGGCTCAAGGTCTTGGATACACCAAAGGGTACCTTCATCCTCTACTCTACTCGTGTTCTTATGCTCACGCCAATACAAGGTGCCCTAAGATATCTCCAATCTCTATCAAACTTTTCTTATTGAATTTCAAAGTAGTTGATTTTATTATTGTGGAAATCTCTCACATTTGTAGCAAATTTTGACCACTAGCAAGGAGAACATGTTTCAAATCTTAGGCTAAGAGTGACCAAATTAAGAGACTAATAAGAGCTAATTCTCTCAATCCATCATCCAAAACGGGAATTAGTGTCATAGCCATCACAAGGGGGAAAATGATACTTTGAGGTGCGACTGAAAGCCAAAAGCCCTAATAATAATATGTTGCCAAAAAGAAGTTAGCAACCAAGTATCATGTTGAGAGAAAAGAGAGTGTGACCTCCAATTATTTGGTTTAGGAGAGAAATAGGATGAAGAGAAAGGGAAGGGAATTGATTTAATATTATTTTACACTAAGGGTGTGTTTAATAGAAGAGAACGATGGAAAAGAGAGGAACAAAAGAGAGAAAGAGAGAAGAGAGTGTCAAATAATAGAAAGCCACTCTCTTCTCTCTCTTCTCTCTTCCCTCTTTCTCTTCTACCAAACCCACCTTAAAAGCTCCATTACTATTGTCAAATAAAAAACCCATTCAATACATAAAGGTCTATCTCAAAGTTTACTTGAAGTCCCACTCACCCTTAAGTCAACACTAATCATCATCCATTATTAAAAAATTATTTTGGATTCGAACTAATAGCAATAGATTTCTTCTAAAAGAAAAATCAAAAGAAATCAAGTTTTGTTGGATGGTTTTAGGATATGAACTGGTCAAAGCATCTATCTAAATGTTCACCTATTAAACGAGCGAAGAAAGAAGTTTATATACTCTTATTATAACTACTAACTAGTGGTGCAAGCATTTTGGGTTCATTCATTTCTTAAAATAAAAACTGGGCATCCAACGCATTATTATTTTTTTTGGTCTAAAGGGTCTTTGACCACACTCCGGTATCCAGAGGAAAGGAGTCTTGAATAATCCGGAGTTGAGCTCTCATCCTAAAACATACCTAATTGCTAATGTTATGTGTACTATGGAAGCAGAATTCAAACATAATACACTCCACTTTTCCCCTTCCCAAACCCTATCCCCTACTTTTTGTGCTAAATACAAAAAGAAAATAGAACCTAATACAATAAATTATTATGTAAAGCTTCATCAATGATATTTTATATAACATCCACTATGTGTGTTAATCGCAATGATCGAGGACGCTTTGCGTGCTTAAGATGTGGGCCTTGAGTATCAGAGGCAATTATGACAAGTTCTTAAGCACGATTTTCAATTTAAAAATTGATTAATCAAAACATAAGAACGACTACAAATTTTAAATAGATAAAACGCAAACACATGAAACAAAAAGTTCCCTTAACTGCTAACTAAAGTTTTCCATATTGTCAATGATGTTTACCAGGAAAAGTTACTAGAAACTGAATCCATCAACTACAACTCATTTCATGAAATAAAAGTTACCCTTCAATGTCAATTTGAAGCTCTAACTTATTCCACGGCTCATTGACTGATGGACCAATACATTAATGGATGAAATGTTCTCAATTTGCTTTAGAAGCAATCGCCCTTTTAGCAAAAGATGGCAAACAGAAGGCTGCTGAATGAATCTGAAATGAAAAACCACAGACATAATATCAGCAAAATTGAAGATAAGAATTAGCAATGCAGTATAAAAGAAAAAAAGTTAACATGAAAAATCAATTGGAGAGTTGGAGTTGAAAAACACTGCAAGGGAGTTTGGTGGAAGGGAAAGAGAACATGAATGGGGCATCAAACATACCTCAGAGTTGTAAAATTTCAACGGTCTTTTTGACTGCTGACTATCATTCTCATCTATAGGATTCACTGGATGCTTGAAATCAACGGGAGGCCCCTCAGTTGAGCAAAGCATAAAACCAATCATCCCACTTAAATGAAAAAAAAAAGGTAACATTAACAGATAGTCATATATATTCTAGTTATCACTAAATCAAAAATACGGTATAAATAAATAACTAAGTTGACTACTGAATTAGCATTATGAGTGGTTGACTAAGGGCATTTTGCAGTACCATAGAACTACATTCTGGAAGAATAAAAGTAGGTGCACGTAATCAATGGAGAGAATGTTTTGCATATTCTGGAAGAATAAAAGAAAGTACATGTAACATGTAAATCAATGGAGGGAATGTTTTGTAGATTCTAAGGCTTCCTTTGGATAAACAACTAAAACACTTACGGCGGGAGAGCTTAAATTAAATAAGCTACTTATCTCTGGGTATGTACATTTAAAAGTGCTTATACAAAAATCTAAGTGTTTGGATGCATCATTATATAAGTACTTATAAGATGTTATGATTTTATTTTATAATATACTCCCTCCAGTCCTTTTTTATAAGAGACAAATTTAGACAATCATACAGACCATGGAAATCAGTTTTTTCTGTTAATAATTCTAAAAATTTAATTTTTTATCCAAACACTGTCCTTTTATGGGGAATAGATGTATATATATATATTAGCTAGTGAGTCTCCGGAATCAATTAACATGCATTGGGTATTTGTTGTGAGTATTTGTTGTTATCACTTATCATAAACTTTACTTAATAAGGGTATTATTGGAATTGGTTATTTAATAGGGTTGAAATTTGAAACTGTTTCTTATAAAAGGGCCAAAAAAATGGCTATTTTTGTTCTTATAAAAAGGACAGGAGGGAGTAATATGTAGTAATAATTAGTTTTTTTATAATATAATTGCTAAAAAGGTATTAGTTCTATAATTTTTTTATACAAATTAGTTCTATAATATAGTATCAAGTATCAATTATTTTTTCATATCACTATTAAATAATAATAATAATAAAATATAAATTGCAGTAATAAGCATTTCTTAAAGTATAATAACAAAAAGCAATTTTTTTCATTCGATAAAAAAAACACCAATTTGTAAAAAAATGTAAAGAATAAAAGGAATAAAAAATACTTCACTTTGGAATGTTACACATTGCAATTGCAATGATGGCACTCAAAGGAATAAAAGATTAAAAAAGAAACATACAATCGTAACAAAACACTTAACACCTAATGCAGAATGGCTCACATTATGCATTAGAGAACAATAGCGCGTAACATGAAAAAAATGCATATGAGACAAAACAAAAGGCGCTGGATATGATTCGAATGGAGGTATAAGCGCTCCAAATAAATTTTTTGATAAGCTAATCATCACGGCTTATGAAAAATAAGCTTAAGCTAGCTTATGGACAAGTCATAAGCTTCTCCAAACCCTTTCAGAAGGGCTTATACCAGCAGATAAGCCCAAACAAGCTGTTCATAAGCCAATCCTAACAGGTCCTAGTTGGAAAAATAGAAATAAAATTTTGAAAGAACATACCTTGGGTATGTAGGCACAGTTGTCCAAGCATAGTTGACAGAACCTTTGAATATCTGGCGACAATTCGCTACAATGTCTTCGATGATATGCATATGGAGCCATATACTTTCTGCTTGAGTACACACAACTCCTCCTGGGCGAAGAGCCCTTGCAATTGACTGGAAAAAAGGCTTTTCGAAAAGCTCTTGAGCAGGACCTAAAGGATATCAAATACAACGTCACTTAACCAAAAAGCATTATATTAACTGTAGGGAACAAAAAAATTATAAGATATTACAGATATACCCTACCAATAGGATCAGATGAATCAACTATAACTGCATCATAAGATCCCTCAGGAGCCGCCTTCAAAAACGCAACTCCTAAATCATCAAAAGCCATACCACATCATTAGAAAAGTTATCCTGAAAGAGTGAAGTAAACAAGACAGACCCATCAAAAAACATGGAGAGTAACAGATCGTACCATCACCAACATGAAGTGTCACACGTGGGTCATCAAAACCTACTGCCATATCAGGGAAAAATTGTTTGGAGACCTGCAAAAGAGGAAGACTTCAATTTTTACATTGAGCATATAATGTAGGTTGTACTAGTCGTCTTTGAGCATAATAGATTTAGGTCAAGTGATGGAAAAAGAAAAAACAGTATGACAATAAGCCAATTTGTTAAGTAAGTTTGTTAAGTACGGAAACCCACACAACTTGGAAAGGAGGGAGACTAATTGTATGCAAGATAACAGCATGTCAAAAAAATTATTTAGTTTCGATTAGACATGAAAAACAGAGTTTAAGTGTACTCACATCGATAACCATCTTGTCTATTTCACAAATGTCTATCTTTTCTATTGAAGAATGGCGTGAAACTTCCCGCAGAACTCCACCATCTCCTCCACCAATAACCAAAACCTAACAGAAAATTGCAGTAAGGAAAAGAACAATTAAATCCTTACATTTAGAAAGTATGCGGGGAAAACGGGCTAATTCTTTTATGCTTGTAAGTTGTAATGATCCGACATTTCATTATCCCAAGAATGGTTCAAATAAGTCATATCTAAGACGGCTTTCCCCAGTTTCATGGGAGTAATCCTTCCTTCTCTCTTCAAAATATAATACTCCACACTCTTCTAAAAGAAAACCAAAGCAACTTAAAACATAAATAATCTACTGCAGATAAACTTATGTTGGCATGCTGAATATAAAACAATGGTGCAGAAGGAGTCAGCATGGTGATGAACAGATCAACATTCTGAGTAACCAAGATAGACATCATATTCACAAATTCTTCTAAGCAACCCACTATATATAATGATTAAAAACTATACAATGCCTCACGCCTCACAATTATCTTGATAATTTTGTCAAACTACAGATAAAATTTGAGGACAAGAAGTGAAAAATCATGCATATGCTGCACTCCTGGAGGGATTTGAAGTATCCAATACCTTTTTGGGATCTTGAATAGAGCAAAGAGGAAGATGAGTGATCATCTCTTGGTAGGCACACTCATCCCTTTCTGTGAGCTGAATGACTCCATCCAAAATAAGAACCTTGCCATATGTTGATGACTGTAAAAAGAAATCACCACATACATTGTTAATAGAATTAGGACCATGATGGAGAATAAAATCTCAAATTAACTGAAGCTACGTGTACCTGGAAAACCATAACATCCTGATAATCAGACTTTCCTTGAAACAAAATATTTTCCACTTTCAAGGAGTGTGCCTCCCCTACAAATTATAGCCAAATCACAACTCATGAGTATTATTACAAATTAAAAAACTAGATTTCAGTGTGCTAGTATTTCTAGTAAGAGTTTTCTTTGGTTTTGTAATTGTAATGCCAAAAACTCGTGATCTACTTAAGTTACTGATGATAACAGATGCATCTTCAAACAGTACCATAAACCAACTAGAGTTGTTGTCCAAGGGGTAGTAGATCCAAGATGATGAACATTAAAAACTTGACGGAAAAAAATAGCTCCAACAAAGTTGCATTTTATTGATTTAAATTAAATTCTCACTTCTGTAGAAGTCAGAAGAAAAATAACAATGACATAGGTAAGTTCAGTCATCCAAGAGAATACTATGTACTGCCTCTAAATAAAATTTGCAATGAGAACAAACCTACAACTGCTCAATTAACAGGTAATTGCTCTATCTATCATTGAGCTACTTAAGAACAAAAAGAAATTGAATTTCAGACTTTAACCCACGATAAATATGAGATCAATGTTTTTCTAAACAAATCATGGAACATTTTTGCAGTGACTCTATTCCATGCCTAATTTGATAGGAAACCTCCAAGTGACTCTATATCATTAAATTCAACAAGTAAACACAGAATAGCAATTGAACATTAAAATTGTTCAAGCAGTGAAGATAAAAATGAGAAGTGCAAACCATTGGTTGCTCAAACTACAAAAATACAAACAAATCAAATTCTACTAAACCCTTGAAGTCTCACATAAATTTATATCCAACCATTTTGTAACCACACCACCAATCATCATATCTAGAATAAAAAAAACAATAACAGAACCACAGATATTTGATACTTTCATGGTAGCATACAGTGAGATTCTGTACAAATGAAAAAGAAAATCCAACAATCAAATAAAAAAAGAACCTTGAGCCAATAAACATCAAAATAATAATTAAACCTAAATTCCATCACAAAGGCACAAAACACAATAAATCAACACAGGTTCAGTTTTCTATGATTATTACAAACAACAAAATCAAAAATTGGAGGTGGTAATTTAACAAAGGGGTGAAAACTGAAAAGAGTACATTATTGGGAGAAAAACTAACCAGGCCACATTGGACTAATTTCAGAGAACCATCCAGGAATAACAGCTGATAAACCATTAGGTTGAGGTTCCTTTGAGACACCATTTTCTTCGTCTTCTCTTTGCCTCTTTACGGGAAAATCTGCATTCTCTGCCGCCATCTTTGCACTGAGTAGGGAAGTCACGCACTCTTTGCCCTTCTATGCTCTATATATACGCACACTCACACACACGCTCGCCGCGAAGTATCATTTTTTTTCAGTCATGTAATTATTGTCTTCAATATCAAATTATTTTTTTGTACTTAGTCATCAATATCAGATTTTATTTTTCTTTTTTTATAAAGATACTTGTGATAGTCTTGAGTCTTGACTGACTCTTTGAGTCAAGTTGCGTATTAATAATTTTTTTTTTATTTAGGACAATTGTTGGCTACCCACGGAGTGTCCCAACGCTTTCAACGAATGACTAATCTCCGCTCGCTACTTGTGGCAATGATTTCGCTGGCCAACACGCCTTTTTAATGTGGGCGGGAATCGAACCTAGGAGCAAACCGAATCGACCCCCACTACGTAGCTCAGGGTAGCCCGACCATTGGCTAGACGTGTTGGTTACGTATTAATAAAATGTTTAGTCCTTAAATCTCAAAAAAAAAAATGTTTAGTCCTTTTAAAAATCTGTCTTTAAAATTACAGGCTAGTACTACTTACTACTTGATGTGAACTTATTGAATAGAAATGTTAAATTGAGAAAATAATTGTTGGGAGTTTGGATTCTCTTAAGTAGTTATTGTGTTAAGTAGTAAAAATAGTGACATATGTAATAAAATAATTAAAAACCGTTTGGGTAAACAACTTACATAAGCGTTTATGGCATAAAAGCTTATTGCATGAGAACTTATGCCATGAGAACTTATGTTGTATAAGCTAACTGTGTTTGGATGTGTATTTTTTAAAGCGCTTACGCAAAAAAAAAGTGTTTGGATGTATGTTTACAAATGTAGTTACATAATATTCTATTTTTAAAAAAAATATTTTTTTAGCATTCGCTTTCTTCCATATAATAAAAATTGGTGAAATAAAAAAAAATTACCAGCCATCTTCCCTATTAGAGACAAATTCGTCCGAATTTTCATTTCTCTTTGTCAAGGGCCAATTTAGGTATTTATTTTTAGAAGTATTAAACTATAAGAGAATCGGAAATGATCACACACATATCTAAAAATTTAATAATTGTATTGAATCTATTAAAAACAATTGTATATTATTCAATACGATTATCTATCTAGGCATTGTGTCTCTAATAGTATCTCTGACTCGCTCCATTTGTCTATTACTTTCTTGAGATGGTTTCTCCCACATGATCTCCCCAACTATAATATCATGCACATCAATATTGTCCTCCAAACCAAGACTTCCGTCAAATAAACGAAATTCTTCACTATCCTTATCATTCCTTCTAATGAGATTATGCAATGTCATACCAGCGTCGATGATTTGAGTCGCAATTTTTAATGAATATTGAGCCATGTTGTCTAGTATTCTCCGGTTAGCTTTACAACACCCAAATGTCTTTTCAATTGTGCTTTGGAAGCTACGGTGCATATAATTGAACACTTCATTTTTTCCTCTAACTCTTGGACCTAATCTAAAATGAGAGAGATGGTACCTAGTGATATTGTAAGGTCTCATGTTGCCCGTAAAATTAGGATAACCAGCATCAACAAGGTAATATTTACCTGACAAATAATATAACTACTTATATTCACACAATCATATTAGCATAATATTAAAAAGTACAAGTTACTAACCTGGAGGAGGATATGAAAAATGAAAGCCAAGCTGCATAATGCATCCCATCATGATATCATGTGTTGATCCATCGCATCCTGATGTGAAACACATGTTAAAATCACGAGTCTGACTTATAGTACTAAACATTTATTTAGTAATTTTTACTAAAGGGCTATAGAGGTAACTTCCCTAATAATTTAAAAAAAAAACCTAAACAAAATCAGAGAAAATCTTAATTAATGAAACTCAAAAATCGTTGAACCGTTCCCTAAATCATGGAGCCGTTTTATTTGGTAACTAACCAAAAATCGTGGACCTGATTTTTTTTTCACACAAAAAAAAAAACTTTGTTCATTAACCACAAATGTACATAGTAATGGTTAGTGGCCACTAACCACATATTTGCATAACTGTGGTTAGATGGCAATGACTAAATGCCACTAACCACAAATGTGCATAGCAATGATTAGTGGTCACTAACCACAGATATGCATAACTGTGGTTAGATGTCAATGGTTAGATGTCACTAACCACAAATGTGCGCCACTAACCACAGATATGCGTAACTGTGGTTAAATGCCTCTAACCACAGTTTTGCATGACAATAGTTAATTGCAGCAAAACCAGTCTGGCGGAACCAACCTGCAGAACACAATTTGAAACAAAAAGAAGAAGATGATGAAGAATTGCAAGTCGAAAATCTTACGGATATCAAAATCCGTAAGATGATTAGAGCAAAGCAAGAAGAAAGTGAAGAGAACATAAAGATAGAAAATGCAAAGAACCGAAAGAAAGAAAGAAAGAAAGAGAAGAGAACAGAACAGAAAATAAAAAAAAAGTGCAAAAAAGAAACGTGAAAAAAGAAAGAAGAACGAGAAAGAAGAAACAAGATAAACGAAACGGGAAAAAATGGCTTGAATAAGTTTTGTAACCGCCCCAATAAAATAGGATCTAATTTAATGGTCAATTAAATTTAATTAAAACCCATAACATTCAAGATTACAACAATGTCTTTATTCAATAATAACCATTAGATTAAATTTCATTAAAAGATTGAGCATCCAATGGCTATTATTTCTTTAGTAAGAGATACTAAGGAAAATGCTTACTAACAAAAGCCAAAGCATTCAATAATAAGTTTTTGAGACTTTCTTTGCGTGATGTATTGTCGTGCGAAGGAGAGTGTGGAATCGATATTAAAGAGCTTGAAGAATAAGAAGATCGTGAAAGAAAAAAATGGAAAAATAAGGAAGATGAGCGTAAAAGAAAGAGGAATTTGAGAGAGAAAATCGAAGAAGAGAATATTGTGGAAAAGAATGTAATTTGTTTTGTAACTGTTTAAAGTGGCACATTTAATGTTAAATTCAATTAAATTATTTAATGTAAATAAAACAAAAAAAAAACTGTGACACAAATACCCTTATTAAATACTAGCCATTAGATCGAATTTCATTGAAATTTAGTAAATCTAATGGCTAGTAATAATTTAGTAACTATTACTAAGCAAATTGCTTAGTATCACGAGCCATAGCCTAACATGAGATAGATACGTAGGTAATATATTGCATTAATATAAGGGAATTAAAGACCCTGATTCAAGTACATAGTGGTATCGGCATTGAGCACATTGTCTGGCAAAAGATGAAATGAAATGAAAAAACATAAGTAACATGTAATAGGAATGTAATAATCAGTTTTATGGGTTTATTTTATTTTATGCCATTTACTCTTTTACTCTTGATGGTTGTATTTAGCTTGACTTAGTGCCTCATTTGATAATCAATCAATCAACATTTCACAAATATTATTTTCTCTCTAAAACCTCTCTAGTTCTCTCTAAATTTTCTCTATAAAACAAATAGAACATTCTTTAGCTCTATATACTTGTTGTTCTGATGTTAAAATATTGCAGTGGAGGCATAGTGAATGTGGTAGTGTTCAACTTAATCACTTTATTCGCAGCAGCATTGTGATAGCGGGAACAAGGGCTGATGAAAGTATGTTTGGGACAGACTTGATAGTTAAACATGTTTCAAGGGAGAAGTTGAGTAATTTACCTAACTTCTTGAGAAGAATAGTTTTAAAATGCTATGCTTGCTATAACTCCACTGAAAAGGCTTGGCTACTGCTACTAAATTGGGAATTGCCAATTGTTTGGCATACTCAGTTGGTTTGGGAATTGGTACAGTAATTTGGATTCTAGGGAGAAAACTCCGGTAGAAACCTGTCACAAGATATGGAAGATTGAAGAAGAACAATCTTCGAATATGCAAGCAACGGTATAGTGACGAGAGAGAATTTTGAAGAGAGAGAATTGGGAATCAATAAACTTGTGATTGCAATAATGATGCAAATCACATTTCCATTCAATTACTAATACTAGTGGAATTCTGTTACAACCATGTGTAAGGCACACTGCCAGCAATGCAACAGTAAATAGTAAAAGTAAAAGTAAAATATCTCAGCTTCTAGAATGGAATAAAACAAGTGCAAATATGAAATGCTGAAATACAAATGAAATTACTGAAATACTGTAACAATACCCCCCCCCCCCTCAAAATAATCCTTGACCTCAAGGATAAGTAAGCAGGAACTTCTTCATGGAATCACAGTAAAGATCCCAAAGCAGGGAATTTCTTGAGGAGGTCATAGTAAAACTCCCAGGTAGCAGCTTCTGGGGGCTCTCCACTCCATTGGACCAGCACTTTTGTTGCAGCAACTCTTCCTCTCTTCACCATTTTTCTATCCAAAATAGTTATAGGCACCTTAGCAGCAGCAGGCACACTAGGTAGAGGAACAAATGAAGCCACAGAGGGATCAACACAGATCTTGAGTTGTGATACATGAAAAACATTGTGTATATCAGCAGATGAAGGCAATTCAAGTTGATAAGCAACTTCACCAATCTTGTCAGTGACTTTGAAAGGCCCATAATACTTTGGAGTAAGCTTGTGGTAAGCTTGTTGCCTAGCAGTAACTTGCCTATAAGGCTGGAGCTTGAGAAACACGAAATCACCAATAGCAAATTGTCTATCAGACCTCCTTTTGTTGGCTTGTTGCTGCATACGATGCTGAGCTCTCATCAAGTGAAATTGCAGAAGCTTGATGACAGATTCTCTGGCTGCTAATGTTCTATCAACCTCTTGATTAGGAGATTCACCTGGAAGATAGGGCAAGTGAATAGGTGGGGCTTGTCCATAGACAACCTCATATGGACTAGTGTGAATAGATGAGTAGTAGTGAGTGTTGTACCACTATTCAGCCAAAGGAATCCATTTGGACCAAGTAGAGGGCTTCTCTGAACACATACATCTCAGATATGTCTCTAGGCACTTGTTAACAACCTCAGTTTGACCATCACTCTGTGGATGGTAAGCTGTGGATTTGTGGAGCAGAACCCCTTGGAGTGAGAAAAGTTCATTCCACACACTACTCATGAAAATTGGGTCTCTATCTGATACCACAACACTAGGCATTCCATGTAATTTAAACACAGTGTCTAGGAATAGTTTAGCCACATATAGAGCAGTGTAAGGATGGGACAAAGTCAAGAAGTGTGCATACTTACTTAACCTGTCAACAACTACTAGAATGACTTGCTTACCATTAGAGGAGGGTAAGCCTTCAATGAAATCCATACTGATCTCATCCCAAACCCTATGTGGAATAGGAAGGGGCTGTAGCAGACCTGGTGAGCTCACCAATTCAGGTTTATTTCGTTGACAAACATCACAAGCTCTCACATAGTTATGTATATCCTTATTCATTCCCTTCCAATAAAATAAGGACTTAATTCTAGCAGAAGTGATATCACGGCCAGAATGGCCACCAATGAAAGAATCATGCAACCACTTAAAAATAGTAACCTTAAGATCAGAAACATTACCAATTACAAGTTTTCCTTTTCTTCTCAATTCATCCTTGAACCATGTATACTTAGGATGAGACTTTGGTGAAATTTGCAGCTCAGAAATAAGCTTCTGCAGTGCAGGATCAGAGTTCCAGGCCTGTTTGATCTGATCTAGAAGACCCTCTTGGGCATTATCAAGCATCATTGGAAGCAACTCAGCACTTTGTTGCCTAGAGAGAGCATCTGCAGCAACATTTGATGCACCAGTTTTGTATTGAAGCTCAAAATCAAACCCCATTAGCTTAGACATCCATACCTGCTGGAATGGAGTATTTAACTTCTGTTCCAATAAGTACTTAAGACTTTTGTGATCAGTCTTAATGATGAAAGTTTTGTGAGACAAGTATGCGCCCCACCTTTGAACTGCATACACAACAGCCAACAACTCTTTCTCATATACAGAGAGAGCTTGATGCCTGGGACCAAGTGATTTACTGTTGTAGGCAATTGGATGTTTATCCTGCATTAACACAGCACCAATACCACCCCCAGATGCATCTATTTCCACAATGAAAGTATTGTTAAAATCTGGTAGAGCCAAGACAGGGGAAGAGACAAGGGCCTGCTTTAATTGATTAAAAGATTCTGCTGCCTTATCACTCCAATTGAAACTGTCTTTCTTCAAAAGGTCAGTAAGCGGCTTAGCTAGCTTGCCATAATCTCTGACAAACCTTCTGTAGTATCCTGACAACCCAAGGAACCCTCTTAACTGCTTGATATTTGTAGGGGTAGGCCAATCTTTCACTGCTTGAATCTTAGAAGGATCAGTGAATACTTGCCCTTGTGAGATAAAGTGGCCAAGATACTCAACCTTGTCAGTTGCAAAACAACATTTCTTTCTCTTGAGTGAGAGCTGGTGCTGCCTTATAGTAATGAAAACCTGCCTTAGATGGTCAACGTGAGCTTCCAGGGAAGGGCTATAAATGAGGATATCATCAAAAAACATAATGACAAACCTTCTCAGAAACTCATTGAAGATGTGATTCATCAATGCTTGAAATGATGCAGGTGCATTTGTAAGACCAAATGGCATCACCAGATATTCAAAATGGCCACCATGAGTCTTGAATGCAGTTTTTGGTTCATCTCCATCTTCAATTCTCAACTGGTTAAAACCTGATCTGAGGTCTAATTTGGAGAATACATGTGCACTCCCGAGCTCATCCATTAGATCTTCAATGAGAGGAATAGGATACCTATCCTTAATGGTGTGCTGGTTTGACCTCCTATAATCCACACATAGGCGCCAAGAGCCATCCTTCTTTTTAACCAACACAGCAGGTGAGGCATAAGGGCTATTACTGTGTCTAATCACCCCTTGATCAAGCATCTCATTCACCAATTTATCTACAGCATCCTTTTGTACAATGGAGTACCTGTAGGGTCTAAGATTAAAAGGAATTATACCTTCCTTAAGTGGAATCTTATGATCAAACCCTGGTCTTCTAGGAGGCAACTCTTGTGGCTCAGCAAAAATATCTTCAAACTCATCCAGTAAATTCTGCAATTCAACTGGTAATGCTATGTCCTGTGCATCTAAGTGAAGCATTTGCACCTTAGGGACAGTGAGTGTGGGTGTATCTTGGTCCAGGTAGAGAAAACAAATCTCTGCTTCTGAGTTTAAGGTTTCATTAAATTTCTTGTTACCAATGAGCTTATTAGATGGAGCCTTAGCACTTCTCAAGGAACATTTTCTTCCATTGACACTAAACTCCATTTGCAACTTAGTAAAATCCCACACAATTTTCCCAAGAGATTTCAACCATTGGATTCCAAGGATTAGATCACAGCAAACAATAGGAAGCACATACACATCACAAGTAAAAGTGCACTGCTGCAACTGCCAAGTAAACCCTCTAACTATATACTTAGCATAGATCTTATTCCCACCACCAGCAGTAACAGACATAGGCTTAGGAAGAAATTCCAACAAACAACCTAGTCTCTTAGCAGTATCAAGATCAAGGAAGTTATGAGTACTTCCACTATCAACCAGAATTTGCAACAATCTCTTGAGATACATACCAGTGACCTTCATAGTTTGATGGCTAGGCGCCCCTGATAAGGCATTCATGGATAAGGTTGGGCTATCAGAGTTGTTTGTGTCTGCACTGACTTCACTAGGGTTCTCTTCTTCCTCATCACTAGCTTCAGCTTCCATGAAGAACATTTGAGCCTTCCTATGTTTCAAATGATGTCCTGGGGTGAAAGGCTCTTCACAGTACATGCATAGGCCCTTGGATTTTCTCTCATCCATTTGTGCAGGAGTAAACATTCGGGTTGGTCTAGGATTTGAGTTTGTGTTTGAGATTTTAGGGCTTGGGTTGGCTATTTGGCTCTGGGTTGAATTTGTTTTAGGGGAAGGTGGTGATTGGCTATTTGGTGGTTTAGTGAAATTGGAGTTGTTTTTGAAGTAACTGTATGAATTGGTGGTGGAATTGGGTTTTTGAGGTGGTGATTTGAGCAATGGTACTCGTGGGGACTCATAGAGACGAGCTAGATTAGCAGCACTAGCTATATCTTGTGGGTTAAACATACGAACCTGCATTTGTGCGCCATGTTCCAAACCAGACAGGAAGATACTCAAAGCATGTTCTGGGATAATGGATACCTGGGTAAGGGCGAGCTCAAAGGCGTAAATGTACTCCTACACCTTTCCGGTGTGCTTGATCTGAATCAACGTGGATAGTGGATCTTCATACACCTCGCCAAATCTCTTGGCGACGTCAACGACGTACTGCTCCCAAGTGTTGACCAAGAGACTTCAAACACAAGAGGGGGGTGAATTGTGAATTTAAAAATAGCACTTAAAATTAAACTCTTAAAAAGGTTTTGATCAAATAAAGCGCTTAAGAGAGTTTGAATTGAAATAACAATAATAAGACAATGAAAATAACTTGCAAGGAATTTAAAGAGATGAAGGGATAGAAGATGACACAAAGAGATTTATACTGGTTCGGCCAAACCACAGGCCTACGTCCAGTCCCCGAGGAATGCTCCAAGGGATTTCAACTAATCACTAGCTTTTAAAACAGGTTCAGCTAGAAACCTTTACAACAAGAGAACTTACAATAACGGGATATCACCTCCCTATGTAAAACCTTTAAAAACTAGAGATAACACCTCTCTAGAAAACACCAAGAGATATCACCTCTCTTGAATAAACCTTGGGAACACACCCAACAAATGAGAAGTGTAGCGACCGAAAAATCCGGAGGAGGGATTCTTCGAAGTTCTTGAATGAAGCCGCCACCAAAGTTTAGTTTAAGGGCAAACATTGGAAAATCCCTATTGAGTGGATAAAGGGGGTTTTGCGGACCAGGTTTAGGCTCGGGAGTCGTTTATGCGTAGGGAAGGTATTAGCACCCTACGACATCCTTCCTAAGGAAGGTTACCCTTTAACTAAATGTGCAAACATTTATTAATTCAAAAATAATGTTTTTACCCTTATAATAATAATAATAATAATAATAATAATAATAATAATAATAATAGTAATAATAATAAAAGACTCACTAAACGGTTAGTTATTTTTTGTATTTTTTTGAGAAAAATGAGATAAATGGATTTAAAGGAAAAAAAAAAAGGTTTTTTATTAATGCAATTGACAGAGGTCGGCCGCCCTCTGCTCCTACGTATCTCCTGGTAGAGAATCAAATCACACGTAGTTCTTGGTAGAAAAAGTTTGTGTGTTTGGTGTGTTTTTTATTTTTTTTTTTTGAAGTTGGGAGAGGTATTTCGTAATGACCAAACAAGTAGGACTCAGAGTGGTCATCACTCATCTCGTTTGAAAACCAAAGTCGTTATCAACGGTCAAACAAGCTAAGCTCAGAGTGACCATTAATAACAAACCCATTTTATGTTTAGGAAAACATTTATTCGTTATATGAAAAAAAAAAAGGTTTGTGAGAGAAAATATTTATTTAAGGAAAGGAGATTTCTTTTTAAAAAAAAAGAAACAGGGGGTGCAGTAGTAAAATGGGGTGTAAGTTACAGGGGGGTGTAGTATTAAAACTTGGGTGTAGGCGGTAACCCATGCACATTTTTAGTGGGCTGGTCCGTTTAACAAAACGTGGGCTTCAGGGGGTGTTGGGTTATTAACATGGGGAGTGTGAATGGTAATCTGACTGTTTTAATGTTAAAATAAAAAAAAGAGTAAATAAACAAATGGCAATATAAAGAGAAAGGAAAAAAATTAGGGAACCCTAATTTCGATTCACCTCTCAGCGCCGCACCCCAACCTAAAATGGCCAAACCCAATTTTCTCTCTCTCTCTCGCCTCCCTACCCCGATCTCCTCTCTTCCCTCCACCGCGTCGTTTATACCTTCTACAGAGAGGGAGAAGGTGTTGCTTCCAGGAGAGAGAGAAAGCGAGATTCGTTGTGAGTGAGAGAGATTCGCGAGCAGAGAAACGCGAAGAGAGAGGTAAGGGAGGAAGATGGAACGAAACGCGAAGAGAGAGAGACGCGAAGAATGAGAAGGAAGGGAAGCAGACAGGTGTGCGACGTGACGATGGGGTGGTGGTTTCCGTCGGGGCTCAATGGTGTTGCGGTGGTGAAAAAGTGGGTTTCTGATGGTGATGGCGTTTATGGTGGCGGTGATGTGGTGGATGGGTGACAGTGAGGTGGATGATTTCGGTGGTGGAGATTTGGTGTGAGATTGGTCACGGTGGTGGCGGTGGATGAGTGACAGTGAGGTGGAGGACTCGCCGGAGGGAGCCATGGTGGTGGCGCCGGCGGTTTTGTGGTTTTCGTGGTGGTTATGGTGGTGGCGGCAGATGGTGGTTACGGTGGTGGTTCGCGAAGAGAGAGGGGAGCAGCGGTGCACGGTGGTTCACGGCGGTGCGATGGTGGTGACCACCACCACATGGTGGCCGGAGCTTCAAGCTCCCTTTTTTGGCTGCTCAAAATTGTTTTTGATTTCTGTTTTAGATTTCTGGTTCTCACTGTTTGTGTATTGCTGTCTCTGGTGTTTTCCCTTGCTGTTTGCTGTCTGAATTTATAAACAGATTATGTGGTGTAGGGTGGAGTGTTGAAGCAGAGGAGTATTTCTCATGGGGACAACAACGGAGGTTGCAGGCAGCCAGCAAAGGGGTGGAGGTGGTTGCTGCAAAGGCTGAGATGTTTTTGCTGAAAGTGGAAAAAGCAAAGGGGCATGATGAAAGGAGGTTGAGCTTGAAGCTCAAAATGCTTTACCAGCCACAGCCACCAACCAAGGCAGCAGCGACTTGGCTGTCCTGTTTTATTATTTTTTTGTACTTTTTTGTGTTTGTATTTTGCTTTTTGTATTATTTGTAATTAAATTTTCTTGTCTTCATGTAAATAAAAGAGCTGACTTTTTTTTGTACTATTCTGCTTTTTTTTTAAATTTTTTGTCTACATATGTAACACAATAAAAAAAAAAGGGAACAGCTAATATAAAAAACTGATTTTATCTTATTACTATTATTTTTTACTAATAACACTTAAAAGAAGCGGGAAAAGCAACACGAACCGACGCACCCACTCGCGCACAATTCGCAACCAACACGCACTCGCGTTAAGACTATGAACACGTAACTGACTTAATGTGCACACGCGTAAGTTATTAAAACTGATCTCATTTTATCCTTACTTCTCTAAAAAGAAAACGGTAAAGATAAACGTGCACCGACGCAATTACTCACACGACTCTAAACGAAACGCGCGCTTGCGCTATTTATTATTTCATTATTTATTTCTGGATTTTTTTTTTCTTGAGAACAACGAGCGCCAAACAAAATTGTTGCACGAGAGTGCAAAATACACCCGCGTTTAGAACAATATGCGGAGCGATAAAATTTTTGGGATTTTTCAATTAGTCGGACAAAATTGGGGTATGACAAGAAGAAACAGATTTGATAGCACACTCAGTAGTGTGGATAAAACAAGTTGAAGCACAGTAATACAATATCAAACTATGTGAAATATAAAGCTCTCAAAATAAAATATATGCAAGTGAAAGAGTAGTATGAGAGTGATGAGAAGAATAATAGAATTTCAGATGCAAGTGTGAGTCGTGTCCTGAGAGTGAAGAGTGAGGCTGCTATTTATAGGCGTATAGAAAATATGACCGTTGAATGAAATGAAGAGATGTAGAAATCGATTGTGTGCCTGATTTGCCTAAGATGCATAATCGATTTCATGCTTGATTAGATCTAGGATAAGGAATCGATTATGTGCTCTGTTGAAATATGAATGAATCGATTATGTGCTCAATAATAGATTAGGGAATCGATTATGTAGTTTAAAGGAGAAGGTTTGAAATCGATTTTCATTTAATTAAGGAAGCAAGTGACAATCGATTATGTGCTTCAAAATAGAGTATGTGAAAATCGATTTTATGCCTTTCATACTCAATATAAAATCGATTTTGTGCTCTGGAAAGGCTAGGCATGTAATCGATTCCTTGCTCTGAAAATTGATGTCTCTTTCAAAAAAGGAAACTAAGTAATCGATTCTTTTCTTTTAAAA
The DNA here is from genome assembly GCA_039519185.1 of Astragalus membranaceus. Classification (NCBI taxonomy): domain Eukaryota; kingdom Viridiplantae; phylum Streptophyta; class Magnoliopsida; order Fabales; family Fabaceae; genus Astragalus; species Astragalus membranaceus. The sequence goes on along the minus strand of CM076849.1, from coordinate 40,068,888 downwards.
ACCAACTTGGAAATCGATTATCCTCTTTTATTTGGAGTTAGAAATCGATTTCATACTCCAATGAGAAAAGATTGGAAATTGATTTCTTGCTTGAATATGGTATGCTAAAATCGATTGTATGCCTTCCTAAAAAACATTTTCACATTTTTTGTGCTTGTCCTATTTAATCTTGCATGCATGAGGTTTGTTTAAAAAATATTTTCATGCAAAATTATGTATATGAAAAACATTGTGAGAGTGTGATTTATTTTATATTTAGAGAGCTTTATTTTCACTTACAATAATATCCTAAACACACACAACAGTAAAATAATTCTTGACTGTCGCTTGATTGCATTTTTCCGCTTTTTGCAGTCTTGACCTTTTTACCCTTCTTTTGTCAATCATCAAAACCTGATTATTCCTGTCAAGACATATATTCACATTCTCCCCCTTTTTGATGATGACAAACATCTTTAGGAGGGATTTGCTCAATGAAAGGGTTAGAATAGAAATATTTTGAAACAGTGTATATATCAGAGATAAGCGGAGATTATACTCCCCATTTTTATATGCAAACATTTAAAGAGTACTCACCCTGTAACATGCAAATCACATAACTCTCCCCCTTTTGGCATTATCAAAAAGCGGGAAAAATAAATAAATCATGTCAAGGCATATATTCCAATGATAAGTGAAAAACAATTTGCAAAAATTTTCAAAAGCCTCATTTTGGAACTCACCACGTGATTACTTCGGATAGATGCAATGATCTTATCAAATTTTCGAAAAGCATCAAAAGTGTCGTTTTTATGAAAAAAATAAACAAGGTCCATGTATAGCGAGAGTAATAACGAGTGCATAGTAATTTCAATCATAAGACAAGTATAAGAATCAAGCACAACCTTATTACCTTTGTTGCACAGATGACTAATACTTAGCAAGTTATGCTTCAAGCCTTCAACTAACAGTGTATTTTCAAAACAGGATTTGGTTTCTTACTAATAGTGCCGGCGCCACTAATTTTACCTTTTGTATTGTCACAATAAAACACAAGTCCGCTTCTTTTTGGAGCTAAATGAGAGAACTTCTTTTAGTCTCCTGTCATGTGCTTTGAACAGCCGCTATCTAGATACCACTTTGAGCTTTTGGCTTTCAAGCACACCTACAACACAAAATCAATTTTTGGCTTTTGGTACCCAAATCATCTTGGGTCCTTTTGGGTTAGTCTTGGGAATTGTGCCCTTTGGAATCCACTTCCATTTGTGATTCATATCAATATTCTTTCTTGCATTACAAATAGAAGATGTATGACCTTTTCTACCACAATAATAACATTTTGTAAAAGGGCTACTAGAAGTTATGTTGGGACTAAAAACTTTTTGAAAGATTTTTCATGATTCTTTGGTTGATAGCCCAAACCAGCTTTATCATAAGTTCCCCTTTGGTTTCCCAAAATGATATTTAGATTATCTCTTCCCCTGGTGAATTTTGCAAGAGTGTTGTGCAAATCATCAATTTTATTTTTCAAAACATTGCACTCTTCACATTTGAAAGTACTCTCCTTTTTATTTTCATAAGAGTTGCACGAGGAGACCTCACTTACAGAAATTTGTTTTTCTTTAAGAATTTCTATTTCCTTGTTTAAAGTTTCGATTTTAGATTGAAGAGAGGAAATAGTTTTCTTTGAAGTGGAAACAATTTTTCTAAGCTTACTTGACTCATTATTTAATTCTTCACAAATACTAAACAACTCATCATAAGTTAAATCAAGTTCAGTTTCAACGGAGTTTACCTCATCTTCCTCATGCTTTGCCATGAGACATAGTTTTGCTACCTCATTCTCGGAGTCATCGGATGATTCCATATCATTTTCATCCCAAGCGATGTACGCCCTTCTTCTTTTTGATTTCTTTCGAAGATATCTATATGTTTGACTTTGAGGACAGTCCGGCTTTATGTGCCCCTTCTTACCACATTTATAACATGTTGGATTGAAGGAAGTTCCTTCCTCATTTTTGCTTTGAGGATTTGGTTTACCTTTATACCTCATGAACTTTTTGAACATTCGAACCATTTTACTCATGTCTTCATCACTTTCATTGGAGCTGTCATAATCTTCCGTGTCACTTTCTTTGATACATGCTTTTAGCGCAAGTCCTTTATTTTTCTTTTCACCTTCCTCACTTTCAATGAGTCGATTTAATTCGAGCTCATGTTCCTGCAATTTACCAAACAAGGTGGTTAAGTCCATAGAAGATATGTCTCTTGATTCCGAGATAGCCGTCACTTTGGGTTGCCAATTTCTATTTAGGCATCGTAGCACTTTATTGGTCAAATCCGCATTTTCGAAGGATTTTCCAAGGCCTCTGAGATGGTTAACTATGTGGATGAAACGTTTGTTTAGTTCTTGGATGGTTTCACCCGGTTTCATCTTAAATAGTTCATACTCATGAGTTAATGTGTTCATTCTATCCCTTTTGACCTCGGTAGTACCTTCATGGGTCACTTGAAGGGCGTCCCACATTTCCTTGGCGGTTTTACAATTTGATACGCGATAGAACTCATCGATGCTTAAAGCAGTTGTGATGATGTTCTTAGCTTTCAAATTGTATTGAACCTTTTCTTTTTCCTCTTTGGTCCAAAGAGATCTAGGTTTGTTCACCATTTCATCATTAACGAGATGAGTGGGAACAAACGGACCATTTATGACAGTATCCCAAATATCACAATCTACAGCCTCAATAAAAATTTTCATTCTTGTTTTCCAATAATCATACCCTTCACCATTGAAAGATGGGGGTCTGTTTAAGGAGTCATTTGAAGTCATCTTGCCTCTTGAGACAGTTAGTCTTGACCAAGAGTCTAGCTCTGGTACCACTTGTTGACCAAGAGACTTCAAACACAAGAGGGGGGTGAATTGTGAATTTAAAAATAGCACTTAAAATTAAACTCTTAAAAAGGTTTTGATCAAATAAAGCGCTTAAGAGAGTTTGAATTGAAATAACAATAATAAGACAATGAAAATAACTTGCAAGGAATTTAAAGAGATGAAGGGATAGAAGATGACACAAAGAGATTTATACTGGTTCGGCCAAACCACAGGCCTACGTCCAGTCCCCGAGGAATGCTCCAAGGGATTTCAACTAATCACTAGCTTTTAAAACAGGTTCAGCTAGAAACCTTTACAACAAGAGAACTTACAATAACGGGATATCACCTCCCTATGTAAAACCTTTAAAAACTAGAGATATCACCTCTCTAGAAAACACCAAGAGATATCACCTCTCTTGAATAAACCTTGGGAACACACCCAACAAATGAGAAGAAACAGATTTGATAGCACACTCAGTAGTGTGGATAAAACAAGTTGAAGCACAGTAATACAATATCAAACTATGTGAAATATAAAGCTCTCAAAATAAAATATATGCAAGTGAAAGAGTAGTATGAGAGTGATGAGAAGAATAATAGAATTTCAGATGCAAGTGTGAGTCGTGTCCTGAGAGTGAAGAGTGAGGCTGCTATTTATAGGCGTATAGAAAATATGACCGTTGAATGAAATGAAGAGATGTAGAAATCGATTGTGTGCCTGATTTGCCTAAGATGCATAATCGATTTCATGCTTGATTAGATCTAGGATAAGGAATCGATTATGTGCTCTGTTGAAATATGAATGAATCGATTATGTGCTCAATAATAGATTAGGGAATCGATTATGTAGTTTAAAGGAGAAGGTTTGAAATCGATTTTCATTTAATTAAGGAAGCAAGTGACAATCGATTATGTGCTTCAAAATAGAGTATGTGAAAATCGATTTTATGCCTTTCATACTCAATATAAAATCGATTTTGTGCTCTGGAAAGGCTAGGCATGTAATCGATTCCTTGCTCTGAAAATTGATGTCTCTTTCAAAAAAGGAAACTAAGTAATCGATTCTTTTCTTTTAAAAACCAACTTGGAAATCGATTATCCTCTTTTATTTGGAGTTAGAAATCGATTTCATACTCCAATGAGAAAAGATTGGAAATTGATTTCTTGCTTGAATATGGTATTCTAAAATCGATTGTATGCCTTCCTAAAAAACATTTTCACATTTTTTGTGCTTGTCCTATTTAATCTTGCATGCATGAGGTTTGTTTAAAAAATATTTTCATGCAAAATTATGTATATGAAAAACGTTGTGAGTGTGTGATTTATTTTATATTTAGAGAGCTTTATTTTCACTTACAATAATATCCTAAACACACACAACAGTAAAATAATTCTTGACTGTCGCTTGATTGCATTTTTCCGCTTTTTGCAGTCTTGACCTTTTTGCCCTTCTTTTGTCAATCATCAAAACCTGATTATTCCTGTCAAGGCATATATTCACACCAAGTAGGGTAGATATCGTGCTTGAGCCTGATGTAGTTCAAATGCCACTGAAGGGCCAACCCACTCATGTGGATCGAAGCTAATCGTACCCTTTTCTCCGGCGGTGTCTCGTCGAGCTGGAAGAACTGGTCGCAACGGTAACGCCACTCCTTCACGTCTTTACCGTCGAATTTGGGGAATTCAACCTTTCCGATCCTCGTAGCGTACGAGTTAGCAGTGTTGCTAGAGTCACCACGCTGATGACGTGGGTTGGAGCCGCGGATAGAGCCACCGCTCCCATCGCCGGAGTTCTCCCGTAACAGAGTTCGCATCTCATCCATTCCAGCGAACAATTGCTCCATTCTAGCACTGAGTTCAGCATGCTTGTCATCATACTTCTTGTCGAGCTCAGCAATGGTTGTAGCACCTCGTGTTCCAGTAGCCATGGTCGCAGCGAAGCACAGAGCAACAGAATCGTTGCTCTGATACCACTTGGTACAGTAATTTGGATTCTAGGGAGAAAACTCCGGTAGAAACCTTGTCACAAGATATGGAAGATTGAAGAAGAACAATCTTCGAATATGCAAGCAACGGTATAGTGACGAGAGAGAATTTTGAAGAGAGAGAATTGGGAGTCAATAAACTTGTGATTGCAATAATGATGCAAATCACATTTCCATTCAATTACTAATACTAGTGGAATTCTGTTACAACCATGTGTAAGGCACACTGCCAGCAATGCAACAGTAAATAGTAAAAGTAAAAGTAAAATATCTTAGCTTCTAGAATGGAATAAAACAAGTGCAAATATGAAATGCTGAAATACAAATGAAATTACTGAAATCCTGTAACAGGAATTGTTGATTAGTAAGTGGGGAAACGTTTACCTAACTGTCATGATAATAAGAAAGGCATTAACTGGTGATGTCCTACCAGTTTTTATAGTACTTGAAGCCAATAATGTGATGCCTTATGAAAAACAGTATGAAGTTTCAGCTGCTATAATTCACGCCAGATCAACAACTGTAACTGAACAATTGGTTTCATGGTGTTGTGGATTGGATAGAATGCAATTTATGGAGCTAGTGCAACTAAATGAGAACGCTGGGAGTCGTATGGTTGATATCACCATTTATGCTATTACACATCATGGAAGAATTAGTACAGCTTCTGGTCCCATGACAATGCCTCCTCATTTGGTGATTTCCCAAATGTTTTATGTCCCACAGTTGTCACCAAGAGCCCAATTGTTTTTTACTACTATGCGTCATTTACCTAGAAGATCTCATCTATTCTTCCATTTCGTTAAATTAGTGACTATTTTGCATCGGAAGATGATTCATAGGGGAAATGTTCCAATATCATTTGGGTATTTGTTCATCTTGTGCATCATTCTTTATTTCATGTTGCTCTTTGCCACTCAAGTGACTATAATATCTACAAGGGCAACACTGGCTGAAAGATTGGTTTTATGGGGTTGCCGATTGATCATGGTAACAACAAAGGGCCTTGAACAACAAAATGAGATAACTGAACCTATGGTTGCAGTTCCTGAAAGATGATTCATATGGTTGCAGTTCCTGTCGATGTTGCTGCAAATTATGAAGAAATTGGATCAACTAGTCATCTTGATGATTTGCTAAAATTTGGTGTATCACCTATTCTGGTTCTAGCCCACTATTTTCCAACACCAATTCTTCCAAACCTGAAATGGTAGTATTCAATGGCAATTTTTCACAGGAAAATGATTGACAGATGACGAATTCATGATCATCTAGTTGTGATTAAGTGGAAGACCTTACCTTTACCTCTTAAGCATGGCACTTGGAAGTATTCATCCTTGAGGACAATGATGTTTGAAAGGGGGAGTATTGTAATAGGAATGTAATGATCAGTTTTATGGGTTTATTTTATTTTATGCCATTTACTCTTTTACCCTTGATGGTTGTATTTAGCTTGGCTTAGTGCCTCATTTGATAATCAATCAATCAACATTTCACAAATATTATCTTCTCTCTAAAAACTCTCTAGTTCTCTCTAAACTTTCTCTAATGTTCCGAATTCCATTCTAATCATTGGAGTTCCTGCTTTAGAGACTGAATTTTACCGGAGTAATACCTAGAATCCATTTTCCGTCTCATAACATAGAGTCCTAAATGCCACTATGCAATGGCTTGGAAGTTGTGGATACTTGCATGAAATTGAAATTAATTATACATAGGGGATAGATGGATCACAGTAAGATCATTTGTTCTTGGGAGGGTTTGGGATGCTCTTTGCCATCTTGGTAATGGACTCTGGGGAGAATTCAAGACTACCCAAGTCAATTCCATCCAACTCAGTTACTGTCCTCTTCCCTGAGTTCTTGGTAGGTGGAGTTTCTTGGAGGGAGGTGAAGAAGGTATCCATTTGTTGACCAACAATGTCATCAGCTACCAACACAGCTTTTCCATGAGGCTTAGTGTTGCAGGGAGAGTCTGCTGCATATACCACAGCAGAATGGGGAGATGATTGGGACTCAGCAATGTCACCAAACAATGTCATGGTGTTCTCAACAACTTCAGGAGCAGGGAGACCAAGCTATAAATAAACAAACATAAGGAGTAAACATTTTTATTGTAAGTGATGGTATAGGAGATACAGTCACGTCCAGTTTGCATTTTTCACAGTGAAATTTGTTATCCTTGAACTTGACAAACTTGAGACACTTGTCGCAAGAATTCTAAGCCCATCCTTGATCCATGTTAATCTCAATAACACTGACAAACACAGAACCCATACATTCCTGGAAACAAAATTCAGTTGATATTAATAAATATATGAGTTAAGTACATGTTGTGATTAGGTGATTAGTAATTAAAACTTGTTTTTTGATTAAAACTGGAATAGTGTTCTTCTTTAGTCATCTACTTTGTCAATGTAAAGGTTAAAGAATCGAACCTCAGTAGGCTGAATTAAGTCTGAGATAGTCATTGACAATGATACAGAGCTGCTATACCAACCATTAGAGCTACGGGTTGAGTTAAACCACCCTGGCCAGCCAGCAATCTAAAAATGGTTAAAATAAGAATGAGTTAGAAAGAATATTTTCAAACTTAGGCCAATGATAATGCAAAAATGATTCATAATGTTGCAGCCATAACCTTGAAGTGTAATCAGTAATTTTAGGAAGATTTTCATTGATGTACATTTTAGTACCAAAGAAGGCAGTCGACAACCCCATTTGTCTTGTCAAAATATCAAAAAAGTTATGCAGAACATGACCAATACTTAATGTGTTTTTATGGTAAATGACATTATGATTTAAAGATATATATTGTAATACAAACCTAAGTACAAATCTGAACGGGTTTCTTGGTGCATGATAGTATAGTCAGCAAAATCAAAACAGTTCTGTGGAATTTCAGGAGCATTGATCTGAGTGACTCTAGTAGTCGCAATAAAGCTAAGCTTAAACTTGTGATTAGTCCTACGGTACTTAGTGTCATTCTCACCAACACAGATACCCTCAAGGAAGTATGTGGAACCTTCTTGCAAAAGAGGAGCAAACTTAGTGACCCATGCTTTTGGGACAAAAGAGAGAATCCTTCCACACTGTGATTGGAAATGAAACTAATAAGTATGTACCAAAGATTGTAGTTTAAAATAAAGTGTTCATGATAATGGCATATACTAATTATAGGGTAACATTAGAAGATTATAAGTTAACATTAAAGCTTAAAGATTCTGATCGATAAAAGAAAAGTAAAATGTATAGTACAAAATCTATATAGACAAAATTAATTACCTTATATACTGGACCAAAACCTCCTTTCCCAAGCATATTACCAAAGTGAAAGCCGTTTATAGCAGTTTCAAGCCTATCAAAATCAAAGAGTGGTAGATGCTTGTGGAACATATTGTCAAAGAGGCCAATAAGTGTAATAAATGAACACGAAGGAAGTGGTAAATCAAGATTGAGGTAAACAATGATGAGTACTATCAGGGAGGTCCTAGCTCGCGTGCTCAAGTGGAGTGGCACATGGTTTGTTTATTTGGACTGTGGTAATGGGGATTTTTGGATCTGCTATGTGAGAACTACTATGTTTATTGGTAAATGAGGATATAATATCAATAAGGTTATTTAGCCAAAAATTCCAACCAAGTTTAGCCAAAAATATGAAATCCGTATGGATGCCTCCAGAAATACTATGGTAGGACCCGCTATCATTTAATTGAAAAATAAAACAAATGTTTCGGTATTTTTTTAAAAAAAATCATCACTCCCTCGCACTCTCTCGCATCCCTCACAGTCTCTCCTCTCTCGCATTGCTCTCCCCTTCAATCTCTCACCATCTCCTTCAATCTCGCTTCGCCGCCGTAAATACCACACTAAAAAACACGCTTCTTCTTCTCGCACCACCGTCAATCACGCACTCTCGCCGTCAATCTTACCCTTCTTCATTAGGGTTTGTATGTTATCTTACCCTTTGAGTGTGGTATTTACGGCGGCGGAGCGAGATTGAAGGAGACAGTGAGGGATTGAAGGGGAGAGCAATGCGAGCGAGGAGAGACTGCGAGGGATGCAAAAGAGTGCGATGGAGGAGAGAGTGCGAGGGAATGATGATTTTTTAAAAAAAATACCTAAACATTTGTTTTATTTTTCAATTAAATGATAGCGGGTCCCATCACCGTATTTCTGGAGTTATCCATACGTATTTCGTATTTTTGCCTGGATTTGTTGGCTGAATAATATTATTGATATATAATATCCTTAGACTAGTATTAGTAAGAGTAATGTTATTTAGTCAAAATCCTCTAACCAAAAATAGTCAAAAACCAAGTTACAACACTAATTAACCAAGTTTTATAAGTCATTAACCAACCTGCTTTTTCATAGTTTTTAGTCAATGACCTAGAAAACTGTGAAAAAACAGGTTGGTTAATGGCTTATAAAACTTCATTAATTAGTGTGTAACTTGGTTTTTGGCTATTTTTGGCTGGAACATTTTGGCTAAATAACGTTACTCTATTAGTAATCATTAATTAGGACAGCCAATATTCACCAAAAAAACAAAAAAATTAGGACAGCCAAGATAAGGGTTATTGGGTTATCCTCGGTCCAGCTGCTATTCATCATCGACACCGCTGCATGAAGCATGAGGAACAAATGCTAAGGGCAATATATTAACATAATCTCTAGCATATATATATATATATATATATATATAAAATGTTTCGAGAGCATTTTTTGAATTTTGTTTTTCTTTTTTATAAAATAGGAGAACTAAAACGAAACAGGGTAGGCGTATATCTGGCTATATGGAGGAAACAACATGGAATTAATTAGTTGCACAAAAGAAATTAAGAATAAGAAAAAGATTCTGGTTATACAGAAGAATCTGAAGGCACCACCATCTCCAACCTATTACCCTCTTTCTCTTCATAATAATGTTATTATTGCTAGCTGGTAATGAAATTCAAATTCAAATTCAAATTCTAGCCCCAGTGAAATTCAAAGGTCTAATAGTAGAACAAGTTCTCACAAACCTTACAAAAAACACACACACAAATTCAAGTCCCGCTATTTTGAAAATTAATAACAAATCAAATTATAAAATAGTCAATATTGGCAACTTTCAACACATCAAATTCTTCTGCTCTGTTGCCTGAACTATCTACTGTATCAACCAGTTAATAAAGCAAATATGTCCACAACAAATGTAAAAAAGATAAGATATATACAACTATAGAAATAAGCATTTTTCGTCTTGATGCAGATCAACCCTAGGCCCCACCTGAGGGAGAGGTGCACTTCTTTTTTTTTTTTTTTGGTCAAAGTTGTTTGATTTTCATAGAAAAGGGCAAGGCCCAAACCAACACAACACAAAGTAACAAGCTAGGCACCATACAACTTATGGGCTCAAGAAGAGAAGGCGAAGAGTCCAGCCCAAAAAACAGAAGAGCAAAGCTAACCACGGGTAACCCGCAACCCGGATGAGAGTACACCCAACTAATACGACACCCAATTATTACAACACCAAATTAGGCTAAAAGGTACGCTGCTACAAACGATTGCCAGAGAACCAAAAATGGCAAAAACCCTAGCCTCCACAAATCAACGCATAAGCCACATCGAGCTCGATGACGAAGACCACTACAAAATCAAACCTCCCAGAAGAGGCTACCAGAACCAACTGATCATCTTCCATTAACACACTAAACTTCAAGCACAAGCTTTCATCTTGTCTAAAGTTATCGCCTTTCGCAAGGTAGGAGGAGGATTTGATAACCAGTTCCCAGGAAGCTGATTTCTTGAAGCCAACGAAGCTAACTCATGAGCAACAGAGTTACCCTCCCTCTTCGTCCAGATAATATTCTTCGATCCGAAATTGTTCACAAAAAAGTTTATATCAGTTCTACAAGCTTTAACAATATGTCTATGGGCAATATTAGTTATCCTCTATTAAAGTGTCATACTTCTTACAAACACCCCCCCCCACTCACTAGACACCCTAAAATCATGCGAAAAGACAAAAATGTCATTAATAAAACGCGCGCGTCTCTTTTTTTCTGGAATTACGAATGTTCGAAACTAAACTTCCGAACCAGTTCACATAGGGTGTTTGGAAGCACTACTACACACTACATATATGGGCAGCGCTTTTTTTTAGCCAAAGGCAGCGCTTTTTAGCGCTGCTAAACTTGGCGCTGCTGATTCTACTCCCACAATGGCCAGCGGTTCCAAAAAGCGCTGCCCATCGCCCCGGCGTGTTCCACCATAGGCAGCGCTTCCCTAAAAAGCGCTGTCCATTGTATATTTTTTTTAAATTTTTTTCTGATTTTGTTTTTATTTACTATTACAGCCAAAAGTACTTTTTATTACTATTTTATTGTTGTTTATTTAGTGATTAAAATAACCAAATGATAAAAAAATGTTTTAATTATCATCTCCATCCTCCCACTTTCTTTTGCTCCATTTCCAAGCATTATCCCCCGCTCCACTCCCGGGCAGCAGTAATCTTAAAACGAAAAACGGAACAGAACGAAGAGGAGGACAATCTGGAAAAAATGTAAAGGAGAACAACACAGTATCCTGCAAATGAAAAACAAAAAAAAAACAACCAAAGACCACCACATCTCCGCCACTATTACCTCCACTGTTTCCACCGTCTCCGTCACTGGCGCACCAACACCCCGGCGTGAACCACCACGGTCGTCACCAAGTGGCGAAGCCATAATCACCACCTACGCACCACAAAACCACCGAACAAACACTTTAAATGCAAACCAAGAAATGGGTTTATGAGTTACCTTCAAAAATGCTTGGCTTGAATATGGTTGAACCCCAAGCAAAATGAAATGGGTTAATGTGGAAACCAAAACCAAAACGAAATCGTTGAGAGAGAGAGAGAGAGAGAGAGAAACGAAATGGGAGAGAGACGAAATGGTTGAGAGAGAGAGAGAGAGAAACGAAATGGTGAGAGGGACGAAGTGAGAGAGCTTCGTGAGTGAGAGTTGAAAGTGAGAGAGGAAAATGAAACGTTGGAGCGCGAGGGAATGTGAGGAAAATGAAAAAAAATAGTAATAGGCAGCGCTTTAGTAAAAAACGCTGCCCATAGCCCAATTTCGTTCTCCTATAGGCAGCGCTTCATTAAAAAGCGCTGCCCATCGCCCATCCTCGTTCTCCTATAGGCAGCGATTTTAGCATGAGCGCTGCCCATTCCCTGCGCGTTTCAAGCAAAAGCAGCGCTTATAGCAAGAGCGCTGCCTAATAGGGCGCCATTTTACTTAAGATCTGGCGTAGTGAAGCACGTTTCACGTGAGGGTATTTTGGAAATATTTGAGGGTCGGAGGTGTCCAGTGAGTAGAGGGGGGTTATACGAAGTATGTGACCTATTAAATGAGCATTATGGGTTACCAACCTGGGCCAATGACCCGATCAAAGCAATGGGGCCAATTGCCAACACAAGAAGCCACACCATCTTTGACTTTAAGACCCAATAATCATAAACCAATTGACCAAATAAATTGCCATAATTAATCTATCCAAAATCCAAATAATTCTTGACCAAAAAAAAATCCAAATAATTAGCCAACCCAAGCTGCAAATTTATTTATTATTTAAAAAAAAAAAATTCCAATCTCAACGTTAAACTCATAATTCCACGTTGTAAACTTAAGTAGCTGTCGGCTCCCCCCCTCTCTCCACGCACCTTCAAAAGCACGATCCTATTCCGCTTCTCTCGCTTCACAAATCACAAGTCACAAGTCACTTCCTCCTAACATTGTTTTCACAAGATCCAAAAATCACCACGTGTCACCATCTCAAAATAATAACACTCCATATTTACCAAATCATATTTTGACGCGTGTCCCTCTTCTTCACTTCCTATAAATATCCGAAACCTACGTCCCATGAAAAACCAACACAAAACAAAACCACACACGTATACAAATCAAGTTCCTTACACTAAAATCCAAACACAACCCTTTTCATCTTTCTTTCTCTTTTTGTCTTTTAATTCTCTTTCTTTCCATGATCCGAAACTCAAACGGATCGGGTCGCCGGATATTGACTTTTCCGGCGGTTCATCCCTGCGTGAATATTTCTCCTTCCACCCTTTTCACTTCTCTCATAGATCTTTCCAACTCTATTTCCAGTTTCAAACACAGATTCTTCACAAGCAATAAGAGAAACGCAAAAAACGCGATCCGCTTAACCCTTCTTCTTCAACCATTCCTTTATGAGATCCAAGACCTTTATTCGGGTCAACCCGGTCAACCCGGTCAACCCGGTCCAATGACCCTTAGCTTATCAGAACTCCATGTCACCTTCCAGAAGCTTCTTTTTTTATTTGAAGATTCTACCCGTGAAGGTGCACGGTTGCTGATGTTAATGGAATCAGATCGGGTCGCAACTCAGTTTCGGGTTTTCTCCAGATCCATGGCTACGGCTTTGGAAAATTTCCCTCTTGATTCTGTTGAGGTTTCTTTGGAAGCTAAAGAGGATATCTTGTTGCTTATGAAACAAGCGAGGGAAGCAAAGTTTGAGGTTGAGGTTGATGACAAAGATGTAATGATGTGTGTTATGTCGATTTTGACCCGGTTTGAGAACCGGGTTGCTCCGAATAAAGGTGATCTGAAGCGGGTTCTTGATTATATTAAGGTTTTGAAGTGGAGTGAGTGTGATAAAGAGGTGAAATTTTTAGATAGTGAAAGTGGGTATGAGTGGTTGAATGAGGGAAAAATAAAGGTGGGATTTTTAAGTAGTTTAATGGGTTTCATGAGTTTATGTAGATTTGTTATGATAGAAGTTGTAGATATTTGTGAAGAGGGTAACAAGGGTATTGAAAATGAGATGAATCTTTTGAATTGGGTCAACTCAGATGATTTTAGATGTCCAATTTCATTGGAATTGATGAGTGATCCTGTGACAATAGAAACAGGTCACACTTATGATCGTTCTTCAATTCTCAAATGGTTTAGAAGTGGAAATGCAACATGTCCAAAAACAGGTAAAAAGCTTAATAGCATTGAGTTAGTACCCAACTTGGTACTAAAAAGGTTTATTCAGCAATATTGTAGTGTCAAAGGCATTGCTTTTGCTGAATCTGGCTCGGGTCGCCGGAATCGTGACATCGCCAGGACGGCACAGCCAGCGAGTCTGGCGGCCGAGGAGGCGATGAAGTTGTTAGCTTGTTTTCTTTGTGAAAGGTTGGAGAATGGAAGTTGTGAACAGAAGAACCGTGCTGCTTTTGAAATAAGGCTTTTAACCAAAACAAGCATTTTTAGTAGGTCTTGTTTGGTTGAAGCAGGTTCAGTTCCACTTTTATTATTGTTATTATCAACAAGTGATTCAATAGCACAAGAGAATGCTATTGCAGCACTTCTAAATCTCTCAAAACATCCCAAGAGTAGAATTATGATGGTTGAGAATTGGGGTTTAGAAATGATTGTTGGGATATTAAACAAAGGGATAAAAATTGAAGCTAAGCAACATGCTGCAGCAGTGTTATTTTACCTTGCTTCAAATCCTGAACATGGTAACTTAATAGGTGAAGAGCCAGAAGCAATTTCTTCATTAATCAAACTCATCAAAGATGGTTCTGATAGAAGTATCAAAAATGGGTTAGTTGCAATTTTTGGTCTTCTTAAACACCATGAGAATCAAAAGAGGGTAATTTCTGCTGGAGTAGTTTCTTTACTTGCTAACATGTTAAAAGCATGTGAAAAAGAAGATATTGTGACAGATTCACTAGCAATTCTAGCTTTTCTTGCTGAGAGAAAAGATGGAACATTAGCAATACTTCAACATGGAGCATTGCATGTAGCTGTTGAAATCATGAGTTCTAATTCTACTTCAAGGATGGGGAAAGAACATTGTGTGTGTTTGTTACTTTCTTTGTCGGTAAATGGAGGTGAAGATGTTGTTGGTCATTTAGTGAAGAGTGCTTCTCTTATGGGATCATTATATTCTCAACTCAATGAAGGAACTTCTAGAGGAAGCAAGAAGGCAAGTGCTTTGATTAGGGTTCTCCATGATTTTTATGAAAGGAGGTCTTCTGAATTCAAGGCTTCAGTTATTCCTCAAGAACAATTCATTCATGTGTGGTAAACTAAACCAAGTCTTTTTTATTACACTTGGGTATAGTTTAATTTGTTTTAGTATGTGAATTGTAGATATAATTGTAGAAAATGTGTACTTTCAGATATTAATTAGCTCGTATTTTAAAGAGCTAATTTTCCTATAAGCTTCTGTTTTTTTTTACAATGAAGCTTGTACAAATTACTGTAATTCATATGTTTGTATTGATCAAATAAGATTGTATCATGATGTCCATTAATTAAGAATAAGAATATGATTTTCCACTTCTTGTTTGCCTCCACGGCAAAAGCTTCAAGCCCTTTTCCAGTTACTAGGACATGTAATTCATTCTCTCATTTTTTACAATCTTTCCCTCTTCTTTCAGTCCAACCAAACACTGTTAGGGATACCTAATCTTCTGCTCTATTTATTGTTTTATTCATTCTTGGTCACTGGTTAACTTCACATCTCTGCAGACTCCCAGTTGTTACAACCACCATTTCTTTGCCTTTAGAATTTCCCATTTGTGAACTATGGCTTGTTAGTTAAATTTTACAAACAAATTACATTTCTACTCATCAATATTGATGTACTTGTTATGCATGTGTAAAGGTGGTTCCCATAATTGTGTAAACATTCTACTCCGCCTATAGCTATTGTAGCCATGACAGAAAACACAAAATTTATTCAACTAAAAGAATAATAAGATTACAAGAAGTCCACGAGCACACAAGTAAAAGAATAATTGTATCGATTTCTCATTTTAGACTAATACATTAAGCTAATTTGATCCAAGATCCTTCATCCCCTGTTGTTATGGTCTTTTATCATCCTGAACAATTCATTAACCATGTCAAATGACAAAACAACGTCCTCATCAACAACACCATTCTCATTTTCATCAGACAAACACACATAACCCAACCAGTGACAACAATTGTTGACATAAGTGAAAAATCGATACGAGTCAGTAGTTTTAAATGGAAATGGTAGCATTAGCACCAAGGTTTCTCCAAGAGTTGGAATTAAGGCTATATATCTCAAACCTCTGATCCCCTATTGTTCCTTTACGTGGCCAGTACTTGAACACCACAACTTTATAGTCATTGGTTTTGGGGTCAAACCCAAACCTAGGATAGTCCTCAAAAAGATTACTCATGTGGGGATCAGTGGAATGAGGTAAAGGGATGAACTGTCTCAAAGAAGGATTCATAATGACGTATGGGATGCCTTTAAGGAAGTATATGCCATTACATGGACCCGTGATTATTGCTTCCCAGAATCTGTCAAGATACTGATAGCGATCGAGGACGATTTAGAACCTGAGAGGAAACGAGTCCATTAAGTTTTTTGGGATTCCAAGATACAATAGAAATTTCAGTTTCTGAGATAAATGAATGGTAGCAGGGTGTGCGAATGAGCAAAAGATGCTCTTGTTGCACTTCTTGACTGTTGTAGAAAATATAATAGTTCGAAATAAAATGAGGGTTGGTTATGAGATCAAACTAAGACTTGCAAACGCACTTACATCGCATTAAATCCTTTGTTGACAACCTTGATAGCACGTTAGACACCATTTCTTGTGGCAAACACTCCATCCTTCGAATGGCCTCGCTTTTTTCCTTTCTCTTTGAAATTGAATCATTAATTAAATTAAAAAATAATAAAATGAAATCAAAGATTGAACAAATTATCATCATGGTTGCCTTTTACTTGTCCGATCGAATCAATTGGCGGGTTAGACACACACATAATATGGCAATATAAACGGCGGGGTTTCCACTGGTAGAGAAGAATGTATCCCCTCTATTTACTCTCTTCAATTTATTTCGGCTTATGGGCCTTCTACTATTCTACTACTTATACATACAACTAGTTTTCATACCCCGTGCTACGCACGGGCTTTTCTCATTTTCATTTATTAAACTTAGGAAATATCATGATAATTAAAAATTATAACTGAATAAATAAAAGGTAAACTGTATCGACAAATAGAAAATGAAACACTTGAGTATGTATAATGCAAAGTTGGATGAAAATCACCAATAAAATGCAGACACAATCTACCGATACAAAGTTGAAAGAATACGATGTGGGACCTATTGTAAATGTGACTGGAGTTCTCGCGGAGTAAGTATTTATGACATATTACATATTGCAAGACAAAAAAACAATTCTTAGTAATGATGAATACAACCAAATATGAATATCAAAATTATTCGTATAAATAGTTAATCCTAAAAAATTTTAAAATATAATTGATACTCTATCTTTGTTTTGTGCCATATTGCAAGTCTTATAAAATCATCAAATTCATAAATACTCTTTTAAAAATTCTCAAAACTTTTTTATGTCAAAATTGTCTCTTAGAGCATCCATATTGGGTAGTCTTTAAAGTGTTTTTTGTTTATTAAGAAGAGTATCTAATAAGGATTACTATTATGGAGGAAATGTTTTTGCTTTATAAGGAGAAGCTCTTCGATCGTGTAAGGGGACCAAGAGTATAATTAAGTCTTATTTCTATAATGGACTACTTTCATTTATCAACGTTTAATGTTATTAATACGTAAAACTTATTAAAACTATTAGTAAAAAGTATTAAAAATATGGTAATCTGATAGGCCATAATTAAGTAATATTAGCCCAGATACTTCAAAAATGGAAACGTACTGGTGTCGGATACATATCTGATATCGACAGGCACCCGATACTTGTTGATACGTACCTAAAGAGTATCTAATATTTTTTTAATTCTTTTTAATAAATATTTTACTCGATACTTTTCAGATACATCTTTGATACTTCTTACCAACTAAGGATACTTCTCAGATATATTTTCGATACCTCTTACCAACTAAGCATATGATTGTCACTCATATATGACACATTTTAATACCTCAATAATTAAAAGACAAAATTATGTGACCACACGTATTTATTTCTACAATGTGATCATCATATATTGACTAATGATATGATTATGTGTTATTGTGCAACTACTAATATGAATATCTTAGTATATAAAATGTCATTTATTATATATATATATATATATATATATATATATATATATATATATATATATATATATATATATATATATATTAGCTACATACATGACTTAGAAGCGCAAATATCTCGTTTACATACATGACTTAGAAGCACAAATATCTCGTTGGTTGTCCTCTTCCTTTCATTCATATATTTTTTTGCGATTTTTTTATCTATTTGGAAAATTTTTTCATCTCTATAAAATGCAATGTTTTTGTTTTTCATCTTTGTTTTTTTTTTCTATTTGTGTTTCTATTCAATTTTTTTCTATTATGTTTTTTATATATTTAAATCTTAATTTATTTTTTTATTAAAGTATCACAGCCGTGTCGTATCTTGATTTTCAAAATTTTCTCGTATCCGTATCGTGTCGTATCCCGTATCTGGGCTTCATAGAATATCAACCTCATCAATATTTTTTTGTCAAAAAAAAAACTCATCACTATTTTTTCTAATAGATATGAGTTCTTTGTTCTTTTCAAAACTCAACGAAAATAATTTGAAAAATGTTTCCAAATCTGAATTAATTATTCTTCTTTCTTTTTTTACAAAATTAATTACTCTTGTCTTTTCAATTCATTTTACCTATTCCAAAGTATTCCATTGACTTCTTCTCTACCTCTTCTTGTAATCATAAAAAAATTCACTTATTCTCACCTCTTCTCCCACCGTGAGCAACTCCCCTCATCTTATTCTCACTTTCAAAAAACATAAAACACGGCCTCCAATCGCCCCCGTCCTCTTCTCATCGGGTCACTGCCTCCCACCGCCTCCATTCTCTCTTCGTCCTGCACCAGGTTCCTCCCATTGTCTCTCAGTCTTTCTCCCATTCTCTCGGTTCCTCTCAAACTCTCTTCGTCTTTCTCCCACTCTCTCGATTCCTCTCAAACTCTCTTCTCTTTCTCCCATATTGTGCTTCTCACTCTCAGATCTGAAATATAATGTGTTTGCTTGTCACTGATATGGTTTATTTCGATCTAAAAAAAAGTTCTCACTTCCTCAGGTCTTCTCTGTTTTCTCATATCTAAATCTTGATATGTTCTTTCTTTTATTTTTGATTTTCTTTTTACAATTTTTTCATCTGAATTAGAGTTTTTTTTTTCAAAAGATTGAAGGTGGGTTATGGTGGTGTATGGTTTTTGGGGGACAAATAGAACCGTGGGTGGTGAGAGAAAGAGTCACTGTAAATGGTATCTCGCTGGAGTAATATTAGTCTCCTAACGGAGCTACGATGACGGATCTAAGTCTTTTTCTCTCTTCTCTTAGATCTGGATCTAGATCTTCTCTATTTTTTTATTTTGATTATTTCTTTTAATTTTTTGGACCTGAACCTGAAATGTTTGTTTGTGTTTCGGTTTGATGTGAAAATAGAATTCTGTTTGTTGGTTTCTCTTCCCCATTATTTTTCTGTTTTATTTTTATTTTTAATAAAAAAATCTGTAAATTGATGAATTGACCAGATAAAGAAGCAATATAATAAGCAATAAGTAATAAAATAAAAAGTGGGTCCTATTAATATTACCATGCAAGCAAAATGAAGAGCGCGCGAAACCGCGACTGCAGTATGACTGCAGGGCGGTATTTGATAGGGGGAAAAGTCTTCTCAGAATTAGAGGACTGAGAAACCTCCTTAAGCAATTAAAAGAGAGAGAAGCAGAAAATTCTTATATTCCTTGATGATCCAAAATGAGGTACACAATACAGAATATAAGGACAATTGCTAACGGTATTATTCTGGAGGATTCTGCCAGCTAGGCAAATCGAGAGTAAATCTAAGGAAATAACAAACTCAAATGCAATAACAAGCATCCAATGAAAATAACAGCTAAGTCCCATGCGATGCAACACCTCATTTGTATATGACATGATCCACAAACTTCCAGGGAAGTTTCTTACTACGCCCTGGCCTAGAGCGAGTCTCCTCATTGGGCTTGGCCTGAAGCCCAATACCATCCTTAGCCCCAGTGTTTGTATCAATGCTTACCCCATCATGACCAACCTTGTCCTCAAGGTTGTAAATTGGAGACAGTTCGTGCCAATCTTCCCAAGACGTATCCTCAAGAGCAAGGCCATTCCACTGCACTAAGACCTGCTCACGAGGCTGCCCACTCACCATTCCAACACGCGAGTCAATAACAGCCAAAGGTGAAAAAAGTGGATGATTATCCACAGTATCAGCAGGTAAGAAATCCTGTGGTGGAGGGACAGGACCTTTGTAAGGCTTGAGAAGAGAGCAATGGAAGACATTGTGTATTTTTGAATATGAAGGGAGCTCTAACTTGTATGCTACTTGACCAACACGATCAATTATACGATACGGGCCGTAGTATCTCTTGCCCAGTTTGTTGTATTTAGCACCAGTCAGAGAAGTTTGCCTATAAGGCTAGAGCTTCACAAAAACCCAAGAACCAGGATCATAAGTTGCCTCAGTACGTTTCTTATCTGCGATATCCTTCATCCTTTTCTGTGCCTTGGTCAGGTTTTCCCTTAACAAGCTCAGCAATTCTTCACGGGTAGACAGCAAGGCATCAGTAGCTGCTACTTCTGAAGATCCAGCAACATAATTAGGAATACTAGGAGGCAATTTCCCATACACAACTTGGTAAGGAGTCATCCCCGCAGCTGAATGAAACGAGGTATTATAGTGATACTCTGCCCATGGCAAATAACGATGCCAAAGTGATGGTTTGTGATGCACGAATGCTCTCAGATACTGCTCAACCGTCCTGTTAGTCACCTCGGTTTGGCCGTCAGTTTGGGGATGATAAGAGGAACTCATACGCAATAAAGTTCCACTGAATTTGAACAAATCGGCCCAAAACTTGCTAATAAAGATCGGATCTCTGTCAGAAACAATGCTCCTAGGCAAACCGTGGTGTTTACAAACATTGTTAACAAAGAGCTCAGCAACTTTATAAGCAGTGTATTGTGCAGGCAATGCACCCAGATGGATGTATTTAGAAAAACGATCTACCACCACAAAAAGCACTGAGTATCCCCCGGAATTGGGTAACCCGGTGACAAAGTCCAATGATATATCTTCCCACACATTAGAAGGTATAGGAAGAGGCTGCAAAAGACCCCTTGGTTTAGCAGCAACATACTTGGTTTGCTGACAAACCAAACATTCCCCTATGAACTTTTTAATATCATTGCGCATCGATTCCCAATAGAAATTAGCAGATAACCTCTTGAGTGTTTTTACAACACCAGCATGCCCACCAATTGGTGTTTCATGGAATTCCTTCATCAAAAGAATTCTAAATCCCGAATCATTGGGAATCCAAATCCTGTCATTTTTCAAGAGCAGTCCATTCTTCACTGAATACCCTGGATAATCAGCCGGTTTCTCCACTACATTTTTACACAACTCTTGATAATAGACATTTTGTTTCAGTTCATGCCTCAATTCTTCTATGAAAATGAACTGTGGTGTGGACAGAAGCTATAACTCGGCCTCTACTGGCTCCTGGCGCCGTGACAGAGCGTATGCCACTACATTAGTCCGGCCAGATCGGTATTGTATCTCATAATGATATCCCAACAATTTGGACAGATAAAATTGTTGCTCAGGGGTCTGAATTACTTGCGTGAGTAATTCCTTAAGACTCTTATGATCAGTCTGTATAATGAAAAAATGACCAAGCAAATATTGTCGCCAACGCTTTACAGCGGAAGTAATAGCATGCAATTCTCTAATGTAAGTTGAGGCTTTAGACATTCGATGACAAAACAACTTACTGAAGTAGGCAATAGGGTGATTACCTTGCATCAAAACAGCTCCCATTGCATATCCTGAGGCATCTGTATGAATCACAAAGGGGAGTGTGAAATCAGGTAAGGAAAGTACTGGCGCCGTTGCTAACGCTTGCTTCAAAGCATCAAAAGCTTGTTGAGCGTTGTCACTCCATTCAAAGGAATTCTTTTTCAACAACTGAGTAAGTGGGTGAGCCACACTAGCGTATCCTTTCACAAATCGGCGGTAGAACCCTGAGAGTCCTAAAAACCCACGGAGGTTCTTCACTGATCTAGGAGTAGGCCAATCTAACACTCCTTGAATCTTACTGGGGTCTGGAGCTACAGTTCCCTTAGTGACAATATGTCCCAGATACGCTATCTGATCTTGACAAAACAGACATTTCGAGGGTTTGAGATGAAACTCATGTTGGTCTAAAATGGTGAACACTTGTGACAAATGCCCAGAATGCTCTTCCACATTGGCACTAAATACCAATATATCATCGAAAAAGACTATCACTGTCTTCCGGAGCAACGGACGAAAGACGTTGTTCATGGTGGACTGAAATGTCGAAGGAGCGTTGCACAACCCGAATGGCATTACTCTATACTCGTAATGGCCATCATGTGTCCGAAATGCTGTCTTAGGAATATCCTGTGAAGCAACTCGAATCTGGTGGAACCCTGAGGTTAAATCCAGCTTAGAGAATACACGAGCCTTACCCAACTCGTCCAACAATTCATCAATCGTGGGTAATGGGAAACGATCCTTGACTGTAATTGCATTTAGTGCTCGGTAATCGACACACATTCTCCACGAACCATCTTTCTTCTTGAGTAAAAGCACCGGGGAAGAAAAGGGGCTAGTGCTTGGTTGAATCCAACCAGTGTTTAAGAGCTTAGCCACTTGGGTCTCTATCTCATGCTTCTGTGAATGGGGGTAACGGTATGGTCGAACTTGTACCGGGGTAGAGTTGGGGATAAGTGGGATGGTGTGTTCAATGGCTCTAGGTGGCGGAAGGGTAGAAGGTTCAGTGAAGAGATGGGCATATTTGGTGATCAAGGTTCGGATGGGTGGGTATGGTGTTTCTGGTAAGGGCTTAGGGTCGTTGGCTAAGGAAGGAGTTGTGATGGGATCGGGTGAAGGTCCAATCATTTGAAGTGAGAATAGTTGGGCTTCTGGGTTTGATCTGGTGAATTTTTGGAGTGAGTGGTGGCTAATGGTATTGGTGGAGGTGTTTCCCTGAATTTCAATGGTGGAGTTATTATGAAGGAAGGTCATGGATAGAGTTGAGTAATTCATAAGCACTGGCCCAATCTGCTTCAGCCACTGGGCCCCCAACACTAAGTCCGCCCCACGCAAATCCAGAATAAAGAGATCCACAGAGAATGAGTGTCCCTGGATTACTAGCGTCACCCCCTTGATTACACCAGAGCAATTCAATGTTTGTCCACTTCCCACCAACACGCTAAATGGAGTGATTGGGACCTGAGTCAACCCTAACCGTGCCACCATCGAGCCTTTGATGAAATTATGGGTGCTTCCTCCGTCCACAAGCACACGCAGCTGTTGAGATCCAATTTGACCCGTGACCCGAATAGTGTCACCGGCTTGATCTCCAGATAAGGCATGTAAGCTAAGCTGAGCTGCTTCATGGCCGATGTGGCTTCCACCATCTTCATCGTCAATTTTCTCTGCTTTCGACTCAAGTTCACCTGTCAAAACATCAGATTCATTGTTAGAAATCATAATGAACACTCGAGCACCGCATTTGTGATTCCTTGACCATTTCTGATCGCAATTAAAGCAAAGACCCTTCTCTCTTCGCTCATCCATTTCTACGCCGGAGAGATGACGGAAACGTGGTCTTCCTGGAGGTGTGGGAAGTAACCCTGCAGTGGTGGGCTTACTGACAGGAGGAGCCTCCGTGAATCCTTTGTGAGGCGGTTTGGGTGACGGCGGAGGTGGCCATGGACGTGTTTTCCCGGCACGCACTTGATCCTGTTGCTTTTCTTCCTGCAACCGTGCTAGCCCTGCTGCCTGAGATATAGTGGCGGGTTGTTGAGCCAAGATCTCTCGCCGGATCTCCGGTTTGAGCCCAGAAACAAAACAACTCAGAAGGTCGATGGAAGAGAGCCCGTCCAACCTGTTGGCCAACGCCTCAAACTCGGTGAGGTATGCATCCACCGTCGTGGTCTGGGTGAGCTTGAACAACTTTCCCCTCGGATCATCGAACGCAGTCGGTGCGAAACGAGTCTCCAACGCGGAAAGGAACTGCTGCCAAGACGAGAGTTGCTGATTCCGATACATCCATTGGTACCACGCAAGAGCAGGGCCATCGAGGTAGAATGAGGCTATGGTAATGCGATCTTCCTCGGCGGTTTGATGGTAAGTGAAAAACTGTGTAATCTTAAAGATCCAGCCATGAGTGTCCGCTCCGTCGTAACGAGGCACGTCTAGCTTCAACCGTGGCCGATTAGCTGAGTCGGCGGTGGATCTGTCGGAAGAGGAGGGCGAAAATGAGGGATCCTCCATGCGCTTACATAGAGCATCTAAACGCGAGGTAACGGCGGTCATATGAGCGGCTTGAGCAGCCATTTGTTGAGATAACTCGTTTACACGTTCATCGGAATTGCGAGGAATGGAAGCCATTTCTGCAGAAGAGGTGTCTCTCAATGAAAGCACCAGTGATAGGGGGAAAAGTCTTCTCAGAATTAGAGGACTGAGAAACCTCCTTAAGCAATTAAAAGAGAGAGAAGCAGAAAATTCTTATATTCCTTGATGATCCAAAATGAGGTACACAGTACAGAATATAAGGACAATTGCTAACAGTATTATTCTGGAGGATTCTGCCAGCTAGGCAAATCTAGAGTAAATCTAAGGAAATAACAAACTCAAATGCAATAACAAGCATCCAATGAAAATAACAGCTAAGTCCCATGCGATGCAACACCTCATTTGTATATGACATGATCCACAAACTTCAAGGGAAGTTTCTTACTACGCCCTGGCCTAGAGGCTAGAGCGAGTCTCCTCATTGGGCTTGGCCTGAGGCCCAATACCATCCTTAGCCCCAGTGTTTGTATCAGTATTTGCTGTAGATATAAGATTATTATTTATACATACAATAGGCTAGTGAAATTACAACTTTAGTATCCTATATTATTGTTAGTTGTTCATTTCGAGGATAATAAAGTCATTTTCATGCTCTATCTTTCTTTTTCATTTCTCTTCCTCGCTCTCTCTTTTCTCTTCTCTCTTGATGTCTCTTCGTCCTTCCTCTAATTAAATGCCGCTTTCTCTATCTAATCTCCTCCTTGACTTTTTCTCTTCTCCTATCTAATTATACATACAAAGGATCGGTGAAACTACAATTTAGAATCCTACATCTCTGTTAGCCGTTCATTTTGAGGATAATAAAATTATTTTCATCCTCTATTTTTATTTTTCATTTCTCTTCCCCTCTTTATCTCTCTTCATCCTTCCTTTAATTAATTTCTCTCTCTCTCTCTCTCTCTCTCTCTCTCTCTCTAGCTTCCTCTTTGACTTTTTCTCTACAACTAACAAAAAGTCCATTTGATACAACTTTATTTGAAAAATAATCACTTTTTTTATTATCATAAAAATAATCATTTTTAGAAGTTTTCAATCCATTTGTTATGGGATCCTTATATATTCTCCATTTAGTGAAGGAACTTTTAGAGCAAGAAGGCTAGTGGTCTTATCAGGGTCCTCTATGATTTTTATGAAAGGAGGTCTTTTGAATTCAAGCTTCAGTTATCCCACAAGAACAATTCATTCATGTGTGGTAAATCAAACCTAATGGAGTGTTTACTTCGAGTGTAGAATTAACATTCCCGAGAATGCATGGGTAGTATATGAGTATTCCCATGTTTTTTAAAAGTTTGAAAAAAATTCTTAAGCATAAAGATTCCTAGGAGTGAAATAACTCCCAATAACTTCCATCATTCCCATGAATTTATTCCCAAAGAAAATGGTGGGAAAAAAGTTTCCATGGATATGTGAATAAAAATTATGAGCAACTACATATATCCCACCCTCAGAATAATTCCTGGGAATGTTATAAATATTTGCCAAACACATTTTTTCATTAATACCTTGGGGTAGAATTTCCATCATTTTGTTCCTAGGAAATTTATTCCTGGGAATGACATTACTTGGGAGACTTAAAGAGGATTCCAAGGAATCTAGGTTGAGAATGAAAAAAATTTATGTTTGGTATGAGAAAAAAGAAAAGTGCATTCTAAGGAATGATAGCTAGTCTGGAAACTTTCTTCCTATTTTTGTTGGAATCTGATAGCTCCCATAAATTGTGGTAATCTTTCATTCCAGCATAGAGTGGTTTCACTTTTTAGCGCGCACACACACAATTATTGTTATTGGTAATCACTTTAGTTTTATACTTTTATTTCACCTTTAATAACTTAGAAAGTTAAGATAACATGTCATATAAACAGGGGTATTTTGATAATTACAATGTTTATTCCTAGGAATGTATGGTACGAAACAAACAAGTTTATAAATTGTTCCCAAAAATTGGATTCATGAACTTGTAACTAACCAAACATGTTTTAGAAAACACTCAGCAATCACATTTCCAGTCATTGGATTCCTGAGCATGCGATTCCTTGAAATGTAATTTCTAACCGGGAAACAAACTCCCAAGTCTTTTGTATTCCGCGTAGGTATACTTTAATTTGTTTTAGTATGTGAATTATAGATATAATTGTAGAAAATGGGGTTGACATTTTGCTATTTGCACTTGATATTAGCTCGTGTTTTAAAAAGCTAATGTTCTTATAAGCTTCTGTTTTTTACAATGAAGCTTGTACAAATTGTTGTAATTCATTTGTTTGTATTAATCAAATAAGATTGTATTATGATGTCCATTAATCAAGAATACTATTAATGTTTTTCTCTTCTTTTGTTTCTATCATGATGGTCATGTAACTTGCTAATGTAAATGCCTTTATGTTAGGCTAAAGTGCTCTCGGGGTCCTTTATCTTTATTTAAAGTAACAATTTGGTGCTTTATCTTTTTTTGTCTCAAATCAGTCCTTTATGTTTTAAATTTTCGACACATAAATCCTTTTCTGTCCCAAATCAGTCATTTATGTTTCAAATTTTTAACACATAAATCCTTTTTTTGACACATAAATCAGCACTGTTAACGGAAAAGGATTTATGTGTCACAAATTTGAAAGATAAATGACTTATTTGAGACAAAAAAACATAAAGGATTAATTCGTTACTTTAAATAAAGATAAGGGAACCCGGGAGCACTTTAGCCTTATTGCTTAGGCGACATCCAAGATGGGGCAAACTTTTTGAATAAAAATATTAAAAATAAATGACTTCATTTCAAATTTAATTTTACAGCTTATAAAAAAAACTTGATTTTACATTCCGAGTAAATGTTTGGTTTCACTTCTAAAGTGGGTAGATGTGAGTTTGGAGCGCTAAAAGTGATTTTGCTGTGCTAAATTGATGGTTGCCTCTTACACCTAAAATCAATTCTATTGGTCTAGAATTGATTCCACTAGAAGCTAGAAATTATAGCTTTTAAGGTGACATAGAATTGATTCTACCATTACATATTTGTATCTTCCATAATTACCATTCACTATATTTATCTGTTACTTTTTTTTAAGTTATACTACAATTCTCTAACTATAATTTAAATTATATCACAAATATTTATACCACCCAAAAAATAATATTAAAATTTACATCTTCCATAATTGTCTTTCACTAAATTTTGATATTCTATCAATCAAAAAAAAATTTTGATATTCTATAATTGCACTTTACTATATTTACATCTACCACAATTGTCCTTCGTTAAATTGCGTTGCAATTTAAGTTTTATTCTCTAATTATAATTTGATTTAGATATTTTACATGCTCATTTTGTATTTTTGTTGTCTATTTAACAAATTTTAAATTTCTAATGTTATTTTAAATTAAGACCCATTTTAGCAATTTCACACCTAAAAGCAATTCTAATCCAACCTATCCAAACAATAATAATGACAAAAAACGCTTTTTTAGTAAAAGTATCCAAACAAAAATCAAGTCACGTTTAACTCACTTTTAACTAAAATCAATTTTGCAAAATCAATTCTGTCAGAATCAATTCTCATCACGGCAGAACCATGTCAACAATTTTCCAACTAAAAGTATTAAGCAACGCTAAAAGTAATACCAGCCGAGACCAGGTTAGTATAAGTCCCATTACAAGTCTCTAACCACCCAATGAGGCAATGTTGTTAGCACAAAGCTCCATCGGATATCACCCCAAAAAACCACATCTATAGAGTTACTAGTCAATTTGGTCCCTAAAATTTCACAAAAGTTTAATTTAGTCTTTGACATTTACGATATATTGATATAGTCCCTGACTTTTACAAAAGTGTTTCAATTTAGCCCCTCTGTTGCATCAATTTAATCTCTCTATTTTGCGAAAAGAGGCTAAATAAAAAAACACTTACAAAGTCAAGGACAAAGTTGATATATTGTAAATGTCAGGTATTAAATTGATTTTTTATGAAATTTCAAAGACTAAATTGACTAATAACTCCACGTCTATAACCTGATTTAACCTGATTTCCATCATTGACAACCACTTTGGGCGAGCTGTCTTATGTTTTGAGTGGGGCCGATAGCTCGGCAACCTACCTTTGCGATGCAGCAGTAGCTAATAGTTGTCCTTTTATCTATTGTGTTGCGGCAACAATGGGTGCTGACTCATCACTCTGAACTCGTAGTTCAGATCTGAGTTTCCACCTTCCCTATCTTGTTTTATGTGTTATTTCAAAAGTGAGAAAACTTCTATTGCCAAGTTCGTGAATGATAGGATTTAGATAAATAAATAAAGTGTAAAGGGAGGGAAATGAAAGTTGGTTGTAACCACTTGCTTATGTGGCAAAGTGGAGGAAAAGTGGGTGAGTTAGTGGAGGTTATAAATAGGAGTTGAGGGATTAGAATTATTAGGCAAGTATTTGAAAGTTATTCCTTTGGGAGGCCCTGAGCATCTCGAATTACTCAAAAAACCTTGGGAGAGTTTAGGCCTCTCAAAGTGCCTATTATCGTTACGTCATTGTATTTACGTTTTTCACCATTAATACACTAACTTCAGTTCTATTAATCTGGCCATGGATTCTGGTACCTATCAATTGGTATAAGAGCACTCGATCCTGAGTGCTCGGGGAAGAACAGAGACGCTGTCGGCGCCCCTAGATGAAGCAAACACGGCCTCGAAGCATTGCGGGACCGGTTGAGGCAGATCGGTGCAACCAGAGAAGTAGATTGTCACAATGACGCCAAAGTGAAGGCACGATCAGACTTCAAGGTTTATGATCCTGGTCGAGGAAAAACAGAAGATGCAAATTCCGGAAGAAGAAATCGTGAAGAAGAGATAGAGCATCACTGGAATAGGAGGAGGCAGGGAGATATGATATGCATCATGCTCCAACTCGAGGGAGTGGGAGAAGAGATGAATTTCTGGAGAAAATGGAAGAGATCGCGGAAATTTTGCGATCTTCAATGTCACAAGTTTTTGCGAAATCAAGCAAACCAGAAGAAAGAAGAGAAACGGGGGAATTGAAAAAGGAAAATGATGAAATCGAAGGGTCCAGTGTACCTTGGAATGTGAATGCGAAACCAGAGGGGGACGAGATCGGTATTGATCGAGAACAAGTGGCGATGGAAGACCGGAGAGAGGAGGGCGGAACAGGGGAACCATCTCATGATTCAGGGGAGTTGTCTCTCTCGTTCGCAGAGGAGACGTCGGTGGAAGAACTAGCGCTAGAAGATTCGCTGGCGCCGGCAACAGACGGCGGCGCAATCATGGCCGAGGCGAGGCCGGCGAACGATTTGGGGAAAACCTTTCTCTCTCGCATGACGGTTTTGTGCAACAGAGAGGTGGAGGAGGAGTGGAGCCGTGATGACGTCTGCAAGGAGTGATCGCCGGAGGAGGGAGACGACGGAGCAGTTGTGGAGATGGTGGAAATAGCGTGCGATGCAGGAGAGCAAATGTTCTCTCTCGTAGTGAAGCTGTGCGAAAGGAATTGGGAAATGAAAGAGGCTAGGGCTGATTGGGTCTCATGGAACTTGGGATTTTGGACTGAATCAATTGGCCAAGCCCAATATCTGTTACTTACACCTCCCCAACTTATTAATAATAGGAAGGTGTTACAAGTAAAAAGAGAAATGGGCCAAAAGAAGGAGTACCTGATTTTCAATTCAAAAGCATGTGGTTTAGACAAGACAATGGATCCTCCAAATACACCGTTGACAGCTGAAAATAAGGCATTCGATCTGGGAGGTAGCTTTTTCGTTTTTGGTATTACTCGATCATCATGCTTCAAGCTTTGGGATCCCAGTGGAAGACTATTAACGGTTTGCCCTTGGTATCTTCATCTTGAGGACAAGGTGAATGTTTAGGGGAGAGTATTGATAGGATTTAAATAAATAAATAAAGTGTAAAAGAGGAAAATGAGAGTTGGTTGTAACCACTTGCTTATGTGGCAAAGTGGGTGAGTTAGTGGAGGTTATAAATAGGAGTTGAGGGATTAGAATTATTAGGCAAGTATTTGAAAGTTATTCCTTTGGGAGGCTCTGAGCACCTTGAGTTGCTCAAGAAACCTTGGGAGAGTTTAGGCCTCTCAAAGTGCCTATTATCGTTACGTCATTGTATTTACGTTTTTCACCATTAATACAGTAATTTCAGTTCTACTATTAATCTGTCCATGGATTCTGATACCTATCAGTGAACTTTTGAAGTGTTTACTCTGAACCAAGCATACGACAGGAACAAAAAGTCGCGACCGAATAATTCAGTTTCTTTATGGATAGAAATTGTCTTTTATAGTTTGAAACTATAAGTCTTAACAGCTCCACGCAGGGATGTTTGTTTCTAAGTTATATTAATTTATTTTCAAGAATAACACTCCTTTAAATATAATGATACATTCTAAGTATTTTTTGATAAAAAGTGTTTGACAAATCTTGAAACATTTCCAAAACAAAAGTAATTATGAAAGATTCTTATTTCCTTGGAGCTTTTATACTCAGGTAATTTTTTGAAACTAGTAACAACCTACGGGAATTTTATTTTCCATCCATAGATTGCCAAAAATGTGGTTAGAATCCTTGAAACAGTGATTTGTACTTCTTAACACAAGATTGAGGAGAACCTCTTAAAAACCAAATAAAACTGAAAGAACGAGGAGTCCAGTACAGTCATCAAGAGATTAAAGCTGTCTATTCACATGACAAAAATTGCCACCGGATTCTCATGCATAAAGAAAACGGGGGTTTGTCCAGACTACTTAAGCAATACAGACTGAAAAAAGTTGATCAATATGCAATGTTACAATTAGGGCGACCACATACCAATAGATGATGGTAACAACATAAATCCAGCAGAAAGGGAAAAAGGTCGAGAACATACAACAATCAATGAATCATGATTAAGACCTCAAAGCAAGCCCCGTCTCTACTTTCTTTATTTCAAAGATAAGCATTCTCCACATCTTGAGAACAAACATTTCAGCCTCTTCATCTAAAATGATCTGAAGACGCTCTAGCATTTGAGATGCTTTCACATGTTCTTGTGTACTGGAAACAATATAATCTATCAAAGTATTTTCTTCTTCCCCCAAAAACTCCTGGATTTTCTTCGAAATCCACGGTCTCATTCTATCATGTAATTGATGCTGAAAAAGAAAACATGGAATAGAAAATTTAAAACATAAAACTACATCGTCTACTTTTTAGACTACACAAACTCATTCATTCACTTTTCATATTTCTAGGTCTCTGTAAAACCCAAAATGCATAAAACAAACTATTTCAATCATTTGTCATTAGTTCATTTATGAAATTTTGACTTAATTGCATTTTTTATCTCCATATTTTCCCAAATCCAGAACAGTTACTTCTATATAAAGCCACTGTAATTCTTCAGCCTCTCTGTCCACAACCTTACACAATTTTGTTAATAGCCCCATAAAAGAGATTAGACAGCTCCATTTTGGTTAGTTCAAAATCAAATTATGGAACAAAGCAAAATCCACAGATAAAAAACCAGGTACCTTGTCATATACTGCCCAATCTATCTCATATGAAAACAATTCTTCCTTAGTCTTTGGTATCATATCAATTAACTGTTTTGCATCCAAGAGCCTCCTGTTATCATGAGTCTTATGCCTCCCTGACCCATTCTCTCGATCCCTGTCACGGTCAGAATTTCTCCCCTTGTTGTCAGCTCTGTTGTGAGTGCCATCTTCATCACCCCTGTCCCTGTCCCTGTCCCGGTGGTTAGACTTCTCATTTGAATGCCTACCTCGATCCCGTTCAGCATCCAGCTTCTCTACCTTGAAATTGGTACCAGATATACGCTTTGCGAATTCTGCAGCTGCGGCCAAATTGGGCGGTGTTGGCTCAGACGCGGTGGGTTGAACAGCCTGCAATTCCTCTGTTGAGTAATCAATCGGAACCAAAGGCCTCAGTTTTTTATCCTTGTGTGCGTCATCCTCTTCTTCATAGAAAACAGAAGGGACGGTTGTTCTTTTTCCTGAGCCAACTAGACCAAAACCCAACTTCTTCATAGGAGCATTTCCACTTGACTGTGCATCAGTCGTGGCAACAGATGCCATGGCTGATTCATCTTCAATATTGTTTAGTAAATTACTATCAGCTGTCATGTAAAGCATCACCGTCGTTAATTAATAATGAGAAAGAAAGAGAAAGAGGAAACCACATAATGTGAAAATTTATGAAAATTGCCGATATTACCTTCACGACTATAATCAGCTACAGTATCTTGTACAGCAACAGTATTCTTAATTTCATGAGTAATCTCCTCGGTAGCCATTGTTTCGTCGCCACTATTTACAACATGATCTGATAATAGCTTCAATGCATCTCTCTGCCGCTTCAGTTGTTGATCTTCCTCATCCCTCTTCTTGGCCTCAGCAATTTCTTCCTCTTCTCTTTGTCTATCAGCCAGGTCATCTTCTTTTTCTCGCAGCCTCTTCTTTCTCTTCTCCTCTAACACATTTCTACGCCACCTCTTCCTGGAATCCTCATCCTCGTCATCCTCCTCATAAAGTATTTCCTTTCTCCTTTTCCGTTCCCTTTCCTTCTCCTTCTCCTTTTCATATTGGCGTTCTTTCTCTTTCTCTCTTTCTCTATATTCCCATTCCTTAACATGTGCTTCATACTGACGCTCAGCCTCCTCAACCCTCCGTCTTTGCTCCCTCTCTTTCCGAATACGTTCCCGCTCAGCTTCTCTTTCATACCTTTCAAGTTCTCTTTCCTTTTCTCGTTTCAAGTCCCTGTCTCGATCTTTCTCTCTGTTTTTCCTATCATGCCTTCTATCAGGGGTTTCGGGTCTATCATGTTCCCCGGAAGGTTTGTTATCACTATTTGTCTCTCTCTCATTTTTATCTTCGGCTGTTTCTACAGAATTTGAAAAGTAAAGCACCTGAATATTAATTTCAAAAATAAAGGGAAAAAAAGTATCCTGGTGATAGATTATAGCCCTGTTGTGGAATACTCAAAACAGATAATAGATACAGCAATCAAAGTGTTTTTCACTTACCATTCTTTGCATCCACATCAGAGTCCCCTTCTCTTGTTTTAGTAGGTTGTTCTGAAGTTGAATTCACAGAACCATCGCCAGTTGGCAGTGCAGGCGGTGGAGGCAGAGGCCTTGTCTTCAACCTTTCCTCTATCATAATCTTGATCTTTTCCAAAGCATCTCGATCACATTCCCTATCTTCATCGGTGACAATCCCAAAGCTAGCAACATCATGGGATTTCTTTTTTCCAGAATCCTTATCCTCCTCATTTGTGTGCTCTAAATCAGGCTTTGCATCCTCATTTACATCTGAAGGTTTTGCACCTTCATCTTTTTCAACTTCTGCTGCCTGGGTTTCCTTTTTCTTTGAGTCCTCAATTTTTCTTTGAACATACCGCTCCAGATAGCCCTTCATAGCCTCGTCCACATTTATCTGTCAGCAAAATATTAAAGATAAATGGCTAAGAGCATCAAATGCAGAACCAGGGAAAAGAAACTATTTCATTCTAATACAAGAATATTGTGCCGCATTCAAAGAAATTTAGTACTTTTTACTTGGAAAATTGTTGATTCATTCACACTCATACAAGTGCCCAAAAAAGATCAGAAAGTTCACCTATATAATACAACAACCATTGCATGAACAAAACAGTTAAGTCAAAAACAAAAGCTATTTACCAACTCTTCACAGAATTAATGGAAAAAAGCACGAGCAAGCTTAAATAAACTTACTTTATGCGATCAAATTGATTCTGAAAATTTCAATTATGACTAAGAAATATCCCATTCATCACTCTAAGCAATGTCCCAAATATTTGAGAGAAACAGAACACATTACAATATTGGTATCTGCCAAATGTTTAAAAATCCCTGTATAATAGAGGAACTCG
The DNA here is from genome assembly GCA_039519185.1 of Astragalus membranaceus. Taxonomy (NCBI): domain Eukaryota; kingdom Viridiplantae; phylum Streptophyta; class Magnoliopsida; order Fabales; family Fabaceae; genus Astragalus; species Astragalus membranaceus. Next base: position 40,034,698 of record CM076849.1, on the reverse strand, counting down.
TGACTTAGACTCATGAAGCCTCTCCCCCCCCCCCCCCCAAAACCACAAGTAAAGGCGAAAAAAATGCATATCATCAATGTTATCAAAGTTGGACGGGTTATCAACTAGGTGGGGATACCGAGACAGTGGGTCATTATTATTAGAAGTATAACTATCTTTAGTTTAAAAATACAACTCATATACAGTTTATAGAAACAAACTTCCCTCTGTACAACTAACTGATTGTATTAACAATCAGTCAGTTTTCCCTTCCCCAATAGCAACACTATAAATACTTCTTGTAACACAAAATTCATTCGATGAAAAAGATCACAATGAAATTCTCTAAACAGAAATTCTGTTACACAGTTACAGAGAAAGAAAACTGAAGTTCAAGAAGAGAGAACTACTCTTCTAACATGGTATCATCGTCTTCAGGTCCTGGCGCGCAAACGTCGCCTTCTGCTTCCGCTTCCGCTGCCGGCCCGGCAAGATCGTCTTCTCCGACGTGTCTCAAGGCATCGTCGTTCACGGCAATCTCTGAGAAGTTAGATTCTGACAATTACCTCTTGTGGTGTTAACAAGTTGAGCCAATCATCAAAGCTCATAGGTTGCATCACTTCCTTGTGAATCCTGCAATTCCGGTGAAATTTGTCACCGTCGCTGACGCCACTGCAAACACAATCAATCCTGAGTTTGAAAAATGGGAGCAACAAGATGCGTTGCTTCTCTCATGGCTTCAATCGACGATTTCGAAGGATATGCTCACGCGTATCATCAGTTGCAAGACGTCGTCACAGATTTGGGAGAAAATACACGAGCATTTCCAAGTTCACACTCAGGGGAGGTCACGACAACCCCGTTGCGAGCTTCGCGCAACAACGCTCGAAGGATCTTCAATTACGAAGTATTTGCTCAAGATTCAAGGCCCGGTGAACTCGCTCAGTGCGATTGGAGAACCAATCTCCTCGCGCGAACACCTGGACATCATCCTCGAAGGACTTCCGCAAGAGTATGCGTCTACGATCTCCCTCATCTGCGGTCGTTCTAGTCCTGTTTCCATCTCTGAAGTTGAAACTCTTCTTCTCGGTCATGAATCGCGCCTCAACCGCTTCAACAAACAGGCAATTGCGTCGGCGAACGCTGCAACGGCGTCGGCAACGGCGTCTAAGGTTGCGTCTTCTTCTGCTCCGTCTGTGCAAGCGTGCGTTGCTCAAGCCACTGAATCTCAGAACGATGACTCCTCCGATGGCTGGCGAGGCTCGCGTAATGACAACGGCGGTCGTGGTGGTTGCGGTGGCCGCGGTAGAGGTCGTAACAGCACTCAATGTCAAGTCTGTCACAAATTCGGCCATGATGCCTTTGTCTGCTACCACAGGTTCAAGCGTGATTACACTCCATCTGATTCTCCTGCTCAACCCACTCCATCAACTTCTCCTTGGCCTGCTTACTCCACTAATTGGCCATTTCCTCAAGTGTGGAATCAAATGCTGCAGTCTCCTCCACGTCCTGCTTTCTCACCTCAATCATTCATGGCACCCTACTATGGTACTCAGTTCTCTATGCCTAATTGGTTTCCTCCTTCATTTGTGCCTCGTGCTCCACAAGCCTTTGTTGCAAATGCATCTGCACCTGCTGTTCCTTCTCCATCTCCAGATTTTTTTGCTGATTCTGCTGCTACTCATACAATGTCCAATGCATCTCAATCTGTGCAACAAGTTCCATTCGTAGGTCCTGATCAAGTGATCATTGGAAACGGCCAAGGTTTGGATATTAAATCAATTGGATTCACTAAATTTAGATCTCCTTTGAACCCTAATCGTGTTTTGTCACTCAACAATGTGTTACATGTGCCATCCCTCACTAAAAACTTGTTGAGTGTCAAACAATTTTCAAAGGACAATGCTGTCTACTTTCAGTTTAATGATAATGATTGTACTGTCAAATCTCAGGATACCAATGAAACAGTCCTCAAGGCTCCTCTTGATGAAAATGGCCTCTACAAGTTTAAAAACCTGCTGTCCAGACCTGTTCCTGCTGTTTCTGGTTCTATTTCTCCATCTATTCATGCTTTAAGTACCACTGTTACACCTAATATTGTACCTACACACACCACATCTTTTTCCTTATGGCACTCTAGACTTGGTCACCCTAGTGTTGACTCTCAAAGAATTGTTCTGAAGTTGTGTAATAAAACTGTTTCTGATTTCTGTACATCATGTTGCCTTGGGAAAGCACATAGGCTTCCATCTCACAGCTCCACACACTCCACTTCAGCTCCCTTTGAGCTTGTGTATGCTGATCTTTGGGGCCCTGCACCAATGGTTTCACACACTGGATATCTATATTACATTGCTTATGTGGATTCTCACACAAGATACACTTGGCTGTACCTCTTGAAAAAGAAGTCTGATGCTCTTGCTTCCTTCCAAGTTTTTCACAAAATGGTGGAAACACAGTTTGGTAGCAAGGTCAAGGCCTTACAGAGTGATTGGGGAGGTGAATTTCGCTCCTTCTCCACTCTGCTACAGCAACTTGGCATTCATCACAGAAATATTTGTCCTCACACCCACCATCAAAATGGTATGGTTGAGAGGAAGCACAGGCAGATTGTAGAGACAGGGTTAACACTCATGGCTCATGCCTCTCTCCCTTTTGAGTATTGGGATCATTCGTTTCAAGCAAGTGTGCATCTAATCAATAGACGGCCAACATCTGCTCTCAAGTTTGAGACACCATATCACAAGCTGTATGGTGCCCAACCTGATTATGGGTTTCTAAGGGTGTTTGGTTGTTCTTGCTTCCCACTTTTGAGGCCTTACAATCAACACAAATTGCAATTTAGATCTGAGGAGTGTCTATTTTTGGGTTACTCTACATCTCACAAGGGCTACAAATGTCAAGCCTCTAGTGGTAGAGTGTTCATCTCTAAGGATGTGATCTTTAATGAGCACAAGTTTCCCTTCAAGCAACTAATGCTCACTGATTCTTCTCCATCCTCATCTGCTACCTTTGTGTCACCAAACATCCCTTTGGTATCCAACAAGCATGTCACTCCTTCCCACCCTCCAGGATTTCCTCCTAATCCCCCATTGTCTCCAAATTCGACTAACTCTTCTCCAACAGCTACTGCTAGTGCTTCTCAACCTTCACCAGCACCTTCTACTCACTCCTCTGCTTCTTCTGCAGCTTCTGTATCTACCTCAACAAGTACCAGCCCCTCAGAACACCCTCCTCTCAATCCTCTCAACTCTCATCCTATGCAAACTAGAGCCAAAAGTGGTATAGTCTGTCCAAGAATCAATCCCACCCTTCTCCTATTATCCTAGCTCATGTGGAACCTAAAACTGTCAAACAAGCTTTGGCTAGTCCCACTTGGTTAGCAGCTATGAAGGATGAGTTTGATGCTCTCCACAGAAACAACACTTGGACTTTGGTTACTCTTCCACATAATAGAAAACCTATTGGTTGCAAGTGGGTGTTTGGGGTCAAAGAGAACCCTGATGGCTCTGTCAACAGATATAAAGCGCGTCTTGTTGCAAAAGGCTTCCATCAACAGTATGGTGCTGACTATAAAGAAACCTTCTCACCAGTGATCAAGCCTGTTACAGTTAGAACTGTGCTTACTCTTGCCATCTCTCAATCTTGGCCTCTTCTTCAAATTGATGTGAACAATGCTTTCCTTAATGGAACTCTTGAGGAAGAAGTCTATATGGTGCAACCACCTGGACTTTGGTTTGTAAACTCAACAAGGCCCTGTATGGCCTCAAACAAGCTCCTAGAGCTTGGTTTGAGAAGTTACAATCATCTCTCCTTCACTTGGGTTTCAAGGCAAGCAAGTGTGATCCCTCTCCTTTCACCTTGCACTCTGGTTCTCTCAAAGTTTACATGTTAGTCTATGTTGATGACATAATTGTCACGGGCAGTGACATTATGTTCATCAAGCAACTCATCTCTAAGCTCAATGCTACATTCTCTCTCAAAGACCTTGGCACTTTGGACTACTTCCTTGGGATTGAGGTTAAGCAGCAACACAATGGCTCTCTCCACCTCACTCAAGGCAAGTATATTAGGGATATTTTGCTCAAACACAACCTTCATGAAGCTCAGCCTTTCTCTACTCCTATGGTTGCTGGTAACAAGTTATCCAAGACTGGCAGTGACAAATTCCATGATGTATTTCTATATAGATCAACTGTTGGGGCTCTTCAATATGCCACTATTACCAGACCTGATATAAGCTTTGCAGTTAACAAAGTTTGCCAATTTATGTCTGAGCCTCTTGACAGTCACTAGGTGGCTGTCAAAAGAATACTTAGGTATCTCAAAGGTACCATTTCCTGGGGCCTCACCCTCAAGCCAATTCCTATTGCACCTGTTACACTTTCTGCCTATAGTGATGCTGATTGGGGTAGTGATAGTGATGATAGAAGATCCACTTCAGGTGCTTGTGTGTTCTTAGGCTCTAATCTAGTCTCTTGGTGGGCAAAAAAGCAGGCTGTTGTATCTAGATCCAGCACTGAAGCTGAATACAGAGCTCTAGCTCTGGCCACCACAGAAATTTTGTGGCTGCAGTCCTTACTTACTGAACTGGGGGTGCCATTTACCACTCCTACAGCTCTCTGTGATAACCTCAGCACTGTCTCTCTTGCTCACAATCCTGTCCTACATGCAAGAACCAAACATATGGAGCTTGATTTGTTTTTCCTAAGAGAGAAAGTCCTTCAAAGACAGCTCAAAGTTCTGCATGTGCCTGCCACTGCACAGTGTGCTGACATCATGACTAAAGCTTTGCCTCCTTCTACTTTTGAAGTGTTTAGATCCAAGCTAACTGTGTGTGCCACACCCAGTTAGGCTTGCGGGGGAGTATTAGAAGTATAACTATCTTTAGTTTAAAAATACAACTCATATATAGTTTATAGAAACAAACTTCCCTCTGTACAACTAACTGATTGTATTAACAATCAGTCAGTTTTCCCTTCCCCAATAGCAACACTATAAATACTTCTTGTAACACAAAATTCATTCGATGAAACATCACAATGAAATTCTCTAAACAGAAATTCTGTTACACAGTTACAGAGAAAGAAAACTGAAGTTCAAGAAGAGAGAACTACTCTTCTAACAATTATCGAACAAATGGGTCTAGTTGAGACACGTGAGTTACTGTATATTAGAAATGGCTTGAATCCATGGGGTGTTGTTTCTTCTGAGTATTTTGCGTATAATACTCAGTGTAGAGAAGCGAATAGCTTGCGAGGTTGGCTGCAGTGAACAGTGTGTGGGTGAGGTTGCAGCAGTCTGACAGTTGGATATTGATACGTGTACAGACACAGCAGAAGCTGCCTGCAGCCTGCACGGGACACTATGTGCAGTATTGACGCTTAGTGTTTTTGTATAAAATCATAATCATCAATCATGTAAACCATATTCATTATTCAGTGTCTTTATTATTTCTCTCGACTCTTTATCTAAAACCCTATATACTTCCAACAGTTATATCTGTGAAATCTCATTTGAAATGCCAAAGGAGTTGGAACTATTATGCAAAATGAGCGGAAACAGCTTACAGAAAATCATGTCAGACATTAATGACGACTAGTTTATACCCAAATTTGAAACTAGAATGAGTTGGATTGATGAAACTTGCAGATTTTATATACTCCATATAAAAACCTCACCTCCCTAAAAAATAAAAAGAGAGTTCAGCAGGACTACTTTGGTCAAAGTGATGTCAAGAAACCATCACGTGAAACCATCATCACGTCCTATTAGATTTTGGTAAAAAGAAATTAATCATTTGTTATCAATTTGGGAAATGCAAAGATTAGTAATAGAATTAAAATGGTGATATGTGTGTGTGTGTATATATATACCTAGACCAAGCAAACCTAACTAACTGAGGCGGTTATGAACTGACAGTCATAGCTGGAACTTGGAACTACCTGACAGCTAAGCCTAGCAAACTGACTGGTAAGCATTTAAATATACTTCTCTCACCACCCCCCCCCCCAACCCCCCAACAAGCTCATGGTGGGCGGGAGGAAAAAAGAACCTCAGCTACATTGAGCTAGTCTCTTAGAAAACCAAACTTTGTAGAATATAAGTTTTGTAAAGATGAGCCCAAATTCTAATATGGTAATCAGATTTTTTTATCCTTATGTACTTTGAATCCTCCTCCTTCCCTATTACCGAATTACAGTGACACCAATTCTCTGGTGACTGCAAGTGCAACACTAGTCAACAATGCTCCGACGATGACAATACACTTCTCTCACACGTCCCAGAGTAAGATATCATGTTAATACCATTAATCTCACAATATAATAAAAAGGTTAAGACTTCAATGCTGTATAACAAAATACAAAGAAAAAAATAGTCAGTAATGAAGACGTACCATTAGTTCTAGCCCATCAATATTCAATTTAGTAAGGAGCCGCATAGCACGGAGAACCCCTTCAGCAGTCTCAAACTCATAAAACCCAAAACTCTTGGGAGTTCCACTTGATAAATCTTGAGGACGTTTCCAGCTCTTGATATTTCCACATAACTTGAAAGAAATAAAAGAATCAGTGTACAATAAATATAACGAAATATTAAAAGATACTGATTGTTTAGTTGTTAAAATAAAAGGCTAAATTTGTCAAAAAATAAAATAAAAGGCTAACAAGTTGATATGTAACTAAACCCTGCTCCCTCCCTAGAGAAAAGACCAAAATTATAAATTTACTTTAAGGAGAGCAAGCATGAACTCATTTTCTACAGTTGGTGCCATCTTGCCAATGTAAACTGTGGTTTGTGCTTTCTCAGCCGGAGGAACGGTCGGAGCGGCCACAGGTCTGACAACGGGAAGAATAATTGGACGGACTGCTGGGATCCCTGCAACAGGTGGGCGAGATACTGGAAGTACATTAACTGCTCCGGGAGGACGTAGAGGAAATACAGGACGAACCATAGTTCCATAAGGATGTGGATAACGAGGAATTCCTGCACATAGTAGAAAACATCTATGCAAATATATTAGAGCAGATCATGAGTGAATATACACAGTAAACGAATAAAATAAATGCAACACTAAAGATATATACAGGAAAAAAAGTGTGACAAGAACAATGGAATGCTGTTACCACACATCAAAAGCATAACAGAGATGGCAGCACAGCCAATAACCACCAGCTGAAATGACAACCTGAAGAAAACAATAAAAAATACTATCGAGTTTGAAATTCACGGATGTGCAGGAAGTGCTTACCTTTGTCTGACTGACCACTTGCAACATAGTAGGCTTCTCAAACCATCCCATCCACCAATTGCAAATAGTAACTTTCATAATCATATGTATACATAGTTTACTAAGTAAAAGTTCTAGTTGAATTATTAGTTCTTTTTTTGCTACATTTAGGGGCTCATGTTGCAGCATAGCAAATAGAATGAAACTGCAATAGAGAGAATAGACTGTAGAGAATTGAAAAGATTGCAATACCTCATGACAAAAGGCCAACGTGCATTCAGTTGCATACATGGTCGGCTTCTGGAATTCATAAAGCCATTGAATGGAAAGTAGTACCCTTATAACTAGCAGAAAATGGCCTACTAAAATGAACGACACAACCATACATTATTTAGATCGACATAAGAACAATTGTTTTGATTTTATTTGAATTGTCCATTATCAAGGTCACTCTGCTTAAGCTAGCTTTTCCAATTTATTAGTTTAGTAAACGACAACAACCAAGAAACCAGGCAAATATGTGCATACCAAAAAACGAGTTGTGGAAGGGTGGGTGTCTTTAACCAATTTGAAGCCATCCAACTTTTCTCATCGAATTCAATAAGACACTGTAGTAGGAGAAACAATCCCGTCATCCCCTTATCTAAATCTCTCCGAACTCATCCAAAAAGAAACCATTCCCCGTTACAACAAAAAAACATAAAAGCTATCAACCAATCAAACATAAAAGAATCTTCATTTGGCGTCACTCAGCAACAAAACTTCACAGATCTCACATCACCGATGTATTTATATCATATCATAACAATCAACAAAGCATGAATTTAAATGCATAAACACACGCACACACAAATACAATGTAATAAAACGTAATTGAATAGATGACCCACCCGTAGAGTTTATGGTTCCTTGCGGAGGCGGAGCATAACCGTTTGGCATCGGAGCATAATGACGCAGCGCAGGATTATTCGACGGAACCTGATACGACATCATTGGTTGCATCTGCGGCATCGGAACCGGAGCACCGGCGCCGGCAACTCCAGGCGGAGGAACGGTAGGGTTTTGGTAGGGGCCGGCTGGATTGGGCAAAGGAGAAAACTGCGGCACTTGACTACCTAACGGCCGAAACGACGGCGCTGATGGAGGGAGAACGCCGGGGACTTGCGGTGGAGCCACGGTGGAATATAATACGGTAGGCGGTGGAGGAAGGGGAAGCGATGGTGTAGATGCTAATGGTGGATTGGAATTAGGGTTTGCGGGGAGGGGAGTGGATGAAGGTGTTGAAGATTGCGATTGCGATAATTGGGGAAGTGGATCGGATTGGTTTGGGATTGGGTTCGGAGGTGGAGGTTCGGATTGTTGAGGATTGGCAGGAGAGGAGGCGGAATCCGCCATTGAAGAGTTTAGCGACTGAAAGTTTGAGGGTTAAGAGTGAATCTGGTTTTTAGATGGTTTGTTCTGTTACTGTGTGCCCTAGATAAAACAATCGAAAAGACCGTGGCTGTTTCTTTCGGTATTGGAGAATGAGTGTAATCCACTGCTTCGCTTCATTCAAGAAGCCTAATCACCCACCGTGATTTTTTTCTCTCGTGCTCCTGTTAATTTCATTCATGCTTTTCTTGCGTAGGTGGTATAGGTTAGGGATATTAGTGGATGGATGGAAAGGGGCAATTCGCAATTACTACGTGTTTATATTTGCGAGTAATTAAAATCAAACTTTTTTTTAGGGTTTATGTTGCAAATTTTTTTATTGTGGAGACCAACATCTAGACAAGATCTAGAAGCCATCATCGAAGTCATGACATTGCAAAGGATTGTGAGTCACTGGCTCACTGCTAATAATACAGGACACACGTAAGAGGTACTATAGAGGTGGTACTCCAATTCAATAGTACTCCGCCATTTTTACATGTACACTTTTTAAATACATATTCTCTTATTAAAAAAAGTTTAAATATGTTTTTAGTCCCCGCAAATATGACTGTTTTTTAAAAAAGTTTCTGCAAATTTTATTTTAAATACATCCCTGCAAAACATTTTTGTTTTAAATACACCATTCTGTTAACCAACTGCTGTTGTGGCTAACAGAGTGACATGTTGGTTTTGACATGTTGGATTTTTTTATCTGATGTGGTTGACACATTGGATCAAAAAATTAGGGGTTCTCTTCATTTCACTCACTCTCTTCATTTAGAAACCTAGAGAAACCCAGAGAGACGACGGACCAGAGAGAGACGACGACGACGAAGGCGAACACGAAGACGACGACAACGAAGGCAAAGGCGAACACGAAGACGACACACAGTATTGAGGTCGACACGGTGGTGGAGTGGAGCGAATTCGAAGGCAAAGGATAAGCTCACAAAGTATTGAAGGTAAACCAAAACCCTTTCTGTTTTGTGAATCGTTTACTAGGATCTGTGATTCTTCAAAAAAAAAACTTCGAATTTCAGGGTTTAGGATTTTGTGTTGTCTCAGTATTTAGGGTTTGTTACTGTTTTAGAGTTTCGTTTTTATATGTTATGGCTTTCGAAATCTGCAACTTTGTCTCTGTATTTAGGGGACCATGTTGTTGGTTATTGGGTAATGGGGACCATTTTGTCACATAGTATACTGAACTTTGTCACATGGGGGGACCATTTTGGTTGACTATAAAATAGAGTTTTTGGGACCCACTGTATTTTTCATTTTGCAGGGGTGAGTTTCGAAATTGTTATACATCATGGGGGTAAATTTGAAACTGGGGAAAATACAGGGTATAATGAAGGGTATCTACATGAATACAAAGTTACTGATGTTGACAAGTGGAGCTACTTTGAGGCTGTAGGAATGGTAAAAGACCTAGGGTATAAGAAAGAGTTTCTTTTATGGTGGATGTCTGAGGGGGCTGCATATATTGGTGGTTATAAGTCATTTAGGGCAGATAGGGATGCAATTACACTACAAGAATAATCAATTTTACCGGCCAGGACTTTCCGGCGGAATTTTATCCGCCGGAAACTTTTCGGCAGATTGTAGGGATTACCGGCGGATTGTATCCGCCGCAAACTTACCGGCGAAAATAGGGACTTTCCGGCGGATTTATCCGCCACAAACATTTTCGGCGGATTTTCGAGGTATTTTCGGCGGATCTGGTTTACGGAAAAAAAAATTGAAAAAAATCAACATCCGCCGGAAACGCCTCGAAATCCACCGGAAACACTTGCGGTGGATAAATCCGCCGGAAAGTCCCTAAATTCCGCCGGTATGTTTACGGCGGATAAAATTCCGTCGGAAAATCCTGAAAGCGTCAATTTTGAATTTCAAAAATCCGCCGGAAACACCCTAAATCCACCGGAAATTACATTTCCGGCGGATTCGCCTTTTGACCGTTGATTTTCGTTTCCTCTATATAAATCTCTTCTCCACTTCTTCTTCTTCACACCTCTACCGATACTCTCATTCTCTTCAAAGAAACAGGGACATGCGCCACTCTCTTGAGCATTGTCGGCAGCGGCTCCAAGAGAGTGGCATATGTCTCCATTTCTTTGTAAAGAAACTTCCACCTTGTCATTAACATCCCCTTCATTTTTTCGTTAAAAGTAACATTGTCATGAACCTCCCGTACGAATATCCCTCCTGTTAAGTTAGGGTATGACACCGAGTGTTTGATGAGTGTAGACATTTACACACATCAAACATTCTATTTAGAGCAAGGTAATCAAAATTGGACCGGACATTGAACCGGAAGAGGTAGCGGTTCAGAGGTTCTTGGGTTCAACCGGAAATAATTAAATATATTATTTAATATTTTTATTAAATATATAAAGGAAAAAATAATAAAAAACCATAATACTCATAATAATACAACAACATATCCGGTATAAATAAATTTTATATTAATGAATAATGAATAGTGATTAGCGTCGAATCTAATTAACGGTCAAGATCTTTTCGACACTAAATAGTGAATAGTGCAGCGTGATTATTGAATAGTCAATGGTGATTAGTGTTGACACTAATTAACGGTCAAGATCTTGCCGACACTAAATAGTGAATAGTGCAGCATGATTGTTGAATAATGAATAGTGATTAGCGTCGACACCAATTAATGGTCAAGATGTTGCCGACACTAAATTAACGGTCAAGATCTTGCCGACACTAAATAGTGAATAGTGCAGCATGATTATTGAATAGTGAATGGTGATTAGTGTCGACACTAATTAATGGTCAATATCTTGCCGACACTAAATTAACGGCCAAGATCTTGCAGACAGTAAATAGTGAATAGTGTAGCGTGATTATTGAATAGTCAATAGTGATTAGTGTCGACACTCATTAACGGTCAAGATCTTGCCGACACTAATTAAATAGCGAATATTGAATTTGGTTATTTCCGGCGGATACTTAGGTATTTCCGGCGAATATTTAGGTATTTCCGGCGGATATTTGGGTACTTCCGGCAGATTTGCGTTAACGAAATTTTTTAAAAAAAAATCAAAATCAAAATCCGTCGGAAATTCCTCGAAATCCGCCGAAAACATTTGCAGTGGATAAATCCGCCGGAAAGTCTCTAAATTCCGCCGGTATGTTTGCGGCGGATAAAAATCCGCCGAAAAATCCTGAAACCGCCAATTTGGAATTTCAAAAATCCGCCGGAAACACCCTATATCCGCCATAAATGACATTTCCGGCGGATTCGCGTTTTGACTGTTGGTTTTCGTTTCTCTATATAAATCTCTTCTCCACTTCTTCTTCTTCTTCACACCTCTACCAATCTATCTTCTCTCTACTAAATCTCTTTCTCTCTACCAATCCATTCTCCACTTCTCTCTACTAATCTCTTCCTCTCGTTGACAAATTTCTTCGATATAAGGTATGTTTGTAACATTAGTTAATATTTTTAGTTTTTGAATTATTTTATAATATGAGTTTGTTACTAATTGTGATGTTGTTTGTTTCGGTATTGTTTGGGTTCCTTCTCTTTCCTCTTTGTTTGAGTTCGGGATAAGCTTCAAGTCAGAGCCTTATCTTCACTACGGTTAGTTATCAAAGTAATTAATATTAATATATCTATATATATATATATATATTGATTTTTTGTTTTTAGTGTTTACAAAAATTTTACCAACTTGTGGACACAGTAAAATTTGTATTTTTTCTTTTAGTCGTTGGTGATTTTTAACAACGCTTATTAGCACCACCATCAAAATTTGTTCGTCCCAAAAAATTATATAATAATGTTCTTTTACTATTTTGGTACAAAATTAAAATTAATAAAATATTAATTACTTCACTATTTATATTAAAATTTTGTTTCAAATTTTGTTTGCAATAATAATACAAAATAATTTATATTGAAAAAACTTATTTATTAAGTTAACTTATAAAGTAATTAATATATCAATATATATCAAAATATAAAGTAATTGATAGTTTATTTGATAGTTTATTTCATTTACGTTGTAGTGTAGTACATAGATCTTGAAATTATGGATCGTAGTTGGATGTATGATCGATTGTTTCCTAGAAGATCTGGTTTAAAGCGACGTTTTATAGAAGGAGTAGAAGAGTTTATTTTTTGTGCTAAGTGTTGTGCGAAAAGGTGATGTGCAAGTATACACAATCGCAACAAGTAATATAATGATATGTAAAGTTCGTTCCCACAGGGATTGGAATTAATCTAAGAAGTTTACGTGATTAGAAGCTTAGTGAAAAGAATTGAGTACAAAGTAAAGATAAAGAGTTGTAAACATTATAAGTTGTGATAAAACAGTATTAAGTTGAAGTAATTAAAAGTGAGTTGGATAGCTCAATAGTTGTGCAAATTCCCAAGAGTAATGTTCAAATAATATTTAGACGCTGTAGCGCTTTGGTAGCGTGCCTTTCAGTCACTTTCGTCAGGGTTATGTTACAAGACTCCTATGTCTAGGCTCTAAATAAGTTTTACCCCTGTATATTAAGCTCTTACAACATTTGCCTTATGAACTACTACTCCCCTATGTCTAGAGTTAAGTAGTGCTTCCTTTAAATGTCTTTAAAGGGTTTTCATTCATATCATTCCTTGAGTTCTCTTTGTGAACCATGTCTGTACCCACAAAGTTACCTTGTTTTAGTTGATCATTCCCAAACCAAGATTGAAAGCATTATGACACAAGGAATAAAACACAAACATCATAATATTATACAAAAGTTACTCAAGGTTCATTATACACCAAGAACAATCCAACTACAACAAAGTTAGCTCATCACAAGTTCCATCAACATAATACAACTAGATAGTATGTATTACCGTATGAAGACAAGAGAAGAGTGGTTGCAAAAGATACACTCCAATGATCCCAAGTAGCATACAAAGGATGAAGTTGAGGCGTGAGCAAAACCTTGGATGAAGACTAGAAAACTATGCTAAAAATAAAAAGCTTAAAGGTAGTATAACAATGGAGAAAAGCTATTATGTCATAAGAAGTTCTTCTTCCAAGTTACAACTACTATATCTACGTATGTTACTCACTGATGAAGCAATCTATATTAATCTCAAACTAACTAAGTCTTAATAGAATAATAATAATAATCCATGATCATAAGACTTAGATATTATCTTTAAAGTACTTTACAAAAAGTGCTAATGATGGACTATACCAACTATCACATGGGTTCTATATAGGAGGCGCCAAGTGTAATTTAGCATCCACTTGGAAGTCAAAATATCCAGCTGAGAGGAAGAGATAAGGGTGGTGACTCATCATGTCCTCAAGTGGTCACACAAATATCTCAATGGTCAGCCGTCATATAACGTTGTAGCGTCTCCTTGACAGCATACCGCTGCAGCGCTAAAGCAAAACATCAAACATATTCACAAAGGCATTGACTATGCCCAAGGTTTAGGGAATTGACTTATAACCTATATTTACTCTAATACTCATATATTCACATATTTAAGTACTAGAATTACTTGAGAAGTAAGCTTGACTTAAGTATTAGGAGCATAAATAACCTATATAAAATAGAGTTATCACTAAGCATCATGACGAATTTGCGCGACAAGGCGGAATTAGATGTCCGTGCTTGAAATGTTCGTTTCGAGTTATAAAAAATGAAGACGAAGTTAGAGTTGATTTGTACAATAATGGGTTTAGGCCAAATTATTAGATATGGGGTCATCACGGGGAAGTAGGACCAAGGGTAGCTGCAGTTCCTGCGGTTAATGTTCTGGTTGAAGTAGTAGCTCCCACATCAAGTAGTTATCCAGCGACTACGACATCTGGAGGCCAAATTATACAACCGTTAGATGTTTATCAGGGAATGATATTTGACGCTGTTGGAGTAAATTTGGATTTTGAAGAACCGGAATATGATGCTGAAGAAGTTCCAAATGAGGAAGCTCAAAGGTTTTACATGTATTTGAGTGAGACAAATAAACCATTATTTGAAGGATCTAAAGACTCAAAATTATCAATGTGTGTTCGGTTGTTGGGTCTTAAGTCTCAATTTAATGTTGCTGAGTTGTGCATGGAATATATGACCAAAATGATGTTGGATGAAACCCCCATTAGAGGGCTTTTACCGCAAAGTTATTATGAAGCTAAAAGACTGGCATCGAAGCTTGGCTTAAAATCTAAAAGAATTGATTGTTGTGTGTCTGGTTGCATGCTCTACTATAACAATGAGTTTGGCATAAATGATGGAGAGTTGTCGGAATGCAAGTTATGTGGAGAGCCACGCTATCGTGTCAGTAGGAAAGGGATGAGCAGAGGCAAACCGGCTCCACGAAAAGCAATGTTCTATCTGTCGCTTATACCAAGGCTACAGAAGATGTTTACTTCAATAGAGACCGCGGGTAAAATGACGTGGCGCCATCAAAATAGAAATAATAATTCTGGTGAATTACGCCACCCATCTGATGGTGAAGCTTGGAAGCATTTTGATCGTGTTCATTGTTGTGCGAAAAGGTGATGTGCAAGTATACACAATCGCAACAAGTAATATATTGATAAGTAAAGTTCGTTCCCACAGGGATTGGAATTAATCTAAGAAGTTTAAGTGATTAGAATCTTAGTGAAAAGAATTAAGTAACAAGTGAAGGTAAAGAGTTGTAAACATTATAAGCTGTGATAAAACAGTATTAAATTTGCAGTGATTAAAAGTGAGTTGGATAGCTCAATAGAATGTAAGTTCCCAAGAGCAATGTTCAAATAATATTAGACGCTGTAGCGTTAAGCGCTGTAGCGCTTCAGAATCCTTAGACGCTGTAGCGCCTTGGTGGCGTGCCTTTCAGTCACTTTCGTCAGGGCTATGTTACAAGACTCCTATGTCTAGGCTCTAAATAAGTTTTACCCCTGTATATTAAGCTCTTACAGCAATTGCCTTATGAACTACTACTCCCCTATGTCTAGAGTTAAGTAGTGCTTCCTTTAAATGTCTTTAAAGGGTTTTCATTCATATCATTCATTGAGTTCTCTTTGTGAACCATGTCTGTACTCACAAAGTTACCTTGTTTTAGTTGATCATTCCCAAACCAAGATTGAAAGTATTATAACACAAGAAATAAAACGCAAACATCATAACATTATACAAAAGTTACTCAAGGTCCATTACATACCAAGAACAATCCAACTACAACAAAGTTAGCTCATCACAAGTTCCATCATCATAATACAACTTGAGAGCATGTATTACCGTATGAAGACAAGAGAAGAATGGTTGCAAAAGATGCACTCCAATGATCCCAAGTAGCATACAAGAGATGAAGTTGAGGCGTGAGCAAAACCTTGAATGAGAACTTAGAAAACTATGCTAAAAATAAAAGCTTAAAAGTGGGATCCATGGAGAGATGCTACTACGTATGTATGTAGTCCTTTTTTCCAAGTTACCACCCTGTCTCTTCGAATTACCTCTTGGTGAAGTAATCTTAATTAATCTAAAATAATATCTAAGTCTTAATAGTATAATAATATTACATGATGATTTTTAGACTTAGATATTATCTTAAAGCACTTTACAAAAAGTGGTAATGATGGAATACAACAACTATCACTTGGGTTCCATTTAGGAGGCGCCAAGTGTAATTTAGCATCCACTTGAAAGTCAACAATTCCAGCTGAAAGGAAGAGATAAGGGTGGTGACTCATCATGTCCTCAAGTGGCCACACAAATATCTCAATGGTCAGCCGTCATATAACGCTGTAGCGTTTCCTTGATAGCACACGCTGCAGCGCTAAAGCAAAACATCAAACATATTCACAAAGGCATTGACTATGCCCAACTTTTAAGGAATTGACTTATAACTTATATTTATTCTAATATTCACATATTCACATATTTAAGCACTAGAATTACTTGAGAAATGAGCTTTGACTTAGGTATTAGGAGCATAAATAACCTATATAAAATAAGGTTATCACACCCCCAAACTTAAACCATTGCTTGTCCCCAAGTAATGACACTTGAACAAGATAAAATTCTCATATAACTAGCTGCAGCTTTTAAATTAAACAGGATTTATTCCAAAGCTAAATCTTATCATTTTCACACACCATAGTGGTCCACAATTCAATTAGAATCATTACTGCTCAGTTGTGAGTGTGTGATATCAAAGCTCAACTTAGTTCCTAGCTAATTTCAGGATTTCTCTAAGGTTTGGGAAGAATGGATTTCTTTTGGGTTAGGCAAAGAATGTTTTCAAAAAGAAGAGTGGAATATCAATTTCACACAAGAATTGAGGGGCTTCAAAGCACAGCAAAGGGCTTTAATTAGGCATTTTTCAGATTATTGGTCAGTGCATAAACTTTTGGTCTAGTGATCAAACGCTGTAGCGCTTCAAAGTTTGTAGACGCTGTAGCGCTAGATTTTTATGATTAAAACTAGATGCTATCTTCATTACTGAGCTCCTTATTTGCATTTTCTTTTTATGCTTTTTGGAACAGCTCAGCAATTTATTTAAGATATTTTGCAACTTTTTTCAAGACCACATTCATTTTTATTTTTTTCATTTTGCAAAGACCAAATTATCATCTTTTAATCCTAGCCTTAACATAACCGATGCACCCCCAAACTTAGCTTTTAAAACAACTCTAAATTTTTAATGAAAACTTGACTAACCCTTTGGTTATCCAAAACTTGACTTCATCCTTAGATTACTCCTAGCTAACTAGGTTCTTTACTAAGCTTGGATTTTGTGTAAAAGCAGCAATAACATCATTTCATTGTTTACACAATGCTGCCTTACTCAAAAAAATTCTTATTTATATTTAACTATATGAATTAGCTTTTGCTTACTAAGAAATTTAAAACATGCAGCTAATCATACTTCCCATTCAAGCATACAAAATATAAAACATGCAACACATGCAAAATATGGCATAATTATACTAAATATTTAAAAACATCATTGTACTTAATTTAAAACACTGTTAACCATAAGGTCCTCCCCCAGAAATTAAATCCAGCAGTGTCCTCACTGCTTGTTTGAGAAGAAAGGGAAAGGTCTTAACATAACAACAAAATAAAGTACAAAGTACATAACTGGCATAAGAAGCCAACAATTCTTGCCTTATTAGGCCTTCTTGAGCCTTTTACTGGCTCTTGAAGGTGCTGGGGCTCCTTTTGTTGCCTTCTTCTTCTTTGGCTGAGGTGGAGCAGGGCTTTCAGCCGCTACAGCGGTTGGTGGCGCTGTAGCGCTTGCTTCCTGAACTTCTGCCGCTGCAGCGTCTGATTCCTGCACTTCTTCTTCTTCTGTTTCTGTTTGCTCTTGCTCCTCTTCTTCCACCTGTTCTTCCAGCACTGGCTCTGTTTCATCTTGCATATTTACCAGCTCCTCAGCAGCCTTTTTTTTAGATTCCTCTTCTGTGAGATGCACCTCAGGCAATGGGTCACTAGGTACTGCAGACATAGTTGCTGCAGCACCTACTGACTGAATACCTTCTTCTGGGTACTCAGCCAGTTTGACACCTGCGGCTCTTCTAGGCTTTATGTATGACTGGTAAATTTTCTTGAGTTGCTCAGTGGGTTTTTCTTTTGGTGCTTGTTGTTTTGGTTCGGGCTTCTTTGGTGCTACTTGCTTGGCAGGTGTTTTCTTAGGTGTTGGTTTGGTTGTTTCAGGGATGGAGGTAGGGGTTGATGGTGGATTAGTTGTTTTGGTAGTGGGGGTTGGTTTGGAAGGTGTGGTTTTTTGTTTCTTTGGGCTTGGGGTTGGATCACATTGTATTTCTTCAGCTTGCTCCTCCTCCTCACTCTCAGTTTCTTCTTCAGACTCACTTTCCTCTCCTGATGATTCTTCATCATCTTGCTTTTCCATCTCTTTCATAACTGCAATTGTTTCTTCTTCATCTTCCTCACTGATGTTCTCAATGTCATCAGAATCCATGCTTTCCTCCTCTACTATAGCTTTTTGCACTTTCTTGGCTGGGCTAGGCTTTGTTTTCTTTGATGGACTAGCCACAACCTTTTTCTTTTCTGCCTTAACTCCCTTTTTCTCTTGCTTTTTAATTGGCTCTTCTTCCAGCAGCCAATCAGGGAATTGAGGAGGGGGAATTGATGTTTTTCCTTTGGATATTTGAGCATACAATGCTTTTTCCCAGTCAAATTTTTCTTTCACAAATTTGCAGAGGACCTGCTGCTTCAGCTCTAAGCGCTGTAGCGCTTGAGAGTCAGAAGACGCTGTAGCGGCAGGTTTCTGCTTAACTTTGAAAATGCAAGGAAATGCCCCAAGAGGGGATCTTCTTTCTTCTTTCATTTCTACTTCTACATCAGCCTCCAGACATAACTCAGAAATTAAACAAGGAAAATATAAGTTACCTCCCTTTTTAACTCTGCATTTCTCTATCTCTCTGGCTATCAATCTGCCCACGTCTATCTTCTCTCCTGCCATTATTGCATCAATGACAATGAGTCTTTCTTTCTCCACAAATGTTGTGTGAGATGTTGGCAGCAGGGAGTGTTTGATAAAACTACACCACAGATTTGCTTCTTCACAGAGATAGGCTTTTTTAATTTTGTATTCAGCTCCAAATTTTTCCCAAGTTGATCCTTCCACACAAATCCTTCTTCGAACAGCTTCCATTTCCTCATCTCCCCAGTTCAGCACTTTAGTTTCCAGCGCTTTTCCATGATAACCCAAATGGAAGATATCATTGATTGTTCTGGAGTTGAAGTTTACAGTTTCTCCTCTTACCAGTGAATGGGTTTGAGGCTTTCCCTCTTTAGGTTCTTCAATGCCAGAATAGAACTCTCGTACCAAAGATGTCATGTAATCTTTGCGATGCTTGATGAAGCTCTCCCAACCCAGCGATGTGACAGCGGTTGAAAACGCATCAGGAGCATTTTCTGTCTTGAATCCTCTTTCCGCTATGAAATCCATCTTCCAGAACCTTTGAGGATCTTGAGCTGCCTTAGGCATGGTGTTTTTCGTAGGATTTGAGGGTTCTGGTTTCTTAGTAGCTCCTTTTCCAGATCGTTTGAGTGCGGCTTGCTTTTTGGTCATGGCTGGAGTGGGTTTTGTGTATTTGCTTCTGGGCGCTTTGGGAAGTGTTGGTGTGTGTTGGGACGAAGGAAGAAGAAGGAGTGGAAGTTTATGAGTGGTGATTGTAACGGTTGCGAGCAGTTTCTGCGATAAAGGAAAGAGAAAGAGAAAAGAAAATGGTGGCGTGGGGAGTTGTGGATATTAAAGTTACGGTTTTGTGAGTGAAGTGGGAGAGAGAAGATGAAACTGTTGATTTGACAATGGCAGGTGAGTAGGTGCACGTGCTTGTCAGGCTAGGGATGGGGGTTCAGTGCCAGCTCATCCTGAGCAGGATCTTTTTATTTTTTTGTTTGACCTCACCCAGTCCTGACTTAAGACAAACGCTACAGCGTCATTTTAAAGCAACCGCTACAGCGCTTATCCTAATTTCCTGCATAGAAAATAAACATAACAAGTTTGTTAGAATTCTTGGGGTGCCTCCCAAGAGCGCTTGCTTTTAAAGTCTGCAGCCAGACTTTCTTTTTCAAATTAGAGATCTTTAAGCTCAATTGTGGTTTTGTCCCTTACCACATTTTCACCAAAATATTGTTTAACCCTTTGGCCATTCACTTTGAAGGTGGTATTGGTGGTCACATCATAGAGGTCCACAGCCCCATGGCTATATATTTTCATTAATTGAAAAGGGCCTGACCACCTGGATTTTAACTTTCCAGGAAACAACCTTAACCTGGAGTTGTAAAGCAATACTTGTCCTCCTTCTGTGAGATCTCTTTTTATCAGTTTTTGATCATGCCACACCTTGGTTTTCTCTTTATAGATTGCTGCATTCTCATAGGCAAAATGCCTAAGTTCTTCCAATTCATTCAATTGCAGCAATCTAGCATCCCCTGCTTTCTTATAGTCAAAATTGAGTTTTTTTAGAGCCCAATGGGCCTTGTGTTGAAGTTCAATTGGTAGGTGACAGGACTTTCCATAAACCAACCTATAGGGGGACATCCCCAAAGGTGTTTTATAAGCTGTTCTGTAGGCCCATAAAGCATCATCTAGATGTATTGACCATTCTTTCCTTGAAGGCGCTACCATTTTTTCCAACATCCTTTTTATTTCTCTATTTGACAATTCAGTTTGACCACTAGTTTGTGGATGATAAGCAGTTGCTATTTTATGTTTGACTCCATATTTAGCCAATAGGGCCTCAATTAGTTTATTACAAAAATGAGATCCCTCATCACTTATGATAGCTCTAGGAGTTCCAAAACGAGTGAAAATGTTTTTCAATAAAAATTTGCTCACAGACCTTGCATCATTGTTGGGTAAAGCAACAGCTTCCACCCATTTTGAAACATAGTCTACTGCTACTAAAATGTATAGGTTTCCATGAGAAGGGGGAAAAGGTCCCATGAAATCCATTCCCCAAACATCAAAGAGTTCAACCTCTAGAATGTTTGTTAAAGGCATTTCATGTTTGTTTGAAATATTCCCTGTTCTTTGGCACCTATCACATTTTTTAACAAAGTCTTGAGCATCTTTGAAAAGTGAAGGCCAAAAGTAGCCAGATTGCAATACCTTTGCAGCAGTTCTAACACCACCAAAATGTCCACCATATGGTGCAGAATGGCAGTGCTGTAGCACTTGAATTTGTTCTTCCTCTGCTAGGCATCTCCTCATTAACTGGTCTTGACACTTCTTGTATAGATAAGGTTCATCCCAATAATATTGTTTCATTGTGTGGAAGAACCTTCTTTTTTGCTGATAAGTCATCTCAGCAGGTACCACCTTGCTAACCAGAAAGTTTACTATGTCAGCATACCAAGGTGTTGCTGGTTCAGCCGCTACAGCGTCAAGTGCTGTTACATTGACCGCTACAGCGGTTACTGAGTCATCAGTCATTGCCAACAGCTGTTCATCTGGAAAGTATTCCTTAATCTCCCCACCTGCTGTGCCTGCAATATCTCTTTCTAATCTAGAAAGATGGTCAGCAACTTGGTTCTCCACTCCCTTTTTGTCCCTTATTTCTAGATCAAACTCTTGGAGTAGGAGAACCCACCTAATTAGTCTAGGCTTTGCATCTTTCTTTGTTATCAAATATTTAATGGCTGAATGGTCTGTGAAGACTATTACCTTGGTGCCAACTAAATACGATCTGAACTTATCAAATGCAAAGACTACAGCTAATAGTTCTTTTTCAGTGACTGTGTAATTCAATTGAGCTTCTACAAATGTCTTGCTAGCATAATATATAGAGTGAAAAATTTTATCATACCTTTGCCCAAGGACAGCTCCAATGGCAAAGTCACTAGCATCACACATTAACTCAAAAGGCTTACTCCAGTCAGGGGCTATAATAACTGGTGCTGTTATTAAAGCTTTCTTTAATTTATCAAAGGCTAATATGCATGTTTCATCAAATATGAAGGGGTTATCATGCTGTAACAGTTGGCACAAAGGTTTGGAGATTTTTGAAAAATCTTTTATGAATCTCCTATAAAAACCAGCATGCCCCAAAAAGCTTCTTATACCTTTGATGTTTGTTGGAGGAGATAGCTTCTCAATGACCTCTATTTTAGCCTTGTCCACTTCCAATCCTTTTTTGGATACCTTATGCCCCAAAACTATACCTTCTTGTACCATAAAATGGCATTTTTCCCAGTTCAGCACAAGGTTAGTTTCTTCACATCTAATCAAGATTTCTTCCAAATTGGATAAGCATAGATGGAATGTTTCTCCAAACACAGAGAAATCATCCATGAAGACTTCCATGGATCTTTCAATGTAATCAGAGAAAATTGCCATCATACACCTTTGGAAGGTGGCAGGTGCATTACACAGGCCAAATGGCATCCTTCTAAAGGCAAAGGTGCCATAAGGACAAGTGAAAGTAGTTTTCTGCTGGTCCTCAGGTAATATTGCAATCTGGTTATAACCTGAATAACCATCAAGAAAGCAATAGAATTCTTTACCTGCTAGCCTGTCCAGCATCTGGTCAATGAAAGGTAAGGGAAAATGGTCCTTTCTAGTTGCCTTATTCAACCTCCTATAATCCATGCATATTCTCCAGCCTGTTATCTTTCTGGTTGGAAGCAGCTCATTCATTTCATTTGTTATTACTGTTACCCCTCCCTTCTTTGGCACACACTGCACAGGACTAACCCATGCACTGTCAGAAATAGGGTATACAATACCTGCATCCAACCACTTGATGATTTCCTTCTTCATCACCTCTTTCATAATTGGATTCAACCTCCTCTGCCCCTCAATGTAATTTTTAGAGTCTTCTTCTAACACTATTCTGTGCATACAAATGGTTGGACTGATACCTTTTATGTCTGACATTTGCCAACCAATTGCCTTTTTATGCCGCTGTAGCGTCTGAATCAGATCCTGTTCCTGCTTTTCAGAAAGGTCAGCAGCAATTATTACAGGCAAAGTACTATTGTTACCTAGATAAGCATATTTGAGGTGTGGGGGCAAATCTTTAAGTTCCAGAGTTGGGGGTTGTTCAGTGGAGGGGAGATCCTTTCTTAGATCTGCATTCTCCTGCTCCAATGATTCATATCTCTTAGCCCAGATTTCATTGGCTGTCTGTTCCTCCTCTCCTGTAGCTTCTGCATCAGACCTTGTATCTTTACTGTTGTTCAGTAGTTGCCTCAGATGATCTGTGCTTTTCTGGAAGTGATCTTGAACTACTTTATCAATGACAGATATAAAGGAGCACTCTTCAATAGTGGGATCTGGAAATTTCATAGCATTGAGAATATTGAACTTGACTTCTTGGTCATTGACCCTCATGATCAATTCTCCTCTTTGCACATCTATCAAAGTTCTTCCAGTGGCCAAAAATGGTCTTCCCAATATGATGGGTACCTCTTTATCTGCATCAAAGTCTAAGATTACAAAATCAACAGGAAATACAAATTTGTCTACCTTTATTAGAACATCTTCTAGGATTCCTTCTGGATATGCAAGAGTTCTATCAGCAAGCTGCAGTGTAAGTGAGGTAGGTCTGGCAGTTCCCACTCCTAGCTGAGTGTATATGGATTTAGGCATGAGATTTATACTGGCTCCCAAATCACATAGGGCACGGCCAGAGTAAAAATTTCCAATTGAGCATGGTATAGTAAAACTGCCAGGATCCTTTGATTTGGGTGGGAGCTTGTTTTGCATCAACATGCTGCATTCCCCAGTCATTGCCACTGTTTCAAACTCCCCTAGTCTCCTCCTCTTAGTAAGCACATCCTTCATAAACTTTGCATAGTTAGGCATTTGCTGGAGAGCCTCCACCAAAGGAACATTAATGTGCAATTGTTTAAGGACTTCCATGAATTTGTTGAATTGCTTGTCTTCATGAGCCTTTCGAAGTCTTTGAGGATATGGAGGATCTGGGTATGTTGGTATAATTTTGGGTGGTGGTGGTGTTCTATCAACAACAGGCGCTGTAGCGGTAGGTTCAGGCGCTATAGCGTGTGTTGTAGGTTCTTTTTGTTTTTCAGAATTTTGGTTTTTTTTATCAACTGAATCAGTTGAAGATCCTATCAAATCTCTCCCACTCCTTAAGGTTATAGCTTTTACATGCTCCTTCCCTGCAGTACCTGAAGTTGAAGCTTCTGTAGTGGATGGTAATGATCCACTGATTCTTTGGGAAAGGACATTAGCCATCTGCCCCATCTGCACTTCTAGATTTTTAATGGAAGCTTCATGAGTTTTCAGGGCTGTCTTGCAATCACTCATGAAACCTTTCATCAATCCTTCTAATGAGTTATCTATCACAGGGGCATTCTGTCTTTGGTAATTCTGAGCAGGGAATCCTGGTGGATTTGCTGGAGCACTATAATTAGGTGTTGTTGCATTGTTGGCTCCCCATCTGAAATTGGGGTGGTTCTTCCAACCAGGATTATAGGTATTTGAATAGGGATTATTGTTTTTATTAAAACCCACAAAGTTCACAGAGACAGGATTACCAGGACATTCTTCATACAAATGCTCTCCTCCACAATATACACAGCTTACTGACCCGGGAGAGGCTTGCTCAATAACAGCTACTGTAGGTTCATGTACCGCTGCAGCGGTAACCGCTACAGCGTTTGATGTGCTCATAGATTTTATCATGTTAGTAAGAGAGGCAACCTGAGCAGATAAAGCAGAAACTTCACTTAATTCATGCACACCAGCTACCTTCTTTTGCTGAGCTAACCTTTCTGTAGGCCATTGATAGCTATTTGTGGCAATGTCATCAATCAGTTCACATGCCTCATTATAGGAGGTTTTCAACAACACACCCCCTGAAGAAGCGTCTAGCATTTGTCTGGTTGTTGGATCTAGTCCATTGTAGAAGGTCTCCATTTGGATAATCACAGGTATACCATGATGAGGGCACTTTCTCAACAGCTCTTTCCATCTCTCTCATGCCTCAAACAGTGTTTCAGCATCTCTTTGTCTGAATGCAGTAACCTCATTCCTCATTCTTGCATTCTTACTTGGGGGAAAGTATTTTGCTAAGAATTTCTCAGCCATTTCATTCCAAGTATGGATAGAGTTAGGCTCAAGAGAAGTTAACCAGGCCTTTGCTCTATCCTTCAAGGAATAAGGAAAAAGTTTTAATCTGAATGCATCATCACTTACCCCTGGAATGATGAAGTTACTGCAGACTTCCAAAAATTGCTTTAAGTGTAAATATGGGTCCTCTTGAGGAGCACCACCAAACTGTCCCACTGTTTGCAACATTTGGAACATCATAGGTTTGAATTCAAACTGAGCTGTGTTGAGAGTAGGTCTTGCTATGCTTGTCTCCATGGTTTGTGGATCAAACACAGCATAGTCCCTCATTGGTCTATCTCTGTCATTTACCATTTGAGCAGGTCCTTCATTTATGAATTGATGTCTATACCAGTCCTCTTGGTCATGTAAGGTTGGAGTGGGTGGTTGCTGATTTCTACCTCTACCCCTTCCACCTGGTTCAGTTCCTCCTCTACCAGAGCTAGATCTGCCATGTAGAGTGTTAGCTCTACCAGAAATGGTCCTATGGCTATGTTCTGACATGGTGGGTCTGAGCCTGTGAAGATGTCTTAGCTTCCTGAACCTTCTCTCTGGTTCTGAGTATGGTTCAAATTCTGGTGGTTGAGACCTGGGCATACGCTGTAGCGCTTACTGCTGCAGCAACAAGAAACAACACACCAGTGTAAAATAGGCACTAAGTTTACTAAAAACTTAAACAATGAAAATTAAATGCAATCCCCGGCAACGGCGCCAAAAACTTGTTGTGCGAAAAGGTGATGTGCAAGTATACACAATCGCAACAAGTAATATATTGATAAGTAAAGTTCGTTCCCACAGGGATTGGAATTAATCTAAGAAGTTTAAGTGATTAGAATCTTAGTGAAAAGAATTAAGTAACAAGTGAAGGTAAAGAGTTGTAAACATTATAAGCTGTGATAAAACAGTATTAAATTTGCAGTGATTAAAAGTGAGTTGGATAGCTCAATAGAATGTAAGTTCCCAAGAGCAATGTTCAAATAATATTAGACGCTGTAGCGTTAAGCGCTGTAGCGCTTCAGAATCCTTAGACGCTGTAGCGCCTTGGTGGCGTGCCTTTCAGTCACTTTCGTCAGGGCTATGTTACAAGACTCCTATGTCTAGGCTCTAAATAAGTTTTACCCCTGTATATTAAGCTCTTACAGCAATTGCCTTATGAACTACTACTCCCCTATGTCTAGAGTTAAGTAGTGCTTCCTTTAAATGTCTTTAAAGGGTTTTCATTCATATCATTCATTGAGTTCTCTTTGTGAACCATGTCTGTACTCACAAAGTTACCTTGTTTTAGTTGATCATTCCCAAACCAAGATTGAAAGTATTATAACACAAGAAATAAAACGCAAACATCATAACATTATACAAAAGTTACTCAAGGTCCATTACATACCAAGAACAATCCAACTACAACAAAGTTAGCTCATCACAAGTTCCATCATCATAATACAACTTGAGAGCATGTATTACCGTATGAAGACAAGAGAAGAATGGTTGCAAAAGATGCACTCCAATGATCCCAAGTAGCATACAAGAGATGAAGTTGAGGCGTGAGCAAAACCTTGAATGAGAACTTAGAAAACTATGCTAAAAATAAAAGCTTAAAAGTGGGATCCATGGAGAGATGCTACTACGTATGTATGTAGTCCTTTTTTCCAAGTTACCACCCTGTCTCTTCGAATTACCTCTTGGTGAAGTAATCTTAATTAATCTAAAATAATATCTAAGTCTTAATAGTATAATAATATTACATGATGATTTTTAGACTTAGATATTATCTTAAAGCACTTTACAAAAAGTGGTAATGATGGAATACAACAACTATCACTTGGGTTCCATTTAGGAGGCGCCAAGTGTAATTTAGCATCCACTTGAAAGTCAACAATTCCAGCTGAAAGGAAGAGATAAGGGTGGTGACTCATCATGTCCTCAAGTGGCCACACAAATATCTCAATGGTCAGCCGTCATATAACGCTGTAGCGTTTCCTTGATAGCACACGCTGCAGCGCTAAAGCAAAACATCAAACATATTCACAAAGGCATTGACTATGCCCAACTTTTAAGGAATTGACTTATAACTTATATTTATTCTAATATTCACATATTCACATATTTAAGCACTAGAATTACTTGAGAAATGAGCTTTGACTTAGGTATTAGGAGCATAAATAACCTATATAAAATAAGGTTATCATTCATCCAGATTTTGCCACTGATCCACACAATGTTCGGCTTGGTTTATGCTCTGATGGTTTCACACCATATATTTAAGCCTCGGCAACACCGTATTCATGTTGGCCAGTTATTGTTACCCCATACAACCTTCCTCCAGAAATGTGTATGTCTAAACCATACATGTTTTTAAATTCTATTATTCCCGGGCCAAGTAATCCAACAGCTGGTATTGACATATATTTGTAACCTTTGATTGATGACCTAAAAAGGTTGTGGAATGGTGTTTTAACTTATGATGCAGCACGCAAACAAAATTTTGTGATGAGGGCGGCTTTGATGTGGACCATTAATGACTTCCCTACCTATGGAATGTTGTCTGGATGGGGGGCACATGGTAAGATGGCGTGTCCGATTTGCATGGTTGACACAAAGGCTTTTAGTCTTAAATACGGAGGAAAAACTTCATGGTTTGACTCGCACCGTAGGTTCTTACCTATGGATCACCCATTTAGAAAGCAGAAATATGTGTTCATCAAGGGAAATATTGAAACAGCTGGACCTCCTCGTAAGTTAACACCAGAGGAAGTTTGGATTAGTGTTAGGGATATCCCTCCTGTGGAAGTCGTAGCGGGTGTTGTTTCTCGTCCAGATGGCTATGGACAATGGCACAATTGGACAAAAAAAAGTATTTTTTGGGAACTTCCCTATTAGAAAGATAATCTATTGAGACACAGTCTCGATGTCATGCATATAGAGAAGATTTTTTTGACAACATATTTAACACTGTCATGAACGTGAAAGGTAAAACGAAAGACAATGAGAAAGCTAGGAAGGATATAGATCATTACTGTAGACGAAAGGATTTGTTGTTGGTTGAGCAAGGTATTAGGACTCTGAAACCCAAATCCAATTATACTTTATCTACCGAACAAGCGAAAGCAGTTTATCAGTGGATAAAAGAGTTGAAAATGCCAGACGGTTATTCTTCCAATTTATCTAGATGTGCGGATGTGGATAATGGGAGGTTGCATGGGATGAAGAGTCATGATTGTCATATATTCATGGGGTGCTTACTTCCTATCACTTTTAGTTCGTTGCCAACACACGTTTTGAATCCGCTCATTGAAATAAGTCAATACTTTAAGAATTTGTGTTCTGCAACGCTAAAAGCTGATGATCTTTCAAAAATGGAACAAGACATCCCACTTATCTTATGCAAGTTGGAGAGAGTATTTCCGCCTGTTTTCTTTGATTCTATGGAGCATCTACCGGTGCATCTCGCATATGAAGCTAAACTTGGCGGACTTGTCCAATACAGATGGATGTATCCGTTTGAAAGGTCAGTTAATTTTCACACCATATAAGAAACAAGTTTAAAATATATGATTATTATGTTAATTAATATTATTTTCTCTAGGTTCATGGGTGATTCAAAAAGATCGGTGAAAAACAAAGCTAGAGTTGAAGGATCGATATGTTCTTCTTACTTACACCGTGAAACAACAGATTTTTGTTCTTATTATTTCAAGAATGAGTTTGCTCCTGGAAGAAGCCGAAATGAAATGGATACTGAATGGCCTAGACATCATTTAGCTTTGTCTGTCTTTTGTCTACCCGGTCGTCCATCTGGGAACGAGTCAATTCACTGGCTAACAGATGAAGAGTTAAGTTCAGCACATGTTCATGTGTTGATAAACTGTACTGAGGTGCAACCATTTATTGAGTATGTTCCTCAACATTATAAACTATCAATCTTAATTAGTTAATATGCATATGAAGTAGAAAAATGTGTAACAATTAATTATTTCTTTTTAGGGAATTCTTGTCATCAGAGGACTAAGTGAGCAACAATCTTCTACTCATATTAATGCACATTTTCCAACGTGGTTTAGGCAACATGTTTATGCCCTCCCACCAACTCCTACCAACCAACACTTGAGGAACATATCAGACGGTCCTCGAAGATGTGTTAAAGAATGGCACACATACTTTGTCAATGGATACAAATTTCACACCAATGAATGGACACGGGGCAGAGAGACGGTCAATAGTGGAGTGTGCATGAAGGGTGTCACTGGAGGAGGTGAAGATGATTTTTATGGTGTGGTTCAACGCATATATGAACTTTCGTACCCCCATCTAGATTTTAGTCAGAAGGTAGTGGTTTTCTATTGTCATTGGTTTGATCCGTCTGCTCAAGGAACAAAGGTGAATCCAAAGTCAAATACAGTGGACATTAAAATGAATGGTAGATATCGACTGTATGATCCGTTCGTCATTGCACAAAATGTGAGACAAGTCTATTACGTCCCTTATCCATCAACGCGGACTGATAGGCGTGGTTGGTGTGTCGCAATTAAAACAAAACCAAGAGGTCGCGTTGAGACAAATGATGACACGGTGGAAGATGTGCCATATCGAATGGAAGAGATGTCTAATGTAAATGAAGTGATTGAAGTTGAACCCATTACTTGTTTATGTGATGAGCCAAACACCGGCGATGAAGTTGATGACGAGAAGATGCTGATGAAGATGCAACAAACCACATTGGTGTATCAAGAATTCACTCCTCTGATGATGATGATTTTGAGAATGAATGGGATTTCAATTAGTTATTTATGTTTCAACAATATATGTTATATAACCTATTTTTAATTAGTATGTAATTTATGTTTGTTTAACTATGTTTGTTTAACTATGTGTAATTTAGTATGTTTATGTTAACCTTGTTTAGTGTACGTTTGTTTGTTTAAATGTATATATGTCTAGCTAGATACAGTCATGGCATCTCACTCAGGATCTGATGACGAGACATATGTTCCTCCACCTGTCAACACGAGTGATGCCGCTGGCGCTACCAGGCGGAAGACTTCTACTCGCCTAGGGCGCCGTGTTCAGCCTGCTCGTGTTGTTGTTGCTGGTGACAGATATTTGCCACCACCTGGGTCTGAGGGTGCTAGTACTAGTACTGCAGGGGACCCAGTGATTCCTGCTGCTACTGAGGGGTTAGCCCCGACAGATGTTGATGCTGATGGGGTGCGCACATTCACTGTTGACCGTGAGGTGATCAGGTATACACCTGATGGACGTATCATATTGGAGACTGCTGGTGATTCGTAAGTATATATATTATTATTTATTAATTTATTTTTGTTGCCTTTTATATAACTTATATAATTTGGTGTAATAAAATTCATCTTTTTTTAATGCAGATTTCTTTCTTCGAAGGCTACAGCTACCGTCATCACGAAAACAATCAAGGAGAATTTCACCAGCAGTTGGAAGAATTGGACAGCTGTTAGAAAAGATACAGAGGCAATTGGGAGGATGTTAAATTCATTTTTGGTAAGTTGTTCTACGAAATAATTAATTAATTTGTGTATATCTTATTGACTTGATTAATTTAATTAATGGTGTATATCTTATTAACTTGATTAATTAATTTGTCTTATAATTAACAACATTATTGTAAATTTCTTAAAAAGGAAAAATGTACATGGTTACCAGAGCAGCAAAGGGAAGTTGAGAGAATTTTCCATAAGAGATGTTCCCATCGCTATTCTGAATTACTGCGGGAACTTATATGGGAGACTCAACTTGGGCTGGGTTACAGGAGTACTGGCAGACACCAGAATTTAGGAATTTTTGTGAGAAAGCCAAGAAGAACCGTGCTTCTGAAAAAGGTGGCTGCACACACAAGGAGGAGTGTTAATACTGCAACGCATCACAGGTGTTTGGTAAATTTATTACTTTATTACTTGATTAATTAATTATTTATAACTAACTAGTCATTTTCATGTGTATTAATTAATAATATGTACATATGTATATATAGGAGGCGAGGGAACAAAGGTCAATCACTTTGCCTGAGTTGCATCGCTACCTTCATATGCGGGAGGACACTGGTGACTTTGTTACAGATCGGGCGAGGAATATTCAGGTAAAACTACTTTTACAATTATATATTAATGTTTATTATTTATAATAATCTTTATATCGGGCGAGGAATATTATATTAAAACTACTTTTGCTATAGTTATTTAATTGTTGAGTTATTTTTTTCAGGAGAGCTTCCAGGGTGGGCTGACTGAGTACCATGAGTCCCAACAGAGTAGTGGGGCAGCTGATATCGATCCAGAGGAGGAGGCTAGAGTAGCTCGTGATATTTGGGAGAGAGCAGTTGGTCCCCAAAAAAGTAATCGTATGGTAGGATCAGGTGGTATTGGACCGGCTGCTTTTCGAACAAGCATTATTCCGAGTCTATCAGCTTCACAATCTTCTGGATCTCCGAGTACTGCTCGCTCTTATGTTCCCAATGCTGGTGAGTTGAATGCTGTTACGGAATTGACGCGGCAACTGAGCGAGCAGCAGCGTCAGTTTGCCGAGCGGCAGGAGCAAAGTGATCGGGAAGTGGCGGCGCTTCGGGAGAAAGCCAGGATAGCTGATGAGCGCATCGAGGAGCAGACTAAGATAGCTGAGCAGCGCATGGCGGAGCAGGCTAGGATATCTGAGCAGCGCATGGAGGAGCGCTTTAAGTTTTTGCAGGATCAGCTGATGATGTCTCAGCACTCGAGGCCATCCTCATCACATATGCCATCCTACCAGCCGCAGCAGCATTACGGGGGTGCATTTCAGCAGTGGGCTCAGCAGCAGTATGCACCCCAGTATTCCCAACAGTATGCACCTCAGCCATACCAGCAGCCCCAGCAGCAGTCACCCCAGCGACCCAACATCGATCTTAATCTCGATTCGATTACTGCTTTTCTTACATCTGATACCTATTATCATGGTGATAAGTTAGACCAGCAGCCACCCGAGTAGTTTTGGATTATTTTATTTTGTTGTATGGATATTTTTTTTATTGTATGGATATTTTTTTTGTTGTATGGATATTTATTTAAATTAATGATTAGTTTTCATTTCTAATTTTTATTTTTTTAAATAGTAAATTAATTAATTATTAAATTTTATTTTTTATCAATAATCAAACTTTTAAATAAAATAATCAATTAAAGTTTTTAATAAAATAATATTAATTTTTTAAATAAAATGATTTTTTTAAAAAAAAATTTATTTTTTAAAAATAATTAATTTTAAAAAAAAAAATGGTTTTTCCGGCGGATTTGTGGACTTTCCGGCGGATAAACCATACGATTTTTTTCTGTCTGCCGGAAGTTTCCGGCGGATTTGTGGACTTTTCGGCGGATACTCCGCCGGAAATTTCCGGGGGATTTGTGGACTTTCCGGCAAGTTAACCATACGTTTTTTTCTGGGGTTTTCCGGCGGATAATCCGCCGGAAACTTCCGGCGGATTTTTCGGAGCCATAAAATCTGCCGGAAATTGTTTGCCACGAGCTGTCTACTGGCGCCAAAAATCCGCCGGAAAGTCCACATTTTCGACGGATTTTTGGCTTTTCCAGCGGATTTTGTCTGCCGAAAAGTCCAATTTTTCTTGTAGTGAAGGCAGCAGAGTTTGCCTTAACAAACAACTCTGTTATACACCTTTATGTGGAGAGTTTAGAAGATGAGCATCTTGAAGACAATGAATATGTTAGAGAGGGTGACTCATTTGAGGTGGAAGACCAAGTGAGTTCTGACGACGATAAGTGCACAAGGTGTGACCAACTTGGACACAATGCTAGGGGATGCAAAAGTGACACTATAAACCTAGATGCACAAGCAAGAAAGGTTATTTAAATTCTGTTTTTGGTTATTTAGGGTCTGTTTTTGGTTATTTACGCTCTGTTTTTGGTAATTTCAATCCTATTTTTTTGTTGTCATGTAGAGGAAACCAAAGAAGCAACCAACAATGGAGTCTAATGTTGCAAGTGAAGATGCTTCTGGATCTGCAAGTGCAGATGCAGAAGCACCACAACAAGTGCCTGTACCTCAGTAAGCACAGAAGATGTTTAGACCCAAACTTGATATCAAGAGTATTACAAAAAGCTGCAGAATTGTAAAAAGAAACTTGGCAGCAACTATTGTTGGTCCTAGGAGTGGTGAAGCATGTCCTATTGTTGTTGATGATAGAGGAGAGTTGACACAAGAAGATCCTAAGCTTGGAAATTGACTATCTAGCAGCTTTTAACTTTTAGATTGGGTTGTATTTTGCACTTTGTTATGTTGGTATTTGAACCAAATTCTGGTCATGTATTAAGATCATATATTTTGAACAAATTCTAGTCATGTATTAACGTTTCTTGGAACTAATTATGGTCAAAGTAGTTACTATCAATGAATTGAATGTTGCCCAAAATTTATGTTGTACCAATTAAGACAGGTCAAAATATGAATGAATTGAATGTTGCACAAAATTTGTAGTACCAATTAAAACAGGTCAAAGTATGAATGAATTGAAAATGGTCCCTGCACAAAATTTGTAGTACCAATTAATACAATTTTTTTAAAAAAACGTCCCTGCAAATACAAATATTTTTAAAAAGGTCCCTGCAAATAATTGCTAAATTTGAAAATGGTCCCTGCTACATACCAGATTGCCCAGATTACAAATACAAAACGTACTTCAAATACAAACATCATTACAATCAAACTTCGAAGTTCAGAACCATGAATACTAGATAAAATGCACTACAATGGCATGAACCATGAATAAAAACAACGTAATTATCAACCCAATGACAAGCCCATGACTCCTATTCCTTTCTTTGGCCAATTTCAGTTGTAGCTTCTCAATCTTCTTATTCCCAGCTTCAATGAGCTTATCAGCATATAGGCAGCCACTGCAAGGAGCTGATGGTGTAGGTTCTGGTGGTGCAGCCACTGGATTTGAAATCTGGGGTATTACTATATCACCTCTTGGGAGGATAAAGTCACTTGGGCTCAACTCATCATCCCATCTAAAAAGCTTTCAGCTTTGTTCTTCATTCTGGAAAAATGAAAAGAAGCATTTCAGAAGGAATTAAAACAACACAAAGTAAACAAAGTGGGTTTAGGAAGAATGATAGAACTTACCAACCAATTGGGACATTTCCAATATCTCCTATTTGGGTTTTGACCCGTGTTTGAGATGTACATCCTCATTGTTAAACGACAACCACATTTGGGTAACCTACCTGCGAATAGCTGAGCATTCAAAGTTGCATTTGAGGTCGAAGATTGAGAGGCAGCCATTGAAGCTTTTGGGGTTTGCGATTTCGAGGAAGAAGATGATGTATCTGTTAAGGTTCGAAAAGAGGAAGACGATGGTGGTAAGGGTGGGTACGATTGGTGTTTGATTGGGGAAGATGAAGTTAGGGTTCGAAGTGCACAAGATGATGGTGTTTCTGGTTTTCAGATTGGGGATTTATTGGAGAAGATGAAGTTATCCACATCAGCAATAATAAAAATAAATGGAAAAACAAAAATATCTGACGTGTTGTAGCCTACGTGGGAGTCCGTCAGCCACGTCAGCGTTTTTGTAACGGCTGACTAACAGAAGGGCATATTTAAAAAAAAGTAGTTTTGCAGGGACGTATTTAAAAAAAATTGCAGGGATTTTTTAAAAAAAGCAACAATATTTTCAGGGACTAAAAACATATTTAAACCTAAAAAAAACATAGTCATGACCCGTCCCAAGTAGGCATTTCATGAAATATAAGGGAGAACGAAAGAAATTGATTTAGGATGTCGAAAATTCAAATCCTATAAATTAACATTTACTTTTCCCCTAACGGTCATCTATCAAAAAAAAATTTGTAAGACACATTTTTTTGGTGATACAGTAGGACACATTGTATAAAAACAAGTTAATAGTCAATTCGGTCTATAAATTTTACTACTTATATCACGTTAGTCTCTAACTTTATCAATATTACGAAGTAGTCTTTGAGATTTTAAAACGTCGCCCAGTTTGGTATTTTCGCCAACCTTGGCCACTTAACTGTGTTAACTTTGATGACATGTCACGTTTAGATATGAAGTGTCTTAGACGTTAGTGACGTTACATTACCCCTCTGACACTTTGAACGACTCAAACAAAAGTACACGTTAGTGACGTTACATTACCTTTCATTTTTCATGTAGTTCTCTCTATCACAAACCCCTCTGACACTTTGAACGTCTTTGTTCTGCATGATATTGTCAAGTCTTGCAAAAGTTATTTTCGGCTCAAAGAATTAGTTTGTAATCATTGTGCATTGATAAAGATGTAAATTGAATGACAAGGTATGTATTGGTACGTGGGAGTGAGGTTGAGATTTATTATGAGCACCCTCGTTGGTCTGGGTGCTGGCGCTGAAGGCTATGCTTCAGAGCTTCCGTCTCGTAGGTGCTCAAAAGTTGCTGCTCTTTACAATGTTGTTATTCTGGTGTTGCAATGCTCTAATGGCCCCCAACACCCTTTTGAGTTGCAGATTGCCATGGTCACCACATATCACATATCGTACCGAGATTGTGAAGTATGAGTACGACTTGTGGTGACCATTGTTGGAAAAGTCATAGTCCCTTGCTTAGTGAGGTCGCCGAGAAATAACTTTTATCGGCGGCGGCACAATGGGCACAAATTTTCTCGTGTATGAACAATACACTACCACCACTCTAATATAAAATAACCTTAAAAGGGGATAATGTTTAAGGTATGGTGGCAGACCTACATGTATTTCAAGGGGCTCAAGAGAAACTCCTAGAAAAATAAAACAACACCAATATCCTTGGCAAAAATGTTTTTGCACATATTGAAAAATATCTTTTGCCCCCAAGTGATGCCATTGTTATTTGTCTGTTTAGAAAAATAATGCACTACACTCACACAATTACACTTTCACATATTTTATTTTAAAAAAAAAAATCTCTCTCATTGCATTGATACAATCACTACCATGACTTTCCTCTTTCTTCTTTCTATTCTTTAATTTATTTTGATTATGTTAATCTATTTAATTTGAATCCCTTCTGTATTTTGTGAATATGTTGATTCTCTTAGTGCTATTTAATTTGTATTTCGAAATTTGTTAGTGCTATTTAATTTGTGTTGGTCTAGTACGACACAAGTTGTAAACCTCTTAAAGTCTTATTTTTATTACATTTTTAGCGATGCTTGTGTTTGAAAAATTTTACACCCCCTAGCCTAGGGTCTTGAATCCGCCACTGTTAAGGTACTGCTAAAGTCCTCTTTTTATATCCTACTAGTGCTTCTTATTATACCATCTTTTGACATTGCTAAGAATTACAAGGGAACCCTTGTCAAAAAAAAGAATTATGAGGGAACTAGTGCCCTTTTCAAGTCGTTAGAACATAATGTCACACAATCATTGTATGATCCTTAAGACCAACCAGATATTGCCATGTTCCCCCTATAACCTATGTCTAACCTCGGTCTCCCAGTCTATACAAAACACATGTAAATGGGGTAGTACAAATATCTTCCCAATCTTCTGCCCTTTTCAAGTCGTTAGGGCATAATGTCACACAATCATTGTACGATCCTTAAGACCAACCAGACATTGCCATGTTCCCCCTATAACCTATGTCTAACCTCGGTCTCCCAGTCTATACAGAACACATGTAAAGGGGGTAGTACAAATATCTTCCTAATCTTCATAGGTTAGTCATTCCAACGTGACTCCCAGCTTCTCTAAGGTCAGGCGATCTGTACCCTTGTTCTCCGGCGAATACACCAATTACCAAAAAATCCTTCAACCAATACAACCTGTCAGTCTCATACCGTATAAATTCAAAAACT
The DNA here is from genome assembly GCA_039519185.1 of Astragalus membranaceus. Lineage (NCBI taxonomy): Eukaryota > Viridiplantae > Streptophyta > Magnoliopsida > Fabales > Fabaceae > Astragalus > Astragalus membranaceus. The sequence goes on along the minus strand of CM076849.1, from coordinate 39,997,672 downwards.
CAATAAAAGTAAAAGATTGGAAAAAGTTAAATTTCCCGAATGAAATCTCAAATAAATTTTTTTGCCCAAACGAGAAGGGCTAAAACCGTTAAAATTTTGATTGCAACAAAATATCACAAGAAAAATTTCGTTTTTTGTTGTGAAATTAAGCAAGCAGAGGACATAAAATGACAATTTGCTTAATTAAAACAATTTTTATATTTTTAAACTTTATAGAAATTTTCGAATTATACAAGTCAAAAATATATTTAAACTTTATATATGCACAATGTATGGATGACTGACACGTGATAAAAAGCTGTAAAACCACATTTAGATATCAGCACACCATTCCTTTCCTTTTTTTGGCAATTAAACAATTATATTGGCATTTCTCAACAGATTACAATCTTCTGTACTGAAGTACAAAACAATTGATTTAGGAATGTAGGAAGTCTCCATTGAAACCAAAGGGGGCTCCAGAGTCCAGAAACTGCTCAATATAAAATGAACCATATTAACTACTATATCGTTTATTGGGTCTGACATATGAGCCGCCACTGCATATGGTATGGGAATGGGACTAGTAAATATTTACAAGCTGCTCAAAGTCAGCACATCGAGTGTGGTACTTAAGGTGTTTCTTCTTTGGAGTTCCGTGCACTTGAGCTTTCCTTCCGAATGTCTTGACCTGATAATTTTCGAAGGCATCTGAAATAGCTTCCACCTGTGATTAATGTAGAAAAATCAGTTCATGGGGATAAAGTACATATTCAAAACATTTCCGAATTATGGAAGCACAAGTGCTGACTAACCAGTTCAGGCTTCTTACTGTAAACTCTCACTATGGTGTCTTCGTTAAATGCTGGCAACAAATGGCTAATGCGGTCCTCTGGGATGGGGAATTTTTCCTTACTCTCATAGTCCTGACAACAATATAATGCCTTTGAGCCGTCAGACTCAGACGTGTAAACTTCATGCAATAGGAAAACTACACAGTTTTGGGAACCACAATTTGAAGAAATTATCAATGGTAGTAACCATAAAGATACGTAATTGACTCATTTGAAATATGAAGATTAATGATACTTCTTTCAAGGAAGCTGATATTTTATTTTTACCAATCAAAGTTGACGTAATAGGAGTTATACATTCACACAAAATTCTAAAAGCATTATAAAATTTGGACTGCACGACACGATGACAGCTAGACAACTTGCAATTATAACCAGCTATTTGTCAGTGTCATGAGAGGCTAGGCAGCATTTTGTGGAATTAGTTCCTTCTTCTCTCTCTGGAATTCTGTTTCTGCAGAATTAAATTCTTGTTTCTGTTTCTTTCTAGTTTTCCTTACTTCCATATTAGATCATGAAATAAGTCAGATAAAAAAAATGCATGATAAAACTGAGCAAAAAAGATCATGAATTAAGTGGGAGGTTGTTCCCATAATTCCACAGTTGAATTTTATCATTGAAAATACCCTCTGTACTGTTTGATTGAGTAATAATACATTGAGTTCATCTTCCTTACAGTGTATCATTTACATTCACATTTAATTGAACTCCTTACACTACTGAGCAAAACAAGGTACTGATTCCAGATAATCCATTTCTTCCAAATTTTTACTATTCTTCTGCCTTTTGCACAATGTGGTACTTTAGCAATACCACAACATTTGCAGTTAGTTGCTATGCTCATACATTAATTTGCAACATAACTTCTTGGAAATAGTCACATATCAAATAACTACGATACTAGTTAAGTGATATAATTGGCATTTATTAATTGAATTGAAGTACTAAAATAGGGGAAAAAGGAAAAAGAAAAACCGAGAATATAACTGAATTTGGTACCTTGAAAAATTTAATCCTGGATCAAGAGATGCATACAAAAAGAAGAAAGATCGCTTGTCAGACTACATTGGCAGTTAGCAAATATATAAGAACAGTCAATTTCTCCAGCTCTAATATTCTTTTCTTCAGCAAGTACCTTTCTAGAGGGTTCTCCCTTCCTCGTGTTAAATCAATTTTAACATTACTCACAGCAACATCATCTTCGTTCAAAGTGATGCCATTGTTATTTGTCTGTTTAGAAAAATAATGGCATTGAGAGGCCATGAATATTGCAATCTGCCTCCAAATGAATGAAAATGAACCTTTAATCTTATTAAAATATGAACAATTTCAACCTGGGAACAAATAATATCCTGGGGTGTGATGCTTCTGAAGTGGTCTATTTTTTCCTTTGGAACAGAAAATTCATTGCAGAACTACAAAAAAGAATTAAGACGATTTTTCAAACTTGTCAGCATATGCTACTTATGTATTATCATCTAGAAAAGATATTAAATTCTATCCTATCAAAACGAGAAACACAACTAAAAGGGCTATCCTCAAAATTTGAAGTTAAAAGACCTGGTACAGATCCCTTCTTCGAATGCGTTGGATCAAGTCTCTGGATTCCTTCAGCTCTTGCTCAGAAGAAGTTTCAATAGTTTTAAGAATCGAGTCATCTAACTGAAATTTAAGAAAGAGCCTCAGTTTCGTAATGAAAAATAAAATTTCAAAACGCAAAAGCTTGCAATGTGCTCAAGACCTTCCAAAAGTCAGATGGTTGATGAATTGAGGATGAAATATGGAGATATGGATTTGCTTTCACTAGTGCATCGATAACCATCAATTCTATTGCCTGGTAAAGGAAACAAGCCAAAAAATAATGTTTTCTCTTAGAAACACAAAGAGAGTTTGTCATCACATGACTAAATTTTGGTGAAATCACCCACCTTTACTTTTGCATGTGTATAGACTGTTCGATGCAAATCAGCGCGTGTTGCGAATAACTTGTGAATTGTCAGATCTGACCAACATGTCAAACAGGGAAGTTGTCAAACAGGGATAATGTACTATAACTTCCAGCCGTCCACACTAACAATGATAGCAATAAGCAAAGTTTTTAGTAAGTACTAACAATCTTTAGAACGATAACAAATTTCATCATCCATAACTTGCATGGTCTCCATCAATCTGAGGAGTCAATAAAAATTTGAAGTTCAATTATAATTGCCTACCCCATTTTGACAAAACAGACATAGAATAAAATACATGCTATATTTCAAGAAGCCAACATAGCTGCACTGGTGTACAATTGCTGTCAAACTCAGAACATCAAGTGCAACGAGATAAATCCACCTAGTCCACCTAGATAATAAAAATAGTAACCTCTCAGGCTGAAAGTTGCACCCTAGGCCACATGCACGGGAATCACGAACAATATAGTCAAACCTGTGAATTTTTCAATTACTTGCAGTTCTCTCTTCAAGAGATTGGGAGTCAATAACAGTTACTAGTATATAAGAGGAGTAAAAAACAGGATAAACTTACTTGTCAACATCAATTCCATTGCGACCATTTGCAACAATATCATACAGGAACTGCTTTTCCTTTATGTAAGAAAATTTTCAAAGGAAATCAGATTGTGTTAATGAAACTGGTACGGCATAAATAGAATTATTAAAATACAAGAAAACCCTGAACACTAAGATGACCTACTCTTTGGGAAGGATGGTCTGAGCTAGAAGTGATCATTTCCTGCAAAATGATTAAAGAAATGAAATTCGTCAAAGTTTTTTGACTACAAAGTACAAACTGAAATCCAAGACTGAGTCGGTAGTTCTTATTTTTATATATGAGATATATCAAAACTTAAAAATTTAAGGAGTAGAATATGGATATACAGCAGAAATGGAAACAGAGGTCAAACAGAAAGGTAAATATTAAAACATTCCCAGCACCAGAAGAACAGACTTCATCGGTGTTCCCCAAGCATTTATTTCACATATTGCATGGTATCAAGCGAAAAAGCCTTATGAAAATCATGGAATATCAATTTTAAAAAACACAAAGAAAAGTTGATGTTCATTTGATCATTAGAGTCTAACCTTCACTCTTTTTAGGAGTTCAGGATCCAAATCAATATTGTGTTGATCCACAATGTGATCTATCATCTTCACAGACATTTCCTCGTGAGACCTGAAAGTATTAATAAGAATAAACCAAAAGGGTGGATTCTCTGGAATGAAATGATTGCAGTTTTGCAAAAATCTAGTCAATTCCAAAAAAAGTTAATAAATTATTGCAAAATCATAATAACAATAATAACAATAACGATGATAATAATAATAATAGTAATAATGATGATAATGATAATTTGCTTACAAAGCCAAAATAATAACAGTAAAATTGCTGTGGAAGAGTCATGAAGTTTATTAGTTTATATCTTTGTCAAAGGAATGTGAAAAGTAATGTTATATGAGCTATTAGACAAGATTTCACTTTTCAGAGATGAGCAGTTTTGCTTCAATTAAAAGCCCAATAAAAATGACATGTTATGCTGGCTTCATTGTCAAATTGTTATCTTCCATAGATAATGTCAAAAAAGTTTTTTATTTATCATTTTTATATCAAAAGTAAAATAAAGGGGTGAAACCGGCATAATGAAGAATCATAGAAACAATTAATCAACTGCTTGACTTGATCTCAAACAAAGAAATAAACACAATATATGTAGGTCAGTGCTTGTGATCTCTAAGTTCTTATATCTCAAAACCTCATTTCGGGAAAAATGAGAAAGAAAAGCAAGAAAGAGCTTACAATAGAACTCCACAAGCAGAAGGGCTATTCTAAAAGCATAAACCATTCTAACCAATGATCAATTAGTCAAGTAATGGATGATGTTGTAAATACTATACTTTGTAATTATTTATCTGGCCCAATTATCAGGCCCGTTAGATTTACATTTAGGATAGTCTATTTAAATGCATTAGTGCTTGTACTCTAAACACAATTGAAATAATACATTCAGTATATTTTTCTACAGATGATTTACTATCTGTTTTCAGCTATTCCATTCTTTCTTGGTTTGGTACACAACTCAAAAAGATCACTTAATTTTAAGTTCATCCATAGAATAGAAAAGACAATAATAATGAGTTTGAAGCACTCTTTGACTATTGAAAAATGATACCAGCTTATGTGTGGACTACTACCTAAGTGTAAGCATCTGAAGAGATTTATTGACAATGGTACGACTAGTAAATGCTGAACAGTATGCCACACACACATGTAAGGTATCAAAAACAAAAATATGATCTAGTAACTAGTAAGTAAAAGTGTAATACCCAATAGGCAAGAGAGTTGTAATTCTAATTATTTTGGGACTTCACTGGCAAGCTTCAAAAAGGATAAACTGGTATAACTTTTGGTAGTAAGATAAATTTTGTATTCCACCAAGATACCTTTCTTCAATTTAATCATTATTAATGAATAATGAATGCGGAAGAGCAAAGAGCACATTACTATCAAGTGCACCGAGGCGACGTTTAAATTTTCCATTCGAAGCTAACCATGAAACAGGTAAAACATTAAAAGCGAAAACTCGTGTAACTTTTTTATCGAGAGAACGCCAGAATTACCAAGTAGAGCCATTAAGAACCAAGGGAAGAAACCCGCGCTCAAATGTGTGGCTGAAGGGCCCATGACCAACATCGTGCAGTAATCCTACACAAAGAGATGACTTGTGATAAAGTAGTGGAATTAGAACAGTGAAAACATAGAACTAATTTGGTAGAAGATGTCAGTTACCAGCAAGTTTTACTGCCAAACCATCAGAATGTTCAATACCAAGCTCCAGGCCCTAAAAGGATGGCATGACCAGTGAGCTGTATACTCAGAATTAATAAGCATCTAGAAAAGACAATTCAAAATGTATATTTACTTGGTATCTTTTAATGACATCAATAGCTTTGCCAGCCAGCCAATAAACACCCAGTGAATGCTCAAACCGAGTGTGCACAGCCCCAGGGTAAACCATATGACTTAGGCCTGGATCACATAAGTTAGTGAGATTTACGTCCGTTTAAAATGAGTTTGGTTACAGTATTTCAAAAATACCAAAAAGACGCAACCAATATGTGTACAGTGTACCTCAAGTCACCTTGCTTAATAGGTAGAAACTTATCAAATCCTCAAAGAGGAATTAGGGATATATCAGAATATACACATGTGATGTGCCTATTTTATGAGCTTGTTAAGCTTGTTATTTAACTGATTGATCTGTTGGTTAGAATTCAATTTAGGCTTATTGCAGAACATATACATAGGAGCTAGTTTGTTAGATCAATTGAATTCATTTTGATTTCTCTGTAACAGATTTTCATCTCCTTTCTCAGTAACAGAATTTTGCTTCTTCAATGAAATCTGAGATTTCTTCTCAATCCCTAATGCCTCTTTGAGGATTTGATATGATAAAACTGAAAGAATTTCCCGTTAATTTCACATTCTAAGTAAACACTGATAACAATTTCATGCTTTTCCTTTGGACAAAAAGAAAAAAACACGCTTAAATGACAATCATTAAACTAGGACAAATATATATATATATATATATATATATATATATATATATATAAGCGTTTACGGTTTATGACTCTATGCTTGTCATTGGCATACATCTAACCAATCTAACAGCGAAAGGCAACCTATTCCTTGTAATCATTTGCAAGAGACAGATTCCGTAACCATTTCGGCATATCTCACCTTTTGATTGAATACACAGGTTTCCGACAACAACAACAAAAGTTTTATTTGTATGCAGTAAGTTTAAATTGTTCACTCACCAAGTTGCCTCAGATCACGAAGTCTGCATAATAAACAAAGCCGTACACAGCAAAAGAAAACGACAACAAAAGGTCAGACAGAGCGCATTAAGTGTCATTTATTCGACTCTACTTTGACTATGAAACTATTTTAGAAAGAATACTGGCCTCTGAAACTGTTCGGTGTCAACAAATTTCAGGAAAATCTGCAAAACAGACGTATTTCAGAGTTTCATCAAAAGCAACATAAAAAAACAAAAAACGAAACTCCAATTACGGTTTTGGATCAACTCAACGTTATGAAATTAAAACAGAAGACTATAATCGAGAACAAGTATATAATCAAAATATAGAAACTAACTATTCTAGTTCGATCTACTCTCGGTAAAGTTCAGAAAACACGAACATGAAGAGACAAACTCTTACACTATCAAGTTCCATCTATTCTCACTCAACAATCCGAATTTCACGCAACTACTCAATGTTAGAGAATCCGAGCAGAGGATTATAATCGTGAACAAGGATATAATCAAAATATACAAACGAACTATTTTAGAAAGTAAGCTTCGACGAATAATTAAGACAAGGAAAGAGAAATTACAGGCTCGAGGAAGATGTTTCCATGAACATTATCACGAATGTGCTTCAGGAACTTCCTGTCAAGTGAGACGGAGTCGTTCGTGGAAGGAGGAACAGCCATAGCAGAAGAATGAGCGTGAACAAATGAAGAGGAATGGAGCGATTTCTAGTTTCGGTTAGGGTTTGCAGAAGAGAAAGAGAGAGGAAGAAAACTGAGAAGAAGTTGAAAAGGCGAGAAATGAAAAGGCGAAGGAGGAGAGGCGGTTTTTATACGGTTAGGACATTGCAAACTTTTTGAAGTTGAGTTGATGGACGGGTAACTATGCCGCCAAAATCACATTCGTTCGTCACTCGCGTGTTACGCGCGTGTAGCACACGCAATCCATATCTGGTTAAGGCCTTGTTTTCATTTTAAGGGATGTAATGTAAAGCAGGGGAATGAATAATGTTATTTCTTTTCGTGACAAAAAAAGAAAAAAGGGAAACCAAAAAACATAGACACTGGCTAGCTTGTCTGTGTTATCATCAATTTTTTGGAAAATGCTCTTTGTTTCTATGTTTTTTTAAAAAAAATTGCACACAAAAATATTATTGGTTGAATAAAATGTTAGCTACTTTTTTTTAAATAAAGTTTATCTAAGATTCAGTATTTATGGTCATGTATTCTTTCCTTGGTGATAGAGAAAGAAATCAAGAGGATAAACTATATTATGTTGGGATTTCTTTTGGCTATGGTTCATCTAAAAATGTTTTATCGCTGTTTATACTGTCTTCAATTTCCTATTGTTACACATTATAGCATCCAATAATATTTTGATCTTATGCTAGTTAATTTATTATCTGTCATGCATTTACCGGTGCCTAAACTCATGACCATATACTTAAGAGACCTAGGAACACCCGATTTTGTGGGGTGACCTTAGAATATGATATGTAGGTAACTAAAATGGTCCTTGTGAATTGTGATTTACCATTGCTTGAAATTCATTAATGGTAAATCTTAGGATTTAAGTTTGATAGGAAGTATAGAGCAGCCTCATTAATTGTGAGTTAATATGTGCAAATGCATTTTTGGCTTTGTCTATTTGACATTGACCACATAACATGCCAGCAAATTAATCACGAGAGGGATATGTAACCATATATAGCTAAAACTGGCAAGTTTAGATCTACCAACATATGACATATTTAGTAAAATGTTGCATCTTCTTAAAGTTCAAATGTTCAATAAGACACATACTAGCTGTTCTTTTATCAAATACAGAAAGAGGTGTTCCATCCCAATAGTATTCTTTTATGTATTATTGTGCTGCAGAGAGTATCTCACTTCTATTTTCTTTTTTCGAGAGAGACAGAGGGATTGTCAGTTTACCCTCTTGATTTCTTTATTAACAATAGTGTCATCCACTTTGTTTATTTTAAGTTGAACATTGAGAAAACAAGGAACTGCAGAAGTCAACATTTCACAATAGGAAAGCAGGAAAGGTTCAAATTACTCTTTTTTTATGGGCGGGGGAAGGGGGGAATGTTAGTTTCTCGGGTTTGAACCTGGGACCTCTTTCGCCAACTGAGCTACCTACTTGGAGGTTCAAATTACTCAGTTGAGAGTGAAGCAGTTTATCTATATCTGTATATTTTGCAAGATATTCTGGCAACAAATATGCCATCAGATTCTTTATGAATAAATAATCACAATCATTAAAAGGGGTCATGTATTTCAAATTTAATAATGATTTAGAGCAAGGGCAACCCGTGTAATGATGTGGCTTTCTTTATGTAAAAATGGTATAAAGCAAAATATCAAATTCAACTATAAAACTTTGCTGATTATCGGAAATTTTCATTTGGAAAGCAATATGTAAATTCCACTATAAAACTTTGCTGATGCCAATGGTCAATTCCAAAGTTGAATTTTATTGTTTTTAGAGAGAGGTATCAACTATCAAGCATTCATGGTTGTCTGTTAGTTGATACAGTTACAGTAAGATCATAGTAGCTTTTAGCATTTTAATGCCTCTGAGGCTTTCTATTCCTCTCCATTTAACTTTTCCATTTTCCTTGATGGACACTAGCAAAAAAGCACTAATCTGAAATCTCATTGGTGTTTAATTCAAGCTAACGAGAAGAAAGGTAGCAACCATATAATATGTAAATCTGACTGCTCATTATTCATCTCAAACCAAACAATATATTTATGTAATGAATATTACAAATAACAAATAATATCAATTATGAAAAAACTTAAAGTGGCTCGTGATAACATTTAGGATTGATATCTCACAACTGTTATTCCAAACCCAATCATGAAACAAATTTTCACCATTGAACAAAAAGATTCAAGGATTCTTCATCTTTATTCTTAACTTGCGAGTAATCTGCGCTGCTTTCGGATGGCTAGGCCGCTTGTTACTGTGGTATTGTTCAACCTCAACCCAGTTCATAACTTTAAGTATAAGAGATTGAGGAACTTTCCTAACATCCCCACCTGTTTTTTCCTTTGTTTTTTTCAAACCTGCTTCTAAGGCCTTTTCAATGAATTCCATAAACCAATTCCCAGCTTCTGTCTCAATCTGCTTTCCCAATTTGATTGTGTTGCTTAAACTACCTGAAACTGGTTTCTTGTTCTCATCATTTTCAACACTAGGTTCTAATGGCATTTTTGTTGAACCTTTTTTCTCCAAAACTTCCTTTTGGTTAGTACTTGATGATCTCAAGAGCTTCCCAAGATTTGTTCTGGAAACACACCTTCTTTTAGATTCAGAGTTCCCAGATTGGTCCATGGAATTCTGCATAACTTCATTTAAAATATGAGATTGTTCTTCTTCACTTTGTTTATCTGATTTCTGAGCCAATTCTGAAGCTGAAGTAGCTGCTTGAATTGACATCATTTCACTAACTGCTTGCACAATTTCGGTATGGAATTCCAAAAACCGTTCAAAACAAGTCGTAGGAGTATCCGCTCGAGCCGATTTGCATAAATTCGAGAACATCCTGAAACAAAACAAAAAACATCATCAGTAAGAAAAATAGGAAGCAAAAAAGTGCAAAGCATAGTTAAAAAGAATTGAAAGGAGCAATATACTTTAAGGACCGAACTACTCTCTCAGTAGCAGAAGCATCTCTTAATGCTTGAAGAGCAATCTTTTGAGCAGCTTCTCTTTGCTGCACAGCTTCCTATCATATAACATAAAATAAAATGTACATGATTATGGACTCAAAGAGCTATAAATATTTGAATTTTGAAGAATATAACATAACATAAGATAACAGCTTTTAAAAATGTACCTTCCCCAACGAGCTTAGTTTTCCTGGTAAATTCACGGGTAGGCTAAGATTGTTGTAATCATCAAAAGCTGAATTATTATTAGTAGACTGAGATTTCTGTTGAGAAGTAACATTTGAGTCCTCTTTGTGAGCTTCTCCTCCAGCAACGTTCACCGAACTTGCCACTCTTGCATTCCTCAACCGTGGTGGCGGAGTACAACTTTTCTTTTCCTGCTGTCATGAAATTTACCATACAATCAACCTCACAAAATTGATCACAAAAAAAAAACCTAAAATCAAGTTTTAAAAAAAGTTCCACCATCACATGACATTATAGTTTTTCATGTCTCGTCTTAATTGAGGATGCACCGGCCACATTTTGACGGCAATTGCCAACAATATCAAGGATCTAAAGCAACAACCACTCTAACAACACGGAAATTTGAGAAAATAAAAGTAATTGAAGTGTTGGTATTGATCTGGATCTTGGTGTGAGTGTCTAACATGACATGTGTCCTACACAACATGTGTAGAACCCCGGACACATCATCAATCTGAAGTGTCGCGCATAGCTATTAAGGGGATCCCGAACTAAATCCTTGTCTAAAATACTAATTACTAAAAATTTAGCACAGAATGAAAGAGGAAGGAACAATGTACCTACAGCATACTTGAAGGGACTGATAGGAATTCTAGGCTCTCGTTCAGAAACACTTTTGCTTCTAGTAATTTTTCCATTAGAAGAACTAACAACACAGCTTTTCCTAAAGAAAGCAGGACTTTCTCCTCCCTTAGAATCAGTCATCTTAGCCAAAAGTCCTCCACCAACAGAGCTTCTAAGAGGAGTTGTTATTCCCTCCTTTCCAACAACTCTCCCTCTAACAGGTGTACACATATTATCAAAATCCAAATTAACAGGCTTACAAACCATCGGAGAAAAAGACACGTCATCACAATCAGTACTACTACTAAAACTAAATCCATTTTTCTTCCCTGTTCCCCAAGAACCCCTTCTAGGAACCGAACTAGGTTTCTGTTGTTGAACTTGGGCTTGGGCTTTATCTCTGAGGCCCATTAAAGGCTCAGGTGTACCAACAAGAGGGTGTCTTCCAGGGAGTGGTTTAGCGCCTTTGAGGATAGGAACAGGGGAACCAGGTTCCAATTTGTCGACGTAGATGAATTGACCTAGTTGCATTTTATTGCTGAGAACGACGTCGTCTTGATCGGAAGGAAGAGCAGCGTAAATAGAATGTGATGAATCGGAGACTTTGATGTAAAAACCTTGTTTGGGGAAGAGGTTTTTTTCGTCTAGGTCAGCGGGGACTATGTCAGTGACCTGTAACAGGGAGCTTCGGTGCTCACTTGTGGGTTTTACTCCCGTGTTTAAACCGTTAAGAAGCTTTAACAGAATACCGGGAGCGAGGGTTGCCATGTTGTTGTTGTTGTTGAAGAATCTTGGAGGTGATTGTGAGTTTAGAGAAAGGAGGACATAGAAGAGTTGCTATTATTGGATGGATCAAGAAAGAAGAAAACGTAATGAATGTAATGAGCGTAGTGATGGAGTTTCACACTCACGGGATACTTCTGAGTTTCTTTTCTTCAGACAACTGGCCGTTGGCAACGGTAACTTTACTAGGGCTAAAATACTTTTCGAAATTCTTAAATTTTATGAACGTTGCTATAACGGTCATATTGAGTCCGCTTCACAGTTCACGTCACCATGGTAACAAAAAACAATAATTTTTTTTTTTTACAATTAAAAAAAATAATTGAAAAATGCTAAAAGTCGAAAGAGAAGGTATTTAACTCCTCAAAAAAAGTTGTATTTTAAGTTTTTTTAATATTATAATTATAATATCTTCAATTATGCTTGTTTTTTTTATAAGCAATTGATTCTTCAATTATGCTTGTTAATATTATAATTATAATATCTTCAATTATGCCTTAAAAAATTTCACCCTCACGAAAATAAACTACATCAAAAGTTAGGATAAATTCATCTAAAATATTGTTTATGAAAGTCCGGTACCAGTACTGACATATTAAAATTTTATTAGTGAAAAGAATTTTGTGGAGTGCTTCTCGTGGTTGTTTGTCAACTCGTGCCAAATTAATTGAGAAAAATATTGTTTTAAGAACACTGCTATTTAGTAAGAATAATTTTTGTAAGAAATGTAAGAAATGTTGAATTTTACTGACCGGATGTATTTCATGAACTGTAGGGGTGCAATTGACAAAAAATCCACTAACTCAGCAGGCCCAATCCACTGACAACGTATACGGGTACAAAAAACCACTTGCGGCACCCAAACCCGATGCTTGCGGGTTTCTTGAACAAAACCGTGAACCCTTATCATTGTTGCAGTTTCTTTCTCTCGTTCTTGATTTTCTTTCTTTCTTCTTCTCTGTTGAAGCTCTGCTAGGTTTTCCAAAAAATTGAGAGATTGCAACGATTGAAGCTTGAACTTGCTTCAATCTTGCAATACAATTACTCAGGAACAGGTAGAATACGAAACCCCTCTGGTTTGATTCACCAATTCCAAGATTTCAGGAACCCTAACTTCTGTTTGTTGTTTTTACAGGTTTCTATGTGCTGGGGTTTTGAATCGGAAGTAATAACAAGAACAACGAAGGTAGTACTCCACTAACCTTCTTCTAATTTCTTACTGTGTTGGTTTTGAGAAAAACCTAAATCTGAATTTTGTTGCTGCAGGTTTAGAAACTCAGAAATGAACGAATCAAGGCTTCAATCGAAGGTAAAAAACACAACAACTTGTGTTTTTTTCTCTTGATTGCTACTTTAATCCCACAAACCCTTACTCAGTTTGTGTTTCTCTGTTTCCATGCACCTGTACGAGTTCTTGATGACCACACAAGAATCAAACTGCTGTAGATATTCTTCTTAAGACTACTAAAAGGTATATTTCTTTCTTCCTAGCTATCTTTCTTGTTATTGCTACTGTTTCAGTCACTGAAACATTCACTAACTCTTATTTTCTCTTATCTGCAAGGTCTTCAACCACTTGTTGAAGGGGATACAGAACTCAGAAGATGAAGAGAGAAATTTGAAGTAAAAACGTAAAGCACGCAACAAAAGAAAGAATGAAGATAGCACTTTAGGGTAAAAGAAAAACTTCAATGTAAATTGTATTAAAATTGGTGTGTATAATATTTACATTCTTAGCAACGGCTATAAACTGTTAAGCAGTTTGTTAGAACAACTAGTTTGTTCCTAACAAACTCATGGCCAAACAGATTTAACTGTTTTGTAATAGAAAGGACTTTATGGACTTTTTGACCTCTTAACGGCTATATTTTTTTTTAAACTATAGCTATCGAAATAAAGGGCAGGTTTAGGATTTGATTAACAAAATCCAATAAGAAATACACTAAAAGCTAAATTATAGAGCACCAACTAACACTACACACCAAGTGTCTTGTTTTGTTATTCCCTTATTCTTACGTTTCTTTTCTTACTATCTGGCATTTCTCTTAATTTAATTGATAGTATTTGTCCTTCTTGTGGTATGGGTTGCAAAATCGCTATGTACATTTTCATTCACCGTCAAATGGCTCGTGAACTAATTCTAACACAATCATCTCTAGTGCTCAAATCTTGATTGCTTTTATAAGCGTGTTTTTTAATGTATTAGGTAGCTTGCAGGCAACTTGACAAACTCACGTGGTGCATATGTCCAATGGGGCATTGTGGGCTTCTCACAATCAGGCTGTGTGGGAGAATAAAAAAATATTCTGGTAGCTACCATATGGAGGAGTTCAAGTTTTTGTCAAGATTGGGTGGTGACTCGTACATAACCTGTTGATTTTTGGCGCGATGTTTCAGAAAATAATGATGTGAGTAATGACTAGAGAAAGCCACATGTGGGGTTCATTAAGTGCAACATAGACGCCTCTTTTTCTACTGTAGAATATAATTTTGGTATTAGAATTGGCGCTAGAGATGATTGTGGTATTTTTTAGGATGCCAAAACTTTCTGCTTCAAGTCTATTTGTAATGTTCAGCAAGGAGAAGCTAGAGGTTTCTTTTAACTATCTACTAGGTTAGAGAGTTGGGTTTTATCATAATGCAAGACCGAGAAGAAGGAAGGGGAGAAATGGGTCAAACCGTTATCCAACAATGAAATGGTTGGACTCAAATGGTTGGACTCAACATAGGACTTAAGACTTTGTATCCTTATAAGCACGTAGAGGGTAGTAAAGTCTAACCGATGGCCCATACCTCGTACAATCCCCCTCTACTCACTGGACACCTCCAAAACTAGCGAAAAGACTAAAATGTTATTAATGAAACGCGCGCTTCCCTTTTTTTTTCTGGGTTTACGACGGTTCGAAAGTTTACCACCGAACCCGTTCATAACGAAACTCCCGAGTGTTGTTTCTTGACAGACACCCCCTCCAATAAAGATTTTACCACGTTCGGAAGTTAAAAACCGAACCGGTTCGAACCCAAATTACAGAACCACTGTAAAATATGACAGATATTTTATGTCGATCAACGACTCAGATTCCACTGTCCATTATTATCAACGGTCTACAATCAGTAAAAAAAACAGTCAAACGTGTTAGAAAAATGAGTGCCTGAAATTTTCTTTGGAAATCGTGCCACAACAGAACTTCAATGGTTCTGATCAATTAAAATCAACGTCTGACATTCGACCACACCTATTATAAATAGGTTCTCACTTTTCACTAAGTTTCAAAAACACCCTAAAACACATTTCTGCTTCATCATCTCTGTTTCTTCACAAACACCCTACCCCCACCCACCTGCTGAAATGGAATGAGAGTTGTGCCCAACCCAGTACTCAAATGACAAATTCCTAACCGTCCTTCATCACCGTGGAACTATCACCAACAGGAAAGATTGTGTGTTTTTTCAATGTCGCAATCCTATCTTCTGTAGGTTGAATAAGGATATAACATTCACCCAGCTGAAGGAAAAGGCAGAAAGGAAGGTTTGTCGAGAGGGAGAGTTGCGTAAAGACGTAAGTCGTTTACGTTACCGCAAGCACAGTTATGGAGACGATGGGGCTATTCGTTATTCCGCTATGGAGATTCGGAGCGATGCCGACGTACACATCATGATGGAAGCACATGTTAATGTTCCTGGAGGGCGCAGTATATATCTTGGAGCTGTATGTCGAAACAATACGCACTCCGGGCGAGATCATTTATCTTTTGCAACAAGGACTTTAGAATAATCGCCAGTTTCGTTATTGTTTTTTATTTGTTGTTCTTGTTTCTTTATGTTTCAAAACAGTGAAATAAAGATTGAATGTTTCGTTTTGTTTTGTATTGTTGCTAAATTTTATTCAACTAAAGATAGAATGTTAAAATAAAGATAAAAATTAAAAAAAACTGGCATTCGGAGGACTAGAAAGTAAAAATTCGACGATTCGGAAGTTGATTAACGACAGGTTCGGTAATAAAATGCCGAACCATGCAAAAACACACGGGTTCAGAAATAAACTTCTGAACCATGTAGATTTCCATTAAAAAAAACAGCGACGAAAACAGAGAAAGCAGATACTCTTTGGTAATTTTTTTATTTTTATTTTGGATCTCTGAGTGAGAGAATTGTGGATATGAAAGTGACCGAGAGATTGAGGGAGAATGTATAGAGAGAGTATGAGAGAGAGAGAGAGAGAGAGAGAGATTTAGGGTTGGAATGGGGGTGTGTGAGAGAGGGAGGGGATAGGTGAAATTTGGGTTTAGGAAAGGAGGGGTATTTTGGCGGGTTGGGGTGTCTAGTGAGTAGGGAGGGGGTTGTATTAGGGATGTCAAAACGGGCTTAGCCCGCCGGGCCGGCCCGTTGGCCCGCCAAAAAAGGCGGGCAGGGCTAAGGTTTTGATGCCCGCCAGCCCGCGTTACCCGGCCCGCTTCGCCCGCCAGCCCGCGGGCTAAATAGTACTGTGGCGGGCCAAACTGCCCGTTTGCGTTTTTTTTTTTAAATTCAGTGTTAATTGACGGGCCAGCCCGCCAGCCCGCCACTTCGCGGGCAGGGCATGAATTTTTAGCCCGCATGCTGTAAACGGGCCGGGCCGCCCATTTTTTCGCGGGCATTCGGCTTAACGGGCCGGGCCGGGCCGCCCGTTTTGACATCCCTAGGTTGTATGAAGTATAAGCCCTAACTAGGGATGGAGAGCTGCAGCCGCATTTTCGTGAAAAATTAGATACCGGGAAACTATTTTTTTAACCAGTAAATTACCGCTTCTTCCGGTGTTTCCTGAAATTAATTAACTATGTGTAGGAGTATTCCAAATTCCAAATTAATTAACAACGGCGTGAAACAGCGAAGGCTTCCACAGAGGGAGAGGGATGGAGAGCTGCAGCCGCAGGGAGAGAAAGAGAGGGAGATCAGAATTGGTGGTGCGGCGGCGATGTGCATGAAAATGGTGGTATTGTGAGCAATGCAAATGCAGAAGGAGCAATGCAAATCCATGACAGTGGTGGTGTGAGCGGTGCAGGTGCGGAAGGTGCGGTGGTTCTCTGGTGATGCAGATGTTCGCGACGACGACAACAGTGGCTCGCAGTGTTGCGAGGTGAGGAGGTGGTGAGGCGAAGCACCGCCGTGGGAAGGCGGTGCTCATGGTGGCCTTCTTTTAACAAGGTTAGAGAGAGATGAAGTGGGGAGAGAGAGGAAGGAGGAGAGAGAGACGCTTCCTAAAATGACAGTGAGAGAAAAATTTGTTGAATCAACAAGATGACTCTATGGCAGCAGTGTCGCAGAGATATGATTTGAGGTGGGTCCCACATTGTTTACAACAAAGACAGTTTTGCATTATGGAGTACAGCTGTTATAAAAAAATTGGACCTGCAAATTGCTAATAGTACGAACCGGAATTGAAACCGGTATGAGTCGGTTCTAAAACTGGTTTAGAAATGGGAACAATTTTTTTCAAACAAGTATACTGAACCAGTATTTGAAAACAGTGTGGTACAGTTTTTGTACCATGCACATCCCTAGCCTAAGTGACTTTGTATCCTTATCCTATTCTAGCATATTTAAGCTCCATAGATTACGACCAAAAAAAAAAGCTCCATAGATTGAACAACGATAACGTTGGGCTCATGCACGACCTCTATTCCCAATGAAGGTGAAGTATATGCTCTCTCTGATTCTTTATTCCCAATGCAGATAACCCCTCCTCAAGTGTTTGGCCCAGCCCTATCATCATTAATATGATATTTATCATGAAAGCAACTAAAACTATGTTATCGTATATACACAAACACATATACTTATCATAAAACAAAGAATCAGAGAGAGCATATTATTCAACCAATCAAACCAGCAATACAATATATCAATAGTAAAACAAGCATAGGATAAATAATTATAGTTTGGGAAACCCCAACACCTAATCCTAACTAGCACCACTCTAACCAAGTTTTTGAATTAGATTTTTTATCCCACCACAATGTATTAAACCTTAATCCCAATCCTAACTAACATTCTTTTTCTGTTATTTGATGGTTAGTTATCTCATTTTCGTTAGCTTTTCTTGTTTACCATATTATTTTTCTGCTTTTTTGGGGTCAAAATCGTCAAGTTTATCATATCAATTAAGCAAAAACACCTTGATCGTCTTAAATCCTAACGGATGTAGCAAAATCATTATTCTAGGTTACACCAACAATAAATACTCATACCTCTAATTGATATATTGATTTAAAACAATATAATTAATTAATACTAAAAAGTTTTTTTCAGGATTTGAAAAAAATACTGTATGAAAGGAAAATAAATGGTGTGCTTTTGAATTTGAATTTGATGATCTTAGTAATTGGTTTACACGATGTCAACTACTATCACCTCAAGTAATCAATTGAAGCTTAAATTTACAATGGTCCCCCAAAAACATGAAAACGTCCGGAGGTTCAAGTTCAACAATAAGTCAACACCGGTTATTCTATTGAAATATGTTTGTAATTCAATTGCTTAGATTGTAACTAGCTATATAAGTTTTCGACACATTCAGTTCGACTAGCTATATGAGCTTTCGACACCATCGACAATAGCTATATATAAGGTGTCGAACCGGTACTGAATAACAAGTTTTTCCATTTAACAGTTTTCCATTTTTTTGTTATTTTCGCTCTCTCTCTCCTCTCCTCTCAAGGAGAATATCCCCAACAAATTGGTATAACAGAGCTATAAAGATCCTTAAAGATTCTTCCAATGGCGACGCGAGACAACGGTGGGATTCCGGCGAATCTCCCTATCTTCAATGGAAAGGATTACGAACAGTGGTGTGCGCAGATGAAGGTCCTGTTTCGTTTTCAAGATGTACTTGAAATCGTTGATGAAGGTGTTCCACCATTGGCAGCAAACGCCACTGAAGCGCAGAGGAACAACCACCATGCATTGCGAAAGAAAGATGGAAGAGGGCTGTTCTTGATTCACCAAAGCGTTGATTCAAACATTTTGAACTTGATCATTGATTGTGATTCAGCAAAAGAAGCGTGGGATATCCTCAAGAATGCATATGGAGGAGCGGATAGACTGAAGAAGATACGCCTGCTGTCTCTCAGGAAGCAATACGAGACATTGAAGATGAAAGATGGAGAATCGATTGGTGATTTCATCACAAGGTTAGTAGCTTTGACTAATCAAATGAAAGGCAATGGTAAAACTGTATCTGAAAAAAGTAAAGTAGAAAAGGTGCTAAGATCCTTAACTCTAGATTTCGACTATGTTGTAACTGCCATTGAAGAATCCAAGAACATAGATGAAATAAAGTTAGATAAATTTCAAGGTTCCTTAGAGGCTCATGAATTGAGAATTAGGTAGAGAAGTTCAGAAAAGGAGACTGAACAAGTCTTGTTGACACACCCCTCTAAGAAAAATTGGAAGGCAGGCAACAAGAAAGAAAAGGGAAACTAGAAGGGTAAAGAAAAGGAATCTGGCAGCAAGAAAGATGAACAAGGAAACTCTGATAAAGAAGAAATACGATCTGAGCAAAGTGCAGTGTTATAACTGTCAGCAATTTGGGCATTATAGGAACAAATGCAAGAACAAGAAGGTTCCTAGGAATAAAGATGCTGAAGCCAAATTTGCAAGCGATGGAGGCACAAATTCTGACTGACTCAGAAGGCTTAATGCTGATGGCAGTCATAGATGATGAGATTGAAGAAGACACTCATCTCAATGTAACAGTTGCTGAAAGTAATGAGCAGGACAGTGGGAACACTTGTGACAGTGGAAACACTTGTAATGCTCAAAATACTTGTGCAATGTGTGAGGGGCAGGGCAGTGGTGACACTGGTGATGCCCCAAACGTGGCCAGCAACAATGATGAAGAATTATCCTTCATGACAGCTACTGACACAGAATTGCTGTTGCTGAAGGCAGATACAAATGAGATCGAAGGAAAATCTGATGAATGGTATCTCGACACAGGATGCTCAAACCACATGTGCTGCCATAGGGAGTGGTTTGTCGAACTGAAGCAAATAAGTAAAAGAATCAGATTTGAAGATAACAGCAGAGTCACTGCAGAAGGAATTGGCACCATAAAGTTTCTGTCGAAGGATGGAAAGTGGTGCTACATTCAGGAAGTATTCTATGTGCCAAAGATGAGGAGTAATCTGCTGAGTCTTGGGCAGATGATTGAGAAGAAATTCTCTATCGAAATGGATGATAACAGTCTCAGCTTGTTTGATTTAAACAAGAGGTTGATCCCGAAGGTGCCAATGCAAAGTAACAGAACTTTCAAGATCAAATTGCAAGTAATTGAAGAGCAATGCCTCACAACCACTGTTGATGATGAAAACTGGAAGTGGCACAGAAGATTTGGCCACCTAAACTTCAAGAGCTTGAGACAACTACATGAGAAGAAGATGGTTCATGGGATGCCGGCAGTGAAAATGCCTGGTGAGGTATGTGATAGCTGCTGCAAATCAAAGCAACCTAGAAACTCCTTCAAATCAGAGGTGCCAGACAGAGCAAAGAAGAAGTTAGAGGTGATATTCTCTGATGTTTGTGGTCCCTTTGAGGTCAGTTCATTAGGAGGGAACAATTACTTTGTCACCTTCATTGACTAGAATGACATGAGTGTACTTGATCAATAAGAAGAGTGAAGTACTTGAAATTTTCAAGAACTTTAAGGTGATGATTGAGAAGCAAAGTGAATGTGAAATCAAAACCCTTAGAACAAATGGAGGTGGTGAGTATAACTCACATGAATTTGTAAAGCTTTGTGAAAAAGAAGGCATAGTACATGAAGTCAGTTCACCTTACACACTTCAGCATAATGGAATTGCTGAGAGGAAAAACAGAACCATCCTCAACATGGTGAGAAGTATGATGAAGGAAAAGAAGCTACCTCTGGGGAGAATTAGTAGCCACAGCAGTGTATATTCTGAACAAATGCCCCACAAAAAGACTGATTGGGAAGACACCTGAAGAAGCTTGGCTAGGACGAAAGCCAAGTGTCAAGCATCTCAGAATAATTGGCTCATTATGCTACAGACATGTCCCTGAGCAACTAACAAAGAAGCTGGATGATAGGGCACAACAAATGAACTTTGTTGGATATCATTCGACAGGCGCATACAAACTGTATGATCTTGTGCAGAAGAAAATAGTGAAGAGCAGAGACGTCATAGTGGATGAGTCCAAGAATTGGAACTGGGATACTCAGAATGAAGAAGGCTGTGAAAGAACTATAATACTGGATTTTGATGAGATTCAGGATCCAGATGATCAGAATGAAGCTACTGAAACTGCAGAACCTAAAGCACCTGTTACTGAAGCACCTATCAGAAGGTCACAGAGGGAAAGGCAGAGATCAGTAAGGCTAGAAGGATTTGATACATTCCCAGATTCTGCTATTACGGCAGAGGGAGACCTGAATCACCTTGCATTGATGGCTGAGGCAGAACCAGTGAGTCTAGAGCAGGCACTTAATAACAAACAGTGGAAGGAAGCTATGCTGGATGAGCTGAAGTCAATAGAGAAAAATGGCACATGGAAGTTAGTCGAACTTCCAAAGCAAAAGAAGGCAATAGATTTGGCCAAAAATCCTGTTGCCCAAGGAAGGTCGAAACATATAGAAACTAGGTATCACTTCTTGCGTGATCAAGTCAACAAAGAGAAGCTGAACCTGCAATACTGCTGCTCAGAACTTCAAGTAGCTGATGCCATGACCAAACCATTGCAAAAGGGAAGATTTGAAGAATTAAGGACAATGCTTGGAATGATGTCACTTAGCAATGTGAATTAAGAGGGAATATTGAAATATGTTTGTAATTCAATTGCTTAGATTGTAACTAGCTATATAAGTTTTCGACACATTCAGTTCGACTAGCTATATGAGCTTTCAACACCATCGACACTAGCTATATATAAGGTGTCGAACCGTTACTGAATAACAAGTTTTTCCATTTAACAGTTTTCCATTTTTCTGTTACTTTCGCTTTCTCTCTCTCTCTCTCTCTCCTCTCAAGGAGAATATCCCCAACATATTCAACCAATTTCGACCCAACTCATGTTTTAGTTTCTTTTAAAGCAACAAAGGCTTGACAAAAAAAAGCAATAAAGGGGAGTGCAATAATATGACTGTGCAAGCCAGACATCCCAATAAAGTTGGCATTTCCGCCCCCTCCAATCATCTAGAGCACACCCTAAAATTATTAAATGTATGAGTGGGGTCATATAGATTTAGACAATAAGAGCATCATAATTGTCAGAATGACAAAAAAAAAGGATCATATGACATAATAAAAAATTCAACTCATGCAAAAATTAAATCACTTGGAAAACTAGTTTACATTATACATGGAGAATTTCCCAAATCAAAGGGTTAAACAGCAGGAAAACCCGGAAAGCTCGAATATAAAACAGCTCGAGTGTCAACATGACGACTGCACTTGACAATCTCCGTAAATAAAGAAAAAAAGTTGTCAAATCAAATTACATTATTAATCACCGCACCTACTAGAAACAAGTAGTGAAGCAAAACCTGCACCTAACGGTATCTGGATGGCCTAAAAGCAATATATCTTCAGCATGCTATAGAGGTGTTGCAAAACCTGTCACAATATAAAATGTCAGAGTTCTTGTGCATCAAAGGAAATCTCTTAGATATTATCCACCAAGCTTTTTGGTAAATTTTTATAATTAGATTCTGCAATCGAATTCATCAACACTCAGGAGCACTGTAGAATTAGTACACCCAAAACAAACATGAGTACATGACAAAGCCATCATGTATGTATATATTAATGAATGAATACAGAAGCATAATAATAAAGATTACAATGGACAACTCGAAAATGCAAGAATCTATCAACTCGCATTGATGATTGATGTTAAGAAAGCGCTGTGATTGATTGGGTGCTTAAGATAACTATAAAACAACTTTTGCTACCATCTAAGCATATAACTATTATGCAAAAAAGTAACTTTAAACTGGACTAGGTTGAAAAATTATTGGCCTTCATGCCAAAACTTCCCAGCTCAGTTAAATGTAGCATAGTAGCCAATCAACAATCCTAGTGAAATTTTCTTGAACGTTTTATTAAGCATTTCGGAAAATAAGAATACACTACTGTGCGGCCTGCAGTTCTGTTGTCAAAACATTTCCAACATACAAGTTAACTTTGTCTTCATTTTGGCCTAGTTGTAAATTAGGGGACCTACAAAATGATAAACAAGCTTCTATTCTGCCAAGTCCAAATTTAGCTATAGTAAAGAAAATATATTATAAAACTAGCGTAAAAAAGGACACTATCATGGAGAACCAAACTTTCTCCTAGTTCCCTCAAAGAGGTTTGATAACTGAAAAACGATTAGTTACAATCACTGAATTTGTGGGATGAGCAGTTAAAATCAAGTTGACTGTTTTATCCCATGCAAAATACATTAACCGTCTATCATTAGAGTTTGAAGTGAAGGGTGAAATTGGAAAGAAATTAGGAAACTAAAAAGGTAGTCATCCAATGTCACTTCCTTTATATAATGGTATAGAGTTATAAATAACATACACATTACAGGATTCTTCTCTCATTCCATTTGAATACTAAAAAATCAGTGTCTGTTTGTTCAATATTTTTCAAGAAATGCAAACTGATGTTGGCACCATTGTTATCAGAATAGAGTATACTCGTAGTATAGATAACACATTACAGGAATCTTCTCTTAATCCATTTGAATACTAAAAGTCAGTGTCTGTTAGTTTAATATTTTTCTACAATGCAAACTGGTGTTGGCACCATTGTCATCAGAATAGAGTATACTTGTAGTAGGATCCTACACGTTTTACCCCTCATCCAAACCCGATTTCACCTCTGATCAAAATCTGGAATTGGAGAGTTTCCCTTAGTCCTTTGGACCCATGAATAAAC
Source organism: Astragalus membranaceus (assembly GCA_039519185.1). Classification (NCBI taxonomy): domain Eukaryota; kingdom Viridiplantae; phylum Streptophyta; class Magnoliopsida; order Fabales; family Fabaceae; genus Astragalus; species Astragalus membranaceus. The sequence continues at coordinate 39,973,827 of CM076849.1, read as the reverse complement.
TCCCCGACCAGCTCAAGAAACCTTAACAGCAGCTCTGTATCTGTCAAACATTGAAACTCATGAGTCGGGCAGTTTTCCGTGCCTTCAAACGAAATACATCCTCGTTGATCTGTGGGTCCTCTTTAGTTTAAACTGCACAATTCCCTTTGCTCCATTTATTTCTTACCACCATCACCTCCATTGAATATATTATAGATATTGAGATATTATCAGTAATTATATATAAAATTGTATTTAGTTCATATATTTTTCGTAGGATTGTTACATTGTATGATAGGCACTAAAACGTGTATAGGAGAAGAGACAAAAGAGGAAAAAATAGAAGTGGGGGTAGGGTGACGGGCAGGAAGGGCAGGGGATGAGGAATGATGAGGGTAATCAAATAGAGAGGGAAGATAACTGAATTGATAAGTGGCTGCCCCATATTGGTGATGGTAATTGAGGGGATCATGGGAAGAGAAAGGATGCGCATAAGAGGGGGGTTGGAGGAGTAGAAAGGCACGCAGTTATTGAAGTAGGATTTGGGAACAAAGAATGAGGATTCCCTCCTTGAAATTATCTTGTTTCTTTTTCACTTTAACTCAATTTCTTCAACGTGGATATACTGCCATCCATTGTAATTTTTCCTACTGTTTCATTGTATTTCCAAGAGGTATTCACCTCTGTTTGACAATTAACAGAAGAGGTTGCTGGTCTTCTCTTCAAATTCTGTGTGTTCTATTATTGTATAATTCCCATTACATACATCACTCAATTTATGATCCACTTCCCTTTTGATCCTAAAAAAGATCCCAATTTTTACAGCCTTGATTGGCTAGTTTTCAAAAGGGTTTAGCCAGCCACTATTCACTCTTTTAGGCTCAATTTCTCACTTATTTGTCATTCTGTATTCCTATAGCTGCCAGGGACAGAGCGCGAATATGGGTATTTTGAATGTTGCTTGATCCTCCCAAACATGTTGTATCCTTAGCCCTATCTTTTTTTTTAAAAAAAAAAGGGATCAATAGTGTTCTCCACTTCCCTTCTATATGACTAGAACCCACGACCTTTTTGGTGTAGGTGGAGTGTCTTGCCAATTGAACAACAGTTGAAACTAAAGACTTGCCTGTCTAAGTAATTGAAACATTGTTTTTAAGTCACATACGCTATAAATGAAACAACTTGACACTTAAACTCTCTTAACAGTAGTAATTAGGAACCAATTTACCAGCTGCAGAGTTACTGATGAAATTGGGTGAGTTCCGGTCAGCTGGTTGAAAACAAGCTGACCAGATTACTGTGACAAACTAGTAAAGCAACAAAGACTATTACCACTTAACTACTCCCTGCCATAAGAAACTACAAGTCTTTAACAAACTAAGAAATTACAAAAGAATATTGTACTTGAAGGAAAGTCAATGGGGATTATGTTCGAATGATTACTATACAATCTGATACCTGAAAAGGCATAACAAATAAAACTGAAATGTATAAATACACCTGTTATTTAAAACCTTTCTTTCATTGTTGCCAAACTTGCAAAATAACTCGTAAAACTTCTAGCCTTCTAGGTACAAGTCTACACAAACTTACTTTACACACTGCATTCAATTTTTTTTTCACCATTTAGCCTTTTTATCCATTCCTGATTCATCAATTTTATGTTAATTCCCCCTCGTTATTGTTTAGCTTCACAAAACTAAGAGTTTCAAGATAAAAGTAGGGTACTGACAATTGAAATCAACAAATAGTGGAGTAGTTCGTAAAAACTAGTAATATTGGGAGATGCTCCAGAGTCCAGCCAAAATAGTGAAGGAAGAGGGAAAATGGCTACCTTCTGAAAGACAACCCCAACTGTTGTTGTGCAGAGAGAGGAGAGAAGTGAACAATGCAGATGCAGTAACACTATGCAACGGCGTCAATGACACTTGTGCGCCGGCCAACTCCACCGGGAGCCTAAAAAGGAATCACGATAATCCATTAAAAATTAATAAGATAAAATATTATATATTCTCACATTCTTGAAGTAACCGCGTACTGTATTCAACAAAAGGGGCAAAAGCCGATGAGGGAAAAGGAGTGAGCTTTACCAGGAAAATGAGGACGGGCGTTTCTGAGAGGAAACTGGAGAAAAAGAAAAGCCATTGAAATTAGAAGAAGAAGCAGAGGAAGGCGAAGAAGATCGGCGGCAGAGGAGGGTTTTGGCGGAGGAAGAAGCTTTTTGGAGACATTTCCGTGCACAGTTAGCCGCCACCGCCATCCTTTGTTTTCAGTCAGCAGTGGTGGGAACGGTCCCGAAAGAATGGGGTTCGCCTTATGGGCTGGATGGGTCTAATCATATGTCGAACGGGGCTCCGTGTCCACAACCAAAAAAGGGCCTTCTTAATGCCCTAAATTGAAAGTGTGCAATGTGGGGGAGTTGTTATATACACCTTCACACTCATTATCCACACCCCTAGAAAATTGAATACTAACGAAAATACTTTTTTTGTGTGTAAACCAATTATCCTCTACGCGCAACTGAATTGAATAATCTCTCAAGCCATGTAGGACCATAATGGACGGAAAAACCCCCCTCAAGAGTTTTAATGTTGTTGCATTTCCAAGACTTGATTTGAACCCCTAAACTCTAGTTAAACTGGAAGATGTCCGAACTATCTCATCCAAACGCTTTTGTGTATTGACGAAAATACTTATGTTACATTTTCGTAAACTTTATGTTCATAGAGTATATTTTTGAAAAATTTGGTATCGTGAACATATATGTTCTCACTTCTCAATTTCCCCCCATAGAAAAAAAATAATGGTTAGCCAAACCAAACAAAACAACCCTATACAAAGAAACTCAATGATATTCCATGAACCACCTAAACTCCCCCTAAATCTACTCATGAGGATAACTGGATAAGTGGATAACCAATAATTTTCAAAGTAATCAAGCCCCACCACTATGATGTTTGATGACTTAGTGTGTCAGCTTAAGGTATAATTTCATACTACACGGCTAAATGTATAAATAGAAGATTCGCTTTGGCCTTAGTACGATCAAGCACTAACGAGTGTTGACATAAATAAAAGACTCACTACTCACTAGTACGATCAATCACATCAATTTCATCTCTCTACAATCCTTCATCATCATTAATTAATGGTGGTTAAACCATCCGAATTTCTCATATTTTTAATATCTCTTCTTTTATTGACAACAACCACCAATATACTAATGCATGTGTACGGCTACCGTCGTATTCTCTACATGAATTGACTTAGTCAGAATTTAATTAGACCGATACTATATCAACAACCTTTTAATACATGTTTTCTCGTCGAAGACTATGATACTATATCGACAAACTCGATGGAAAACCACTATATTATTTTCCGTCAAGACTCAAAAGTAAAATAATAACAGATTATTTGGCTCATTTTTTGTCCCACTTTAAATTTGTACGATGAATTATATTTACAGTGATAAACATTTTTTCCGTGCTTTTATATGTATCACTGACAATTATTTATCATGTATGTAACATCCCCTAACTAGCTAACTTAATTTACTTAAATTAACGAAAAGGTTAAGGTAATCATCGGCTAAGTCGAGTTTTTGGCGCAAAAGTTTCATCATGAAATTAGGTAATTGCATAGGCTATTTAATTATATGAAGCTGAAATAAATAATTGTAGTCATGCATAATCAAAGTAAGGTATTAAGATAGTAATTAATGGGAGTCATAGGAGATAGGAAGGGTAAGTGAGGGGCAAACATGTCTTTTTCCCCATACTATATATATATATATATATATATATATATATATATATATATATATATGCTCCCAGCTGAAAAACCAAAGCTAAAACACTTGAACCAATTCTAGAAATCTGAAACAAGAGAGAAAGAGAAGGAGAGGGGCGCGAGGAAGAAGAGAGGGAGAGGAGAGGAGAACCAGATTTCCTGAGTGCATGTCCCATATAATTCCATCATCCAAATCAGATTTTCCCCCTCTATCTCCTGATATAAACACCATCACCATCACAGCTCCCAATCCCTTTTCACCATTTCTAAGTGCTAGAGCTCCATCTTTGTAGAAGTGAGAGTTTCAGTCATGCATGTTGGCTTGAACAACTGTGAAACCAAATTCAGCACCTGTACCACGAAATAGAGCAGCTAAGGGAAGGATTGAGTTGCTGAGTTCGAGTCTTAGATCCTTGGGAAGTTCGGGTTCAGTTTTGGAGCGAGTTCGGAGACGGCTCGTGAGGCTATTCGAACGCGTCAGCTGTGAGATTCGTCGTTGAGTGATTTTCATCACTTCGGGTGAGTTCTATAACTCGCTTAGGGAATGCATGTGTTTTCTGAGTCTCCACCTTTTCGAAAACCGTTTTACCGAAAAGATTGTGATTTAAAATATGAAGTTACTTGATTGATTGTTTGGATTGATTTGGGATTTCCATAATATACTGTTTTCAATGCATGTTTAAGTTTGTATCTCGATCGGAAGGGATTTTGGAATCGGAACGGAATGGAATAACTCATGAAAAGTCTGTTTTCTGGATAACTGATGGAGACGCACGGATCGTGTGCCTCTGAGCACGGGTCGTGCGCCCCCATCTGATGCTACAAGAACTGGATTTTTAAACACGCACGGATCGTGCGCCTAGTCGCACGGGTCGTGCGTATGTTTCTGGAACTTCCTACAATTTTATTGGGTAACGCCCGGATCGTGCGCTTAGTCGCACGGGTCGTGCGTATCTTTCTGGAAATCTTCTACAAATTGTTCAACAACGCACGGGTCGTGCGCTTACACGCACGGGTCGTGTGAGACTTTCTGATCCCCAAATTCAAAGTACTTTTTTATCCATTCCAAATGATTCAAATCCTCTTCTAATCCATTCCCCATGGTTCCCCAACGATGTAAAGATTGATATCATGGAGTTAATCATGTTTGATAGAAAACTTGTGTGTTACGAATGTGACGAAAACCGTACTTAGAGAACGCGTGAGAACACAAGTCAAGAAATGTTAACGGACCTTGAGTCCAATCATGTTAAGATAACGAACCTAGAGTTCATTATGTCATGTAAGCTAATTGATTGTAAGTCTATAAAGACATAAAAACTCTCAATTCATGTAAACACAAATCAAGTTACTTTCCCTCGGGGAAAGGTAGATGGTATACCTTGTGTATATCGAGGATGACGATCCTCCAGTTATTAGCATACCTAGTTGAGGGGAGTCATGAATCCAAAGCTAGGACCCTGGCATTATTCGGATAGAATTTCGAATTGGGGTTTCCGTAGATATTGGGCAATCAAGATTGTCTAGCATTATATCTCGGGTTGTGCTAAGTTCATGTTAAAATATGATCCGTAGTCGCTTATTAGGGCTACATCAGGAAAAATCAGAAATGTAACGAGTAGTCGCTTATTAGGGCTACAAGTTACGAGAAAACATCATGTATTCACGTGGTCGCTTATAGGGGCCACGAGTTCAGATTCAAGTATAACAAACCGTTAGAGTTGGTCAGGGGTCTCGATAGGACTCACTGAGATAATGTTTATCTCACCCTTCATATTTGTGGTTTTTACAGAGAAACAGGGGAAGGCAAAGGCGACAAAGCACGGTTAGCTGGTGTGACTCGAGGAGTCCGGAAGTCTATGTTTCATGTTTTACGCCATTGCCCTTCTGTAGTACTTTTGTTATCGGTTGTATAACTATCATGTATAAGTTATAAATCGTTTCCGCTACTTTATGTTTTGAGTATTGAACACCAGGATTATGTACAAGTCTTAAGTTTTGAAACTTAAGCATTTTCAGGAAGTTTATGAGGTTCAGAGAACCATTTGATATGTACTATCGAAAGTTTTAGTTGTGTTCAATATTTGCTAAACAGTAAGTTACTCTGTTGTATGCCATTTAGTGCATTTCGGTGATTCTACATGTTAGAATTTATCGGGGTGTTACCCTGTATTTTTTATTTATAAGTGACAAACATTTATCATGTGTTTTTTATGTATCTGTGACAAACATTTGTCTCGTAATGAGTATTAGAATGAAATTTGCCATTTTTATAATTTGTACAAAAAAATTATAATTATCAACGACAAATATTTGTCTCGTGTTCTTTATATACCAGTGACAGTTATTCGTCTTTTTTTAGGTATCACTGATAAATATTTGTCACATGTTTTTTTTTAATATTTATTAGTAGTCTCAATAGTCATTAAGTCTTTTCGTTTTTCTAGGAGACTAAAAATTTAGTTTGGTATTTTTGCTAATGGTTAAATTGAGTAGTTGTAGTAGATTAGTAGATGATAGTAGATAATAGGAGATAGATAGTAGATTTATTCTGTCAAAAATAAGATAGTAGATTCATAGTAGTCTTTAAAAATTATAATTTTCAATGACAAATATTTGTCTCGCGTTTTTCTATATATCAGTGACAATTATTTGTCCTTTTTTAGGTATCAATGATAGATATTTATCACACATTCTTTTTAATATTTATTAGTAGTCTAAATAGTCATTAAGTTTTCTTGTTTTTTCTAAGAGACTAAAAAATTATTTTAGAATTTTTGCTAGTGGTTAAATTGATTAGTTTTAGTAGATTATAGTATATAGTAGAATATAAATAGTAGATATATAATAGTCTTTAAAAGTTATAATTATCAATAACCAATATTTATCTCGTGTTTTTTATATATTAGCGACAATTATTTATCTTTTGTAAGGTATCAATGACAAATATTTGTCACGTGTATTTTTAATATTTATTAGTAGTTTGAATAGTCATCAAGTCTTCTTTTTTTTCTAAGAGACTAAAATGTTAGTTTGGAATTTTTGCCGGTGGTTAAAAGATAGATAGTAGATCTATAATACTCTTTATATTTTCTCCCAACTTTTTTCCTTTTCTCTCTCCCTTCCTCTCTCACACGCCTTCCCTCTCTCTTTATGCGTCCACATTTCTTTTCCATTTCTCTCTCCACGTCATTTCATTTCTCTCTTTGCATTAGCCTGCTTTCCTTTTTTCGGTCTTTTCATTTCTCTATCCGTGTCGGCATGCTTTTTCAAAAAGTATGTATGCTTTTTTGCCAGTAATTTACCTAATTACCCCCCAAGTGTTGTTTTGATAAGAATGATTATAAGGAAACTGAAATAGAAATGGAAGAAACAGTAAAATGGCAACAGAGAAATGCCAAGTCCCAAGCCCAATTTCAATTCCAATACAAGGCTGCCTTCTCTACTACTCTCCAACTTTATTTATTCTCTAACCTGACCTCTCTACTACTCTTCATCTTTGAACATTCATATCCCCCCGCTACTACTTAGTTAATACATAGACCATTCTTATTCTCCCCACTACTACTTAATTATTAAAATGACTATTAATTCTTATTCCCTCCACTACTACTTAATTCTGTGGTCCCCATTTGATTGGTTTCCACCTCCCTCTCTTATACACCTTGACTTTACCTTGCTGCCCTTCATCATTATTGTTCTCATCAGAGCACATTACATTACATGCACATTAATATCATGAATTATATCAAGAATCTACATAGTTTTTTCATTAAAATATGAAAGTTACAATTTCTCTCATGTTTTTTGTAACCCAACAGGCATATCCAATATTCAGGTACCCACATAAATACCCAGACTTAGCAGATCCACTACTTGAAGGAAACTTTCCAAAGAGATCACTACATCAAACTCTGGCAGTAGCAGCAATGTGTCTTGTAAAGATTATAGAATGAAAGTATAATTGTTCATTTCATTAATTTTCAAGATAGCTTTACATTGATATATATACACATGGAGGATCAAGCTAAACTAACTAACAGATTTCAACTGAGTCAGTTGTGATTCAGTTGAACTACAACAAACTCATCTAAACCTAAGTTTTACAATTGGGAAAGTAAAGGTGTGCCCAACTGTGTATTCCCTTAGCTTGCTATTTTACCATCCTTCAAGTTATCTTGCGTGTCATCACAGTTGGTGGATAGAGTGCCACTTGGTTTGCTGACTGGATAAGTTGACTGTGGCTTTGACTGTGGTACATGGTCAATTATCACTTTCTCTAATATTCCCCCTGCAAACTCAGGGAGAGTAGTAACTCTGAGTTTGGTCCTTAGATCCAGAAAAGCAGCTGTACCCAGTGGTTTAGTTAATATATCAGCAACTTGAAATGAAGCAGGGACATGTTGTATCAGCAGAGATTTAGCAGCAAGTTTTTCCCGTACAAAATGAATGTCTAGTTCAATATGTTTGGTCCTTGAGTGTAAGATAGGATTATGAGCTAGTAAAACAGCAGATAGATTGTCACATAGCAGAGTTGGAGTATGAAAAGGAACCTTTAATTCAGAAAGTAGTGATTGCACCCAAAGCAATTCAGAAGTAGCTAGTGCCATGCCCCTATATTCAGCTTCTGCACTAGAACGAGCTACAAGACTCTGTTTCTTTGCTGTCCAAGCTACTAGATTTGGTCCAAAGAATACACAAAGACCTGAAGTGGACCTACGGTCATCTGGGTCACTAGCCCAGTCACTGTCACAGTAAACCCTCAGGGAAAATTTGTGATCAACAGATGCAGCTTGTAACAGAAGGCCATGGTTCATTGTACCAGAGAGATAACGAATAATTCTCTTAGCAGCCTTCCAGTGTGATTCAAGAGGCTTGGAGAGAAACTGACAGAGTTTATTCACACTGTAAGCTAGTTCTGGTCTTGTGAGTGTTACATATTGTAAAGCACCTACAATCGACCTATATAAATGAGGATCTGGCAGTATATCAGTACCTTGTTTACTCAGTTTAACATTTGACAGCATTGGAGTGGTGATGCCCTTGCAGTCCTGCATGTGAGCCCGATGCATCAAGTCTCTAATATACTTTGTTTGTGTAAGAAGCAATGAACCATTCTGCAATTTCTTAACTTCCAAGCCCAGAAAATAATCAGGAGGTCCCAAAACCTTGAGAGCAAAGGAATGTTGAAGTCTGGAAATGAGCTCAGAAATTAATTTGGAAGAGGAGCCCGTGATGATAATATCATCAACATAGACCAATGCATAGAGTGTGATCCCTTTTTGTGAATAAACAAAGAGAGAGGGATCACATCTGCTAGAGGAGAAACCAAATTTAACCAATTGTTGGGTCAATCTATCATACCAAGCCCGAGGGGCCTGTTTGAGGCCATAGAGAGCTCTATTGAGATTGCATACTAGAGAGGCATCTGTAGATTCAAAACCAGGGGGCTGCTTCATGTAAATTTCTTCATGGAGATAGCCATTGATGAAAGCATTGTTTACATCAATGTGTTGCATAGTCCACTTGTAGGTGAGAGCAAGTGTGAGAATGATTCTGATGGTAGTAGGCTTGACAACCGGGGAGAAGGTCTCTGTGAAATCCTTACCCTGTATCTGGTGGAAGCCTTTTGCAACAAGGCGAGCTTTATATTTGTTTATGGTGCCATCAGTGTTTTCTTTTACACGATAGACCCACTTACATCCAATGGCCTTTCTATGAGGTGGAAGAGAGGTTAGAGTCCAGGTATTGTTATGTATGAGAGCATCATATTCTGATTGCATTGCAGCTCTCCATTGTGGATTAATCAAAGCCTGTTTAACTGTAGAAGGTTCTGCCACAGTGAGGAAGATCTTAGGCTTGGAGTGACCTGTCTTAGCCCTTGTTAACATCGGGTGTTTGGAGACAGTTTCTGTGGTGGGAGGAAGTTGAGAAGTAATTGCTGGTGGTATAGTAGCAGTAGGAGTAGGTGTGGATATGAGGATAGCATCAGGTGAGACAGGTGTGGCAGTGATGGAAGGAGAATTAATTTGTGATGGAGAAGTGGTGGATGTATCAGTGGATATAGGTGGAGGTGTTATTGTTTCTGGTTGAGGTGAGTGAGTTATGGATTGTATAGGAATGATAGGAATGGATGAGGTCTCTGTAGGGGATACTGGTGGAGTAGTAGTGGCATGGAACAGGTTGGGGTAAGGAAATTTTGTTTCATCAAAAATAAGATCCTTTGTGATGTAAATCCGACCAGTAGGGCTGAGACACTTATAACCCTTGTGATTTGGAGAAATACCCAGATTGATACATTCTTCACTTCTGAACTGTAATTTATGTTTATTGTAGGGCCTTAGAAATGGAAACACACTGCAGCCAAACACCTTTAAGTGACTGTATTCTGGTGCTTTGTTGAACAACATTTGATGTGGGGATGTGGGAGGCTTGTGAGCAGTACTAGGCAGTATATTGATCAATTGAACAGCAGTTATAAAAGCATGATCCCAAAGATCAACAGGTAAAGATGCATGTGCAATTAGGGAAAGTCCCATTTCTACAATTTGCCTATGCTTACGTTCTACAGTGCCATTTTGATGTGATGTATAAGGACATGTAAGCCTATGAGATATACCTAGATTTGCCAAGTGTTGTGTAAATGAACGGAACTCCCCCCCAAAATCAGATTGAACAGACTGAATAGAAGTGTTAAATTGGTTGGATATCTTAGCATAAAACTGAGTAAATGCATGAAGTGCATCAGATTTATTCTTAAGAAGATAAATCCATGTATATTTAGTGAAAGTGTCTACAAAAGTAATATAATAGTTAAAACCTGAGTTGGAGGGTTTAGGGGAAGGTCCCCATAGATCTGTATGAATCATTTCAAATGGCTTAGTATATGTAGATGTAGATGAGGGAGCATGCAATTTATGAGATTTGCCTAAACAACAAGCTTTGCACACAAAATTTGTACATTTATTTGAAATGGAGATATTACATTGTTTAAGAACAGAGTAAACATTGTTTACATTGGTGTGGCCAAGCCTAGAGTGCCACAATTCAAAGACAGAACTAGGTGCAACTGTGTGTGGAATTTTTACAGTGGAAGCAACAGTATGGACAGAAGGTACTACAGATTTATTCAACAGTTTTACATGAGATTTGACAGCAGCTCTTGAAGAGCGAAGTTTGAAAGTATAGAGACCATCTTTGCCCACAAAGCCCTTGAGTAAGACGTGTTTAGTGACCTGTGATTTAACAAGGCAATGCTTATGATAAAACTCAAAGAAAACGTTGTTATCCTTGGCAAATCTAGATACTGATAAAAGATTTTGCTTAATGGCAGGCACATGTAGTAAGTGATGCATATGTAAAAGCACATTTGGATTGAAATGTGATGCAAATGTAGATGATCCTATGGATTGAATAGGTATGCCATAACCATTTCCCATAGCAACCTTAGTGGTGCCGGTGTATGGTGTACTACAATCTAGATTATGACTAAAGGGTGTGACATGATGAGACGCACCTGTGTCTCCTTTCCAGAGATCATAATCGTGTTCTGCAATGTCTGCAGTGGTGGCAAATTTCACATTTGGCTGAGACTTTGTCGATGAATCACCACCAGTGTTGTTGTCTTTGGAGCCTTCGGCTTCAGTAGGATTCTTGCTACCAATCTTTGGTGTATCAAAGCTCTCATCAAACCTATACCAGCAGTCCCCTGCAGGATGACCATATTTGCTGCAGATTTGACATGTAGGTCTATTACCGGTTGAAGGAGCATCAGAGGGTGAGATACGGCCACGGCTGCGACCTCTACCACGGTTGGTTCTGCCACGGCCACGATTGTTTGATTGAAATTGGCGAGAGGCATGAGCAATGTTGGCACTCACAGGTGTTGCCGTCAATTCTTGACGGTGCTTCTCCAGTTGTGCTTCTTGCACAAGAAGCAATGCTTCAATATCAGAGAGCGAAGGAGTATCAGTGATGGATTTGCCATAAATCATCATGACAAAGGCATTGTACTCCTCGGGCAAGCCATCAAGAAGAACATCGATCTTGTCTTGATCAGAAATGTGTTCACCGATTGAAATGAGAGAGTCTGCAAGAGCATGAATTCGCATGATGTATTCAGAAATGGATCTGTTAGCCTTCTTCGTGTTCTTGAACTCGGAACGCAGTTGACGAATTCTTGCTTTCAAATGAGAGTAGTAGTGTTTGTGAATGCGATCCCAAACCTCATGAGAGTGCTTGCACGTAAGAACACGCGGAAGAACGCCATCGGAGAGAGTGGAGAGCAGCCATGTGAAGAGTAACTGGTCTTGAACCAGCCATTTTTCATATGCATCGGAGATCTGGTCCAGATTTTTGTGCGATTCCGATTCGTATTTCGCCGGAATTACTGGATTCACCAAGAATCTGTGAAGTTTATAAGAGGTAATGATTCCCTCAACTTGTTGATTCCACATTAGAAAGTTCTTATCGTCTAATTTGATGGTGAGTTTGGGAGTGTAAGCGAAGCCATGCGATGTTGCAGAAGGTGTGGATCCATGGGAGAAGAGATTGAGAGGTGGATCGGGTTGCTTTTCCGCACCGGAATCCGCCATGGATGATGAATGTCAAGTTTGCGAAGCGTGGTTAAGATCACACGATAACTGATACCATGTAAAGATTATAGAATGAAAGTATAATTGTTCATTTCATTAATTTTCAAGATAGCTTTACATTGATATATATATACACATGGAGGATCAAGCTAAACTAACTAACAGATTTCAACTGAGTCAGTTGTGATTCAGTTGAACTACAACAAACTCATCTAAACCTAAGTTTTACAATTGGGAAAGTAAAGGTGTGCCCAACTGTGTATTCCCTTAGCTTGCTATTTTACCATCCTTCAAGTTATCTTGCGTGTCATGACAGTTGGTGGATAGAGTGCCACTTGGTTTGCTGACTGGATTAGTTGACTGTGGCTTTGACTGTGGTACATGGTCAATTATCACTTTCTCTAATATGTCTCAATGAGGGATATTTTGACCTCTTGTACCACGTCCCAATAGGACGTAGCACATGGATTAGCATCCAAAGAAACACCCATATAACAAAAGGGCCATTGCAATTTCAAAACAGACCAAGCAGTAAAAGACTGACATACAAAAAATCAACCTATCCAGTCAAAGTCAGAACACCAAACAATTCTAATCCAAATTGACTTTCAAACCAAGAATCATGTTGACGGTGGTGGGGATGAGGAGAGATGAAAAACCCTAAGAGGGAGTGTTGCTAAAGTGGGGAATAACCAAGTGGATCATCGGTTAAAACATAGCCGACGCCAAAAGTGACCCGTTAAATATAAAATTGCCACCGCAACACTTTTAGCATCGGTTCAATTTTAACTGATGTTAAAAATCGTGAGTAAAACAGTTTTTTATGCACTAGTGAAGCTTTTTATATCAGTTAATTAAAGAACCGATGTTAAAAGTCACCTGTTATTTACAAAAATACCACCACGTCAATCTTAACATCAGTTCAATTTTAAGCGATGTTAATTTAGGATGTTAAATCTGTTTTTTCCACTAGTGTATGCTGCTTTTGTGGTTTATCACACATATAAGTTCAATTTCAGAGTCCAAAATTAGTGGAAGAACATTTGACTTACAAGTAATCGTCATTCTTATTATATTGTAAAGCAAAGAATCAAACCATATATATCATATATATCCTAAATAAATCATCTCATTTGTTTTGCTTCTTGTTGCAGGCTTCCTTAGACCAAGGCAAATCTTCAAAGACACCTGACCGAGTTTATGGCTGGTCTTCCATCCACAACAATTGTTTGTGTAACTTTGCTTGCATATGAATATACTAGTGTATTAGAGAAATTGTTGTCTTATCAATCTAGTGTTAAAGCATAAAAGGAAATTATTGATGGGTCAGATGATTCTTTTGAGGAACATCTTAAAATGTTGTTGAGAAACATTGAAATGCTTGCATCTTGGAGAATTGGTTAAAATTTGACAAAATACTCAATAACTTTATGAACAAACTAAGATGTGAGCCAACAAAATTGGAGAATGAAGATACTATTAAAAGCAGCCGATGTATCTCACCGCTTGAGATTATTGTCCACAAAACGTCTTCTCCCCTGCAACACATGGGTAATGATCTAGTTATTATATAATAATTTATGAACTTATATTGGATATCACATTTGTGGTGAATAGATTTTTTTTACTATTCGATTTATACAAGTAATGATAAAAAGAGATCATTTTTATTTATACAATTTAATGATGCATTTGAATGATAAAACGTCATTTAATTTAGCAAAGTGATAATAAATTGATACCTAATTGGTTGCTAAAATTGAAATGATTAAGATTATAGTAAACATATGATTCTAATGTTAATATGATTGTGGTAGAAACTCAAGACATTCGTAAAGCTAGAAAAAATTCCTAACATCTCATCCAAGTACTTTTACTATAATTAATGAGGGTCAAGTTGGAAAGATTTTTTTGGCGCCGTTGTCGGGTCTCTTTATGATGCTTGGGAAAGGTTCAAACTGTTATTAAAAAAATGTCCTGGGCATGGTATTGATGACTTTGTTCAGTTGCAAACTTTCTGCCATGGTTTGCGACCTCAAACAAGAATCAAAAACTTGTTAAGATATTGGCAAGTGTTCCAAATCGTTCAAGTAATAAAATCGGTAAGAACCGGATATCGTCCTCAAGGATCGAAGTTAATTTACTAAGACGTTAACAACAGCTAATAGAAACCAAATTAAAAGGGGTTTGTTTGATAATTGTTGAGCTATGAAGCTCGAAGGTAAAGCAAGCTCGAAGGTAAAGCAATTAAATATTTTTGGGTTTTTATTACGAGAGACGGAACGTTTGGGGGAGAATATGATGAGAAGATGCTAGGGATGAATGCCTTTCAATTTCATGCTATTGTCACCGATTTAATTCCAAAAGATAATCTCACTCTCATGTGCTATTGAATCCACAATCCTAACCAAGCCCTAATCCCTTAGGTGAATAGTCCTTTGTTAATTAATAAAAGTCCTAATTCCTTAAGCACATCTACTAACAACAAGCAATAACAACGAGGATTCGCAACATACATCAATTCGTAGATTATTCTTAAGCTACAAATTGAAGGAATTGAAATTCAAACATTCTAACGACAAAATTCCCATTTGATCATTTTGAATAAAGATAAGTTCTACAACTTTCCAATCATAGAAATGTTTAAGCCCAGAAAATCAATTCACAAATGATGAAAGAACATGAAGAACATCAATTTAAATCAGCAACAATAGCACTACATTAAAATTTATCCATCCCTAACATTGGAGTTTAGTTACACATGATAAAAGGAGAGAAAAAGGGAGAATTACGAGTTGAAGGAGAAGATGAATGCATTAGAATTCTCAATTCTTGTTCCCAAGTCTTGATTCTTCACTTGCCGTCAGCTGGAAGGAGCTCTCTTCGCGTGCTAGGGTTTCCCAAACGTCCAAAAGTTCTTTCAAAACGCGTGCTGGGCCTGTTTTAACGTGTTTTCCGACGTTTCGCGCTGCACTGGCGCTCCCAGCGCCACTTACGCGCCACTCTGCGTGACTGTTCCTGTCAATCCGCGCGCGACTCGCGCTCCCAGCGCCACTTAAGCGCGGATGGAGGACGCTACAGTGTTGATTTTGCGCCTCACTCGCGCTCCGCGCGCAACTGCAGCGCGAATTGGCAGAAACCTCACTTCCTTGTATTTTTGAGTCTGCTTGCTTGCATTTCTTGTTCTTCTCTTCACCTAGTCACTGGGCACAAAAACACCACAAAATCCAGCATAAACACTGCAAAGCAATTAAATCTCCAATAAAACAACTCATTAATTTTCTCCTAACAATTTCCATTCATTCATCAAATTATCAAGTAAAATTCCCCTTTTTCGCAGTGAAAAAACATCACGTGATGGGGATTCATCACAACCCCCAACTTGGACATTTGCTTGTCCTCAAGCAAAGACAAGACAAGACAAGACAATATCAACATCAGATAACATGCAATCAATGGTGAATCCCTTTCTAAACAAGACAATCACGAACAATCAAAAGACAAGTTGAGCAGCAACTTTCAGACTGGTCACTCAATTACCAACCCACACGTGGTACTCTTACTAGCATAATCTTGCTCAACAGTGCGTGTGTGACACTTAACTCAGTTGGACCATAGCTAGTTTCAAAATGTATTCACCTAAAACTAGAGGGTTTCCTTCCGAGAATGCCAAAGATGGTTCAAAATATAGGGTAGATTAACGTTTCCACATAAGGATCAAGGGCCTTCAAGCACAACAAAGGGTCTTAAATAGGCATTTCAGATTAGACCAGTGCACTAACTATTACCACACACACATTTCAGACTTTGAACACACGCAACACAACTACGCAAATTTGTTTTTGGGCTGCAACCCCTTTCATTACATTGGTGTTTGGATTTGATCAACATTTGCTTTGGGACATTGCAGCAATTATCAGTTTAAACAACACAACACGGCATACACTTTAGCGTTACGGGTAGACGCTACAGTGCTGCACACACGCACCCCGACACACACGGCATACACTATAGCGTTACGGGTAGACGTTACAGTGCTGCACACACACATTAACACACACGGCATACACTATAACATTACGGGTAGACGTTACAGTGCTGCACACACACTGACACCTAATGCACTGATCATCCTACAATCCTCATGCCCAGCCTTAGTACAACTGATGCACCCCAAACTTAGCTTCTACAACTACCCTAAATTTTTAGTAAAAATTTGGCGACTCCCATGGTCCACCACACTAGCTTAGCTGCCCACATCTCTAGGATCACTAAGTTCCACTGGTTAGTGTTTTAAGTGTGGAAGCAAGATTGTACTAATTTGATCACCACAGGGGTATTATTCGCTCAGTTCTCCCGAATCATCACTAGTTTGCTCAACTGTCTCTTTTTTTTTTGTTTAAGCAGGAAATTCACCACATGACTGCATTTTTTCCTGATACTAACACTGACAATAGGTCCTCCCCCAGTTAAACATAGCAGTGTCATCATTGATTAATTTAGGGGAAGACCTATTTACAAGGACTAAGACTAAAATAAAAATAAAATTAAAAATAAACCTACGAAACTACAACTACTAAAGGAAACACAGGGTGCACAATCAAATAAAGCAAAAGAGAAGGGAAAGATAAAAAGTAACTTGGCGGTGAGTAGACTACTCAACCGCGTCCAGAGTCTGGAGGAGGCGCCTGAAAGATGTCCGCCTCAGGATCCAACTGCTCTCCCCGCTGCACCATGCACATAGCTCTGTACATGTTTCTCATCCCTACTTCCACCCGCTCCTGTCTGGCTGCCATCTGCTGCTGATTCACTGCTAGCAAATCCATTCTTGCCTGAAGATGCTGAAAGTCCTCACTATGGGGATCAACCCAAGCTTCATCCATGGAGAAGGTTGGTTCTTCCTCTTGGTGCTGCTCTTGCGGAGGTTCTTCTCTGCTTCTTCAATAGAATTCACAATTACCTTCTCCAATGGAGGAGATGGTACTTCCGCAAGAGCAGCACCAAGAGGAAGAACCAACCTTCTCCATGGATTAAGCTTGGGTTGATCCACATGGTGAGGACTTTCAGCATCTTCAGGCAAGAATGGATTTGCTAGCAGTGAATCAGCAGCAGATGGCAGCCAGACAGGAGCGGATGGAAGTAGGGATGAGAAACATGTACAGAGCTATGTGCATGGTGCAGCGGGGAGAGCAGTTGGATCCTGAGGCGGACATCTTTCAGGTGCCTCCTCCAGACTCTGGACGCGGTTGAGTAGTCTACTCACCGCCAGGTTACTTTTTATCTTTCCCTTCTCTTTTGCTTTATTTGATTGTGCACCCTGTGTTTCTTTTAGTAGTTGTAGTTTCGTAGGTTTATTTTTAATTTTATTTTTGTTTTTGTCTTAGTCCTTGTAAATAGGTCTTCCCCTAAATTAATCAGTAAGGACACTGCTATGTTTAAGTGGGGGGAGGACCTATTGTCAGTGTTAGTATCAGGAAAAAATGCAGTCATGTGGTGAATTTCCTGCTTAAACAAAAAAAAAATTGGAATACGAATAAAGCCTATTGGACCCAATGTGATTTTAAAGCATATTCAACTTAAACAAAAAATTGGAATACAAATACTATAATTAACTGTTTAGTAGTTCATTTTTTCCAACCCTAAATCTAAAAATAGATTAGAAAAACAAAACCAAATTATCATAATTCAGCATAAATTGAGAGAGAGGGAGAGAGAGTAAAAAGTGAGGAAGGTTTGAAAAGGTGAGAGTAAAAAAGTGAAAAAGTGACACTTTTATTTTTTTGTGAATCTTTTACAAATTTAACCCTCAATATTGATGATGTGGCAAAGAGATTAGAACCAGAAAATCATAAGTTCTATCATTGGTATGTCATTTGTAAGCACAACAATTATACTATTTAAATATGGGTAGTAAGGCCTAATTAAGTAAGCCCGGAGAAAATTGAAAAGGTTTTGTAGTCTAACTACATTACATTTTCTTATATTCATAATTTCAACTAAATTTAATTATATTCAGATAGCTTTCACAATTTGCCTACTAAACTACAATGATTATAACAGGAGGAAAAGTAATCACCAATATTAATCACCAATGATTATAACAGAAAACGATATATGTGGAGTTAAAAATTAATCACCGATATTACAATTACAATCTCCTACATAAACAACACTTACAAGTTACACAAATAGCAGAGATATCTTTAGTACAGTTAAAGCATTGATGACCAAGAATTATAAGAATCTAATCAAGTATTGTTACTTACATCCATTAATTTACCATTTGCGATCAGTGTTTGGTAAATATATCCAACATAAAAAGTAGAAATACTTCAAATAGAATCCTATAAGAGAAGATAAACCCATAACGAAATTGTTTAAAAGTATCATCTTTTGTTAGAAAAAGAGTTTTCCATTGAAGCTCCATCACACGCAACTTTATGATCGGAAATCAGATGAAAATTTTCAAAAGAAAAATAGAAATGTTGTAGAAATGTTTTCTCAAAATAATATATATAAGTTTCAAATTTTGCAAGTTTATTTGATTCATTTGATAAGTTCCGGATGAATGTCAAATTTAAAAGAGAAGAGCAGAGTGGTGACTCAATCTTCCGCTCTCCCATAGCAAATTGACTTGCTCATACAATTACAAACTAATCAAATTATACAATTTAATCATTAGCTTATATGCAGTATTTGAGTGATACACGAAACCTAAAGAAATAACATTGAAACCAAATATAAAACGAGATTATTAAAAAAGAAAAACAAACATTCAATGGGTCAAAAATGTTTATATTAAAATCAGTATATGTTCATTGTCTTGGCACTTTCATTGTATGTATAGTGTACAAATCAAAATCAAGATAAGTTTTATCTCGATAAAATAAAGAAATTTATCAAGATAAAATGAATTTGTTGGGAAAAACCATCTCTTTAAAATAAAAAGAAACGAATGAGATCAAATAAAATAGCAATAATGCAAAGTTACCTAATATCTTAATATATAAGTAATAAATCACCGACAGTTTAACATTTAAAAAAAAGAAATCAAAAGTATTCTCTAACGACAAAGACAAACTATATATGTTTTAATACCTCTAATTTAGGTTAGCTTCTGAACTAAATAGATATGCCACCAACATTTGATCGTTAATGAGATTTTACTTCATATTATAGGCATATATATCTATAATAAAAGTTTAGTATATTTGAGAGAAATAGATGAAAAACAACAATTGTTATTGCTTGTTTCAGGCACCGAATAGTTGCATCATAATCAATTTCACAAGCTATTAAGTACCTTTCACTTTTCAAAATCAGTTTATACTATTTGACAATAACTTTGAGTGTTGTATTTATATGTTGCATGAAGACATTTGTGATTTTCCTTTTCATTTTCGACTGGCCGAAAAGAATTTACTACTCATTTTTATGAGTTGTACTGCTAAACAAATGTAAACATTAAGAAAGGGTTCACTTCAACATACATTAAATACAAAAC
Organism: Astragalus membranaceus; assembly: GCA_039519185.1. Lineage (NCBI taxonomy): Eukaryota > Viridiplantae > Streptophyta > Magnoliopsida > Fabales > Fabaceae > Astragalus > Astragalus membranaceus. Next base: position 39,953,958 of record CM076849.1, on the reverse strand, counting down.
CAAATATGACAAAATATTTCGTTTTTCTAAAAATAATTTTTATTGATGGTGATAGAAAATTGTGCAAGTTAAGAGAATGAAAACAATCATCATGTATATATTTACACTGAATGACAACAATCAGAGAAAAGAAGTCGTAACACAAGCTACTTCCACGCAACTATTCACAATATCTAGAAGTTGGAAGATTTTGTATATGGTCTTTCCTAGTAGACCAAGTTTCAAGAATATCAATTCCTTTCTTTCTTTTCTATCTCATAATGATTGATGTTATTAAGAAATCTCAATAATAAACCACCGTTCTTGTAAGCATATAATGAAAATATTTTTAATTCAAATTGTGATAAATAGCTCAGGTGGAATCTAATATAAAGAGCCAAAATGCTTTGGAGGGCATGGTTAAAAGGTTTATAGTCTGTAGTGATACCATGGATAAAAACATTAAGTGTAAATATTTTTCATATTAATTCATAAGGATATACGTTAGAAGCAAGGGAAATCGATCTCATAGTATCGGAATCAAATCAAATCATCCTAACAGGAAAAAAAACAAGCATAACATAATAAATATAATATATATATATAATATATGTATATATATACTATAATATATATATATATATATTACATATATTATATTAATATAATATGAATATAATATAAATATTAATACAAATATATATATATATACACACATTATATTTATTATATTTTTATTTGATAGGATCCTAATCTTCTTACCCTAGCTTTAGATGATTTGATTTTACCTTGATAGTATGAGATCGTTTTCCACTAGTTTTTGTATATATGTACATGTAAATCCTTATGATTATGAATTAATATAATAGATACTTAGACTTGAGTGTTCTTATCTATTGTATCACGATAGACTATAAACATTTTAAGCATGCACTCCGAATCATTTGACCTCTTTATTGAATTCCATAGAGTCATCTATCACAATATGAATTAGAAAAAATTTCACTAGATACTTACAAGAAAAATGGTAGAAAAATGGTTTATCTTAATAAGATCAATCATCTCGAGATTGAAAAGAAAGTAATTGATATTCTTGAAGCTCAGTCCACTAAGAAAGACGATATACAAAATCTTACAACTCTTGTACATATTGTGAGACATAGGTACTTTACAGAGTTCAGTGTGTATTACAACTTCTTTTTTCTGATTATTGTACAATATATTATGCATGATGATTATTTTGATTTTCTTATCTTACACAACTTCTATCATCATCCATAAAATAATAGGAGAAAAATAAATTTCATTATATTTGGTTTCGTAATTAATGTATATTGAAGAAACTCTTTGTTAATGTGCATCTTTGTTTAGAAATGCGCAAAGCATATATAAAAATGAGTAGTAATTCTTTTGAGCCAGTCAAAAATGAAAAAGAAGATCACAAATGCCTTCATGCAATATATAAATACAACTCCCGAAAATTATTCTCAAAACGCACAAACTCATATTGACCGGGAAAGACAATTATAGTTTGTGAAATTGATGATGCAACTATTTAGTATCTGAAAGAAGCAATAACAATCATGAAAACTTCTTCTATTTCTCTCAAATATACTTAACCTTTAGCATAGATGTATATGCCTCTAATATGATGTATATCCACTTCAAAAGAAGATTATAAGATTATTTCTAGGAGCAAATATGTTCTACGAAATAAATCTAATTAATGATCCATTTTGTGGCATTTTAGTTTAGTAGCAAACCTCAATTAGGGGTACTAAAACATATATAGTTTCTCTTTACAGTTAGAGAATATTTTTGATTTCATTTTTTTTGAAATGTAAAACTGTCAAATGATTTATTACTTATATTAAAAAATTAGATAACTTTCCATCATCGCTTTGTATTGAACCTAAGTGTTTTTTTTATCATCTACTTCTAATAACAAATTCACTTAATCTTGATAGTTTCTTTTATTTTATTAAGTAAAACTTCTCTTTAATTTGTAAACTATGTACACAATCTTTAAGAGTGCCAAGGTGTCTAAAATATACTTATTTTAATTTTACAACATATTTTTATGACCTATTGCAATTGAATGTTTGTTTTTCTTTTTTAATAATCCAGTTTTATATTGTTTTTGCATATGATTTATAGTGAGAATCTTTTGGTTTCAATGTTATTTTTTCAAGATTTCATGAATCAGTCAAATGCTACATATAAACTAATGATTAAAATATATAATTTGATGAGCTTATGATTGAATAAAAAAGTCAATTTGCTATGGGAGAGTAGAACAACATCTTTCACTTTGCGTTTTTTTTTTAAATTTGACATTCATCCAGAACTTATCGAATGAGTCCACTAAACTTTAAAAAATTTGAAACATATATAGATTATTTTAAAAAAAACGTTTATACAACTTTTCTTTTTTCTTTTACAAATTTTCATCTAAGTTCCGATCATAGAGTTGCATGTGACTTCAATGGTAAGCTCTTTCTGACAAAAATTATCATACTTATGAACAAGTTCATCACTGTTGTCGCTCTATTTTCTTCTATTTGGATTTATTCTAATTTTCATGTTGAATATATTTACCACTCATTGCAAATGAGAAGTTAATAGAGGGAATTTATAATTCTTGGTAATCAGTACTTCAAATGTACTAGAGATATCTCTACTATTTGAAACATATATCATATTTATCTGTGTTATTTGGGTAGGAGATTCTAGTATTGATGATCAATTTTTAACTCCAACTATAGGATTTTTTGATAAATTGTTATAGTTTTTTCTCCCATTATAATCGTTATAGTTTAGTAAGGGAATGTAATGTAGCTAGACTATTTAGATACAATTAAGTTTAGTTCAAAGTGTGAATGTAAGAAAATGTAATGTAGCTAGACTTGATTTTATACGAAACCTTCTCAATTTTCACATGCCCATTTTCTCCCATAGTCAAACATGCGAACCTTAATTCTTTATAAATAAAGCTGTAGAATTAACTTTACAAACCTTTTTCAGTGTAATATTATATACAAATTCCTCTAATTAATCCTATATACATTCCTTGCAAAACATGCTATTCCAAATTATATCTTTGCTAGTGGAATTTAGGCTTTTACATCAATTAAAAGTGACTTTTAACATCGATTGCAAGTTTGGAAAAACGGTGAACAGATCAAACAACTTAATTTCAAACTTTACTGGGTTGCAAATTTTTTCAACTTTTTCCTTGGCAACTTTTACAGATGCATTATTTCCTCTAATATACTCTAGAGTTAGTCAATACATTGAGCAAAATAAATCATTGGAATGTAGTTGTATACACTTGAAACAGACATCACAAATAAGTAGAAAGCACACAAAAAATCAAATAAATGGGGTCTCCAAATTTACTTACCTTCATTGTGTGGTAAGAGCTCATCCAGAAGTACCATGAAGTCTATTTCTCTAGCTCAGTAGTATTCAAAGGATGGGGAGGATATTTCAACTTCTCCTGCTGCCAAACGTTTGTGACCTGAATGGTAATAATTATGTATGATTAATAATACCACTTAGGCAACTGCCCTTTATTTTTATGCCAACTCTAAACATTTCAAAAGTCAAAAATAGTAAATAGAATGCTATTGACATGGCTATGCTATTTGCTTTGATTCATAAAATGAAAGAAAAAAAGACATAGGCATGCTACTTTGGCAAAGAAGCTTAGTTCTTCATCGCAGATCATGCTATTTGCTGATTTGTTTGCTTGTAGCATTGCAAGAGTACATAGATATATGATATGATTGTGGGGACTAAGTTTTTACTATATTCTCTAATGTCTACCATGTGATGCAGAGTGCAAGACATGAAATATGGTTGGAATGTTATTTATAAAGAATGAGAAAACTGAGCTGGAGTATTCACCAAATTGAAATCATAACCTACTGAGATATTTGTGAACAAAATTATCAACACATACAAGTAAGGACATGAGTTACTGTCTCATTGTACATTCCACATATAATCATAATCATTATGAAATAGAAAAAAGATCCCAATAGTTAACCACATTGAACATCAGATTCTTTCAACAAATGGAAAACAAAATATCATCTTCATCCATCTGATTCTAAGTCAGAAAAAAACGAGAATCACCTGCCTAGAATCGACGGCATTAGCAAACCACTTATTAGACTCAACAAGATTCTGCACAGCCTGATGGATTTCCCTGTCCCAGCATCAAATCAAAAGCAACAACAATCACACACTAGGAGGACAAAAATCAACAATAACCATTTGGACACGAAACGACGTCGAACCTGTCAATCGCAGAAAATCGAGCCCTCGTAATAGTGAGATTACGATTTGCTGGTCCGTCCGGGACCCAGCACCTTTGCTGGTTCGATGGTTTGTGGGACTTGGATCGGTCATGTCTTCAGCTCGGTCAGGGTCGATGTAACTCGGCCGGTTTTTGAAAAAATCGGTGACTCGGACAAGTTTTAGACCGGCCGACTCATATACTTCCACAATAAAATAAGAGAAAAATTAGAGAAGAAAGTCACGAACAGTGACTTTGTCAACGATTTTTTTGCAGAAAAGAGCGTGGGAGAAGGAAGAAAAGCACCTCGCAGAAGGAAGAACTGATAAACGAAAAAAACAACAACTTATATTTATTTATTTTTAGATATGCAACAACAACTTATGTTGATGGCGGCTGGTGTTTTGAAGAGAAGAGGAATGTTACGAAGAAAGTGCCAGCAACGGCAACGGCACTGTGAGATAGAAGATCCTATTAGGGTTTCAAAATGGGCCTGTTTTGGATGGGCCTTAAATATTTAGAAAACTAATAACATTTTTGACAATGGTTGCATTTTTTATACCCCACACCCACACCGGAGTAAAATGGGAAGAAAATTATGTAACCATTTTTTGACAATGGTTGCATTTTTTATACTCCTAATATTTGGCATGACAGATTTATCTCAGCAATATGTATATACGTTATGTATTATGTATTAGCCTATCAAAAAAAATATACGTTATGTATTAATTACGAAACGGAATTATCTATATGTTAGATAAATACGTTGTTGAATTTTCAATAACGAGTGTTTTTTTTTTGTAGCTCATGGGTGTTGAACTCGTGACCAAGTTGTTAAACCCTCTCCATATTACCATTTGGCCAAATCAATTCTTAACGAGCCACCTCAACGCGGTTGATACTTTTTTGGAAAGACTTCACAATCTTAGCAAAATGTATATTAAGCATACCATTCATCGCTTCCCAACACCTACACAAGTCTCATCCAGAATTCCCCAACGCCCCCTTCAACGCGTAGTGGGCGGACTCAACCCTAAAATAATAGCATAACAAAATTAAACTCCATAACCATATTTTTGAAGTAATCAAGCCCCACCACTATGATGCTAAATGTATACAAAGAAACTCATTGGCATTCCATGAACCACCTAAACTCCCCCTAAAACTACCCATGAGCATAACCCATTATTTTTGAAGTAATCAAGCCCCACCACTATGATGCTTGATGACTTAGTGTGTCGGCTTAAGATATAACTTAATACCCCAACCTTATACCTACAATGCTAAATGCATAGATAGAAGATTGGCTTCAGTCTTGGTGGGATCTACACATGCCCTTGATGGGTAGATTAATCATAATCCTATAGGTATCTACACGAGTCCTTATGGTCTCATCTGCTATGAATAAGTAATAATCGACTAATCTACTTATGCGACAGTTGATGTCGAGAATATTGTGTCAGCCTCTTTCTCCTCTGTCGTGGAAGATGACTTCCACAAGGCCCTTAGTATGTAGTTGTAGTAGGATCCACAAAATCTATTGATCCATCATCTGGCTTATCAACCGCTCTATGTTGATCTATTCCCGATCAAACACATATACCAAGAAGATTTACATAGATAGAGAAATACAGGGTAAAAATACCTACTTGTCAAAAAAACGTAAGAAATTAAAGATTATTGTTAACAATTAAATACTACATACATGAACTCATTAATAGGTTAATTAGACAACCATCCTCGAGTGTTTGGCCCCACCCTATCATGTATACGATATCAACAAAGCTACTAAAACCATACTATCACATATTCATAGACATTTATACTTATCATATAAACCAATAATCAAACAAAGAACACTATTCAACCAATCAAACCAGCAACACAGTCATTTATTAAACAAGCATTAAATAATAGTAATTTCTCAACATGGGTAGGGTTTTGATCCTTCACGTTGTAATAAAATCTAATCCTAAGCTTGTTTCCCCAGTTAATTAGTTGCCCTCCCCACATTTGAATGGGTCAATACCATAACCCAATGTATGAACACAAGCTCAGAGTCCATTCAGTCCAGTTGCTGCCACAGACTCCCCAAGAAGCTTCTGATTTCAATTCTTTGAGAAGACACATGCAAGCGGTATGGCTTAATGGTAATTTTCCCTGATTTCAATTCGTTGAGAAGACAACACGTGGACATCCAGACATATATATAGGCTTGGTCCAATACTCAAACTATTACGAATATGAGGAGTTCCCTCCTCTCCATTTACAATTATTCTTCACCTAACTAGCACTTGGCCAAAATCAGTGGTGGACCCAGGACCTCGGGGTCAGGGGTGTCAAATTTTTTAAGGCCGGTGTCAAATGGGTGCAAAACTTGGTCTACTAGTACAATTTCAAATTTTCAGGGGTGTCAAAATTAAAATTTTAGGAGATTTAAGCTATTTATATAGAGTGTTTAGTACAAAAAAAAAATTCTTTGAACCCCCTAAATACATGCCAGGTCCGCCACCGGCCAAAATACCTTTTTACTTCGGATTCTCCACCACCGTATTTAGCCATTAGAGAAGGAAGTTGTGACACAATAAATAGAAGGCCAAATATAACAAATTTCGAGAAAGTGTGATAGTCTCTGGTAGTAGTTCTATAACATTTTTTTCTTTCATTCAATCTTTTTCTCATTTTTGTTATTTTGTTCTTGTTTACCATATTGTCCTTCTATTTAGGGGTAACCTGCCAACTTGTCAAAGGGGCGGGCAAGCTCTATTTCTCAACCCACTATTCTTTAGTGGGCCAGCCTGCCTCGTTAATTTTTGCAATAGGCTCACGACTAATCAGAGCAAAGATGGCCAACCCACTCATCTCACACCAACATTTTTAAAAAGAAAAATTTGTACCAATACGGCAATACCCATACTCATATAGGTAGCGATTTTAGTTCTCACACTCTTATCCACTTCAACTAACTACAAAAAATAAAAACATATATATATATATATATATTGACTAAAATTGCAATTATATCTCAATTTAAAAACTATTAAAAGATTTTTTAAACCTAACGATACATAAAATATTATAAATAAAATTAATTGACAAGATTATAATATAATTATAAAATACAGCGTGATTTTTTACACAGAACTCAGACTCCATTTGTTACAGAACTCAGACTCCATTTGTTACTTCTCAGAGATTTTGAAGATAGTATAAATTGTTTTTTATTTATTTTCCATAGTCAAAATATTTTTTTTTTAAAATTTCTCATCAATCAAAAATGATTTTCAAGAGAATTTATTCAAATAGCTTACCATTTGAAGCAGTTTTTAGGTTAAGTGATTTTTGTAGAAAAAAAGTTGTAACAAAAAGGCTCGCATCCTCATTGTCATCCCTACCTCTTGAGAAAATGTGCACAATTAATCCTCTACAGCCATTGCATGAAGCAGGTGTGCCAGGATCTAGATTCTAAAAAAATACTGAGCATATGGGAGCTAGGTTTGAATAGCAAGTTTCTTAAAAGTTTGAAAAATATATGAATATAAGAATATAAATCGAAAATAAATGCTGGGCCTTTGAATTTGAATTTGATGATTTTAAATATCTGTTTACACGATATCAACTACTATCACCACCTCAACTAATAAATTGAAACAAAACCTGCAGCTAAAGCTAACGGTATCTGGATGGCCTAAAAGCAAGATATCTTCGGTATGCTATAAAGGTGTTGCAAAACCTGTCATAATATAAATAAGTCAGGATTCTTGAGTATCAAAGGAAATTTCTTAAGGTATTATTATCCACCAAATCTTCAGTTAATTTTAAGTTAAATTATGCAATTGAATTCATCCAAATAGACAGGGGCACTATGTAATTAGTACACCCAACACAAACATGAGTACATGACAAAGCCATGTACTCCCTTTGTCCCTAAACATCTGTAAAGTAAATGTAGGTCGACAAAAGTTGATGTATTTGGTTTTCACTGACTAACTTTTGCTTATATTTAGAGACGGAGTGAGTATGTATATACTAATGAATAATGAATGATTAGAGAAGCATAATAATAAAGATTAAAATATACAACTACAAAATGTAAGAATCTAGTAACTCAGGTATGATGATTGGATGCTTAAAGAATAAAATTACTAAGGAACAAATTTAGCTACCATCTAAAGAAAAAACAAGAAAACATCAGAAAATGAGAAAAATATAACAATCAACTATCAAGCAAAAAAATAACTTCAATTTGGATAAGGTAGAAAAAATATTGGTCATGTTACTTTATCAATATACTCTTTTCATATCTACAACTCCATGCCCAATTTCCCCAAAGTCAGGTAAGAGTCCGTTTATTATAACTTTTTTTTTAAAATAATCACCATTAAAAGTTTTTCATCCATTTGTTACAATTTTTTAAAAAAATGAGAATCTAAAATTAAGCTAAAAATTGCTTCAAATGAGAAGCTATTATAAAAATAATTTTTCATAAAATAATGTTTTTTAAAAAAGTAATTTTCACTATGTTATACAAACACAAAACAATTTATGCTTTTCTTAGAAATCTTAAAAAAATTAATTTCTAAATTATTTAACATCAAAGTCACTTAATTTTTAATCTGTAACAAAAGAGTCCAAGATGTAGCATAATAGCTGATCAACAATCCTAGTGAAATCCTTTTCTTAAGCGTTGTATTAAGCATTTTAGAAAACAAGAATACAGTTCTGTTGCCAAAACTTTTCCATCATACAAGCTAACCTTGTCTTCAATTTGGCCTAGTTGTAAATTAGGGGATCTTATAATTAGAGTTAATCAGTTAGTTTTATCAACTCAGAATTCTGTTATATAGTTATTTAAGAATTCTGTTAAGTAGCTAGTTAATGGAGCTCAATATAATCTGAGCATGTAAACTGATTGAATGAAATTCATATCATTTCATCAACTTTAATACACATAATACAACACATTACAGGATTCTTCTCTCAATCAAACCATCTGAATACTAAAAGTGAGTGTCTGTTTGTTCAATATTTTTCTTACAATGAAAGCTTGTGTTGGCACCATTGTTATCAGATTAGAGTATGGTTCTGAGTCTTCTGACATCTGAAATCAACAAATAGTAGAAGTGAGAGAAAAGGGAAAAATGGTACCTTCTGAAAGACAACCCCAACTGCTGCTGTGGAGAGAGAGGAGAGAAGTGAACAATGCAGAGGCAGTAGCGCTATGCAACGGCGTCAATGAAACTTGTGCACCAGCCAATTGCACCGGTAACCTAAAAAGCAAGTATTATAACAAAATTAAGAAAGAAAAGTATCATCTAATGAGGGAAAAAGAGTGAACTTTACCAAGAATATGAGGGAGGAGGAGGGTTTTAGCGGGAGATGAAGCTTTTTGGAGAGATTTCCTAGCACAGTTAGCCGCCACCGCCATCTCTTGTTTTTCAGTCACCGGTAATAGGAAGGGAGTCACGAAAGAAAAAGTTTGCTTTATGGGCTGGGCCTATTCAAATATTAATGATCTAGATTGAAATTGGATAATATTAGCAAGTTGTTATACACACCATCACATTCATTATCCACTCACCCACAAAACTGAATTTTTTTATGATTGGTAATGATTCTCATATTTGTTAGTTTACCAATCTGGTTTTTTGGTTTTTCTACTCCATAGAGTTGAATCTATATATTAGAGGTTGAATAGGTTGTTCCAAGACAGTTGAAATGAAATCAATAATAGAGGTGGCCATGGGTTGAGTTGGGTTGAGTGTTCTGATGTATTTAAAGACTCGATTTAATCAAATACTTATGAGTTGGGTTTAAGGAAATTAGACACAAATATTCAAGTAATCCAAACCAATCCAACCCAGCCAGACTTCAAGTGGGTTGGGTTGGATATCGTAGTGGGTTTATTTGTAAAATACTTTATTCTGAAATAGCTTAAATTTGATAAAAATGTTCTAGAATATTTTACGATTGAAGGTAAAACATTGGTATTTAATTTATTGTTGTAAAAAAAATATGGATATATTTTTTCTTAAAAAAAACATATTAAATTATTTAACTTTTTGACAAATCGCATATTAAATTATTAATCATGCAGTGAAATCATTATAAAACTCAAAGCAATATAGTTGAGAAGTGCTCAAAAGTTTCAAAAAAATATGCTGCACCCCATAAATTGGGACCTAGACACTCATATTCAGGTCCACCACTAGATATATCCTAAGTTATTAATAATTGCTAGCAGCACTCTCTTTAGTACTCTCTCTTCAACACTCGCTTTATAATTTACTGAAATGCGTGGCTTCCACCACTTTGAAAATGAGACTCACATGAATTTTCTCAAATTATTGAGAGGGTATTTGAGAGAGAAATGTTAAAAAGATTTGGACAACACTTCTTATCAAGAGTTTAAACTAGAGCCACTGTTGCACTAGTACCCCTAAATTTGTATCAAATTACTCCTAAGACACAATTTTGAACCCCGTAATCCAGGTCCTGGATCCACCACTGAACAAATTTGAATATTATTTGCCATTCTAAAACATTATTTGCAGAAGCAAAAAGGTTGCTACAAATACATGTTTTTCACTTGTCCACCATTTGGTTTCTGAAAAGGAATGAAGTTCTATTTATCTATCTATCTATCTATCTGCCATAGAACCATATTGTACTACCATGTTGTGAGCATGCAATAACTACCATTAATTCTTTGTTGGTAGTGAGACACTGCTAACATCTTGGGACCCAAGTTTGTGTATCACTCATACTTGTCGATTCTGTCTTATTTTAATGACCATGCTGAATCGATAAATAATGCAGTGATGTGATCATTTATATACGAGATGAGAAAGAGCAATTTATGCAGTGATGTGATCATTTATATACGAGATGAGAAAGAGCAATCTTTTGCATTAATGTAAAGATATTAGTAGTATATATTTCGGTTTTAAATAATAAGAAAATGAAACGATTCATTGACAAAAATGTAACATATATATAATGCATTATTTTGGATTAAATAATCTGTTTGGAATCAACATCAAAAAATCCAAAACAGAAAACAACAACTTCTGCTGAGATTTGACCTTCTTTAGCTGAATATGTTAATGAAATAATGATCCAAATATATTGATTATTAGCTGGCTTCTAGTTTCAAATTTGCCCTGACGAATAATAAACATTATAGTAGAAAATAAAAGTAGGAGATTTCCAATTTAAGGGTCTCTCTTCTGGCTTCCAATTTCTAGCAATCAAATTTACGTTGTGAGTGGTCCATTGCACTAATGAAGCAAGGAAGATGAGTAATATATATACCAATAAATGTTATACCTTAATTTGAAGTAAGGAATTGAGGAGCGTTTGCTATATCCAGCGAGAGCCTGAAAGCTAGAACCAAACGTGTGATGCCAAATTCTTGGACTAATTTGGAGAAACTTTTTACAAAAACTTGTTAGGAAAAGATAGAGTTGAAATAATCTTACAATGCATGTTAGGAAAAGATGGACTACATTATTACCATCAAAGCGAGGAAAATCGAGTTTAATTGATCTTACTTGAAATGGAGTTTTCTTAGTTGACGGCGACTCGACTTGAGGTGTTTTCAGCTTCAGCATAGTAGAACTGTGATTCTTAGGGCTCGTGACGCTCGATTTCTAGATCTGATCGAGGATCGCAGTGATCTTGCTCAAGCTTGCTGCTGTCTCTGCGATTCCCAAGTCCATTCGTTCAAAACGCTGTTGATTCCTCAATTCTGCTTGCTTCAATTCGTTGTTGATTCCTCAACTACGATGCAATCAATGATTCAAGGCAATAAGTACTGTTTGATTGAGAATGAGTTCCAATTACAATACAATGGAGGCAATGAGGGAAGAAAGGATCAGATAGAAGAGAGAGAATTACAGTTAGAAGAGAGAATAAAATGTTCATACATCATTCAACAAACTTCCACTCCCTCTCACGTGTGATTAAGTAGTGTAACCAATGAGACGGGTACTAGGCGCACGCGCCCGTGTGCTCACTCGTGTGGTCTCAGCATTTGGCGCCCTGGCGCCCTGGCGCCCACCTGTTTGGTTGTTGCTTCTGTACTGTTGCCATTCCCACTAGGCGTCGGGTCCCTGGTTGCATCCTTCATTACATAGATCAATAGTATCCAGCAAGAGGCTGAAAGCTAGAACCAAACGTGTGATGCCAAATTCTTGGACTAATTTGGAGAAACTTTTTACAAAGACTTGTTAGAAAAAGATAAAGTTGAAATAATCTAACAAATTATGCGAGACTTCTAAACAGTTGGAGGAAATTATGTTTGAGGCACCCTCAGATACTAAATGTAAATACATTTCTCCATAGAAATTCGAACAATGATTCGTCATATGAGCTTATTTCTTTGTTTTTGGTTTTAACATGAATGCTTCACCAGACACTACAAGAAAATCGACGATTTCCGACGGCAATTTCCGTCGCAAATGCAGCAATTTTCGTCGGAAATTGACGTTTCTGACGAACTTTCCGACGGACAAAAAGTCGTCGCAAAATTGCTCGTCGGAAATTTTTTTCCGACGGATTTTGTCGTCGCAAAAGTCTCCGTCGGAAAGTCGTCGGAAACCCGTCGCAAATATCCGTGGCAAAGTCGTCGCAAACGCTGACACATTTTCGTCGCAAATCCGTCGGAAATCCGTCGGAAATATTAAAAAATAAATAAATTAAATTATACAAAATTAAATACATTTCATTCGAATTCAATTCTTTTTCTTTTGAACGTCAATTCAATTCTTTACATATACAATCAATGTTTATATCATAAGCCATCATGCAATAAATATAATAAAGCATTTCAACCATCATGCAATAAACATACATTCAGCAAAAGGTGCAAGGGTTCATAAAATTCTAAAAAGACAAATACATTATAAGGGTTTTGCATTCTGTGACTATTAGAAAAAGAAACAAACTTATAGGGTTTTGCATTCTGTGACTAAAAAGACAAATACATTATAATAAAGCATTTCCAAGTTCTCCTTGCCCTGCCATTAGAAAAAGAAACAAACTTGCATCAATATTGTAGTCTTTTCTTTCTTTCTTTCTTTCTTTCATTCCCACCTAGATATTTTAAAAGGTAAAAGAAATTCCTAACACAAAAACTGAGCAACCAAAGATAACATGGAAGTTCTGAATTGAGTTGGACTCAAGAAACCAGCAAAAAGATTCATTCTTGTATTAACATGCAATTACTGTGGCATGGCAAGATCTTGCAATATTGCAAGCATTACTGATAGGATCCATGTCCATAGTAAAGTTTAGAACTCAATCAGTATTATTACTCAAGCAAGCTTCCATGGCAGCATTTGAAACAACTCTTATGGTGAGGAGTTCCATTCACAGTTACCTATACAATTACAAAGATCAAATATCACTACAATATCTACTCAAGAAATAAATATATACTCGAAGAAATTTATCTACTCAAACAATGACTGTATAAAGTAGTGTCCCTATTTCCAAAGAATTTTACTCAAGCAATAAATATATACTCGAAGAAATTTATCTCCAAACATATGAAGTAGTGTCCTTAGTTTTATAAAAAGAATTTGTTGCAATACTTGCAAAGTAGAATGACAGCAATGTCCGGTGACCAAAAGCCTAATATGATACAAAAGGAAGCTCAGTATTTTACAATTCAAATCAAATGGAGAGATAGTTACCAAATGGGCTTTTAATACCATAATTCACAGAGCTACATAGTTGTGATTCATAGTTAGTATTTGATTCCTGGAAACAATAAAGGACTATGTTCAAATTTTGCAAACCAACTACTTCATGTCAATCATGTTCAAATTATACAGTTCAACTTAAATTTTGCAACATAAATGATTCAGTGGGGAGTGACTTAGCAGGGACAGAGGCAGATTTAGGCATTCATCATAAATATTGCAAACCAATGTGATAAATTGTGTTAGCTTTGTTGAAATGAAGCAAGTTGTAATTACAAGGATTTCCTATATTAAAGCTCATAAACATACGGCTCAAATGGATTTGTGATTGGTGCTGCTTGTACAGTCATAGAGCTCTGGGTAGAAGACCTGTCATACAAAACATCCAAGCAACAAAAAAAGTTAATAGGAAAAACTATCCAAACTTATCAAGAATAATAAATTTGACATTCTATTACAAAAAGAAAAGGGGATATAAGAAAAAGTTACATGAGTATGTGAAAAGTCCCTGGTATAAAATAATTCTATGTAAATGCATGAAACTGAGAAACTGAAACTTACTGAAGTCCAAAATTATTCTGACCAAACATGCCCGGAGTTCCACCAAAATTATTCTGACATAAAAATAACTGTAAATTGTTCAACCCAACTCTAACAAGATTTAGAGGTAAAATCAACTTTGCCCAACAGAAACCTAACACTTGTATTTTCACTAAAACCATGTATGACAGAAGGCAAAATCAATCAGTTCTTATCCAATGCAAGGTGAAACCAAACAATACCCTTTTAATTGAATATACCAAGGTGGACATTTATACCAGGAGGTTTGAATGTTGCTTTCTAATTAGTCAAAGGAAGTAGCTGACAAAATGTGAATACCTGACTATGAGTACAAGTTTTAATTCCTAAACAAACAAATTTCAACACTAAGTTATGTCAACAAATAAATAAACAATGTGTAAACCATGCCCGGAGTTCCACCAAACAGATTCACATTTCACACCAAACAAAGAACAAGTGAGAGTTTGTGTGATCTACCTTCTTTTGGTGTTCGCGAGGCTATTCGTTCATCATTCAACCAGATTTCGGTACATGTAAAGACAGAAATCCAGCAACAAGCAAGTTCAGAATATAGGGTTTCAGAAATAACGAAATTAATCACAAAATCAAAAGGTCTTTGTGTAATACCTGGTTGTTGATACTTTCGAAGTTCCACTGTTGAATTTCCAAGCTTCAGCTTCTGCAAATCGAGCAAAATCTCAAACCCTAGCAGAGCTTCATAGTGAAACTGTGAGTGAGGCAAAAATGAAAGAAAGAGAGAGTTAAACACTGGGTTAAATAGTCAAATTAGTACTTATAATTTCTTAGAGGGCAAATAGGTCTGTGTTTTTTGTAAAAGACGTTTTGGGTCTTTACTCCTACAAAAACCTAAAATACTCGAGTGTTTCACGTGTATTTAGAGTTTGAACATGCTGCAGCAATAAGAGTTAGATCTATGGAGTCATTACTCCTAAAAAATAAAATTAGTACCAATTACTCTCTCTCATATCTCTAATAATTGTGTACGTTCGTTTAAATAATAATTGATCTATGGAGGCAGCCTGTCTTTTTTATGGGGCAAAAGAAAATTTTATTAACTATACTTCGGCAAAATATTTTTACCTTGCCCCTATAGAGAAGTAAATAATGTTTCAAATAAGATTCTGCGGTGAGGTCAATCCAAGCATAAAAAACATGGCGGTAATAGTTTTAAAATAAAACATAGGCTCCGTATTGTTTGCAAAAATGAGGGATTGGACAGGAAAAAAATAGTTGTTCCACGTTTGACTTAATAAGTGCTTAAAGGAGAGGACAAAAAAGATGATGGCAGGGACAAAAAAGTTGTCCCCAAATTTCTTTACCCCCAAATTAAAACTCACCCTCATCTTTCCCCCAACAGTTGCGCTGCACCACCATCCTCCTCCGCCTCTCGCCAGCGCCGCCGCACCGACCATCTCCTTGGTTGAATCAGCCGCCATTCCCATCCCTTTCTCCTGCGCTAACCAGCACCGCCCCATTTCCCCTCATCCTCTGTACCCATCTCGGCCACCAGCCCCAACTCACTCATTTCACGGCGAAGCAAATGTAGAAGGAAAAACAAAAAAACAAATTGAAGAGAGCAGATGGGATTCATACCTTGGTTGCCTTCATCTCTGCAGATCTCCTTCGTCTCTCCCTTCGTCTTTGCAGATCTCCTGGTCAACCCTGATGTGCAACTTCCTCTATCCCTTCGTAGCCTTGGAGCACGTTTGTGATGGAGGAGGGCGGAGGAAGGCGGTGGAGGGCTACGGAGGGTGGAGGACAGTGAGTGAATAACGAGAGAGGAGAGTGAGTGAATAACGAGAGAGTGAGTGAATAACGAGAGAGGAGCAGGAGTGAGTGAATGAGGGTTCGAGGGAAGAGTCTAGGTTTTAATTGGATTATTTAGTTTGCGACGACATTTTAGTGTTTTCCGACGGACATAGCCGCCGCAAATTTGCGACGAAACACGTTTTCGTCGGAAACGTAAGCGGGAAATCAAGCGCCTTTTTTCCCGGAACATTTGCGACGACTTTTTCGTCAGAAATCCGTCGGAAATTGCACTTATTCTTGTAGTGAGAAGGAATTATGTTCGAGGCACCGTCTGATACTAAATGTAAATACATTTCTTAATAAGTCACCACCTTCATCAACAATCAAAGCGGAATGAATGGATGGTGGAATAGCATCAAAAATAATACAATTGCAACAAATAGAAAGGCTCTCTAACAAAAATGTCAGTAGGGATATTAGCATCTCTAAGAATGTGCTTCGATAACACAGTGGCATTGGCAAGACCAGAGATTATGTTTTTGATTCCTCAAAACAACTCTGCATATGCTTGAAGTCTAGGGTGATCTTCTCTTAGAAGAGAAATAGCATCCTTCGAATCTGATTCAACAACAATCTCCCAGCGCCCTCTTCCCCAGGCAAGACAAAGTCCATGATAAAAACTCCACAATTCAGCCTCTAAGATTGAGCAGGGATCAACTTTATGACTGAAAACTATAATGAAAAGTACCTATAGAATCATGTGTACCTCCACAACCAGCCAAGGATCCAAACTGAGAGATTGTTGCATCACAAGCCACTAACCTAAACCCCTGAGGCGGAGGTGTTCAGTGATCAAGAGATTCACGATCTCTCCTCACTGGATTCATAGAGTATTGGCACGATTTTGAGTTTTGCAGTTAGCTTTTTTTAGCAAATAGAAGGAAACAATGTCTTGTTAAAAATTCAATTTCTAAAATTAAATATCTCTTATAAATACAAATTAAGAGCCCCTTTGTTAATTTTTTCTATTATAAAAAAATCACGTTTTTTTAAAAAATGATCACTTTTGACGATATGTCATCCGTTTTGCACTTGACTGATATATTGCATGCACTATCTCAACTAATGCTTATTTTTTAAATAAAGAATCACTTTTATATAGTTGTACCCAAACATGCTAAAAATCATTTCCTTTTTAAAAAGTGATTTTAAATATGGTATAACAAACAAAAAATAACTTCTACTTCTTTCTAAAATCTCTAAGAAATAGTCTCTAAATTATTGAATATCAAAATCAATTATTTTTTAATCAATAACAACCGGGCCTTAAATAAGGGTATTGTGAAAATATACAAATAAGAACTATCATTAAAAAACTGATATTATTTATAACTTTTAAAGTGAATTAAAATATTCAACAAAGTGAAGTATCATATCGGTCAATAAGTGTATAGCTAGGATGGTAAAAGGTTACACGAACATGAGATGAGTCGAGGCGCGAGTTTGAATTTGCAATATCCCCCTTCTCCCCCACTTATTGTATTCTGTTTGGATAAACAACTTAATTAAGCGCTTATAGTAAATGATAAGCGTTTATAGTAAGTGTTTATGCATAAGCTATTTATATAATAAATGATAAAATAAGTCATAAGCTGTTTATATAAGTTATCCTGGAGAGTTTATGAAAATTAGCTGAAAACAGTTTATAAACATGTCATAAATTGTTTTCATAAGCTCTCTCAAACAGTATCACAAGTACTTATGACAGTAGATTAGTCCTAAGAAGCCGATCCAAACGGGTCTTAAGTCTTGTTGTTTGATTTTTTTTTTTTTAAAGTGAAGTATTATGCATAACGTTTTCTTTGATAACTGAAATTATTTTGGTCTCGAGCACACGTCACTTCATCCACGACTAATGCATTGCTTCTTTTTCTTCATATTAAACTTCACATACCTAATTAGTGAAAGTTTTATATTTATATATATATATATATATATATATATATATATATATATATATATATATTTTAAAATGAGCCCTAATTTGATCTGTTACCTATCATAATTCAAGGATCCATTTACAATTGATGAATGACAATGTTAGGTTAATGGATGTAATTTATTCCCTGGGGTATGTACTGTGTTTTAAAGCCGATTGTTATCTGCTGGCAGGTACATAGTATAAATTTCTAGTTGGGGCAGTTGAAGCATTACTAGATTCGTTATCTATGTTACTACATTGTTCAATATTCCTGCAACAAAGCTCATTAAAATCCTTTTTATATAAGTTAACAATTTTATATTTATTGATATGACCTAACAAAGGGCTGAAGTAGAATAAAGGGCAGACAGCTTTGTTTTCAAGAGGTTACTGATAGCAATACTATTTCAACCGAAGGTGCTGCTATATCAGATAATACTAATGCTGCTGCTGTCATATCAGATACTCCTAATGCTGCTGCTATATCAGATAGATCTGCAAATGGGAATGTTGCTGATGAAAATATGGGGGGTGTAGCTGCAAACCGTGGCAGGAGGACTGTTAAAGAGCCCATTCACTTCAGCGATTATTATCGGTTCTAAAAGAAATGTTAGTTGTGCTGTGTATGCCTTGTTGGCAGATATTTTACATTCTGTTATTATCAAATCTTCACTAGATTCTGTTTAATTGTGAACCATTGATCGATATGTAAATCATTGGTTGAGATTTAGAGAACCTTTGTATAAAACCTCACTCTTGAATGAATGAAAGGCAGGATGAATATTCAGTACTTTTCTTCTTTCTTTTAGTGGTAGTTTAGCGTGTATTCTGCAGTACATACCAAATTGGTGCTTTCATTGCACTTAGCCATGTCCTCCGCCAGCAACAACTCCCCACCCTCACCCCTTGAAGCCGCCATAATTGCCCTCACCGCCAAGGTCGATGCCTTAGCTTCTCACGTTGCCACCATCGAACACCAACAATCCTCCTTCCATTCTTCTTTCAAACAACCACCACCACCACCACCACCACCCCCACCACCACCACCACCACCACCACCACCACCACCACCACCACCACCCAACACCGAACGGCGCCCACACATGAAACTTGAGGTTCCTCGCTTCGACGGCACCGATGCACTTGGATGGATTTTCAAGATCTCGCAATTCTTCGACTTCCATGGCACTCCGGCACCCGACCGTCTCACCATCGCATCTTTCTACATGGATGGCCCAGCTCTTAGCTGGTTCCAATGGATGACGCGTAACGGTATGATCCTCTCTTGGTCCGATTTTCTTATTGCCTTGGAAACCCGTTTCGCACCGTCATTTTACGACGACCCTCGCGGTGCCCTCTTCAAGCTCACCCAGCGTGGATCAGTAGCCCAGTATCTAACTGAGTTTGAGCGACTTGCCAACCGCATTGTGGGTCTTCCTCCACCGTTCCTTTTGAGTTGTTTCATCTCCGGGCTATCGCCGGAGATCCGGCGGGAAGTGCAAGCTTTCTGTCCGATGAATTTACCTCAGGCAACAGCTTTGGCTCGTATCCAAGAGGATAAAATTGAAGATCGCCGTCGAAATTTCCGCTCCAAACCACCCCCTGCTACCTCCTCATCCCATCAACCTACAAACACCCAAACAACACCACCCTCTTCTACCCTCTCACCAACACCATCTACCCTATCCACACCCAAAACACGGTTCCGTAAACTCACACCAGAATAAATGACCTCTCGACGAGAACAAGGCCTCTGCTTCAATTGCGACGAGCGATTTACTTCCGGCCACCGTTGCAAGGGTTCTGTCTTCCTTCTTTGCGCAGATGAGGACATTGAGTCCCCTCCGGCCGATGCAACTTCCGGTGACGACCCCACCCCTAACTCCAGCTCCGACTCCGAACCCAGTGTAAACGCACAATTGAGTCTTCATGCTATGTCAGGCACCACCTCTCACGAGACCTTTCGCGTCATCGGGACCATAGCCAAACGCCAAGTTTCAATCCTCGTCGACGGCGGCAGTACACACAACTTTGTGCAGGATCGCGTCGCCAAGTTTTTAGGGCTCTCCTCTTCACCTGTTGCTGCACCGTTGAAGGTTCTCGTTGGCAGCGGTGAACACTTGTTGTGCTCACGTAAATGCTCTCAGGTAAAACTTCTGATTCAGGGTAATTCTTTTACAGTTGATTTCTATATTTTACCTTTGGGGGGCGCTGAAGTTGTTCTTGGGGTGCCTTGGCTACAATCACTTGGGCCTGTCTTAATGGATTACTCAAAACTTACCTTACAATTTACCCAACTGGGCCAACCTATCACCCTTAATGCTGATACCACCCCCCAGCCTAATACACTCTCACTGGCCCAAGTCAAACGCTGCGTCCAAACCAACGCTGTTTCTCAATTTTATCACCTTCATGTCTTACCTACAGATACACACTCCACCCCTTCACTTTCACCTCCACCACAGCTTCCCGCGACCACCCCACAACCCCAACCTGAATTGCTTCCCCTTCTTACAAAATATGCCATCGTCTTCACCACTCCCACCCAATTACCCCCACCGCGACCAATCGACCACCAAATCCACCTTATCCCCTCCACCTCACCCGTCAACGTTCGCCCCTATCGCTACCCTTATTTTCAGAAAATCGAAATCGAAAAACAAATAGCCGAGATGCTCAGTTCTGGTATGATTCGCCCCAGTCGCAGCCCTTACTCTTCACCGGTGTTGCTTGTGAAAAAGAAGGACGGCACTTGGCGTTGTTGCGTCGACTACCGTGCGCTCAACGCCGTTACCATCAAAGACAGGTTTCCCATGCCCACCATCGATGAACTGTTAGACGAATTGGGCGGTGCTTCGTGGTTCTCTAAGCTCGATCTTCGACAAGGGTTCCACCAGATCCGTATGCACGAAGATGACATCGCTAAGACGGCGTTTCGCACACACCACGGTCACTATGAGTATCGGGTCATGCCCTTCGGGCTTTGCAACGCACCGTCAACGTTTCAAGCAGCCATGAATGAGCTCCTCAATCATTATCTTCGTAAGTTTGTTGCTGTTTTCTTCGATGATATTCTTATTTATAGCATTTCATTGGCTGAACATCTTCAACACTTAGAATTGGTCTTTCAAAAGCTTATGGAGGGTCAATATTTTCTAAAACAATCTAAGTGTTTGCTGGGTCAACGTCAATTAGAGTATTTGGGGCACATAATCTCTCAAAATGGTGTCCAAGCTGACCCTGCCAAAATTCAGGCAATGATCAATTGGCCTGTTCCCACCTCTGTCACAGCTCTTAGAGGATTCTTGGGATTGACCGGGTTCTATCGTAAATTTATAAGAGGATATGCCACAATTGCTTCACCTCTTACTCAACTTTTGCACAAGAATGCCTTCATATGGAGCCCTGATGCTCAACAAGCCTTTGAAGCACTGAAAACTGCCATGACTGAAGCACCATTGCTTGTATTGCCTGATTTTTCTATCCCTTTTGTTCTTGAGACCGATGCATCCGGTTCTGCCATGGGTGCCGTGCTTATGCAAAATGGGCGTCCTATTGCTTTCTTTAGCAAACCATTTTGCCCTCGGTTGCTTCGCTCTTCAATGTATGTACGCGAATTACACGCTATTACTACTGCAGTAAAGAAATGGAGACAGTATCTGCTTGGACATCCATTCACCATCTTCACCGATCACAAAAGTTTAAAGGAACTAATTGCTCAGGTAATCCAAACTCCTGAGCAACAGGTATATCTCTCTAAGCTTCTTGGTTATGATTTTTCCATTCAATATAAATCTGGAAAAACAAATGTTGTTGCCGATGCATTATCTCGTGTTGAGTCTCATAATCCTCACTGTTTAATGTTGTCAATGCCTCAATTTGTTTTCTTAGATGATTTGAAAGTTGCCCTACAATCTAGCATTGAGTTTCAGACACTTACCCAGCAACTTCAGAATGATCCCTCTTCATTACCCTCTTACAAACTTTGCCAGGGATTAATCTTGTTCAATGACAAAATTTGGGTAGATGCCTCTTTACCTTTCACCAAACACCTCTTAGAAGAATTCCACAACTCACCAATTAGCGGTCACATGGGCATTCACAAGACCCTGAGTCGTCTTAGGAGTAATTTCTATTGGAAGGGTATGCGTCAAGATGTCGTTGATTTTATCAATCAATGTGGGGTGTGTCAAACCACTAAATATGTCACAAAAAAACCTGCTAGTCTCCTTCAACCGTTACCTGTTCCCTCGGCTATTTGGGAAGATTTGTCCCTTGATTTCATCACCGGCCTCCCTGCGTCTCACGGTTACACTGTCATACTTGTTGTAGTTGATAGGTTCTCGAAGGGAGCTCATTTTGGCGCCCTGCCAACTCATTTCACTGCTTATAAAGTAGCAACTTTGTTCTTGGATGTTATATGTAAATTTCATGGCTTACCCCGTAGTTTAGTTTCGGACAGGGACCCTATTTTTATTAGCAGGTTTTGGCGGGAACTCTTCAAGATATGTGGTACCAAATTACGCATGAGCACTGCCTATCACCCAGAGTCTGATGGACAAACTGAGGTCCTAAACCGTGTGCTGGAACAGTATCTGCGAACCTTTGTCCACACCAAACCAGCATCTTGGTTCAACTTTCTGGGTCTTGCTGAATGGTCTTACAATACCTCTGTGCATACAGCAACTGGCCTGTCACCTTTTGAAGTTACCTTCGGCAAGGCTCCTGCTTCTATCCCTCATTACTTACTTGGTGACTCCCCTGTAGCTGCGGTGGACGATTTGCTCGCTTCCAGACAGTCAATGTTGAATCTTTGCAGGCGCAAACTGTTGAGCGCTCAAGCCAAAATGAAACACTTTGCTGATCAACACCGTAGGGATGTTTCCTACACCATTGGCGATTGGGTCTACGTCAAGTTACGTCCCTACAGACAATCTTCCCTCACTGGTCAGTCTTACAATAAGCTCCAGAAACGCTTCTATGGCCCTTACAAGGTCATTGAGGTCTTTGGAAAAACTGCTTACAAGTTAGAACTCCCTTCAACTTCCAAAATTCACCCTGTATTTCACTGCTCCCTTCTTAAACCACACCATGGTCCTTTTACCACTACACTTGACCCTCTTCCCCCCACTGCCATTGATAATAATCCCATCATTGAGCCACTGGTTATACTGGACAGCAAGTTTGATTCCTCTCACTCACCTCCAAGGAAGATGGTCCTGGTTCAGTGGTCTGGCCTTCCTCTAGAGGATGCAAGTTGGGAATTTTTGGACACTCTCTCCACTCAATATCACCTTGAGGACAAGGTGTTTTCCAAAGGGGATGGCAGTGATAGCAATACTATTTCAACTGAAGGTGCTGCTATATCAGATAATACTAATGCTGCTGCTGTCATATCAGATACTCCTAATGCTGCTGCTATATCAGATAGATCTGCAAATGGGAATGTTGCTGATGAAAATATGGGGGGTGTAGCTGCAAACCGTGGCAGGAGGACTGTTAAAGAGCCCATTCACTTCAGCGATTATTATCGGTTCTAGAAGAAATGTTAGTTGTGCTGTGTATGCCTTGTTGGCAGATATTTTACATTCTGTTATTATCAAATCTTCACTAGATTCTGTTTAATTGTGAACCATTGATCGATATGTAAATCATTGGTTGAGATTTAGAGAACCTTTGTATAAAACCTCACTCTTGAATGAATGAAAGGCAGGATGAATATTCAGTACTTTTCTTCTTTCTTTTAGTGGTAGTTTAGCGTGTATTCTGCAGTACATACCAGTTGCATTATGTTCCTTAAAAAAAAAGAGATCAATGTTCTATAAAATCAAAATGAAAATTAAGGATAATCTTTTTAATTTTTTTTAATAAAAAAATATGGCCAGAGCACAAAAGGTATGTTTCATGATTTTCGCCCCTGATGCACTCATGCACCTAACCATAATACTATACATTAATAATGTAACATGTTTTTCTTCATGAAACGAATATAGCCTCTCTAGAAACAAGTTACTCCACACGAATCTGGATTTCGTAACTATTAATTACTTTACTAAATCTTTGGCAAAAAAATTAATTAACTAAATCTTGGTGACTCAAAACAAGATTGAGCTTTTTTGCTGAGTGCAATTAAAAGCTTTTTAATTAAAGGCCTTGAGTTCTTTTCTTTATTAAAGTGCATTGATATTTTGCTTGCTTTGTTATCTTACTTAACCGTCCTAAACATATAAACAGTCAATTGGACCGATTTTTCCTTTATTAGTACCAATTCAACATCATAATCAAACACTCAAATACTCAATTTGCGATGCTAAATTTTGATCATGGGACCGTTGTGCTTTCGCTTTCTCTCGAATTGAATTAGTGAGTAGTGACACCATTTCAAATTCCAAACTACTACGCCAGCAAGTCAACACACATGCTTAATTTATATACATGGATTCCAAGGGAAAAAACATACAATGCATATATTATAAAAAACATAATATTATATATAGATATATGTACGTACAGTGGTTCTTCTGACCGGATTATTAAGCAATAATTAGTGAAACCAAATTATGACATGACCTTCTACCAGAATAGTATAGAATCATTGGATAATTATTTATCAAGAAAATCATATTGGATTCTATGGCAACTTGAGATAAATGCGATATTATAGGGCAGTTCATACTTTATAGTTCGTTTAATCCTTCATATTATTGCAATAGTCAGCATATGTGACAAGCTTTCGTCAAATGCCCAAACAAAGTTAGTGATAGGGAATCAAATGCATAAACACAATAACAGAGCAATATGCATAGAAAATAAATTCTCCAAACTTGCAAGAACCTATATGAGGAACAACACCGAATATATATATATATATATATATATATAGTTGTACCTGAAACGATTAACACAAAGTAAACCAGCAGCCAATTCCAAGCAAATAACAAATTGCAATTGCAGAAATTAAAAGGATGCAAACAGAACCGAATTGAACAATTGAACGAAATAAAAACACAGAACTGTAAATGGAAGAAAATGTAAACTCAGAAAACAAGAAACTGAAAAAACAGAAAACGTAAAGAATCGCACAGAAAACTTAAATGGATAAACGAACAAGAAGAGAAGAGGGAGAGGAAGAACACCAAGATTTGTTGACCTAGGTCGGATTTCTCCTACATCTGGGGGTTTGAATCCGAGCAAATGATAATCCACTATGAAGAATCTTGATTACAATGATGTGAATCGGTTTCTTGATCTTCAATTCGATTTCTGTTTCTTCGCGTATGAGAACAGGAACAAAAGAGAGAACAACGATTTTACAACAATGGAAACTTTTCTCTCATGCGATTTTCACTCTGAATTCCTCTCACCATGAAAGATGAAACTTGCTTCCGCTGAATGCATCGCTCTCAGGCTTCTCTGTTTCTGAACGCGAATTCTTGAGGAAGAGGACGCGAACCAAAAGAGATATATAGCTTCTTTCTGATTATCAAATGATCCGGCACAAGAGAACAAACAGGGAGGCCCAAAATAAGATGAACAACCCAACTGAATTTAAATCTATTAACACCTCCAACAATTAATCTTTGCACCACACCACAAATCTCCACCTTGGTGCAAATTCCATCATAGTAGAATAACTTCATTAACTCGAATTCAAAGACCATGACATCACTTACTTGATGTAAACACCGAGCAAGTCTAGACAATGCCTAAACTTACTCACAGGAACCGGTTTGGTGAGCATATCTGCGGGGTTCTCATTTGTGTGAACCTTGACAATTTCGATTTCTTCTTTCTCCACAATATCCCTAACAAAATGGAACCTAACATCTATGTGTTTGGTTCTCTCATGGTACATTTGGTTTTTGCTCAAGTGAATAGCACTTTGGCTATCACAAGATATACATACAAGATCATCACTTATGCCAAGCTCACTAACCAAATCTTGAATCCACAATCCCTCCTTGATTGCTTCTGTGAGAGAAACATACTCCGCTTCGGTAGTTGATAATGCCACAATGTGTTGTAGGCTCGCTTTCCAACTAATAGAATTTCCATACAAGGTAAACACATATCCGGACAAAGATCTTCTTTTGTCAAGATCGTTAGCATAGTCGGAGTCTACAAAACCATGAACCGCCTTTGCATCTTCTTCACCCTTGCCATACACCAAACCAACCTTTGTTGTCCCTTTCAAGTACCTTAGAACCCATTTAGCCGCTTGCCAGTGATCCTTGCCTGGATTTCCCATGAACCTCCTTGTCACACTCATTGCTTGAGCTACATCCAGTCTACAACAAATCATAGAATACATAATACTACCAATTGCATTGGCATATGGAATTGCCTTCATGTATTCTTTGTCCTCTTTATTTGTAGGAGCTTGAGTGCTAGACAACTTGAAGTGTGGTGCTAGGGGCAAAGAGGTAGCCTTAGCAGCACACATGTTGAACCTTTTGACCACTTTATTCAAGTAACTCTCTTGAGATATGATTAGCTTCCTTTTGTCCCGGTGCCTTGTTATCTCCATACCAAGAATCCTCTTAGCCGGACCAAGATCCTTCATATCAAACTCACTTTTAAGTTGATTCTTCAATTCTACAATAGAAGTCATACCCTTGCTTGCAAGCAACATATCATCAACGTATAATAACAAGTAGATACCATTATCATGAGATAGATGTTTGAAGTAAATGCAACAATCAAATTTACTTCTAACATACTTATTCTTTGTCATGAAAGAATCAAACCTTAGGTACCATTGTCTAGGAGATTGTTTGAGTCCATATAGAGACTTCTTTAGATGACACACCCAATCTTCTTTCCCTTTGGCTTCGAAACCTTCCGGTTGTTGCATTAAGATGCTTTCCTTCAAGTCTCCATGGAGAAATGCGGTTTTTACATCCATTTGCTCCAATTCCATGTCATGGTGAGCAACCATAGACAAGATGATTCTAATAGAGGAATGTTTGACTACCGATGAAAAAATTTCGTTGTAATCCAAACCTTCCTTTTGAGTGTAGCCCTTTGCAACCAACCTTGCCTTGAACCTTGATTCTTCAACTCCCGGAATTCCATCTTTTCTCTTGAATATCCACTTGCTACCAACCACCCTAGCTCCTTTTGGCTTAGGAACTAGTTCCCATGTGTTGTTCTTATCCAAAGAATTTATTTCTTCGGTCATGGCAATTAACAACCCATTTATCACTATACTTGTGATTAATAGCTTCATTGTAGTTCCTTGGGTTCTTCATTAATAACCTCTTCCGCGGTATAGAGAGCATAATTAACTTACCATATCTGCATAGCCAAACCTTTGGGGAGGTTTCACCACTCTTTTGCTTCTATCTTTGACTAAGTTGTAATCTGTGAGATCTTGATCACTGTCTTCACCATCTGTTTGATGTCCCGGATCCGGCTCCACTACCTCTTGAGTTTGGGGTGGGGCATTGTTAGTGGTTTCATGCTCCACCTCAAGCTCAAAACTCTCTAACTCTTGCTTGTCTTCAACTAGCTCTCGATTGTCTCTAGTCCCCTTGAACAATTCTGCTTCTTGGAACTTCACATCTCTACTAATGATGCACTTTTTGTCTTCTTGGCTCCAAATCCTATAGCCTTTCACACCTGCAGGATAACCAACAAAATACCCTTTTCTTGCCCTAGGACTTAGCTTTCCTTCATTCACATGATAATAAGCAACACAACCAAAAACTTTCAAATGATCATAACTAGGAGTCTTATTTAACCAAAATTTTTGAGGTGTTTTTAGTTTGATAGCGGTGGAGGGGCTCAAATTAATCAAATAACAAGCCGTATAGACGGCCTCGCCCCAAAATTTAATAGGCATCCCAGAATTGGAGAGAAGGCACCTCATTCTCTCCAATATGGTCCTATTCATCCTCTCAGTGTAACACCCTTTTCTACCCCTTAGTTCGCACGTCATTATCAGAGTAATTTCATTTTCAAAAATGTTAATTGAGTTGATAGAAAAGAAGTGCCACATCGTCATAAAAATTGAACTTCACAAAAATTCAACACGCCACAGCGGAATAAAAATAATAACTCGCTAAGCCTCTCCAACACGTCGCATATACTCCACATAGTCATTAAACAGTTAAATTAATTAAACTATCAAACTCCAGCCACGCCCCCTAGGTGCTACAGTATCAGAGAGCGACTCGACAACATCCCACAGCTAATAAGGAAGGCAGCAGGTCCTTCACTCGCGGTTACCTGCAGCGTTGCCACAATAGAGCAACATTCCAAGCAGAAGGGTGAGCTCAATTCAATCCATATAATAAATCACATGATAAGCAGTAAGTCAAGTCACAGCACTAGAGTAAACACATCACAAATCATCAATCACGTCATTACAACAACTCATCACAATGCCATGCGACTATATGAGATGCAACCCCCACCGGGGCATATGCATGATGGTACCATACTCGTCACTGCCACTATGGGCGAACATCGTCACTACCACTATGGGCGAACATCGTCACTGCCACTATGGGCGAAATGCACATGCTATGAGACACTATGGACACATGTGCAACCACAAATCATCATAATCACAACATCATCAAAATATGGACCACTAAGGGCAACAACGTCATTTAATTAGCCACTAAGGGCATCCTCGTCGTAATCACATCATCATCGACCACTAAGGGCAACAACGACATTTAATTAGCCACTAAGGGCATCCTCGTCATAATCATCACAATCACATCATCATCAAAAATATTGGCCACTAAGGGCAAAAGCGTAAATTAACTAGCCACTAAGGGCATCATCGTCATAATCATCCATTTTGATACTAAAACGTTAAAACTGCTGGTTGTGCGCAAAAGGATTTTCAAAAATAAACTCAACACGGCTTCACAACGTCATGGGATGACCACCGGGGACAGCCTCTTGGGCGCCCAGAAAACACCAGAAAATGATAAGTTTTTATTTTAAAAATATGACACACAGGTAGACAACCGAAAAAGCTTTCCAACACTTTTTGAAACGTTTAAAACGGACACCCGAGTCAAAAGTTATAGCGAAAACAGTTTTTATTAAAAATCGGGAACATCCTGAAAATGGCGCCCAGGCACAGGGATCCGGCGCCCAGCAACACAGAATTTGGCAACACAGGCAACAGGCGCGCACACGGGCGCCATGCGCCCAGGGCAGCAACACACGCACTGGCGCGCAACACAGCGCCCAGGAGAGGGGATCCGGCGCCCAGAAACTGGCGCAGCTTAGACACAGTTTGATTCCAGAAATTTGACTCAACTTTGGAGACCCATAACTTGAGTTACACAACTCCAAATTGAACGAAACCAGTTCCAAAACGACCGGCTTTAAGTCTATTTTCAAAAGCAACCAGCCACGCAATTTTTGGATTAACAAAACAATACCAGTTTTAGAAAAACCGAACAGTGTCCAGAAATGCACACATATGGCGCCCAAGGCGCCTAGGAGTTACAAAATCTTATTTCTCATCAATTAAATTACTAATTCAACACCAAAATTCAATTACCAATATGAACATCAAATTACCACGGTCATCTCCAATTATCATCAATCAAAATACCACCAAAACATTAATCAAACACTTGATATGCAATTCACCCTTTTAACAATTAGAACATCACTCTTGCAATTTTAATCATAGAATTCACAATCCAAATCATCATGATCATCCCATACATTCATAAATCAAACATGAAATCACACACATATCAAGAACATGGATAGATCTAGGATGTCCTAACTTACAACCCATCATGCCACCTATTATATAAATCGAATAAAACTCCCCTTACCTCTTAAACGTATGCTCCTTAGGAGATGACCGAATGCACCACTAGAAACCACCGCAACACACGAGCCAAGGCCTTCAAATTGCGCAAACCCCTCTCCTCTTCTCTCCAAGTCGCAAGCCTTCTCTCCCTTTCTCCTCATGTGCGCCACTCTCCCTCTCAATTCGCCTCACCTCACTCCTTTTTCTAAAAAAAAATGTGCTAATGAGCACTACACCCTAATTTTTTTGATTAAATATGCGCCTAGGTCATGGGTCATGGGCTCTCCTCAGCTTAAGCCCAATTTAATTGTCAACACCACCTCCTACTACAATACCACACCTTATTATATGCTATAATTTTTTAATTGTACTAATTAAATAAAATAAACACCTAAATACTTAATTAAATAAATTAATTAAATATTTGGGGTGTTACACTCAGCAAGGCCATTTTGCTGAGGTGTGTGCCTAACAGTTCTATGCCAAGTGATTCCATGTTCTTTACAATAATTTGTAAACACATCATTACAATACTCTAAGCCATTATCTGTTCTTAGCACCTTAACCTTTCTATTGGTTTTATTTTCAACTAAGCTTTTCCATTCCTTAAATGTTTTAAAGGCTTCATCCTTAGTTTTTAAAAGATAAATCCATACCTTCCTACTAAAATCATTAAGAAAAGTAATGAAATACCTGTTTCCCCCAAGAGTGGGAATCCTTGCCGGTCCCCAAATGTCACTATGCACATAGTCCAGCAAGCCTTCCGTATTGTGTTGTCCCGTGTTGAACCTCACCTTGTGCATCTTGCCAAATACGCAATGTTCACAGAAAGGTAACCCTCCAAGCTTGTCCTTTCCGAACACACCAAGCTTTTCCAATATCTGCATACCCTTAGAACTCACATGTCCGAGTCTTTGATGCCACAACCTTGCCCTTTCGGAATTCACCGATTCCGTGCTTGAGGTAGCCACATCTACACTACCGGTAATTGTTGTACATTTGAGAATGTATATGCCATGATCCCTATATCCTCTCATAACCACTAGAGAGCCTTTGATCACCTTCATAATACCATCTTCCCCCTTAAAAAAACAACCCGCCGCTTCAAGCATACCAAGAGAGATTAAATTTCTCTTTACACCAAGGACATACTTCACCTCCGGAAGTATCTTTATAGTGCCATCATCCATTCTAAGTCTTACAGAACCTATCCCTTCAATCTTGCACACTGTGTTGTTTCCCATTACTACTTGTCCGCCATTTACTTGCCTATAGCCAATCAACCACTCCTTATTGGAGGTCATATGAAACGAACAACCTGTATCCAACACCTAGTGATCCTTGTTGATGGATGAAGAGGCCATCAACACATCACCATCACAATACCCTATAACTTCGCTTCTTGAAGTTATATGTTGACCAAAGCCAGAGTCCAAAATCCATATTTCCTCATTTGTGGAATTTGACCCAACGACTTCTTCCGCAATCAAAACGTTATTGACCAAGTGACTTCAAACACAAGAGGGAGGGGGGTGAATTGTGAAATTAAAAATAGCGATTAAAAGATAAAGTATTTAAAATAAAGCGCTTAAGAAAATGTTTTGATTAGAATAAGAGCGATAAGGCAATAAAAATAACTTGCAAGGAAAATAAAAGAGATGAAGGGAAAGAAGAAGACACGCATAGATTTTATCCTAATTCGGCCACTCCTGAGGCCT
The DNA here is from genome assembly GCA_039519185.1 of Astragalus membranaceus. Lineage (NCBI taxonomy): Eukaryota > Viridiplantae > Streptophyta > Magnoliopsida > Fabales > Fabaceae > Astragalus > Astragalus membranaceus. Next base: position 39,922,142 of record CM076849.1, on the reverse strand, counting down.
ACGTCTAGTGCCCAAGGAAAACTCCAAGGGTTTTTAATCAATCACTAGCTTTTAGAACAGGTTCAGCTAGAAACCTTTACAACCAAAGAGCTTACAGTACCGGGATATCACCTCCCTATGTAAAAGACCTTCAAAACCAAGAGATGTAACCTCTGTTGAAGAACTTGGGATCACACCCAACAATAAGAAATACAAAAGATTTTGATAACACACTCAATAGTGTGGATAGAACAAATTGAAGCACAGTAATACAACTCAAACTATATGGAATATAAAGCTCTCAAATAAAGATTTTAGCAAGTGTAAGAAGAGTGAGAGTGATGAGAAGAATGATAAAGTTTCAGATGCAAGAATGAGTTGCGTTGAGAGTGAAATGTGAGGCCTCTATTTATAGGCTTTAGGAAAAATATGACGTTGAGTTATTTATGAAAATTAGGTAATCGATTATGTGCTTGAATAACATAAGATGATAATCAATTTATGTGCTTCCTTAAATGGAAAATGAAATCGATTATGTGCTTCCTTAAAACAAGATGAAATCGATTATGTGCTTCCTCAAAACAAGATGAAATCGATTATGTGCTTCCTCAAAGCAAGATGAAATCGATTATGTGCTTCCTCAAAACAAGATGAAATCGATTATATGCTTCCTCAAAGCAAGATGAAATCGATTATGTGCTTCCTCAAAGCCATAAATCGATTATGTGCTTCCTTAAATACAAGATGAAATCGATTATGTTTTCATAGGGAATGTTAAGAATCGATTGTATGCTTGAATGTGGCATCCTTATAATCGATTATGTTTGTTTCTAAAATCATTTATGCATTCATGAGATTTGTTTAAAAATTATTTTCATGCAAGAAAAATATTGTGAGTGTGTGATTTATTTTAGAGAGCTTTATTTCCACTTACACAAATATCCTAAACACACACAATACAATAAACAACTCTTGACTTGAAAGCTTGATCTCATTTTCCGCTTTTTGCAATCTTGACCTTTTTGAACTTCTTTTGTCAATCATCAAAACCAGATTATTCCTGTCAAGGCATATATTCACATTCTCCCCCTTTTTGATGATGACAAACATCATTAGAAGGGATTTGCTCAATGAAAGGGTTAGGATAGAAATATTTAGTAATAATGTATATATCAGAGATAAGCGCAGATTATACTCCCCCTTTCAATATGCAAGCATTAAAAAAATGCTCCCCCTGAAACATGCAAATCACATAACTCTCCCCCTTTTGGCATCATCAAAAAGCGGAAAATAATCGAAAAAGAGCAGTCTAAAGCATATATTCAACATGGAGCAATAGTAAAAAAAACACACAGTCACTCAATGCAGATTGGTTCAGAATTCCTAATTCTGTTCTTATGAAAGAGAAACTTTCTTTGGGCAAAGGTTTAGTAAAAATATCTGCAAGTTGATTAGATGTTTCCACAAACTCAATCAAGCAATCACCTTTTTGAACATGATCTCTGATAAAATGGTGTCTAATCTCAATGTGTTTAGTCTGTGAGTGATAAACCGAATTTTTTGTGAGATTTATGGCACTGGTGTTGTCGCATTTAATTGGGACTGTTTTGAGATCCATACCAAAATCACTTAATTGTTGTTTCATCCAAATTATTTGCGCACAACAACTACCTGCAGCAACGTATTCCGCTTCGGCGGTGGATAGTGCTACACTTGCTTGTTTCTTACTGTGCCAAGACACTAAGGCATTTCCAAGCAAGTTTATTTAAAAGATCCATGTGGATGTGGGCTTCTCTCCTATGCCATAGCCAAGTTTCATCTTCTTTACTAATAAGACAACATGCATCATTTGAGGGAGGATCATTTAGATCAACAGTATAGGTGTTTCCAACTCTTTCACCAGTAAAAAGGGTTTGATTGTCCACAGTATTTTTTACCTTTTGTATTGTCACCATAAGACACAAAGCCACTGCTTTTTGGAGTCAAATGAGAGAACTTCTCTTTGTCTCCTGTCATGTGCTTTGAACAGCCGCTATCTAGATACCACTTTGATCTCTTGGCTTTCAAGCACACCTACATCACAAGATCAAGTTTTAACTTTTGGTACCCAGATCATTTTGGGTCCTTTTGGGTTAGTATTGGGAATTGTGCCCTTTGGAATCCACTTCCTTTTGTCATCCACATCAATGTTCTTTCTTGCATTACAAATAGAAGATGTATGACCATTTCTACCACAATAACAACATTTTGTGAAAGGGCTACTAGTAGTTTTGTTTGGGCAAAAAAACTTTTTGAAAGATTTTTCATGATTCTTTGGTTGATAGCCCAAACCAGCTTTATCATAAGTTCCCCTTTGATTTCCCAAAATGATATTTAGATTATCTCTTCCCCTGGTGAATTTCGCAAGAGTGTTGTGCAAATCACTGACTTTGTTTTTCAAAACATTGCAATCTTCACATTTGAGAGTACTCTCCTTTTTATTTTCATAAGAGTTGCAAGAGGAAACTTCACTTACGAAAGTTTGTTTTTCTTTAAGAACATCTATTTCCTTATTTAAAGTTTCAACTTTGGATTGAAGAGTGGAAATAGTTTTATTAGAATTTGAAACAATTTTCCTAAGTTTAGTTGACTCATTATTTAGTTCTTCACAAATACTAAGCAACTCATCATAAGTTAAATCAAGTTCAGTTTCAAAGGAGTTTACCTCATCTTCCTCATGCTCTGCCATGAGACATAGTTTTGCTTCCTCTTCTTCAGATTCATCGGATGATTCCATGTCATTTTCATCCAAAGTGATATACGCCCTTCTTCCTTTTGATTCCTTTCGGGGTTTTCTATCCGGTTTCTCATATTTTTGATTTTGAGGGCAGTTCGGCTTTATGTGTCCCTTCTTACCACATTTATAGCATGTTGGATTGAAGGAAGTTCCTTCCTCATTCTTCTCTTGAGGATTAGCCAATTGTTTTGATTTTCCTTTGTGCTTCATGAACTTTTTGAATCTTCGAACCATTAGGCTCATGTCTTCATCATTTTCATTGAGGGTGTCATAGTCTTCCGTGTCACTTTCTTTGGTGCATGCTTTAAGAGCAAGTCCTTTCTTTTTCTTTTCACCTTCCTCGCTTTCAGCTAGTCGATTCAATTCGAGCTCATGTTCCTGCAATTTACCAAACAAAGTGGCCAAGTTCATAGATGATAAGTCTTTTGATTCCGAGATAGCTGTCACTTTGGGTTGCCAATTTCTATTTAGGCATCACAGAACTTTATTGGTCAAGTCCTCATTTTCGAAAGATTTTCCAAGGCCTCTAAGATGGTTAACTATATGGATGAAACGTTTGTTTAGTTCTTGGATGGTTTCACCCGGTTTCATCCTAAATAGCTCATACTCATGAGTTAATGTGTTCATTCTAGCCCTTTTGACCTCGGTAGTACCTTCATGGGTCACTTGAAGGGCGTCCCACATTTCCTTGGCGATTTTACAATGTGATACCTGATAGAACTCATCGATGCTTAACGCGGTTGTGATGATGTTCTTAGCTTTCAAATTGTATTGAACCTTTTCTTTTTCATCTTTGGACCAAAGAGATCTAGGTTTGTTCACCATTTCATCATTAACAAAATGAGTGGGAACAAATGGACCATTTACGACAGCATCCCAAATATCACAATCTACTCCTTCAATAAAAATTTTCATTCTTGTTTTTTGAACCCGTTGCTGATTCATTTTTTTTTAATTTTTTTTAATGGCAACGGCTGAAAACCGTTCCCATAAGGTCTACGGCAACGGTTTTTTGTTTAAGCTTTAGGAAACGCGTAAAAACCGTTGTCGAAAGCTCAGTGGCAACGGTTTTTTGTTTATGCTTTTACACAACGGTTTGAAACCGTTCTCCAATAATTTAATTATTATAAAAAAATAAAAAACCTGTCCGTTTTGATAAAAAATAAGAAACCTTTTCTGCGTTCCACAATTAAAAGGGATTGAGAAACCCTAATAGCTCCTCTCCGCTCTCTATACTCTCTTTCTCGCTCCGCCGTTTCACTCACCAATCACACGACCGCTTGTGGAGAGCGCATGTACACAGAGAGATGGTGAAAGAAACTCAGAGTGAGAGAAGAGTTTGTGACCGAAATGAGAGAGGATGCGATGAGAGCGGCGACATGATGGTCACCAGGGAGGAGAAGGCACGGGGCTGCGCGAGATGCACGCGACGGTCGCAAGAGAAGGACTCGGCGTCGTCTTATGGTGCTGCTGCGACGGTCTTTGGTAGAGGGGATGGAATGACATGGTGGCTGCAGTGGTTTCAGATCTGGCGCACGGAGAACAACGACACGGTAGTTGCGGTTTCAGAATGGTAGTCGATCTCTCTCTACATCTTTGCTCTTTTTTTGAGTTAGGGTTTTCCTGCTTCTCTCCTTCGCTTCACAACCAGATTCGAATATGAACCTTGTTTCAATATAAATAAATTTGCTAATCACTGGTTTTAGAAATTAAACCATTCTCGATAGAAATTTGTGAAGCAAAGGAGAGAAGCAGGAAAACCCTAACTCAAAAAAAGAGCAAAGATGTAGAGAGAGATCGACTATCATTATGATAGGTGCAAAGACTCAGGCATGTTTTCTTCTTCTTTCAACTATTTTTACTTTTTTTTTCTATTTAACTATTTTATTTTCTTGTTCAGGTCGAATTTTGAACAGTTGAACTGGTTGCTAAATTCTTTTGTTGGATAAATTTTAGTTCCTCTTTGAAAAGCTCATCTATGGATTGTAAACTTTACTTGAATTACTTGGGCTTCCAGTTATTTATTAGAAGGTTCATGTTTTTTATATAAGCAAAAATTGATTATTAGGGGTTCATGTTTGAGAGATTTCACTAGTGAAACTAGACAAATTGTTACTCTTGTTTAGATTTTGGAAGTTTTTATTTTGTTGTGTTGTGTGAAAATTTTAATTTTGGAAACACAATCATTCTGCATTTCTCTGCCAGATTTGTTGATTTGGGTTTACAATTCCCTCAGGGATGCTTCTGAACACAGATATATTGATTGATTCCAAGTTTTGTTCAATTAAGATATATAATTTGAATCAAGTTTTGTTAAATTACGGATTCTGAAATTTGGCATACAAAAAAATGGAAATTCATCACTTAATTTATTCAAATCTCCAGATTGAATGGTGTAGGGTACCAAACTGATTCTTAGGGTTTAGTGGGGGTATTATCTCTTTTACCTTCTGATGCCAAGTTTTGAATATTAGATATATGAAGTTCTTTTAGCATATGTTGATGGTTACTTTGTGGGTATGTATGTGTAGGCTTTACAAAAGGATTAGCAGTAAAATGGCCCTTCTTCAACAAATTCTCTGCTCTTCCACATTTGATGTCTTACAATTTTTCTGAAGAAGATAAGGCTAAAATGACATCTTCTAGATTTTATACCGTCCCAAGGCTGCAGGCATCTGACTCGATTCAAAAGCACGCTGCGGGTGGATTACAGGTTTCATTACACCCTTTCTCTCAATTTCTGTTCATTTGTTCAAAATTGTCAACTTAGCACAACACAACATCTGTTTTTAAGGATTTCAAACATTTAACGGATGAGATGACTCAAGTGTGTTCAGTTTTGTATCATTTTCGAATGAGCTGCTTATGATATTTTAGGATGCTTGGCAATTTCCGGTGCTTGCTGTTCCAACATCCCTTTGATAATTTGGTTTCATTCACTTGTTTTTTTCTTACTATTTAGAAATCTTTCAATCATGATGGATATGGTGGCATTCATTTTTCCATGAATCCGTATCCTATACAGCATGATGTGAATTCTGTGTTCGTGTTCATAGTGGCGATCTTACTTCAAAACAGGTAAGGATAATGGAGTATTCTGCATTCGTGTTCATGTTTAAGTAGTGAATACCATAATATATTACTTCAACATAGATGTAAGCTAGTGAAGATAATATGTCTATCTTTTCATATTTCATATATTTTTAGTTGTCTGAAATTTTTTGTTGCATTTTAATTTTTCTTGTATATAACTGATTTATTTACTTATTTCTTGTTAATATTTATCTACCGGAGCCAAGCCCGAAATGACGTTGCCAGTCTTCTCTTCGGGAGGAAAATGAGCTTCTCCGCATACAATTACAATACAATGCAATGTACTTGCTTTTCAGGAAAGAATTCCCGTTGATGAAGTGTTCCGAGAATTGAATTGTACTAAAGAAGGTCTCAGTAATGAGGAAGGCCAAAAGAGGTTGCAAGTTTTTGGGCCTAACAAATTGGAAGAAAAAAAGGCAATCATTTATCTATTCACTAATTATGTTTACGTTACAAACTCACTTCATAATATAATATAATATCTTTTGATAATGACTGACTTGTTTTGCATTGAAACAGGAAAGCAAAGTGCTCAAATTATTGGGCTTTATGTGAAACCCTCTCTCATGGGTCATGGAAGCTGCTGCTATAAAAAGTCTTCTCTGGCTCCACTGTAAAGCAAGGAGAGATTGAGGCTGTTGTCATTGCTACTGGTGTCCACACCTTCTTTGGTAAGGCTGCTCATTTGGTTGACAGCACTAACCAAGTTGGCCATTTCCAAAATGTACTATATACTATTACTATCTCTTTGTATTATGTGATTTTGATTTTGTCTATTTGTGGATATTTACTTTGTGATGGTTACTTATGATCAGGTGTTGACAGCAATTGGTAACTTCTGCATTTGCTCAATTGCTATAGGCATGGTCATTGAGATTGTTGTCATGTACCCAATTCAGCATCGCAAGTATAGGAATGGAATTGACAATCTCTTGGTGCTTCTCATTGGAGGGATTCCTATTGCAATGCCAACTGTTTAATCAGTCACTATCGCTATTGGTTCTCATAGGTTGTCTGAACAAGGTGCCATCACAAAGAGGATGACGACCATTGAGGAAATGGCTGGGATGGATGTTCTACGTAGTGACAAGACTGTCTGCAAAAGACATACAAAATCATTATTTAACTAATCATTTGTATATCATATATGAACATGAACATCAATTTAATATCACAACATTGCAGGTTTTCACAAAAGATACTGAGATATAATTACTTGTTATTATGAGTCATTCATATTATGGTTGAATTTATCAAATGAGTTTTGTAATGATATTTTTTATGGTGAGATATAATTACTTGTTATTATGAGTCATTCATATTATGGTGAGAAAATTAGTGTATGTACGTATGTATATATAGTGCATGAATCTATTATTTGTTTTTAATTTTTTATTATCTATGGCAGCGGTTTTGAACCGTTGTGTGTGCTGATTATAGACAGTGGTCATAACTAACGCAACGGTTTTTCAATGTTACCATATTTGGCAACGGTTTTTAAATGTTGCTATAACTAGCAACGGTTTTAGCCTGTTGCCTTTGTGTGAAAATAAAAACTGTTGCGTTTAAGCTGTCAATGGCAACAGTTTTAGGGTTACGTTGCCTTTTGTCAGAAAAAACCGTTGCCTTTAGCTTAGGCAACACCCGCAAAAACAACGGTTTCAAAACCGTTGCCGAAAGTAAAGGCAACGGTTTTTTGGCTTAACGCAACGGTTTTCAGGCGTTGCCTTTGGGTCAAAATGTTGTAGTGAATAATCATACCCTTCACCTTTGAAAGATGGGGGTCTGTTTAAGGAGTCATTGTTTGAAGTCATCTTGGCTCTTGAGACGGTTAGTCTTTACCAAGGGTCTAGCTCTGGTATCACTTGTTGACCAAGTGACTTCAAACACAAGAGGGGGGTGAATTGTGAAATTAAAAATAGCAATTAAAAGATAAAGTATTTAAAATAAAGCGCTTAAGAAAATGTTTTGATTAGAATAAGAGCGATAAGGCAATAAAAATAACTTGCAAGGAAAATAAAAGAGATGAAGGGAAAGAAGAAGACACACAGAGATTTTATCCTAATTCGGCCACTCCTGAGGCCTACGTTTAGTCCCCAAGGAAAACTCCAAGGAATTTTAATCAACCACTAGCTTTTAGAACAGGTTCAGCTAGAAACCTTTACAACCAAAGAGCTTACAGTACCGGGATATCACCTCCCTATGTAAAAGACCTTCAAAACCAAGAGATGTCACCTCTCTTGAAGAACTTGGGATCACACCCAACAATAAGAAATACAAAAGATTTTGATAACACACTCAATAGTGTGGATAGAACAAATTGAAGCACAATAATACAACTCAAACTATATGGAATATAAAGCTCTCAAATAAATATTTTAGCAAGTGTAAGAAGAGTGAGAGTGATGAGAAGAATGATAGAGTTTCAGATGCAAGAATGAGTTGTGTTGAGAGTGAAATGTGAGGCCTCTATTTATAGGCTTTAGGAAAAATATGACGTTGAGTTATTTATGAAAATTAGGTAATCGATTATGTGCTTGAATAACATAAGATGATAATCGATTTATGTGCTTCCTTAAATGGAAAAGGAAATCGATTATGTGCTTCCTTAAAATAAGATGAAATCGATTATGTGCTTCCTCAAAGCCATAAATCGATTATGTGCTTCCTTAAATACAAGATGAAATCGATTATCTGCTTCCTCAAAGCAAGATGAAATCGATTATGTGCTTCCTCAAAGCCATAAATCGATTATGTGCTTCCTTAAATAAAAGATGAAATTGATTATGTTTTCATAGGGAATGTTAAGAATCGATTGTATGCTTGACTGTGGCATCCTTATAATCGATTATGTTTGTTTCTAAAATCATTTATGCATGCATGAGATTTGTTTAAAAATTATTTTCATGCAAGAAAAATATTGTGAGTGTGTGATTTATTTTAGAGAGCTTTATTTCCACTTACACAAATATCCTAAACACACACAATACAATAAACAACTCTTGACTTGAAAGCTTGATTTCATTTTCCGCTTTTTGCAATCTTGACCTTTTTGAACTTCTTTTGTCAATCATCAAAACCAGATTATTCCTGTCAAGGCATATATTCACAAACGTCTCCTTCATAGTACTCGGAAGCAATTGAGACGCTTCCTTCATCATCAGTGGAATCACCCTTTTTCTTGGATTTCCATTTTGGACAATCCTTCTTCCAATGACCCTCTTTCTTACAAATGTAGCACTTTTTATCCTTCTTACCTTTTTCTTTATCCCATTTCTTGTTCTTCTTATTCTTGCCTTTCTTTTCAGAATTCCCTTTTACAAATAGACCTTCATTCTGTTCTTCCTTAGTCTCGAATCTCCTCTAAAGTTCCTTTGATATTAGTGCGGATTGCACATCATCAAGGGTTAATGTTTCCTTACCATAAAGTAGAGCATCAGTGAGATGTATACGTTTTTGGTAAATAATTTACAAGTAGGATAGCCTTATCCTCATCATCAATCTTGACATCAATATTTTCGAGGTCAAGAATGACTTTGTTGAATTCGTCAATGTGCTCTTCTACGGACTTTCCCGGTTGCATCTTGAAGGTGTAAATCCTTTGCTTCAAATACAAACGGTTGGCAATTGATTTTACCATATACAAGTCTTCCAATTTCTTCCAAATAGCTGCTGTCGTGGTTTCTTTTACCACTTCCCGGAGAGGCTTGTCACCAAGACTCAAGATTAGCGCACCATGTGCCCTCTCTAAAGCCTCCGCCTTTTCTTCCGCGGACATCTTTACCGGCAAGCCCTTTTCTCCAAGTAGCACACCCGTGAGACCTTGTTGGCCTAGCATTGCTTTCATCTTGACACGCCATAACCCGAAGTCGTTCTTCCCATTGAACTTCTCGACTTCGTACTTTGTTGAAACCATCGTTTCTTGATCGCAAACCAAAGCTCTTGATACCAATTGTTGTACCTGAAACGATTAACACAATGCAAACCAGCAGCCAATTCCAAGCAAATAACAAATTGCAATTGCAGAAATTAAAAGGATGCAAACAGAACCGAATTGAACAATTGAATGAAATAAAAACACTGAATCGTAAATGCAAGAAAATGTAAACTCAAAACAAGAAACTGAAAAAACAGAAAACGTAAAGAATCGCACAGAAAACTTAAACGGATAAACGAACAAGAAGAAGAGAAGAGGGAGAGGAAGAACACCAAGATTTGTTGACCCAGTTCGGATTTCTCCTACATCTGGGGGTCTGAATCCGAGCAAATGATAATCCACTATGAAGAATCTTGATTACAATGATATGAATCGGTTTCTTGATCTTCAATTAGATTTCTGTTTCTTCGCGTGTGAGAACAGGAACAAAAGAGAGAAACAGCGATTTTACAACAATGGAAACTTTTCTCTCATGCGATTTTCACTCTGAATTCCTCTCACCATGAAAGATGAAACTTGCTTCCGCTGAATGCGTCGCTCTCAGGCTTCTCTATTTCTGAACGCGAATTCTTGAGGAAGAGGACGCGAACCAGAAGAGATATATAGCTTCTTTCTGATTATCAAATGATCCGGTCCACAAGAGAACAAACATTGAGGCCCAAAATAAGATGAACAGCCCAACTGAATTTAAATCTATTAACACCTCCAACAATTAATCTTTGCGCCACACCACATATATATATATATATGGCAGTAAATAGAACAAATAAAAATGCACAATGAACACCGATAGTTTTAACGTGGAAAATCCCTCAAAGCAAGGGTAAAAACCACGGTGAATCAAATAAGAATACAAGAGAGTTTCAACAAGGTACACAAACAGTGTCAACAACAGGCAATACAACATAGCACAAAAGCTTACAAATAATAACAAGAAAATGAAAAACACCCAAATCTACTGCTTTAATATGAAGCCAATAACTCGCTGCCCATACTTTTTTTTGACGTTCGGAACGGTGAAAAACAAGAGTTGTGTCTCACGAACTTACTGCTCAAATTTGACTACAATCTAACGGTTAACGAATCTGCATTCGCGGTTTTACTACAATAGGTCTAAGAAAAACGGGAAAAGCTTTCTCTTTTTTTCTCTCTTTGGTAGCTGTTCTCTCACCCCGTCCCCAAATATTCTCTTCTTGCAACCCTAATTTGATCCTTCTCCACTTAGACAAGTGAGACACAATGGGCTACAATATTTGGGTCTTTCCACTAGTGCAAAATCAGGAAAAGAATTGGACATTTAAAGTCAGGCGCTCAGATGCCTGACTTTATATGTTGAGGCGGTGGCAAACTTGTAATTAAGAGGCAAAACTCGCGAATTTTAAAGTCAGGCGAATACACGCCTGACTTCTGAAGTGAAGAAATAGGGAAAAAATAAGACTTTAGAAGTCAGGCGTGTATTCGCCTGACTACATAAGTGACACGGTGGCAAACTTGTAATTAGGGGTGAATTTTTTTTCTTTCTATTCAAATACTTTAGAAGTCAGGCGTCTATTCTCGCCTGACCTCTAAAGTCCAAAAATAGAAAAAAATATTCAATCACTTACGAATTCGAAGCGTCTCACTCTCACAACCCTAATCTGTCTTTACGAATTCAAAGCGTAATCTCACTCTCAGAGCACTCTCCCCTTCACTCTCAGAGGAACCACACGAACCACGAACCCTAGCTTCCTTCCTTTTCCGTTTCTCTCTGAGCACTCTCCTCTTCGCTGGTCCAAGCTTCTCCCTGGATTGCTTCTTCTTCTACCACGAACCACGAACCACGAACCACGAACCCTAGATTCTTCTTCTGGAACGATTCCTTTTCCGTTTCTCTCTTCGCTGGTCCAAGCTTCTCCCTGGATCGCTTCTTCTTCTCACTGGTCCAAGCACGATTTGAACCCTAACCCAGGTACGATTTGAAATGTCTCACTGCTTCTCACTGCGCTCGTTCACTTCTGTTTCCCTTTCCTTCTTCTTGGGTTCATCTTCTGGGTTTAGGGTTTTCGTTTTCGTTTTCGTTTTGTAGTTTCTCTGTATTAGGGTTTTTGTTTTGGGACAAATCTGTATATAGTTGTTTGCTAATTGCTTTTTGCTATTCTGGTTTTTGTTTAATGTTTGCTATTCAGGAACAAATCTGTAGCTAAAGCAGACAAATGATATAGAGAAGGTAAATACGCAGTTAACTATTTGCGGGTTAAGATGAAGTATCTGCAACCTTGGAAACTTTTAGCACATAGGATTTAGCGTACGTTAATGGATGTTTAAAAAAGTGGTATTATGGTGCTAGTGTTTATGCATATTTATTTAGTTGCTTTTAAAATTAACCCAATGTTTAGTTTTATTCCACCTACTAAGCAACAATTCAATTTTTGTGCCATTTTATGACAGATTGTGACTGGAGAATCTGAGAGTTTCGAGTCATCTGAAAAATCTGGATGTCAGCTAAGAAAAGGTAACATATTCAACTTGATGGAACTTTGACCATACATATGCATTAATTATATATTGCAGCTCTATTTTGTATTTTTACCGGAAGATAATGATATTTTTGATTGTTGAATTTCTTCTAAGCATTTTGTTTCATTTTATCATTTGTATTAATATTCATGTAAATGTCTACATTACTTTGTTACGATTTCTAGGTGACCGTGTGAAGTACATTGGTCCGTCAGTTCAAGTTACAGCTGATGATAGGTAATAAAATCATCACTCTTCTTTTCTTCTTCCCCTATGATAGGAGATATTTCTTTTGCGGTCCATCCTCTCCCATGGAATTGTATCTTTGATGCATTGATACATTTTGATTTGTTGAAAATCCGTGCCTTGTATTTTTTTGACTTTAAGTGTAGATGAACTTGCTTACCAATGTTACTATGGCTGTCAATGTGACTGATACTGACAAATCATTGCAGGAGACGTTTTTTAAGCAAACTGATGGACAATTTGATGATGGTAGAACAATAAAAAGCAGTAGAAAATAAATCAAATCACTGCTTAATATTTTTTGTTTGAATAAAGTTTAAAATCTTTTTAGATTGAAACGATAATAATGAACTGATGGATGGAATTCTTTAACCTGAAGAGTGCAGAGGGAAATTGTGTATGGATAGTTCCTGTTTCTGTTCTGTTTCTGTTTCCGTTACACAGTTACTGCAGTATCTGTATTATCTGTATTAAATATGTATTTGTATTAAATATGTGTATGCCAGTCTAAAAGACAGTCTGTTCTGTTTCTGTTTAAATATGTGTTTCTGTTTCTGTTTAAATATGTGTATAGACTGTCTTTTAAATATGTGTATAGACTGTCTAAAAAACAGGTTGATTGACTATACACAGCTGCAGTATCTGTATTAAATATGTGTATAGACTGTCTTTTAAATATGTGTATAGACTGTCTTTTAGAGGAGTCATAGATTCTTTTAAATCAGAACAGAACCAGAACTATATACAGAGTGCATTCCTATGTTTCATCTAACATTACAGAGTGCATACAGATATACACATATTTAAAAGACAACAATACAGATATAAAAAGACAGTTTAAAAGACAGTCTGTTCTGTTTCTATTTAAATATGTGTTTCTATTTCTGTTTAAATATGTGTTTCTGTTTCTGTTTCTGTTTAATGCATGCTGATTGGCATATGGTTGGCTGTTAGCAGAGCTGGTACGTCTGAAGTTCCGCAAAGGAAATCTCCTTCAACTCCTTGGACTGCTCGTAAATTGAACCCATCATCTCCAAACCCAGCAAGTAAAACTCCAAAAGATAGGAGTCCAAAGGTTACTGAAAGCAAGTCAACCCAAAGTCCAATATCTGAGGTACATTTTAAGTTACTTCATGGCTAGAATTAGCCTATATATTATGATACTCGTAAATTGATGCCATTGGTTTGTTGAATATTTCCCGATGAACAATAAAATTGTAGTATATGTAGCATGATTAGGACATTAGGTGAAGGATTAATTAATATACATAATTTTGCGGCAATTAGAAGCTGTTTCTAGGAATTTACTTCTATCACCTAAAATTAATCAATTCATACAGAATTGTTCAAATCACATGTTCTAAGTTACAGCTCATAACAGCACATACCTCTAAGTTACAGAATTGTTCAATACACATATCAACATGGATTAATAAAACAGTACTGTTGAATTATTAATTATAGTATGCCCAGGCGTGCATACCATCATTTTCCAGTTAATAACCATTCAGCTCAGGTCAAAGTTTTGCACAGGGCACAAGCAAATACTATTTTTTTAAAAAGAAAATTAAAAGTCATTGGCAGCATGAAATCAACGTGGGTGCATTACTTTTGCAGTGCAAAAAGAGTCACAGTTCCAAACAACTCAGTAAAGAAAGAAAATAGTCCAAAAAACTTGGTTTTTGTTTACATATACATATATTATTCTTCACAATTAGTATTCAACTAAATTTATATGCACCATATTTTTAGGATAATAGTAGTTCTTAATTTTTCATCAATCGCATAGTGAACAAATGAAGAAGGAAAACCAATGAAACGGTAATTTGATGAAAAGAAAATTCATAATAATCAGAACTGATCAAATGAAATGGGAATTCATTGAAAATTAGAACATACAAAAGAGTCTGCAGATATACTAGCTAGACCTTATTACATCGTAACAAAAAGCTAAAAGTATATTATATCTAAACCCAAAAGGGTGACTCATGCCTGATAATTAACTAGAATACTAGATGTAAAAAAAGTCAAGTTTCTTCAAACATAACATCCTCGAAACATCCTAAAAATTCCAGAACCTCATAATGGCTGAGCAGATGACAATAACCTATTAGCGGTACTGCAAGAAAAAGAAAACGAGTGAGGACTGTACGAAACCCACATTGGCTTATTAAGAAGATTCAATTTGAGAACAGATCCATCTGTTTACCTTAATGAAACCAATTTCCTTGGCATTGCTACGGAAGCATTGCCTACAGCACATAAGAGCATACTTCCTAATCAATCCATGTGGGTTCCCAAGATTTTCTGAGAATATCTTCGAACAACTTATAACCAACCATCCCCAGATTTTCTGAGAATATCTTCGAACAATACCAAAACAACAACATTAAACAAAGTTTTTTCCACTAGGCTTGGTGGGCTACTGATACATTCAGTTTTAGCTATTAAGCTAATAATTATAAGCACCATTAATTTATTTGTGAAATTTACATTTCATCAACCACTTTATTACATTTTAAGAATAAACAATTACAAAACCCTGCAAACATTATAGAGCTGATGTAAGTTATAATAGAATGAGTATCTAGTTACATCATCAAACATTAAACTGCAAACACAAGACAATGAATAAGAGAAAAGAAACAAAATGCAGGGGGTTTGCCGATACCTTCACTGAGAGTCTTCAAAGAGAGTGAGAAAGAATTAGTGAATAACAAAATCAGAAACGGGTAGCTTAAGAAGAAATCATGGATAAAAGAATAGAGATACAGGAGCACAAGAAGCCAAAATGAACACATTGCAAAATGAATAGAAGAAAACAGAATTAAATTTCACGCAAATAGAAGTATAAATCTGAAACAATCAAAAGCATAGGCATAAAGACAAGGGAAATTTTGTTCAACAAACAATTTAGAGAAAGAGGGATGAAACTTTTACTTGAATCGTAACCTACCATCTGATTTCTACCCAAAAAATTGGAAAGTAGTTGGAAAATGTGTTCATACTTGATAGTGTCTTGTAATTTAGATAGTTCAAAATGTGAAGTGAAGTGAAGTGACATACACATGCAGCCTAACACAGTTTACACTAACTGACTTAAAGTCAGTTTTCCCTAACACAGTTTACCCTAACTGTTAATCAGTATTTAACACAGTTTACCCTATCTGACTTGAAGTCAGTTTTCCCTAACACAGTTTACCCTAACACAGTTTACACTAACTGACTTAAAGTCAATTTTCCCTAACAGTTTACCCTAACTGTTAATCAGTATTTAACACTTTTAATGAATGGAACTACACCAGTTGTACAGCTAATGTATATGAAACTATTGTACACTTACACCCTAACTGTTATTTTTTATTTTTCGAGCGTAGCTACATGGATCGTAGTTGGATGCAAACTAGCAAGTTGAGTGACGAGTATGCGAAAGGGGTGGAAGAATTTCTAGAGTTTGCTCAAACAAAGCTTGAAGGTTGTGGTGGAATTTTTGACTGTCCTTGTGTTAATTGTGTGAACCGGATACCACAACTAGTTGCCACAATAAGAGATCATCTTCTAGTTGATGGGATTTGTCGTAGTTATACAACTTGGATATGGCACGGTGAAAAGTTAGATATCCCAAGTGTGTCCGGAAGAGATAATTTCCCAGATTCAAATATGGATGATCGAATGGAAGACATGATACGTGATATTGGGCCGGAGTCGTTTAAGCAAGCACATGCCTTTGATACTTTGTGCAAAGATAAAGAAGAGCCTTTGTATTTGGGATGTACAACATTCACACGGTTGGCTGCGGTGATAAAATTGTTCAATCTGAAGGCGACGAATGGGTGGACTGATAAGAGTTTCACTGAGTTGCTTGAGTTGTTGAAAGACATGCTTCCAAAAGGTAACACATTGCCATGTCGTACGTATGAAGCGAAGAAGATTTTGTGTCCGATGGGTGTGGAGTATAAAAAAATACATGCTTGCCCCAATGATTGCATATTGTATCGGAATGAGTTTGAGGAGCTGCATAAGTGTCCTACGTGTAATAGGTCACGTTACAAAGTAAAGACTGGTGAATCTAGTTGCGATGATGATAACTCAAAGATTTCTCCAGCAAAGGTTTTATGGTACCTTCCAATAATTCCTAGGTTCACACGCTTGTTTGCTAATGCAAAGGACGCAAAGAACATTAGATGGCATGCAGATGAGAGGAAATGTGACGGATAGCTTCGCCATCCGGCTGACTCTCTACAATGGAAGAAGGTTGATAGTTTGTTTTCGGATTTTGGCGCCGAGTCAAGAAATCTTAGGCTTGCGCTTGCTTCGGATGGGATGAACCCATACGGTAACTTAAGTACAAATCATAGCTCCTGGCCTGTTCTCCTTATAATTTACAACTTATCTCCTTGGTTGTGCATGAAGCGTAAGTATGTTATGTTATCCATGATGATTTCTGGCCCACGACAGCCAGGAAATGACATAGATGTTTACCTTAGTCCGTTGGTTGAAGACTTGAGAAAAATGTGGGATGAAGGCGTGAATGTGTTTGACGGGTATTCCAATGAAACTTTCAAGCTGCGTGCGATGTTATTTTGCACAATCAATGACTTCCCAGCATACGGGAACTTGTCTGGGTATAGTGTTAAGGGACATAAAGGTTGTCCTATTTGTACAGAAAACACGTGCTACCATCAACTAAAACATGGTAAGAAGACTGTATACCTTGGGCATCAGAGATATCTCAAACGTAATCACCCATACCGTAGGATGAAAAAAGCTTTTAATGGGTGCCAAGAGAATGAAACTCTCCCGAATGTCTTGACTGGAGAAGAAGTCTACCAAGTGGTTAAGGACATCAAAGTTGTATTTGGCAAAAATCAAAAGCAGCTCAATGTGAAAAGCAAGTGGAAGAAGAGGTCAGTGTTCTTTGATCTTCCGTATTGGTCTAGTCTTGATGTAAGACACTGTCTTGATGTCATGCATGTCGAGAAAAACGTTTGTGATAGTGTTATCGGGACGCTTCTCAACATTAAAGGCCAGACAAAGGATGGTATAAATTCTCGTTTAGATTTGCTCGAAATGGGCATAAGAGAACAATTACATCCAAAGCCAAAAGGTGAACGTACATATTTGCCCCCAGCATGCTATACATTGTCAAAAAAAGAGAAAATAAGTTTGTGCGAGTGTCTACAAGGAATCAAAGTTCCACAAGGTTACTCTTCAAATTTTAAGAGGCTTGTGTCAATAAAAGATCTCAAATTAGTTGGCTTAAAGTCTCATGACTGTCACGTGTTGATGCAACAACTACTACCGGTGGCTATTCGTGGCATCTTGCCAAAATGTGTTCGACATGCCATAACTAGGTTGTGCTTATTCTTTAATGCTATATGTGTCAAAGTCATCGACCCTCAGAAATTGGATGAGTTGGAAAACGAGGCTGCTATTATCTTGTGTCAATTGGAGATGTATTTTCCTCCCTCATTTTTTGACATCATGGTTCATTTAATTGTTCACCTAGTACGAGAGATTAGACTCTGTGGCCCTATTTATTTAAGGTGGATGTATCCGGTTGAACGATACATGAAGATTTTGAAAGGTTATGTGAAGAATCAATATCGTCCTGAAGCATCTATTGTTGAAAGGTATGTCACGGAAGAAGCTATTGAGTTTTGTTCAGACTATTTGGCAGAAGCAAAACCTATAGGGCTTCCCAAGTCTCGTCATACAGGGAGGTGTCAAGGTAAGGGTACACGATGTCCAAGGGTCAAGAGTATGGGTAGAGCAGAAGTGTTGCAAGCACATTTGTACATATTGAATAACACCGACGAGGTATTACCTTATTTATCTACTCATAAAAAGATTGTCAAGAGTAAAAACCCTCAAATGAATGAAAAAGCGCTATTGAAAGAGCACAACAAGACATTCTTAATCTGGTTTAAAGAGAATATTATGAAGGATAATAGTGCTTCTGATACACTAAAGTGGCTAGCAAATGAACCAATGTTTAGTGTCATGTGTTGGTCTGGGTACGATATAAATAATTTCTCATTTTCTACAAAGGCACAAGATGATAAGAGCACTGTGCAAAATAGTGGGGTTATGGTCATGGCTTCTGCAATGCACTTCTCTAGTGCAAATGATAAAAACCCTGTTCTTGCATCAATTGCTTACTTTGGGGTTATTGAAGAGATTTGGGAGCTCAATTACTCTAAATTTAAAGTGCCTGTTTTTAAATGTAAGTGGGTTAACAGTAACACTGGTGTACAAACCGATGACTTAGGATTTACATTGGTGGACCTAGACAAGGTAAGTTATGGGGATGAGCCTTTCATCATGGCTGACCAAGCAAAACAATTTTTTTTTGTCGATGATCCTTCTAACAAAAAATGGTCAGTAGTCCTACAAGGAAGAATCATGAATGGTAATGGTGAAGACGGAGATTCATCCCTTGAAATTTCTGAGACTCCTTCTTTTACTACAGAAATGCCTATATTCATTGAGGACATAGATGTGGACAGTGTACGTGCGACTCGTGATGATCATAATGAAGGGATATGGGAAGATATTTTAATTTGACCCCTAAAAAGAATTTGCCATTATCAAGGCAAGCACGTGATTGAATAAGTTGCAGGTGATTAACTAAGAATTTGCCATTATTTTGACAGCACGTGATTGAATAATAATTTGCCATTAGTACTACTGTTTTAAGTTGGTTGTGTTATAGCAAATTAACACTTGTTTTAAATTGCACGTGATTGAATAATAATTTGCCATTAATAATATGTTGAATAAATTTGCAATATTGATGATGTTTTGCTATACTGATGATTTGTTATACTGATGATTGCTCGCATTTGTTTTTCTTAAATAGGTATCATGGCTGAATTATCTATCAACCCCCCAACAAAGAAGAAGACTAGACGTGCCACGACGTTACCGGATTTGACGTCTAGACGCTCGCCAGGTTATAGGTACCCGATTGAATTTGATGAACACCTAGAGCCTCTAGGTAAATTGGCTGCCAGATTTAAGAGTTATGTGTCTATGCTAGGACGACACAAGGCAAGCATATTATCAGAAACTTGGGAAAAAGTGGATGGCGCGGTCAAGGACTTGATTTGGCTGGATATCTTGGTATTAACTTTTCATTGCATATTGAGTGCTATACACCCAAATGATATATCGGAGTGATATTAACACTGCCTTTTTGTATATATACTTTAGGAAACATTTGACATTCCCAATGATGAGAGGTTGAAGAACAAATGGATTGCTTATGCCGGTGAGCGTTGGACGCAATTTAAGTCATCACTCACTAGAAAATTTATCTTTAGCCCCAAAGAGGATCAGGATGACAGAACTCCATGTGAGATATACAGTTTCATATCAACTGAAACATGGGAGTTGTTCGTAAAGAGTCGCATGGAAGAACAGTTTCAGGTAATATGCTTGGTCTTTTTTAGTTTTTATTTTTGTCTTATTTTAATATGTCATGACTAATAACATTTGGTTTGGTATTTATGACAGACTAAAAGAGAAAGAGCCAAAAAAATTCAAGCCCACAATAACTTCTACCACACATCCGCTCGTGGTGGCTATAAGAGGATTAAGGGCAAGTGGAAAGAGAGCTACGTGGAAGCAAAGCGTGAGGAGTCCGGTGATCCACAATTAGTAGTAGAACCTCCATCTCCTCCACGTCATGAGTTATTTAAGTTGGCCCATCAGAGGAAAACAGGATCTTTTACAACGGATGAGTCAGCTTCTGTTGCTTCGAAAATTGTAAGTTAAAATTTTTATTCAAACACCAACGCCTTAAGAAATACATTTTACAATGTTGCCTAAAGTGCACATGGTTTTTGTTATAGGATGAGTTAGTTGATCAGGCCAAACAGGGAACACTTGTTCCACATGGACGTCAAGATATCTTGACTATAGCCATTGGAAAACCTGATCCTCGTGGTCGTGTACGAGCAGTTGGTAGAGGGGTGGGTCTATCAAAATACTTTGGACCTACTTCACGTACCAGCGTCACCTCAGATAGTGGGAAACTAGCTGCCATTAAGCAAGAGTTGAAAGAGGAGTTAACAAAGGAGTTTGAAAAGAAACAAGAGGAGTTAACAGAGAAGTTTGCAAAGAAACAGGATGAGTTAACACAGGAGTTTGAAAAGAAACAGAAAGAAATAGTCGAAGCATTGACAGAGGTATATATATGAACATTAACATAGTTTATGAATTCATTTTAGTAACTCTGTGAATATGAAGCTATAGTTATAGTTATGGATATGAAGTTATAGTTATAGTTGCTTTAAAATATGACCTTTGAATCCTGGACAGTTAGGTAATTAAGATGGCCAAACTCTTATTTTGTGTCAATCCTGAAAATGCTTATAACATTTCAGCCTTATCTTGGACAGTCAGCCTTTTGCACATTAATTCACAAGGTTTGATTCCTTTGCCTGGATTTTTTAGATTTAGTTGTAAGAATGATCTCAATTCTCAACCAGTGTAATTTATCAAACTATGACCTTTGAATCTCTCAAAGATTGTTATTTAATTCTATCTGAAATTTCTGATTGTGTACAGGGGGGTTAAGGCTAGTGATATCTGAAATTTCTGATTGTTATTTAATTCTATCTGAAATTTCTGATTGTTATTTTTAGAAAGGAAGGAATAATAAGATAGGGATGGTTAGTGCTGTTGGCTAATAATATTGAGAGGATTAGTTAGATAAATAAACAGGGGGGTTAAGGCTAGTGATATCATTCAGATTTGTTAGCAATGTAAATAGAACTGTCTGCAGGAATTCTCCATCTGTGAATAACATTTAATAAATATATTTGATTTGCAGAAGTGGGGATCGTTGCGTAGCTGTTCACCATCTCAAAAAAATACAATCGGATCTAAAGCTAGCTGTTCACCATCTCATGTAGAGGAACCGCCCAAGAATGACTGGTTGAAAGAGTTGCATTTTTTAGCTTATGAGATTTCAACAAGTGTCAAGTTGGACTTGGACCATGAGCACCAGGAACACTTCTACATTGGATATAAAGATATTGTAGAAATGGTTCAAGGTAATGAGGAACTTGAGATGAGCCATTTGGCAATATGGTGCACGTAAGTATATATTAGTTATTTGTAAAACTTATTCCAAATACTTCAATTATAAATAGTTATAAATACTGAACAATTTGTTTTCAATATCTTAGGTATTTGCATCGCGAATGTATAGCAAGGGAAATTAGTGATATGTATGGATTTTTAGATCCATACAAAATTTGTGGTACTTATGGCTACAAACAAGAGACCATCCAATCATATATCCAGAATAAGCTATTTGAGCAGAACAAAACATGCTTTCTAGCGCCATATTTGTTCAGGTACGGTAAAGTATAATTTGTCCATATTGATATGTCAGGGTTATTAAAGCATGCTTTCTTGTTAAGAGTTATTCAACACTGTGATTACTATATAGATAACCAACAGTTTCTGCAATTTATAGCATAAATGTGATTTTAGCATATCATGTAACTGATGACATATCTTATTTGATTTTAGCATATCATGTAACTGACATATCTTATTTGAAGATGAGCTAGCTGGCCTTGACCATATTGTTGTTCAATTTTGCAGTAAACATTGGCAATTGTTTGTCGTCTGTCCTTCTGTTAATACAATTGTTTGGATGTGTTCGCTTCACCGCCCTCCAAACGAAACCCTGGTTGAAATAGTTGACAAGTAGGTTTTCTTTAATAATTTGTTCTCACAACTTTATGATTTAACATGCTTTAGACTTGTAACTTACTATTTGATGTTACCCTACAGAGCTCTGGATGGATATAATAGGATGAAGGGTTTAAGAAAAACAAAACCTCACTGGGTGACACTTAAAGTAAGTATTTAATACATTAATTTTTATTTTCATTTTATACTAGTTACCGTAAATTATATTCAATTTTGATATTTGATATTCATTTATAGGGACCGAAACAAATTGATACTTATTCTTGTGGCCACTATGTGATGATAAATATGATGACCATTGTCTCCGCAACTATCACTAATAATTGGAAGAAGGTAATATAAATTTTCAACTTTTATAGGGTGATTATGTTAGAAGCTGTTAAGTAAACGTAATCAGTATTTTAGAAGCTGTATAGGGTGATTATGTTAGAAGCTGTTTGGTTATATTAGAAGCTGTTTGGTTGTGTTAGAAGCTGTTTGATTATGTTAGAAGCTGTATAGGGTGATTATGTTAGAAGCTGTTTGGTTAAGTATTGAGATCAGTTATATTAGAAGCTGTATAGGGTAATTTAAATTGTTTTTGTAGATGTTTGATTGTGAGTTTTGCATGATGTTTGATTAGAAGCTGTATAGGGTAAGTATAGAGATCAGTTATATTAGAAGCTGTATATTAGAAGCTGTTTGATTGTTTTTGTAGATGTTTGATCAGTTATCCTACATTTTAATAGCTGTATGTTAGATCAGTTATCCTGCATTTTAATAGCTGTATTATCAAGTTATCCTGCATTTTTGTAGATGTTTGATCAGTTATCCTGCATTTTAATAGCTGTATGTTAGATCAGTTATCCTGCATTTATTATCCAATCTGCTTTATTATCAAGTGATTTAAATCTGCTTTATTATGCAATCTGCTTTATTATCTAATTTAAATTGTTTTTGTAGATGTTTAATTCGAGTTCTCCGTTCACGCATGACGACTTGACACACGTCAGAGAAGTTTGGGCAGAGTTTTTTATAAAGCTGTATGCAGAGCGTAAACCCACTTCAAAGGAAGAACGAAGAAAACAACTTAAGTGATTTTATGTAGAATGTAAGTGACTGTGAGACTAGAATGTATTTTTTTTGTACTTAAACTGATGAATGTAAGTGACTGGCTGTAAATGTATTTTGTACTTAAACTGATGAATCTTGACTGATGAATGTAGAAACTGACCAATTATAGTTGAAATGTTTGTTTTGTTGGCCATATTCCAAGTTACAGATGATGAATGTTTGATTAGAGTGATGAATTTAGTATAACCAGGGTGATGAATTATAGTTGAAATGTTCGTACCAGTTCAGACCCAATCCATTTAAACTGATGAATGTAAGTGGCTGCATGTAAATGTTTGATTAGAGTGATGAATTTAGTATAACCAGGGCTGCATGTAAATGTTTGATTAGAGTGATGAATTTAGTATAACCAGGGTGTAACAAAAATTTTAAAAAAAAAACTTTTAAGGTCAGGCGCAATAATGCTTGACCTTAAATCATACATACGAAGTCAAGCCATAATAAAAGCTTGACCTTAAATCAAACATACGAAGTCAAGCAAGTTTAAGCTTGACTTTAAATCATACTTACGAAGTCAGGCAAGAATTAATGCTTGACTTCCTAAGTATGATTTAAAGTCAAGCATTTATTCTTGCGTGACTTTGTAAGTATGATTTAAAGTCAAGCAATAATAAAAGCTTGACCTTAAATCATATATACGAAGTCAGGCAAGAATAAATGCTTGACTTTAAATCATACATACGAAGTCAGGCAAGAATAAATGCTTGACTTTAAATCATACATACGAAGTCAGGCAAGAATAAATGCTTGACTTTAAATCATACATACGAAGTCAGGCGCAATAAATGTTTGACTTTAAAACATACTTACGAAGTCAGGCGCAATAAATGTTTGACTTTACAACATACTTACGAAGTCAGGCTATCGCTTGACTTTAAAACTCCAGACATACAAAGTCGACTTAATAAAAGTCAAGCGCCCGCCTGACTTTAAATCCCCTTTTCGCCTGACTTTAAATCCCTTTTTTGCACTAGTGTTCTCTACATAGGAAGGGAGCCAAATACCCAATATATGCCCCCCTCATAACTATATGTGGAGGTGATCGTCAAACCGACGATATCACAACAAATATGAAACTTCCCTCTTGGCAATGCTTTAGTCATCCAATAAGGAGAGTTTTAGTCAAAAAAAAATGAATGAAGTATGAGAAGTAATAATACCGGAGAGAATGAGAATGAAGAAGTAAGAATGAATGAGAGTATGGGAAGTAATAGTATAGGAGAGAATGAGAATGAAGAAGTAAGAAGGAATAAGAATGAAGGAATGAGAAGGAAGAAGAAAGGGGAAATGTAGAAGAGAGAGATATATAGAGAAACTTATGTAGATTAGAGAGTATGAGAAAGAAGAAGAAATATAAGATAGGGAAAATATAGAGAGAATGAGAAGGAAATAAATAGTGAAATGAAAGAATTAGAAGAGTGTAGAAGAAAGTTTTATTTATAGGCATTTTCGGACGATTCTGGCGGATTTACCGGCGGAATTTTTTTCCTCCGTAATTTTTAAATTACCGGCATTTTTTTTAAAATCCGCCGGAAATGTAACCGGCGTATTTTTTGAAAAAAATTATTATTTTTTTCAAAAAACCCACCGATACATCTGGTCATAACATTTCCGGCGGATTTTTTAAATTACCGCCGGTTTTTTTTAAAAAAAAAATTCGTTGGTAATTTGAAAAATCCGCCGAAAACGTACGGAGGAAAAAAATCCGCTGGAAATACTATTTTTTCCCCCGGAAAAAATCTGCCAGAAATGCCAAATTTCTGCTGCAACCGTACCGACGGAAAAAAAAATTTGCCGGTAATACGCGGTTTTCTTATAGTGTTACTGCCTTAGAGTTTTCCATCTGAAATCTCTACAACACTATTAATATAATGCTCTTGTGACAACCAAATTTTTTGCTCATTTCTGTCACGCATGATTCTTATACGAATTTTTTTTATAGCTTTTCCCATGTCTTTCATGGCAAAAGACTCGCCCAAATGCTTCTTTAACCTGTCAATCATGGAAATATTTTTCCAACAATAAGCATGGCATCAACATATAACAATAGGATAATAAAGTCATCATTAGAAAAGTTTCTAACAAAGACACAATGATCAGAAGTAGTTTTTTTATATCCTTGGTCACACAAAATTGACCCAAACTTCTTGTACCTTGGAGTCTGCTTCAAACCATATAGACTCTTTTTCAGTCTACACACATAGTCTTCCTTGACTTCAACAAGGAAACCATCATGTTGTTTCATGTAAATCTCTTCCTCCAAATCACCATGAAGGAATGTTGTTTTTACGTCCATTTGCTCTACCTCTAAATCAATAGTAGATGCCAAACTCAACATGGTTCTAATCGATGACATCTTTACCACAAGCAACAAAATTTTATTAAAATCAACACCCTTTCTTTGATGGAAACTCTTCACCACTAATCTGGCTTTATATATTGGAGACTTAGAGTTACTCTCATGTTTCACTCTATAAATCCATCTATTTTTCAAAGCCCCTTTTGGAAACTTCACCAAATCATAAGTGTGATTATCATGCATTACATCGATCCACTTTTGATTTTCTTCACTCTCTATGGACTCTTGAAAACACTCAGGTTTCCCTTGATCAGTCCCTGTCACAGTGCACATACTCGTCAAAATTATATCTTATAGATGGTTGTCTTTCCTTCCTAGACCTTCTGAGTTGGGCTTGTGATGATTCAGAATTATCACCAAGATTCTCATCTTCATCATAGTTATTAGCTGGAATATTTAACTCATCTTCAAGTTGCTGATCATCAACACAATCATGTGGCTCACCATTCTGAACTTTATCATCAACATTATCTAGATTATGAATAGGCAACCGACAAGTTGTCATTTTGCTTGGGTGTAGTCTTCTCCACCTTATCAATGTCTTCAATAGTTTGGTCTTCCATGAACTGCACATCACAGCTTCTGAGAAGCTTTTTATCTATTGGATCATATAACCTATAACCAAATTCATATTGATCATAACCAATGAAAATACATTGCTTTAACTTTGCGTCCAACTTGGATCTTTCATCCTTTGGAACATGCACAAAAGTCTTACAACCAAAGACTATCAAATGATTATAGTTGACATTTTTCCCAAACCAAACTTTATATGGAACTCCACTGTTCAAAGCAGTAGCGGGACTGAGATTAATAACATGCACTAGTGTGTACAGTGCTTCACCCCAGTAGTGGTTGGACAACTTAGCTTTAGAGAGCATACGCCTCACTCTCTCAACCAGTGTGTTCGACTCATCCTCTCTACTAAACTATTTAGCTGGGGAGTTTTAGGATGAGTATTTTCATGTGCAATATCCTAATGTTTACTATAATCATCAAAGGGTCCACAATACTCACCATTGTTGTTAGTACGAACACGTTTCAACTTCTTACATGGCTGCCTCTCAACCAAAGTATGAAATTGTATGAACTTCTTTAACAATTGGTCTTTTGTCTTCAAAGCATAAATCCATAATTTCTTGGAACAATCATCAATAAAAGTAACAAAGTAATGTGCACCACTAAAAGATTTTATCTTTATTGGGCCATAAACGTCAGAATGCACCAGTTCAAGTAGCTCTAACTTATTCCCACTTCTATGATAGAGGGGCTAACTTGATTTGACATTCTACGAATTTCGTTAATGTTAATGACTAAGTTGAATAAATAAGGACATGGACTCTCTGCGGTCAAAAATATGACCGCATGAGATCATGGCCTTAAACTATTTTTTTGGGAAAACAAATAAAATAACTTCTTAAAATCTTGACTCTTTATTGAGGTGAATGCATAAAGGCACTGAAATTTTTACAGCAGATAATCCAGACCGCAGAGAATCCAGGTACAATAAATTCCCAATTTCAGGGATAAAGTTAGATATTTACTCATGTTTTCGGCTAATAATTTTATTTATGATGCAGTAAAATTTGAGAAAACGTTTCCTTGTGTATAAACTACATTGCCCGATCCTATTTTAATTTGTGCCATAGAAAAATTGAAAAAAAAAAGTTTTCTTGTACAAATCTTCTGATCGACTGATCCTATTTTAATTTGTAAGAGATTGAAAAAAGAGAAAGATATTTTCCTCTACATAATTTTTTGTTCTTTTTGTTTGTAATTTAGTAAATTGGGAATGATGTTTTCCTTTATGTATTTGTTTTATTCTGATTCTATTTTTATGTTATGTTAATTTGTGATTTCTATTTTTTTGTTGGGTTGTTGGTGCTCGGTTTCCACCAGTTTTGTTGGTGACTAATTTAGTCTAGAGAACCCGGCTGACCACGTGTGTCTTGTTTTGCCGGTCTGTGTAGTTCTCTTCTCCCAACAGAGTTTTTGTCACACCTAAGATTTGATCCCGAGACCTTGCAGTAAGATCTCAGTCTAGTTACTGCTCGGACTAACCCGTTGGCGTGATTTCTATCTTTTATACAATATAGTCGGCCCCTATATACTTTAAAACTTATGTTAACCTGTTCATATCATCAGTGGCGGATCCAGGACCCTAGGTCAAGGGGTGCAAAAAATTTGTTATAAAAAATGTTGGTTATTGTTTACATTCTTTTCAAATATCCTCACTTAATTTACTAAAATTAAAAAATCAAGTTACCTAACTCCAAATTTATTTAAAAGTAAATCGCAAATTAGTCTCATAGTTTACCTGCCATTTCCCATTTAAGTACTAAAGTATAAGAAAATCAGAAGTAGTCCGTAAAAGTATGTGATATCAGTAAAATTAGTTTCTAAAATTTTATAAATAGCCCCTTATGGATATTAATAAAACAGATTTATAAAAAATTGGATACAAGTTTAAAAATACTATTGCAAATTTAAAATTTCAGGTGTTAAAAAAATTATAAGGTAGAATTATTTTTAAATAACATATTATCTCGTACGTTTTCGTGCTCATGCCGATACCGTGCCTGTATTTATTAATACAGAATTGATGTTTTCTGTTTGAACTTGAAGTACCAAACACATGGGAATTTGGGCATGCCAGCAACTTAATAATTCCTATCCTAAAAAAAAGGAATTTAATAATTCCAAAATTTTCGGATGGATGTAAATTGTGTATCAATTTGAATTATTAATAACCTGGTATTTTTTTAGTAAACTAAGGTTTTTAAGGAGTTGACATCTCCCATCAAATGTTTTTTCAAACGCAGCGGCTAGGGATTTTAGATCATGAAAAATCTCACGGTGGGGTCTCAAAGAATATTACTAAGCGTCCCTAACCGTTAGTTGATTTGACAATCTCAACGACATGTAGCCCGAATTCAAACTCGAGTGTGAGCGGTGATAACTTATGTGATTATCATAATTTTCAATCATCCGGTCAAAAAAAACATCGGGAGGCTTAGGCAGAACCGGGGGCTGTTAGGAATAATATGGGCCATTCATTGCCTCAACTTATGGCATGGTTTCACTGCACACTGCGGTATGCAATAATTTCTAGGGATTTTTTTTTGTACCTCCATCACATCCCTATCTACCCCCCATCGACCCTGCAAAAAGACGCAATTGCCCTTCACAAAATTTAAAAATCCCGAACGTATCCTGATTTCAATTTTTTTTTTGGAAATCGGATTTAGGTAAATCCGATTTCCACTAAAAATTTTAAAAAATTTAAATCGGAATTATTTAAGATGGGGTAGATCCGCTTTAAAAATAACAAATCGGATTTACCTTAAGTGGGGGTAAATCCGATTTGTTATTTTTAAAAAATTAAATAAAAAAACAATTTTTTTTAGTAACAAAATCGGATTTACCTTAAGTGGGATAAATTCGATTGTCTTTTTTTAGGGAAATTGGATTTACCTTAGGTGGGATAAATATGATTTTCTCTTTTTTTAGGGAAATCGGATTTATGTACCCACTAGGTAAATCCGATTTCCAAAATAACAAAGCGGATTTACCTTCAGCTAAGGTAAATCCGCTTTGTTATTTTTGAAATCGGATTTACCTTTTGGTTACCCCATCTGAGGTAAATCTGACTTTAAAAATAACAAAGTGGATTTACCTTAGATGAAAGTAATTCCGAGCGAATCTCAAGTTGAGCAGGGGTATTTTCGGGTTTTAGAAATTTGATGGGGATAGATGGGAGTTGATGGGGTAAAAAAAAAACCCTAATTTCTAAGGTATAGTACTCAAGTGATTTGTTCTTGCATCAAAGACATCATGTGTGCAAAATGAATCTTTGCTTCCCATTCTACCTTCCTAATATCGTAAAGAATAATCTATCTATAGCATGTTTGGTTTCACCTTTTGAACTTTAAAATAATGATTTAGGTAATAGTTATAGCTGAATTTGTAAATAATTTGTAACTTTTCCTACATGTATCTTTGTCTCTAATAAAAAACTTTGTATTCTTGTTATTTGTAAGATTCAGAGTTAGATACTAAAATCAACTTTTTAATTGATAGAATCAAATCACGGCATCAAGTCCGTGAGGTTAAATTTTCCACTACACTACACCTGTCGACTTCAATTGTGAATATGAGTCATCCATCAATTAAAAATAAGAATAATAAAAAAGAGTGTGGGAACAAAATCAGCAATTTCTCTTCACCTAAAATTTAGAGTTAATTTTAGAAGTGAAGCCAAGGAAGGATGGACTTACTCACATTATTAAATATTATTATATTAGTTATATATGTTAGTGAAAAACTTGGACATTGGCCAAACAATTGTTGTCCCGTGAACTTTGGCTTCACACCAATACAAGAGCATGTTTTGGGTGGTTTAAGGACCACCTCATCCTTTAAGTTCACATGGCTTTGTATATATGTGGAAAATCCAATTGCGCGTCCCCCTTCTAAAATTTATCAACTTATATGCACAATCTGTATATCATGTCTCTTTTTTTGTCTCCTCATACACTCTTCCTTCTACCGCGTTCTAACCATTACACAACAACATTCGCTTAATAATTGAACCAAAACAAAAACAAAAAAACCATCACTCAAAACACTAGCTAGCATCTCAAATCATATATGTGGAAAGAAAGGCTAACTACAAAGCTATTCTCCCTTCCCATTATTAGGGAATGTTGTATGGTCTCAAGAGCATCATGAACAACATTGAACTAAATGACAAGAATTACCACGGGACTTAGGCACCATCACCTAAATATTGAGACATCAAGTATATGAGTCATCTGTTAACAAATTGATTTGGTAATAATGTTTTAAAAGTTGGTTCAGAAAAATTGATTTCATTTAAATGATAAAGCGAGAATAACTTTTGATGTGTAAAAATAAAAAATATTGTAGGTGTCATATGCATAACTGATTTTGTTGAACGCAAAAACTAGTAGGTTGTTCTTTCTATGAAAATCAACTCTACCACTTCAAAATCAATTTTAGTCTCCACCAAAAATTAAATAGTGAATTTCAAACTTTTTTGCCTTGAGAACAATGCCAAGATAAGAAATTATGGAATCACTCATAATTTTAATCACTCACATTTGAATTCCATTTGGGAAACCATAATACACTTCCAAATGCCAAGATAAGAAAGTATGGAGTAAATAATAATAATCATCATCTTATATAAATAAAATATAATAATATACCTTCTTCCAAAAGTAACACCATAGTTTTTCTATCAGAAACTAAAAATTGAGAAAAATAAAAATTACATAACTTCAATTTAAAATTCAAAACAAATCATTCTTACGACTGCTAAATTTTCTTAGCAGAAGAGAACCAGTCTTGATTTTCTATTGATTTTGAGCCATCCATCTTCTCAATTCTCAATCAGCAACAGTCCACGACATGTCATTTTCAAATATCCAATGGCAAACCTCAATCCGACCCGGACCCGACCCAAGAGCAAGAAAAGCACCATGAGTAGGACTCCAATCAGAAGTATCCAAGTGGCAAACAGAAACACCATGGTTAATTTTAACCTTAGTTTTCGGGTCAAGTAGATCCGCTTGATAAACCCGAACATTAGGAAGCGAGTGACAATAATAAAGAAGATAAGGAAACAAACTCTGATGACAAGAAACAGAATGTGTAACCTTTCCACCGTTGATTCCCTGCACCCGACCCACCATAACATTCTTCTTAGACCCGTTTAAATTTTCAGTTGTGCGAACGACGACGTTTCGACCCAAAACGGAAGTTGCAAAGTCGATCATGTCCTCAATGGACCCCACACATCGTTTGGTTTCACCGCGACTAGGAACTCTCTCACACTCTTCCAATGAATCCCTCATCATCTTCTCCATTGAACCATTATCTGAAGCCTTAAACAATCGTTTCAGTTCAGGGATCTTGGAAGTGGAAAACGGTAATTTCGCAAGTATACTCCGGGGTAAAAACGACCTTTCAGGCATTTTATCTTTAATGTCAGGCATAGGCATTACTGTCCCTTCTTTCAACATCTTTTCTCTAAAGAATTTACCCGGTTCAACCCACTTTTTTACCAAATTGCCACTCACCACCGTTTCTTTTGACGCGCTTAGCGTTGTGCTAACGTTTGTGTATTTCGCAAACGAGATACCACCTTCTTTTGAATACTCTTTGAAAGTGTTGTTAACGCCGTAACCTTTGAAATCAACTGTAGTTTCACCAGTGGAGCTTTTAGCGTAGCCAGTGAAAGTGTCGGTTCCTTCGTTGAATGATTTTCCATAGTTGTTGAAATCAACTTTCGCTCCGTTTGCCGTTTTAGCATAAGAAGTGAAGGAATCGGCACCGACATTGGCTTTTTCACGGTAATTAGCGAAGCTTTGGATAGCGCCGTTACCTTCGTTAGCGTAATTGGTGAACGTGTTGGTTGGGTTGTTCATGTCTACGCCGTAACCCTTGAAACTGTCGTTAGCGGCGTTTGATGTTTCGGCGTAATTAGAAAACCCGGAGCCGACAACGTTGGAACTTGTTCCGTACGACGTGAACTCGTCGGTGGGGCCGTTTCCGTTTTTGCCGTAGCTGGTGAATGATTGATCTCCGGCATTGCCGTTTTCGGAGTAGGAAGAGAAGGATTGGGTTCTTCCGTTGGCGTCGTCGGAGTAGGAAGTGAAACGGAGGTCCGGGACGTTGACTTCTTCGGAGTAACGCTTGAACTCGCCAGCGCCGCCTGTAGCTCCGGCACCGTAGGTGTGGAAGCTTTGGTCCACCACGTTGCCTTCTGTTGCGTAGCTATTGAAACCGTCTTTGTGGCCGGCGGAGTTGCGGCTATAGCGTCTGAAATCGTTCACCACAACGTTCCCTCCGTCGGAGTAGTTCTTAAACGAGTCAAGACCACCGGGTCGACTCGTTCCGTAGTTAGTGAAGTTCTTGTCTTGGTACACTGCGAAGTTTGCGTCTTTGTCGTGTTTTTCTAAACTGGTACCAAGTTCAGGGAAGCAGAGGAGCTTTGCGGCGGAGCAGAATTCCGGTAGACGCGTGGAAAGTGAGTCGCCGGCGGCGAGTTTAGCGAACGCCGCCGCTTCCACGGTGTTCAGCGGCGAAGCTTTGGACAGTAGGAACGATGGCTTTGGTAGGCCGTTGCGGATCTCTTTGTCCCAATAACGAATCACGAACGCTTTTGGGGTGAACGGGTTTTTCTCTCCGGCCACCGCATCGCCGGTGGAATTAACCTGCATTGATGAACACCCATTTTAGATAAAGCACTAAAACGCGTGAAACTATTGAAAAAATTGAGAGTAGTGAAAAAATAAAAGATGTGTTTTACATACACTGAGAGATGATAAGAGGATAAAGAAAGAGAAGAGGGAGAGTTGTTTGTTCATATTATTTTTACTCTTTTTTTTTGAGAGAGTTGAGAATGTTGGTGGGTTTGTTGAGTTGTATGAAGAAATTTATATTAAAGAGGAGTGAGAGTGAGAGGATGTGAAGAATGTGATTTTTAGATTGGGCCTTCAATGTTCATCTTCTCCTCTGTGTGAACTGAATGCTGAGAACATGTCTTCCTGCAAAATTCAATAAAAATTAGTAATTGTAATAATTTGTTGTGGAATTAAATAATGTGGTTTTGGTGCTTCAACTGGGAAGAGAAAAGGAACCAATACAAATCAGGTAAAAACAAAAATTAAGTGGACTAACAAGTCAGAGACTAATGTTACTGGAGAGTTAGTAGAAGCAAGTAGTACTAGAATAAGCCAATAATAATAACGATAAAAAGAGAGGAGAGGAGAGGAAAGGAAAATATTGGCTTGGTTGGCATTGAATTTTATGAGAATAGAATAGAGAATGCACCTTGATCTGCTGGACAGTTTGCATGAACGATACGCATGGGGATAGGGGCGTATTTATAGCCCTTGAAAATCCAAATAACGCGCATTCTGGTTTCTCAATGCACTACACACTGTCTACACAGTGAGAAATTAGGGTTCTACATCAATGCATATAAAGATCTAAATCCTTTAAAATATTCATAAAATCTTTATTTTTGGAAAAAAAAATCTTTTACAAATATTGATACTGATATTCTTTAAAATATTGATATCTCCTGCATTGAAATTATAAGTAAATTTACTAGTATTTTTTTGGATAAAGATCACTCAATTTCCTAAAACAATTTGATAGTAAATTACCAAAATTTTTGGAATATTAATTCATATAAATGTATAATATATGTCACATATTTAAGGGATGTATCTTTTTTTTATACACCCAAAACTTTAGTAATTGACTCTCAATTTCTCTTTTAGGAAATTGAGAGAATCTTTGACAAATGTGTTTTTAATTATGTAAATTTACTAATTTGAGGGTAAAAACTCAATAGATTAAACGAAAATATTAAAAAAAATAAATACCGATAACTAGCTGGTATTTAGTTTCAATTTTGTTGACGGCGTCAACATGTTGTTTGTCATAAAAAACGGTCGCTCATCATGCTACACATACATATTTGTATAGAGAAAGCAGCGATGAGGCTCTTAATTGTCTGACATATGGTGTTGAAGAACTAGAAGCACCCCGATGGTTGCTTAATTGAGGTATATGGTTGTTCAATTAGGGAATGGGGTATTTGGGCACAAAGAATCTTAATAAAGAGTGGACAACTCTAGTGTTCTTCACTTTGCACCACTCAACAATTCCTCATCATCTAAAAGTGTCGACGAACGTTGTAATGTTAAGTAGGCTCTAGTTGGGATGTTGTGAAGTCAAATGATTGTGCTAGTAAACGAACGATTGAGATCTCGCAGACACTTTTAACGGTTGAGATTGCACCTATACTAGTATTAATAGAAGTCTTCTAAGGCACCACCTTCAGAAACATTTACAGTTCTACTTACCTTAATGCTTTCATCCAAATGCCTCAATCACACAGTCGATACTACATGAATTCAACTTGTCATGGATGGATTTAACCATTGTTTTTGTGTATTCAAATGGCCGAATTACAACAAATGATAATGGCATATAGTTTGAATGTCATGCCCCAAGATTAGTTAGGATTAATGAAAGCATCCCAAGTGAAGCATTGAAACTTGAAAATCAAGATGACATTGTTGCCAAACTTTTGTTTAGTCGAGGATCGGCTAAGAGTTTGAACTCTTTCTTCAAACGATTACACTGAGGAAGAAACTCTGTTCCTCAGTTATGAGTTCCCTAATTGCTCCAAAAAGTGTTAGGCTAGGTGTGAGGGACATGTATGATAATCTAAAAGCTATATATATATATATATATATATATATATATATATATATATACATGGTTTCCATCAGCCACTATTACTAGCCTACAGCTAACCACCATTGGATCAGCTAAGATCACCGTACAATAACACTCAT
The DNA here is from genome assembly GCA_039519185.1 of Astragalus membranaceus. Classification (NCBI taxonomy): domain Eukaryota; kingdom Viridiplantae; phylum Streptophyta; class Magnoliopsida; order Fabales; family Fabaceae; genus Astragalus; species Astragalus membranaceus. The sequence continues at coordinate 39,887,010 of CM076849.1, read as the reverse complement.
GTGCCCTAAAACCTAGGAAAGACGTTCCACAACGTCCACTAGCACGGAAAGTGGGCAGATATTCTTTGCTCCTATTTCCATAGAGCCTTTCCCACGTTTTCTTCAACCGCTCCCCGTTCTAACTGACCACTTTCAAAGAGTATTTTGGTTCTCAATGCAGTATTGTTACAACCAAATTTCGGATTCGAACTTTGCTACAAGGAAACTTCAGCTAAGACTTTAAAGTAAAATCTGAAGATTACTCGAAGGAAGGAATACTCAAAGGCGGGATGACTCGAAAGTTCACATATGATTTCGAAGGGAACTCAAAAGCAAATTTCGAAGATGGGAGCACTACGCGCGAAGACTCAAGAGCGATTGAGGCGATTTCTTCAGAGAGGATTCAAAGTGCAAGGACAAATGTGAAACATCCAGACGCCAAAAGACATGTGGCATCAATCACTATCAATCATTGGTTAGTTTATCTTTTTAATCGCTTTCAACATGGACATGTGTCCACCATGCATCACATCAGTTTCTATTTATAGTTTTATAAATAGTAGTTTGTACGAAGAACTAGGGGCGATTTTATAACATTCGGTAGCCCGACACGCCTAACACATCTGATTACACAGGATCTCTAGCTATAGTGGTGAACAATGTAAGTCTGAGCCAATACTCTTGTATTTTCAAAACCTTTTACAATTCAATGCAATTTCCTTTTGACAATCAAGTGTCTCACTCTTGTCCTTTTTTTTATCTCTTTTTCGCACTTCGTTTTACTTCTCTAATCATTGAACTTAAGGAATTTGTGATGTTCTTTCCTTCTCAGGATTGATTTCCGCAAATTGCTTAAGTTTGTTTTTATTTTATTTACTCTTTGAAAACCACTGGTGCTAAGTGCTCGAAGGATTCATGATGTTCTACCCTTTCTGGGTGTGGTTCCCGTGTTTCATTTAAATGCCCATTGCTTCCAATGGGTAATTGATCTAGAATTCCTGATTCAGTTAGTTGCAGGGTTGAATTCCTCTTAAAAACACTATTCATATTCAAAATGAAAGTAATTCGGGCTAGTATTGTAAACCTATAAGCTGGTGAACTCATGATCTAATTCAAGTCCTCTTATCTAATCTCTTTCGAATTCATTCATTTGACAGAAAACCTTAATGAAATTTACTGAAAACAAGTACACACTAGTCTACACAGTGAGAAATTAGGATTGTACATTAATGCATATAAAGATATTTTAGTGTTGCAGTATTTTATAGTAGTTCATTGTCAATTATTTTGTAAATTCTTTAAAATATTGATATCTTATACAAAAAAAAAAAGTTCCCTTAAATTGTAGGTTTTAGTATTGAGGAAGTTCACTTGAGCCCTCAATACTTTAAAGAATTTATAAGATATCAATATTTTATAGTAGTTCCCTCAAAGGGCTCAAGTGAACCTCCTCCCTCAAGTGAACCTCCTCACTTGAGCCCTTTGAAAAAAAAAAGTCGTTTACCCATATATAAAAATATTTTAAACCCCTAAAATTATAATTATGCACTAAGATCCCTAATTTGGTACCCATTTGCACCCAGCAACCTCGTACAAAATCATCACTCACGAATCTAATATCTCTCTCGGGATAATTATGAGTTGTATAATTTATTTAAATATATTAAAGTTGTTTTTAATTATTTTTTTTAGCCATGCGTGATTTTAAAAAATTTGACCTCCTGACCCCGAGTCCTAGATTCGCCACCGATGCTACACATACATATTTGTAGAGGAAGCAGCGACGGGGCTCTTAATTTTCTGACATATGGCGTTGAAGAACTAGAAGCACCCCGATGGTTGCTTAATTGAGGTATATGGTTGTTCAATTGAGGGAATGGAGTATTTGGGCACAAAGAATCTTAATAAAGAGTGGACAACTCTAGCGTTCTTCACTTTGCACCAAACACTCAACAATTTCTCATCATCTAAAAGTGTCGACGAACATTGTAATGTTAAGTAGGCTCTAATTGGGATGTTGTGAAGTCAAATGACTGTGCTAGTAAACAAACGATTGAGATCTCATAGACACTTTTGATGGTTGAGATCACACCTATACTAGTATTAATAGAAGTCTTCTAAGGCACCATTTTCAGAAACATTCACAATTCTACCTACCTTGATGCTTTCATCCAAAGGCCTCAATCACATAGTCCATATACTACAGGATATCAACTTGTCATGGAGATGGATTTAACCATTGTTTCTATGTATTTCAATGGCCGAATTATAACAAATATTGATAATGGCATATAGTTTGAATGTCATGCCCCAATATCATTTTGTATTAACGAAAGCATCCCAACTGAAGCATTGAAACTTGAAAATCAATATGACATAATATGATGTTCGATGTTTTAGATTAATATGTGTTATGGTAATTATAGTGTTTACTATTTACACCCCCTCCAAAGGCCCAATTTTTGGGAAGCCCATTAAAATCATTAGAGTCCAATCTTCAATGGCCAAGATCATTTCATGAGATCGGACGGCCTAAATCGGCCACAACAAACACCACTCCAAATCTATAAATACAGCATTTAAAGCTCATTAATGGTAAGATTTTTTCCAACACAATACTCATTAACTCAAATACTGACTTGAGCGTCGGAGTGTTATTGCAGGAACAACATCGGACACCTCAAGATCGACAACCTCGGAAACCTTAAGATTATCAACCTCGGACACCTCAAGATCGGAAAACATCGAACATCTCAAGACCTGGACATTAAAACAGAATCAAGGATAAAACACCTACTAACTGCATAAAACCGATCACCAAGGTCGGAAGCACAGTACAGAACATTGGCGACCACAGTGGGAGAAATCAATACCCTATTTTTCCCACCATCTCCTTGAACTTATTAATGGCACCAACACGCCGTTCAATACCGACTAGTCTCATGGCCGAACCTGAGCTCGGCCCTCAGCAAACCCCTGAAGGCCACGTCCAGGAACTCACGAATTCGTCACAAACACGAAGCCGATATCCCAACACGGGACCATCCCGAGCACATTCGGGCGCAGATGAAACGAGCCTACCATCTCCTCCTCAATTACTTCCGGCCTTGACGGACGCGGTTCAACAGCTCGTTCAGCTATTGGCTCGGCAAGGAGCCGTAAATGAAGAAAGAAGCAACCGTTCGCTAACCTCGAAGCCGAAGTAGCGAGACTGCAAGGTCGGAACGTTCTGGACCAGCAATCGTCCGGGCAGGGCTCCCTGGAGGAACGACGCCCAACTTGAAGAAGACTTTTTCATCGATCACCCCCTCGGAGAAAGCTCAATCATCGTTCCCCCGCACGCCGTCAACGAGGAAATGGTTCCCGTTCTCCTCCGGCTCGACAACATAATGGTCTCGACGATCTTCATCCTTCCCCATGCCATCACCAAGGGAATGATTCTCGTTCTCCATCAGCTCGACAATATGACGATCTTGATGATCCTCATTCTCCTCCACGCCGCCACCGAGGGAATGGTTCCCGTTCTCCTCTGGCTCGCCGTTTCGACGATCTTGAAGGCTCGACCTCGTCAAGGAGACGATCAAGAAGCCGTGACAACATTCAAAACAATCAAACACGACGATACGGACATCCTGAACCTCATCGTAGACACCAACCACTGTCACGGGCGAATCAACCTGGGCGAAAAGGTCCTTTCACAAAATCGATCGACAACTTCCGAGTCCCACGGTATCTCGAAAAACCACCTGGAGGACTGAAGACTTACGACGGGACGGGCGACCCCGACAGGCATCTAGACCAATTTGACACAACCATGCAGTATTGAAACGTACCCATGGAAATGAAATGCCGAATATTCCCGTTAACCCTGGACAAAATGGCTTCCGGATGGTTTCGGACGTTAAGGTCGAATACCATTTCCTCATGGGACCAGTTAGCGAAACACTTCTCGGTGCACTTTGCCCATTCCAAGAGCAAACCCAAAAACAAAAATGTTTTAGCATCTATTGTCCAGAAGGGAAATGAGCCCCTGAGAGAATATATAGAGCGATTCAACATCGAAGCTCTTCAGGTTCGGCAGTTAGACGACGCTTTCCGAATCTTCTTCATAGCCCAAGGTCTGCTCCCTGGAAACTCGTTCCGAAAGCACATCAACACCTGGGAACCTAACACCCTTCAAGAATTCCTCGAGCTATCCCAGTGCTTTATTAATGAAGAAGAAAATTCCAAAGTCGACAAAACATCGTCACATACAGAACCGTCGAAACGCCACATCGAGATCGACCCTCGTAAAAATTCGTGGAACATCGGTAAGAAAAATCGCCACCAGGTATATACCGAACTCAACGTCTCCAACGCCCAGTTACTAGGGGAATGTTGGAACGTCGAATTCAGGGACGTCAAGCCTTCCAGGTCCTTACCTATCCGGCCTGGACAGAAGGCCAACAAATACTGCCGATACCACAGAAGCAATGGCCATGACACAAACCATTGCAACGCCCTAAAGGATGACATTGAAGATTTGATAAAACGGGGAAAACTATCTTCTTATGTCAAAAGGGAGGGAGAACGATCTGACAATGTCGGAAGAGAAAGAAATGAAAATCCTAGGGCAAAAGGAAAAGAAGTGATCGACCCAGACCACGAAGAACTGGATAAAAAACGTTCGATTATCATGATGATAACTGGAGGATTCGATCATGAAGGATCGGGAAAATCAATGAAAAGAAAATGGAAGGAACTGTTATGCGTGGCTTCAACGTCGACAACCCCGATCAAGACCAATCGACCTCCATTATCTTTTAGCGATAACGACCTTATTGACGGAAATGCTAACAAACACGTACCATTCTTAATATCGGCGATCATAGCCAATAAGGAGGTACGTAGGATCTTGGTCGATCAGGGGAGCTCATCAGACATCCTCTTTATCGATCTTCTAAACAAAATGGGGATCGACAAAGAGGAACTCACCCCTTATAGAGGAACGGCTCTGTCCGGCTTTAACGGATCTCGAACGAAACCCCTTGGGCATCTGGAGCTAATGGTTACCTACGGAACCGAACCAATGGTTCGAACCGTCAAGACCAAATTCCTCGTCTTACCTTGTGAATCCATATACAACGGTATTATAGGAAGACCGACCCTCGGCAGACTCGGGGCGGTTACATCCACCACACACTTAAAGATGAAGTTCCACTCTCTCTGCAACAGAGTTATCACTCTGAACTCTGACTTAGAGTCGGCCTCCAGGTGTTTTTTCCTATGGACGAAGAACGAAAAGCTTCGGAGCATGAAGGGGTTCCCCCTTCGGAAGAACTGTCGACTCCCAAACTGCCAAAAGGTAGATCGACTGAAGTTAACACCGCCACTAACATAGAAACCGGCTGCGATCCGAAAGTCGAAAATCAGAACGACGTCGACGAGCTAACCAAAGAGCTCAAACGAAAAATCAAAAGACTAGAGCCTGATGGAAAGTTTGTCGAAATACAGCTCGGTTCAGACCCCTCCCAAAATGTCAAAATAGGGATCGACCTGTGGATACCTTGTATTGCAGGTAAACAAATATTGCAGGATGTGTTTTGATGATGAAAAAGACAAAGGTAAAGTTGACGGTCAAAGTGACTAATCGTCAAAATCAATCCAAGACAAGCAAGCCAAGAACTGAAGATTCAAGTTTAAGGGTAGTCCTTAAATATAAGGGTAGTCCTTAGGGTTTGGGTGTGTCTTAGGAAAAAGTGTAAGCTCTTTCAAAGGTCAGCTCGTATCTCAAAGTCTCACACACTCACAAAGTTTTTTAAAGATGCATGCATACTTACGTAAACATTCTTATCACCTTTTAAAATAACAAAATCGATTTCCTCATGCATAAACAAATATCAAAATCGATTTTCAGGCAAATTAGAAAAAGTAGAATCGATTGTCAGGCCATGTACTTTCAGTACATAAATCGATTTCTGAGCCAAACAATTTTTAAGGGAAGAATCGATTCCCAATCTTTTGCACATAACTGAGAATCGATTCCCACTTGTCTCAGGCAAGCTGAAAATCGATTCATACATATTTTCACTAAGTATAGAATTGATTCCTAGCTTTCCATGGTACTCAAGAATCGATTTCCCATATTTTCCAAACAAAGATAAATCGATTCCTCACCTAAATAAATCGATTCCTAGATCAAATACATTTTAACAAAGAATCGATTCCTACACTATTTTCAACGTAAAAATAATTTCCTCATAACCTATAAATAGGCAGTGCTTCACGATTCATTCTACACAACACACAACTCAACCCATTTGCATGAAACAAAAAACCTTTGAGAAAACTCTTCACGCTTATACTTTTGCTCGTCACGCACCGTTGGTCTGTCTGAGCTGATCTGTTGCTAAGAGTTAGTTGGGGTTGCATTCTTCAAGTTGTAATATCTGCCTACATTAGAGGTATTTCTGTATTTACAATTGTTTATTATTTAATTGTTGTGTTTTGTTCTAGGGAGTGGGGTATCTCTCTAGGGTAGCTGCATGTACTAGGAAGTGAGGTATCTTTCTAGAGCAGTTGATTGTAACAGGGGTGGGGTATCTCTTGTTATTGTTATATTAGATCTGAGGGCTCTCTATAGGTGGGGTATCCTAGGAGGAGAGTGCCTGAGTCTGTAAAGGTTTTCCAAGGCACCTGTAAGCCTTGTTGTTTTGGTTAGTGGAAAATCTCACAAGGGTGTGAGGACTGGACGTAGGTCACTAGGAGGTGACCGAACCAGGATAAATCTCTGCGTGCTTTACTGCTTTCCTGCTTTACTGTTATACCGCTTTACTGCTTTATATTCTAATTCCTTCGCTTCCACTTAACCTGCGCGAAAATTGATCTAAGTCATTGAAAAGGGGAAAAACGTTTTTGAAAGATCTGAAAAGTTTTTAAGTCTCAATTCACCCCCCCTCTTAAGACTGAAGCCACTTGGTAACAAGTGGTATCAGAGCTAGACTCTTGTATAAAGGGCCTAGCAGCTTCAAGAGAAATGGCTTCAGGTTGGTCTACGCAAGAGGGTGCTTCTCTTACCCGTCCTCCGGGATTCAACGGGAAAGATTATGCATATTGGAAAGAAAGAATGAGAATCTTTATTGAAGGGGTAGACTTAGATGTTTGGGATGCTGTGGAAAAAGGACCCTATGTCCCCACACACTTAGTAGATGGTATTCTTACTATTAAAAGTAGAAATGAATGGTCTGATGATGAGAAAAGAAAAGTGCAACATAATTTACGTGCCAAAAATATTATTACTTCTGCCTTAAGTTCTGATGAATTTTTTCGAGTTTCAAACTGTAAATCTGCCCAAGAAATGTGGGATAATCTCCAAGTTACTCATGAGGGTACAAATGAAGTGAAAAGGGCAAGAACAAATACTCTTATCAGAGAGTACGAATTATTTAGAATGAATACAGGTGAAACAATACCAGAAATGCAGAAAAGGTTCACTCACATTGTGAATCAGTTAAGCTTGTTGGGTAAGTCATTTCCTGCAGAGGATCTAATCAACAAAGTTCTGAGATGTCTGAATAGAGAATGGCAACCCAAGGTTACTACTATAGCTGAATCAAGAAATTTAGCTGCTATGACTCTGGCTACTCTGTTCGGTAAACTTCAAGAGCACGAACTAGAACTCACTCGTCTAGCTGAGTACGAAAATACAGATAAGAAAAAGAAAAGCTTGGCTCTAAAAGCATCTAGTTCTAGTCGGTTTGATGATAGTGACAACTCAGATGATGAAATTGACGAAAGTGAAGAGAATATGGCTCTTATGGTTCGGAAATTCAAAAGGTTCATGAAAAGCAACAACTATCCAAAGAAGAACTTCAAATCAAAAAGGTTCTCCAGCAAAGAAAGTACATCCGGTCCTCCTACTTGTTATGAATGCGGGAAACCCGGGCACATGAAAATGGAATGTCCTAATCTACAGAAAAAGGACTCCAAATCTGAAAAGAAGGCATTCAAGGATAACAAAGGAAGAAAAGCCTACATTGCATGGGAAGACAACTGCATGGATTCATCAGATGAATCAGAAGATGAAGAAGCTCAAGTTGCATTAATGGCTGATCATGAAAGTGAGAATGAAAACGAGGTAATTTCTAACCCTGACTCATTACAAAATGCATATGATGATTTATATGAAGCTTTCACTGAATTGCATGATGATTCTATGAAATTAGCTAAGGCATTAGATAAAGCAAAGAAAGTTATCACTCACCTTCAAAATGAAGTAATTGCATTAACTAAAGAAAGGTTAGAACTTAGAAAGGAAAACTACAGCCTAGGTTACCTTAAAGCAAATTATGTCTGTGACAAATGTACTGAGTTTGAAAAGAAAGTCCATGAACTAGAATGGACAGTAGGAAAACTATCCAGCTTACAACAGGCACATCCTACACATCCTAGAAACAACTACACTAAAAGGCATATGCATCATAGATCAAGACCATGCATCAGTTGTAGCTATTGTGGTAAAAATGGACATACAGTTTCTGTTTGCAGGACAAGAGGGAGACAAAATGTAAAGAAAGTATGGGTTCCCAAAAGGACCATACTAAGTATTAACCCACAAGGACCCAAAGAAATTTGGGTACCTTGAACCCTTGTTTAAATCATTGCAGGTATGCTTCAATGTATGGGGGACAAAATTGGTACCTTGAAAGCAGAATCACAAAAGCTCATGACTGGGAAGAAACAGATCCTTAAACACTCCACCCCAGGTTAAGCAGTCATGTGACTTACATCAAAAATAAAACTGAGGAAAGAACCCTCAGGAAAGGTTAGTCCATCTTTTATAGAACTATTAATTCAATCTCTAAACATGAAAATGGTCTATACAAAGTGCGAAATTTCATTTCCATATTTTATTTCATGTAAAGAGAACCATCATCCTAGACTCTAAGATGTGCATACATGTTTAAAAGTTAATCGTGTTTTTTAACGGCCAGTCAAAAGTATTTTTAAACCATTGCAAAAGAAACAACCTTCTCTATTTTTTTTAAAGTTTCATAGAGCTTTCTTTTTGGGCATTTTTCCATGACATGAATCGATTTCCAAGCCATTCCAAAGGCCTATCATTTAGCTCAAAAATCGATTATCAAGGATCTCTCTCCAAAAATTTCTCAATCGATCATGAAACTACAAAATCTCCAACAAATCAATCCCTTCCTAAAACTTAGGAAAACTAGCGTTTTTTTCTTAACCTCTCCAACAAGAAAAGCGCATAATCCTCCTATGTTATCTTATCATATCCAAACCAATTGTTTAGGGCGCATAAATCATCCAAAATCACGTCTTCTCTTAGAGAAAACTCATAGCAAAATTCGCATCTCTCAAATCCAAATGTCTCCAAGAACCAAGAACCTCTGTGTCAAAAGGAAAAGGGTACATGATGGTGAAAGCTCCTTCCACTCCAGATATTTCACCAGTTCTGAACAAGCTGACCTCTACTGCAAAAACTTCTCTCTTAGAGGATTAGGGACCACTTATGCTCTAGACTTACCCTGGTTTCAAAGTCAAAAGGGATTTGAATTTATTGACTGGTTAGAGTTCCATAAACTGCTAGACTTTGCAACTGAAACAGGCCCAGTCGCTCCTGACATGGTTAGAGCCTTCTACACCACTCTTAGCTACAACGATACAACTGAAACGCTATCAGCTGAACTAAAAGGAACCAAAATCCACCTCACCCTAGCTCAGTTCAGTAATCTCACCAGCTTACCCTGTGATGGTGAGAAATTGATCCATATGAACCCTCCGGAATCTTGGCCCGAATTCGACCTAGGAGATACTTGCATATCTATCTGTCATGCTCTGGCCGAAGTTGGTAAAAAGCCTATTCTAGCCAAATCACTCACAACCCAAAATCGGCTTCTCCACTACACCATAGCCCGAACAATCCTTCCGAAAACCTCAAACATTGCTCAGGTAACCTATGATGAAGTTATTTTACTTTGGGGAATCAAACACCAGAAGAACATAAACTGGGCACATCTGATCGTGAGCCACATGATTCGACACACAAAGACAAGCGACAAACCTCTTCCATACTGTGTCCTCATTACAAAACTTCTCCAACACTTCAACATTCCGTTCTTAGGGGAGAAAATCATAAAAGGGAAAGCAGCCTATCACATGATAAACACCTCCACTTTAAACCAGATGCAATTCATCCAATCTGGAGATACATGGCATCACTCCTCCATAGGCATAGCATCCTCCCAAGAATATGATCCAAACAGGACACCTGGCCCAAACACAAACTCCACCATACATGAGGATGGTCAAACAACCAAACCAAACTGCTGCTGCTGCAGCCCCATCCACAGCTCTCAATCACTTCTTGCACGCTCTCAACATCTTTCAAGAAGAACAGCGCGAAATGCAGGAAGAATTAAAAAAAGAAATCATCCTTTCTAGAGAGACCCACAGTCGCGAGATTACTGCCTTAAACAATCGACTAACAGAATTTGAGGCTCGAAACAGTTCCTTTTCGCATTGGATGCAAGATCTTTAGATAAAATTATGAGTCAGCACTTTATTTTTTTTGTGCCCTGTTGGCATAACCCTCTTCTTATAAGCCTATGACTATTAGATCTTTTGTTGGTTACCAAATTGTTTTAATGCAATGATTAAATTTTTTTTCTAAATTAATTTACTGTGCTGTTCGATTCACAATTTTTATTACATGTTGCCCTCTTTGATCATGACAAAAAGGGGGAGAAGAATAGAGTTTAATATTTTAATAAAGTTTTTAATATTCAGCATGCATTTGCATTCACTCGCATACAGTCAATAAAACAGGGGGAGCATCATGATAGGGGGAGTATCATATACATTATCTGTTTGAACTAACCTCCCACCTTGAGATGAGTTAATGTTTTGTCATCATCAAAAAGGGGGAGAATGTGGATACCTTGTATTGCAGGTAAACAAATATTGCAGGATGTGTTTTGATGATGAAAAAGACAAAGGTAAAGTTGACGGTCAAAGTGACTAATCGTCAAAATCAATCCAAGACAAGCAAGCCAAGAACTGAAGATTCAAGTTTAAGGGTAGTCCTTAAATATAAGGGTAGTCCTTAGGGTTTGGGTGTGTCTTAGGAAAAAGTGTAAGCTCTTTCAAAGGTCAGCTCGTATCTCAAAGTCTCACACACTCACAAAGTTTTTTAAAGATGCATGCATACTTACGTAAACATTCTTATCACCTTTTAAAATAACAAAATCGATTTCCTCATGCATAAACAAATATCAAAATCGATTTTCAGGCAAATTAGAAAAAGTAGAATCGATTGTCAGGCCATGTACTTTCAGTACATAAATCGATTTCTGAGCCAAACAATTTTTAAGGGAAGAATCGATTCCCAATCTTTTGCACATAACTGAGAATCGATTCCCACTTGTCTCAGGTAAGCTGAAAATCGATTCATACATATTTTCACTAAGTATAGAATCGATTCCTAGCTTTCCATGGTACTCAAGAATCGATTTCCCATATTTTCCAAACAAAGATAAATCGATTCCTCACCTAAATAAATCGATTCCTAGATCAAATACATTTTAACAAAGAATCGATTCCTACACTATTTTCAACGTAAAAATAATTTCCTCATAGCCTATAAATAGGCAGTGCTTCACGATTCATTCTACACAACACACAACTCAACCCATTTGCATGAAACAGAAAACCTTTGAGAAAACTCTTCACGCTTATACTTTTGCTCGTCACGCACCGTTGGTCTGTCTGAGCTGATCTGTTGCTAAGAGTTAGTTGGGGTTGCATTCTTCAAGTTGTAATATCTGCCTACATTAGAGGTATTTCTGTATTTACAATTGTTTATTATTTAATTGTTGTGTTTTGTTCTAGGGAGTGGGGTATCTCTCTAGGGTAGCTGCATGTACTAGGAAGTGGGGTATCTTTCTAGAGCAGTTGATTGTAACAGGGGTGGGGTATCTCTTGTTATTGTTATATTAGATCTGAGGGCTCTCTATAGGTGGGGTATCCTAGGAGGAGAGTGCCTGAGTCTGTAAAGGTTTTCCAAGGCACCTGTAAGCCTTGTTGTTTTGGTTAGTGGAAAATCTCACAAGGGTGTGAGGACTGGACGTAGGTCACTAGGAGGTGACCGAACCAGGATAAATCTCTGCGTGCTTTACTGCTTTCCTGCTTTACTGTTATACCGCTTTACTGCTTTATATTCTAATTCCTTCGCTTCCACTTAACCTGCGCGAAAATTGATTTAAGTCATTGAAAAGGGGAAAAACGTTTTTGAAAGATCTGAAAAGTTTTTAAGTCTCAATTCACACCCCCCCCTCTTGAGACTGAAGCCACTTGGTAACACGACCTTCCAGAAAAAATCAAGATCGATTTAACCCAATGTCTTAAAGATTTCAAAGATATCTTCGCTTGGTCGGCCGAAGACATGCCTGGGATCCCACCAAAGGTTGCTTGCCATCGACTCGCGATAAACCCAGAAGCAAAATGGACAGTCATTAGAGCCATTGCTGCCGCCTTAGCAGTAGACGACCTCATCAGAGCCAACTTTATCTCTGAGGTTAAATACACAACTTGGTTATCAAACCCAGTCCTGGCGAAGAAATCTAACGGAAAATGGCGTATGTGTGTCGACTACACCGATCTTAATAAAGCTTGCCCAAAATATGCTTTTTCGGTCCCCAGCATCGATCGTTTGGTCGACAACGCTTCCGGTTTCCGGTTATTATCTTTCATGGACGCATACTCCGGATACAACCAGATCGCCATGTTTCCCCCAGATCAAGCAAAAACTGCCTTCATCACTGACCGAGGTAACTTCGCGTACCGTGTCATGCCATTTGGGTTAAAAAACGCTGGAGAAACTCATCAAAGAATGATGAACAAAGTGTTCCAAAACCAGATCGGTAAGAGCGTAGAAGTCTACCTCGACGATATGATCGCCAAGAGCAGAAGTGATGACGACCATATAAGCGATCTAAGAGCGATTTTTTATGAGGTACGAAAGAATAGAATGAGGTTAAACCCAGAGAAATGCACATTCGGAGTTCGAGCAGGGAAATTCCTGGGTTTTTTCTTAACAGAAAGAGGAATCGAGGCGAACCCGGATAAATGTCGATCCATCACAGAAATGCGAACTCCGACGTCCAAGAGGGAAGTGCAAAAACTTAATGGAATGATAGCTGCTCTATCTCGTTTCATATCAAATGCAGCATTCAAATCTCTTCCACTTTTTAAAATCCTCAAAAAAGAAGAAAGAGATTTCGAATGGACGCCTGAACAAGATGAAGCTATGAAACAACTCAAAAAATCTCTCTCCGAGCCTCCAATTTTAACTCGACCAAATGAGGGGGAAACCCTATACCTATATCTGGCGGTCTCGGAAGAAGCTTTAGCTGCCGTTCTGGTGCGCGAGCTCGAAACCGGGCAAAGCCCGATCTACTTCGCAAGCAAGACTCTGCACGGAGCTGAGAGTCGTTATCAGAAAATCGAGAAAATCGCCCTAGCTCTCATTGTCGCAGCTCGACGTTTTTGAGCCTATTTTGTCGCCCACCAGGTAGTCGTCCGAACTAACTACCCCATCAGGCAGATACTCCATAGACCCGATCTGGCTAGAAGAATGATCAAATGGGCTGTGGAACTCTCAGAGTTCGGAATTAAATATGAAGCTCGAACAGCACTTAAAGCGCAAGTTTTGGTGGACTTCATCGCCGAGATGACGCCTGCTAACATCGAATCTGACATATGGATCCTATATGTCGATGGGTCCTCTAATCCAAAAGGGAGTGGCGCTGGGATCATGCTAGAAAGCCCGACGGGGGTCATCATCGAAGTTTCCCTTACATTCGGTTTTCCCACCTCGAACAACCAAGCAGAGTACGAGGCTTGCATCGCCGGACTTCGCCTGGAAATTGACCTCCAAATCCAACAAATAAAACTTCATACCGACTCTCTCTTGGTGGTCTCCCAGATCGGAAGTAAATACGAGACCAAAGAACCGATCCTGCAAAAATACCTACTTCGGGTACGGTCGCTATTGGCTAAATTTGAAGCAAGCGAGATAGTTCATGTCCCAAGAACGGAAAACCAACGAGCTGATATCCTCGCCAAACTCGCAAGCACAAAAACCCCAGGGAACCAGAGGACAACCATCCAAGAAACACTCCACAAACCCAGTGTGTCTCTCGAGCCTCTGTTTAACCCGACCATCTGCATGCTCGAAACGGACAGCTGGATCACCCCAACTGTAGAATACATCGTCGCAGGAACAGAACCCCTAGACAGAAACGACGCTAAATACATTAGGAGAAGGGCCTCGGCTTTTTCAGTCATCAACGGAACGCTTTACAAAAGAAGCCTCTCTTCCCCGCTAATAAAATGCATCGAGGGAGAGGAAGCAGCCTATGTATTGACAGAAATTCATGAGGGAATCTGCGGCCAGCACATGGGAGCTCGATCTTTAGCGCGTAAAGCTCTTCGAGCCGGTTATTACTGGCCGAGCATGATTGGCGATGCTAGTGATCATGTGAAGAAATGCAAGAAATGCCAAATCCACGCCAATGTCCACATAACTCCCCCCACAGACCTCACAAGTTTATCCTCCACATGGCCCTTCGCATGGTGGGGAATGGACTTACTCGGACCGTTCGCAAAGGCACCAGGACAAGTCAAATTCTTGATCGTCGCCGTAGACTACTTCAGCAAATGGATAGAAGCGGAACCCTTGGCGACCATCACTGCAAAAAACAGCATAAAATTCTTCAAGAAAAACATTATGAGTAGGTTCGGGATCCCCGAGGTAGTAGTGACGGACAACGGGACTCAATTCACAGACACGTGATTTCGAAAACTAATGCTCGAGCTGAAAATTAAACACCATTTCACTTCAGTAGAGCACCCTCAAACCAACGGTCAAGCAGAGGCTGCAAACAAAGTAATACTGAACGGGCTAAAACGACGTTTGGACAATGCTAAAGGAAATTGGGTAGAAGAATTGCCTTACGTCCTCTGGGGATACCGGACGACCCCCCAAAGCTCCACTGGAGAAACACCTTTTAGGCTCTCCTACGGCAGCGAGGCGATCATCCACGTCGAGATCGGCGAACTTAGTTGGAGAACGGCAAATCCCAAACACACAAAGCAATAACGATCAAGCCTTAAGAGAAGAACTCGACCTCATCGATGAAATTCGAGGTCGGGCCTCACTCCGAGAAGCAATCATCAAACAAAAAGTTGCAACCAGATACAACACCAAAGTCGTTCACAGAGATTTCGATCCAGGCGATCTGGTACTCAGAAGAGCTGACGTCGGTCAGAAAAATGCCTCCCAAGGAAAGCTCGCCTCAAACTGGGAAGGCCCATACCGAATTTTATCTAAAACCGGTACGGGAGCCTTTAAATTGGAGACCCTCCAAGGAAGAAAGATTGAGAGGACTTGGAACGCAACGAAACTGAAAAGTTATTATCCATAGAAAGAAATCATGTACTCCGATCTTATGTAAACTCGAAACGAGTTATTAATTAAAAAGAACGTGACCTTTCTTTCAAACGCTTTCAAAGCTTCTCAAGGTTCTCACCAAGTCTCCACACATTCTTGATTTTCATCAAACAGAATGTAGGGACGAAAATCCCTCTACCGGGAATCATTTGGGACCGATCTTAGATGATCTCCCCGAGCGACCACCCAAGGTCGCAAACTCTTTGAGAAACAGTTAAATCCGAGCCGGGTCTTGGCAAACTATCTCAAAGAGACCAGGTCTTCAAGGATCGAAACATCCTAAGAACGACCATCGGCCACAGCTGCCGATACCCCTATAGGGCGAGTTAAATCTGGGTCGAGTCCTAGTAAACTGTCCTATAGGCTCGAACCCGGTAAATCGAGTTCCTCATTTACCGACGTTCTTACATCGTACACAAAGTGCAGAATTCAAAAAGCATTCATTAAAGCTCCACAAAAACGACATACATGACATGCGGAATTAAAAAAGCATTCATTAAAGCTCGTAAACAGGTTTTTCGGATAGACATGTTCCAAAAAGAATTACAAATGTCTCCGGTCTAAACCGAACCCTCAAAGTTCCGGATCTATACAAAACCTACACAGATAAAAGCATACACCAGGAACTTCTGCAAAAAGAAACGCCATTAAACATCAAACAGTAGAGGTCGGAAAAATCACAGTTTTCTTTTCCGTCCGAGCATCGATCTTAACGATCCTACCCCCTTCAACCTCATGATCGGCATCGATGATCGAGGGGTCCAAATTGATGGAAGGATTGACCAAAGCAATTTGCTCCCGGGCACACTCAAAACCCTCCCTATACAGCTCAATTGCAGAATTTGCGGCTTCACGAGCCTCCTTCCTAGCTTCATTTGCAATCTTCGTAGCCTCCTTAGCATTTTTTCTGCTCTGCTGAAGGGCTGCTTGAAGCTCCGCAATTCGAGCCTCAGCATCGCTGCTTGTTCCGACCCCTGCCTCGGATGCTTTCTTCAGATCGTCTTCCAAACCGACGATTCGAAGCTCCAAACTTTTTATCTTCTGATTAGCCTCGATCACTTGCCCCTCCAGACCTATCTCCTTTTCTTCCAGCTCCTTTACACGAGTTTCCGCGAACTCCGCCCGGCGTATAACCTCCCCCTGGCTTTCCTTCAAAGTTTGAAGTTCTTGTTTAGTTCGAGCGAGCTCTTTCGACTTCGAAGACACATCCTCCACAAGCTTCACTCTTTTAGACTTCTCAAGCTCCAACAAATCTGCAAGCACGAGAATAAGAAAAATCAGGTTGAGGGAAAAGATCATAAAAGCGAAAAACAAACAGGAAAACACCTACCCTTAGCCTGTTTCTCGTATTTCTCTTTTTCGATCTTATGAACCTCGCCCAAGTTCACCAATATTTTAACAGACGCCCCGACAGGATCCTCCCGCCATTGGGCATAGTTTTGTTCCAAGAAACCCTCCTCTAAAGGTACGGCCTTGTTTTTATGCTTCGGTCTCCTTGAGGTTTTACTCCTTTTATCCGGCCTTAGCTCGCCACTTGCGTCGGTACGCACCCTCTTCGCCGAGGTCCCTGCACAAATATCGGGAGCAGCTGGGGGAGGAGAACTGGAAACAAGATCGACCCGAGCCTCATAGGCAAGGTCCTCTTTGGTAACAGTGTTGATTGGGGAAGCAACAGTAAACGTCCCAACGACAGTCTCAATCTGGGGAGACGTCGGAAGCGGAACACCCACTTCCTCAACATCGTCAGATATATCGACGCTCCTCATCGCCAGCGCCTTCATTGCGGCAAGCTTCTTTGGGGCCATGGTATCTGGAAAAGAAACAAAACTGGGTCATACAAACTACAATCAAAAATATGCAAAATTCGAAACAAGAAAAACGAACTACCTAAAACAAATTGCACCCGTCTTCGCTTCCCAGCCTGAACTATCTTAGCCGCAGGGATACCCCGATACTTATGTTTTGAAAACAGAATGTTCTCAGAAATAAACATCAGGATCCTCTTGGTAAGAAGATCGGCAGCGTTCAGTCGATCCTCACCAACAGAAAAAGAATTGGTGGATCGTTCAAAATGGGCTTGACTCCAACCGATGGGAAACTTGGTGGACACCAAAGTCTGACCATCCTCGGAAAACTTTCCCACTCTCTCGGTCGCTTCATCGGTCACCGGCTCGACCCAGTAATATAACTGTTACCAAGTGGCTTCAGTCTCAAGAGGGGGGGTGAATTGAGATTTAAAAAACTTTTCAGATCTTTTGAAAATGTTTTTCCCCTTTTCAATGACTTAGATCAATTTTCGCGCAGGTTAAGTGGAAGCGAAGGAATTAGAATATAAAGCAGTAAAGCGGTATAACAGTAAAGCAGGAAAGCAGTAAAGCACGCAGAGATTTATCCTGGTTCGGTCACCTCCTAGTGACCTACGTCCAGTCCTCACACCCTTGTGAGATTTTCCACTAAAACAACAACAAGGCTTACAGGTGCCTTGGAAAACCTTTACAGACTCAGGCACTCTCCTCCTAGGATACCCCACCTATAGAGAGCCCTCAGATCTAATATAACAATAACAAGAGATACCCCACCCCTGTTACAATCAACTGCCCTAGAAAGATACCCCACTTCCTAGTACATGCAGCTACCCTAGAGAGATACCCCACTCCCTAGAACAAAACACAACAATTAAATAGTAAACAATTGTAAATGCAGAAATACCTCTAGTGTAGGCAGATATTACAACTTGAAGAATACAACCCCAACTAACTCTTAGCAACAGATCAGCTCAGACAGACCAACGGTGCGTGACGAGCAAAAGTATAAGCGTGAAGAGTTTTCTCAAAAGTTCTCTGATTCATGAAATGGGTTGTGTGAAAATGAACGTGAAGCACTGCCTATTTATAGGCTATGAGGAATTCATTTTTACGTTGAAAATAGTGTAGGAATCGATTCTTAGTTAAAATGTATTTGATCTTGGAATCGATTTATTTAGGTAAGGAATCGATTTTATCTTTGTTTGTAAAATATGGGAAATCGATTCTTGAGTACCATGGAAAGCTAGGAATCGATTCTATACTTAGTGAAAATATGTAGGAATCGATTTTCAGGTTGCCTGAGACAAGTGGGAATCGATTCTCAGTTATGTGCAAAAGGTTGGGAATCGATTCTTCCCTTAAAAAATATTTGGCTCAGAAATCGATTTATGTACTGAAAGTACATGACCTGAAAATCGATTTATAGCTTTTCTATTTTACCTGAAAATCGATTTTGATATTTGTTCATGCATGAGGAAATCGATTTTGTTATTTAAAGGTGATAGAAATGTTTACGTAAATATGCATGCACCTTTAAAAAGACTTTGTGAGTGTGTGAGACTCTGAGATACGAGCTGACCTTTTGAAAGAGCTTACACTTTTTCCTAAGACACACCCAAACCCTAAGGACTACCCTTATATTTAAGGACTACCCTTAAACTTGAATCTTCAGTTCTTGGCTTGCTTGTCTTGGATTGTGACTTTGACGTTTAGTCACTTTTATTGACTTTGACCGTCAATCTTACCTTTGTCTTTTTCATCATCAAAACACATCCTGCAATATCAGGTTACCTGCAACACAAGGTATCCACATTCTCCCCCTTTTTGATGATGACAAAACATTAACTCATCTCAAGGTGGGAGGTTAGTTCAAACAGATAATGTATACGATACTCCCCCTATCATAATGCTCCCCCTGTTTTATTGACTGTATGCAAGTAAATGCAAATGCATGCTGAATATTAAAACTTTATTCTAAATATTAAAAACTCTATTCTTCTCCCCCTTTTTGTCATGATCAAAGAGGGCAACATGTAATAAAAAATGCGAATCTAACAGCATGAAGAGGATTCAATGATTCCAAGTTCTCTTCGTATGAAGAAAAAGTTTTCTTTTTGTAAATCTAGTGCTTTTTCTGTCCAACTTACATCCTGCAAAGTCAGAATCTGAATATCCAATAAGACTACATGTGGCGCCTTTTGGGTACCATAGACCAACATTTTGAGTGCCTACCAGATATCTCATTATTCTTTTGACAGCTACTAAATGTGACTCTTTTGGATTTGCTTGATACCTAGCACACATGCAAACACTAAACATGATGTCCGGTCTACTAGCAGTTAAGTAGAGAAGAGAGCCAATCATACCTCGATATTTGCTTAGTTCTACCGGTTTACCTTCTTCATCTTTGTCTAAGTAGCATGAGGTGCTCATTGGTGTGGACATTTCTTTTGCTTTGTCCATTTCGAACCTTTTGAGTAGTTCTTTGCAGTACTTTGATTGAGATATGAAAATGCCGTTGTTTGTTTGTTTTATTTGAAGCCCAAGGAAGAAGTTGAGTTCTCCCATCATTGACATTTCAAATTCATTCTGCATAATACTTGAAAATTCTTTGCAAAGCAATTCATTAGTAGCACCGAAAATAATATCATCCACATAAATTTGCACGAGTAAGATGTCATCTTTTGACCTTTTTATAAAAAGTGTAGTGTCAACTTTTCCTCTTTGAAAATCATGATTGAGTAGAAATTTGCTCAATCTTTCGTACCAAGCTCTGGGAGCTTGCTTCAGACCATATAGAGCCTTTTTGAGTTTAAAAACATGGTCTGGTTTTTCGAAATTTTCAAAACCAGGAGGTTGTTCAACATATACTTCTTCTTGGATAAAACCATTTAAGAAAGCGCTCTTAACATCCATTTGATACAATTTAAAATCCATGATTGATGCAAAAGCAAGTAACATGCGAATAGCTTCTAATCTAGCTACAGGAGCATACGTTTCATCATAGTCTATTCCTTCTTCTTGATTATAACCTTTAGCAACTAGTCTAGCTTTGTTTCTAATTATTATACCTGATTCGTCTAGCTTGTTTTTAAACACCCATTTTGTGCCTATTATCTGGTGTTTATCAGGTCTAGGAACTAGATCCCACACTTCGTTTCTTTCAAACTGATTTAACTCTTCTTGCATAGCAATAGTCCAATGTTCATCAACTACGGCTTCATCTATATTTCTAGGTTCAAATTGAGATACGAAAGCCATATGATTACATGCATTTCGAAGACAGTTACGAGTAGTTACCCCTTTTGTTACATCACCTATCACATTTTCAAGCGAGTGATCCCTTGGGATTCTCCATTCCTTGGGAAGTTCACTGCTTGATCCTTCTTCTGACTTCTCTTGAGGGGTGGTTTTTGTTTCTTCTTCTTTCTTCTTCTCACCTATCTCTAACTCTTCAGGTTCATCTGCAATATCAATAACCTTTCCCAGCCTTTTGGGGTTAGTTTCATCAAATGTAACATGTACAGATTCCTCAATTACCTTATTTCTTTTATTAAAAATTCTAAAGGCCTTGCTAGATAAAGAGTAACCAAGAAAAATTCCTTCATCAGCTTTAGCATCGAATTTACCTAGGTTGTCTTTTCCATTATTCAATACAAAACATTTGCAACCAAAGGTGTGAAGGTGTGAAATATTTGGTTTTCTCCCCTTGTAAAGTTCATAGGGGGTTTTCTTTAAAATAGGCCTAATTAGAACTCTATTCATAACATAACAAGCAGTACTTACAGCATCCGCCCAAAAATATTTTGGGATGTCATGATCATTTAACATTGTTCTGGCAAGTTCCTCCAATGATCGATTTTTCCTTTCAACAACTCCATTTTGTTGAGGAGTTCTAGGTGCTGAGAAGTTGTGATTTATACCAAGTTCTTCACATAGGTTTTCGAATTTTTCATTTTCAAATTCTCCACCATGATCAGATCGAATTGAGACAATCTTCAATTCTTTCTCATTTTGAATGCTGCGAGCAAGCTTTTTGAATGCTCCAAAAGCTTCGCTCTTATTTGCCAGAAAGAGAGTCCAGGTATACCTTGAATAATCATCTACTATAACTAGAGCATAGTAATTTCCACCATAACTTTTTGTCCTTGAGGGACCAAATAGATCCATGTGTAACAGCTGCAATGGTTTGTTAGTAGACACAATATTCTTTGATTTAAATGACACTTTTACCTGTTTACCCTTTTGGCATGCATCACACAATTTGTCTTTTTCAAACTTGATATTAGGCAAACCACTAACTAGTTCTTTAGACACTAGCTTGTTAAGATGATCCATATGAATGTGAGCTGTCCTACGATGCCATAACCAAGAGTTTTCTTCCTTACTAATGAGGCAACATGCATTATGTGATGAAACACTATCTAAGCTCATCATGTATATGTTTTCTACTCTATTTCCTATCATTCTAACTTGTTTACTTTGTTTATCCTCAATGATGCATGAACCTGAGTCAAATATTACTCTATTTCCTTTATCACAAAGTTGGCTAATGCTTAAAAGATTATGTTTAAGACCTTCAACATAGAGCACATTATCAATAGCAGTAGATAAGTCTTTACCAACTTTACCTTCACCAAGGATTCTTCCTCTGTTATTGTCACCATAAGTCACATGACCGCTTGATCTGGGGGTAAGAGTTAGGAACTTTGTAATATCTCCAGTCATGTGCTTTGAGCATCCGCTGTCAAGGTACCAATCTGACCCCCGTACCTTGAAGCATACCTGCATCGGTTCAAAACAAGGTTTTAGGTACCCAAATCTCTTTGGGTCCTTGTGGGTTAGTGCTTGGTATGGTCCTTTTGGGAACCCATACCTTTTTCATAGTTTGCTTACCTCTTGCCCTGCAAACAGAAGCTGTATGTCCAGGTTTATCACAATAGTAACATCTAATATAAGGTTTAGTGGAAAACTTAGGTCTATGATGCATATTGCTTTTCACAAAATTATTTTTCTGAATTCTAAGATGTAATTTGGGTATTTTGTCTATTGTACATTCAAGCTCATTGATTTTCTTTTCATGTTCTATACATTTATCACATGCATAATTTTCTTTAACACACACAAGTTTATCATTTTCTTTCCTAAGTTCTAATTTTTCTTTAGTTAACACATTAACTTCATCTTGAAGGTTAGCAATGGTTTTCTTTGATTTATCTAAAGCCTTAGCTAATTTCATAGAATCATCATGCAACTCAGTGAAAGCTTCATATAAATCATCATATGCATTTTGTAAAGAGTCAGGGTTAGAAATTACCTCGTTTTCATTCTCGCTTTCATGACCAGCCATTAATGCAACTTGAGCTTCTTCATCTTCTGATTCATCTGATGAATCCATGCAGTTGTCTTCCCATGCGATGTAGGCTTTTCTTCCTTTGTTATTTTTGAATGCCTTCTTTTCAGATTTGGAGTCCTTTTTCTGTAGATTAGGACATTCCATTTTCATGTGCCCGGGTTTCCCGCATTCATAACAAGTAGGAGGACCGGATGTACTTTCTTTGCTGGAGAACCTTTTTGATTTGAAGTTCTTCTTTGGATAGTTGTTGCTTTTCATGAACCTTTTGAACTTCCGAACCATAAGAGCCATATTCTCTTCACTTTCATCAATTTCATCATCTGAGTTGTCACTATCATCAAATTGACTAGAACAAGATGCTTTTAGAGCCAAGCTTTTCTTTTTCTTATCTGTATTTTCGTACTCAGCTAGACGAGTGAGTTCTAGTTCATGCTCTTGAAGTTTACCGAACAGAGTAGCCAGAGTCATGGTAGCTAAATTTCTTGATTCAGCTATAGCAGTAACCTTAGGTTGCCATTCTCTATTCAGACATCTCAGAACTTTGTTGATTAGATCCTCTGCAGGAAATGACTTACCCAACAAGCTTAACTGATTCACAATGTGAGTGAATCTTTTCTGCATTTCTGGTATTGTTTCACCTGTATTCATTCTAAATAATTCGTACTCTCTGATAAGAGTATTTGTTCTTGCCCTTTTCACTTCATTTGTACCCTCATGAGTAACTTGGAGATTATCCCACATTTCTTGGGCAGATTTACAGTTTGAAACTCGAAAAAATTCATCAGGACTTAAAGCAGAAGTAATAATATTTTTGGCACGTAAATTATGTTGCACTTTTCTTTTCTCATCATCAGACCATTCATTTCTACTTTTAATAGTAAGAATACCATCTACTAAGTGTGTGGGGACATAGGGTCCTTTTTCCACAGCATCCCAAACATCTAAGTCTACCCCTTCAATAAAGATTCTCATTCTTTCTTTCCAATATGCGTAATCTTTCCCGTTGAATCCCGGAGGACGGGTAAGAGAAGCACCCTCTTGCGTAGACCAACCTGAAGCCATTTCTCTTGAAGCTGCTAGGCCCTTTATACAAGAGTCTAGCTCTGATACCACTTGTTACCAAGTGGCTTCAGTCTCAAGAGGGGGGGTGAATTGAGATTTAAAAAACTTTTCAGATCTTTTGAAAATGTTTTTCCCCTTTTCAATGACTTAGATCAATTTTCGCGCAGGTTAAGTGGAAGCGAAGGAATTAGAATATAAAGCAGTAAAGCGGTATAACAGTAAAGCAGGAAAGCAGTAAAGCACGCAGAGATTTATCCTGGTTCGGTCACCTCCTAGTGACCTACGTCCAGTCCTCACACCCTTGTGAGATTTTCCACTAAAACAACAACAAGGCTTACAGGTGCCTTGGAAAACCTTTACAGACTCAGGCACTCTCCTCCTAGGATACCCCACCTATAGAGAGCCCTCAGATCTAATATAACAATAACAAGAGATACCCCACCCCTGTTACAATCAACTGCCCTAGAAAGATACCCCACTTCCTAGTACATGCAGCTACCCTAGAGAGATACCCCACTCCCTAGAACAAAACACAACAATTAAATAGTAAACAATTGTAAATGCAGAAATACCTCTAGTGTAGGCAGATATTACAACTTGAAGAATACAACCCCAACTAACTCTTAGCAACAGATCAGCTCAGACAGACCAACGGTGCGTGACGAGCAAAAGTATAAGCGTGAAGAGTTTTCTCAAAAGTTCTCTGATTCGTGAAATGGGTTGTGTGAAAATGAACGTGAAGCACTGCCTATTTATAGGCTATGAGGAATTCATTTTTACGTTGAAAATAGTGTAGGAATCGATTCTTAGTTAAAATGTATTTGATCTTGGAATCGATTTATTTAGGTAAGGAATCGATTTTATCTTTGTTTGTAAAATATGGGAAATCGATTCTTGAGTACCATGGAAAGCTAGGAATCGATTCTATACTTAGTGAAAATATGTAGGAATCGATTTTCAGCTTGCCTGAGACAAGTGGGAATCGATTCTCAGTTATGTGCAAAAGGTTGGGAATCGATTCTTCCCTTAAAAAATATTTGGCTCAGAAATCGATTTATGTACTGAAAGTACATGACCTGAAAATCGATTTATAGCTTTTCTATTTTACCTGAAAATCGATTTTGATATTTGTTCATGCATGAGGAAATCGATTTTGTTATTTTAAAGGTGATAGAAATGTTTACGTAAATATGCATGCACCTTTAAAAAGACTTTGTGAGTGTGTGAGACTCTGAGATACGAGCTGACCTTTTGAAAGAGCTTACACTTTTTCCTAAGACACACCCAAACCCTAAGGACTACCCTTATATTTAAGGACTACCCTTAAACTTGAATCTTCAGTTCTTGGCTTGCTTGTCTTGGATTGTGACTTTGACGTTTAGTCACTTTTATTGACTTTGACCGTCAATCTTACCTTTGTCTTTTTCATCATCAAAACACATCCTGCAATATCAGGTTACCTGCAACACAATGTATCCAGAATAACTCCTTCCAATTCCCCTTCAATGAGTCCGCATAAGCATTGAAAATCTTGGCCCCTCGCCTCGAGCGAAGACTGACATGCTCGCGACCGGACTTATTTTCACTGCTGTTCCGGTTAATCTCAAACAAATGGAAGAAGAGCAACGGCGAGACCGGTCTGTCCAGATGAAGGCACATTAGTTCGTAGGCTCGAACAAAAGCCCACGCATTTGGATGCAACTGAGAAGGCGCAACATCCAAAGTCGCCAAAACCGTCTGCTCGAACCAGGTGAAAGGAGGCCGGATATTCATCTCATTAATCAGCATATGGTACAAAGTGAACTTGAGCTCTCCAGGCCACAAAGCCACATGCTCTCCTTTCTTCATTCCCTCAACTCTCCAAATTCGCTTCGAACGACCGGAAGCTTTCCTCCCGACCATCTCCAAATTAAAACCGTGCTGGTACAACGATTCGATCTCCAAGATATTTCTGGAAACCCAATCATATTGAGAGACCTCTCGCACCGGTACATCGAGGTCCCCGCAACCAGTACTCGAGTAGCCATCCAGAGAAACAGCAGAAGCTCGTCTGGAACCTGGTTGACTCGAAGGGCGAGATTCAACTTGCTTTCCAGCATCACCTCCATCGGACTCATCAGCAGGCTCGGAACTCGACACAAGGTCAACCTTGGAGCCTGTCCCAAGGTCGACCTCGGAACCCGCGGATTCCTCCACTTGGATTTCCTCATCAGACTCAGAAGTGATGGCCATCACATCCACCAAACGATCCTCCTCCACATCTTCAGGAGTATCTTCATTTGGCTCATTAGCATCGGTCGCAGGAGAGGAGCTTTCACTCTCAAAATTATCTTCCGCCTTATCACTCATAGGGGCGGAAGCAGAATGCTCTTGCACGTCCGGGGCGGCGACTTCAAGAGGGTCGGTACGAACTTCAGGGACTTCACCACCAGAAGCCATCACGTTCGTTAACTCTTTCCGGTACTGAGTAACGTCTCTCCGAGTTTGTTTTGTCCTCGCCAGAGCGAATCTACAGGAATGGGGGACGAAATGTCAGGGTTAAAGATAGAAAATGGGTTCGCGAGCAAGTCGGAATCCGACCTGACGACCCCCATTCTGAGATCAAAGGGGACTGGGGGAGGTCCAGGCACAAACAAAAAGAAAAGTAAAGACAAATCAAAAAATAGACTAACCTCGGAACTGAGTCGCAAGTTGATTATATCTGGAAAAAATACGGTTGTCGATCCACAGAAACCGACCTTAAAAGTACTTCAAAACTCTTCAAAACTCATTCACTTTAAAGAAGCTCGGGAGCTCTCGAAGGTCGACAAATCCAAAACAAATGAACAGCAAGCAACAAATGAGAAGGTGAGACCATTTATTTATAGCAAGGCGGATTTAATGGGCTTGGGCCGGGAAGTCGAAACGTCACGTCCAAACCAAAGTCCATTAAACTTCGCACGCTGAAGAATAAAACGTCACCATCATGCGCTGCCACTGCGAAATCACACCTTGTCAGAAACAGTAAAGATGACACTGATTCCAAAGCAGCACTGAATTCAAAAAACTATCTACCTCGCTCGAAAGCTCGACGGACAGTTAACATCGTCCAAAAACCCCAGCCTCGACATAAGCTCGAGATCGAAGAAATTTCTACTCAACAAAGACAAAAATATGAGGCTGCGTCGCCTATCAAAGTCAAGATCGCTCCTCAAAGCGACCAGACTTGGGGGGCCACTGTTATGGTAATTATAGTGTTTACTATTTACACCCCCTCCAAAGGCCCAATTTCTGGGAAGCCCATTAAAATCATTAGAGTCCAATCTTCAATGGCCAAGATCATTTCACGAGATCGGACGGCCTAAATCGGCCACAACAAACACCACTCCAAATCTATAAATACAGCATTCAAAGCTCATTAATGGTAAGATTTTTTCCAACACAATACTCATTAACTCAAATACTGACTTGAGCGTCGGAGTGTTATTGCAGGAACAACATCGGACACCTCAAGATCGACAACCTCGGAAACCTTAAGATTATCAACCTCGGACACCTCAAGATCGGAAAACATCGAACATCTCAAGACCTGGACATTAAAACAAAATCAAGGATAAAACACCTACTAACTGCATAAAACCGATCACCAAGGTCGGAAGCACATTAGAGAACAATATGTTTACTTCAAATTCATTTACAACCAACATAAACCCATGTGCCAAACTCTTTGCCAAACTCCTACCAACCCTCAATATCCATTGAAACCCTTGATGCAATTTATTTAGACTTGTATACTTTCACCGATATGTGAGGAAGATTCTCTTTGCTTAAGTAATGATATTTTATGTTACTATTTGTGAGGAAGGTTTTATCGATTGGACATTTTATATTATTATTAGAAATTAGAAATTGTTTAAGTCAGTGGTGGTGTTGAGAATGGGCGGGAGGGGCGGCTGCCTAGGGCCCATTTTTTGAGGGGCACCAAAAGTATTTTGTTTACTTACTAGCTAGTTAGTAATATGTACATATATTTGAATAAAATTTATATTATTAAAATTATAATTATATAAAAATATATAGTAAAATTGTAAATCCATTAATTAACTATTGTCCGAAACATGTTGGGCAAGTCATGTGAATAATGCGTGGGTAATTAAAACTCAAGATTCAGACATAAGATCGGGTCTTACTTCAACTAGCTGAACAAGATAATGATCACAAAATAAAAAGTGAAGCCGAGTCTTTAGCAACTCATTGAATTGGAAACTTCAATTTTTTACTAGCTAATATTGTTTGATTTGAGTTGTTAACCGTTAATTAAGTTAACGGAAATTTGCAAACAAAAAAAAAGGAAAGATATGTGCATTGATATGGCTATAAAACTAGTAAAATGTTTGTTTAACTACTTGGAAAATATAAGAATCTGAATTACAAATGTTAATGTTGAAAAAATTGTGGATGAAATGTGTTTGTTCAAGCACATTAAAGTCGTAGAAAAAATTATGGTGAAAAGTTGTCTAAATGCGTACAATGGAACCTTGAGTTTTCTGAAGAGTTTTTTTAGAATTCATTGTTTTTTATGGTGCAGATAAAGTAAATGGGTCATTTACTAACAGATTTGAGCAGTATAGCACATATGAGGAGGTTTTTGGATTTTTATTTAGTATTGAAAGACTTAGATCATTTCCTGGTAATGACTTGAAACCAAGTTGCAAACATCTTGAAACTTACTAATAACATGATGATTCTTATGATTTTGATGGTGAAATTCCATATATATATATGGGTCTCTGTCATCCACGACCATTAGCCTACATCTGACCATGATTACACGTACCGTTGGATCGGCTAAAAATCAACGTACAATGAATCTCACATGCCCTAAAACCTAGGAAAACCGCTCCACAACGTCCACTAGCACCGAAAGTGGGTGGAAACCTCCACTCCCTATCTTTTAGGTGCTTTAACCACGTTCTTCTCAACCGCTCCACGTCTTGACTTGCAATCCTCAACGAATTTTCCACGTGCTTTACCTGCTTTCTCTCAAAACAACTCCTTTGCATCAACAATACTATCCTTAGCTGCAAAGCCCTCAGCAACCAAGTCCTCATCTACTAATCCCTCAGCTGGGTTGTTCCCCGGCCGAGACACTCAACTTCAGCAAACAGAGTCATCCTCTTAGCAATCTTAGCATAAGGATTCAGCTTGAGTGTTACCTTCAAGTTCTTCAATGGATTCTTCTTCAGTGTAGCCCCATTCACCTTCTTCAGCGGGGATTAGCTTCTTAATTGGCCTCACAACACTCTGAATTTTACCATCGCTTACGATCATTAGCAAGTGAGAGTCCATCATCTTAGCCCTAACACTACAAAAAAAGCAGGATAGGCGACGGAAATTTCCTTCGCTAAACCTCAAAAATCCGTCGCTAAAGTGGTTTAGCGAGGGTGTTTAGCGACGGATTTTCCCTCGCTAATTAGCGAGGGAAATTAGTGAGGGCAAATCCGTCGCTAATTAGCGACGGACAAATTCCGTCGTTAATTCAGATTAAATATTAGCGACGGATTTTAGTGAGGGCAAATCCGTCGCTAATTTATTTTTTTTATAAAAAAAACTGCTTTATTTTATGCCACGTGTCCAAATTTGAAAACCTGTTTTTTTTAATAAATATATATATATATATATATATATATATATATATATATATATATATATATATATATATATATATATATATATATATATATATCAAATGCAGCACAATTTTGAAAATACTCAAATAAAATCCATCCAAACTAGTACCAAATATATCCAAACTAACCAACAATACCAAATATCCAAATTTTTGAGAATACTCAAATAAAATTCATAGTCCGACTCTGCTTCTGCTGCTCCTACTGGTGCTGAGCATGCATCTCCTGTATCTGTTGTTGATGATGAGCACGCATCTCCTCCATCTGCTAGCTGAGCTGCTCTGTCTCACCTGAAGGACGAGGAGGTCGACTACTAGAGGAGGGTCCTGTTGTGCGAAAAGTAGATGTGCAAGTATACACAATCGCAACAAGTAATATAATGATATGTAAAGTTCGTTCCCACAGGGATTGGAATTAATCTAAGAAGTTTAAGTGATTAGAAGCTTAGTGAAAAGAGTTGACTGACAAATAAAAGTAAGGAGTTGTAAACATGATAAGTTGTGATAAAACAGTATTAATTTGAAGTATTTAAAGGTGAGTTGGATAGTTCAGTAGTTGTGTAAATTCCCAAGAGTAATGTTCAAATAATATTTAGACGCTGTAGCGTTAAGCGCTGTAGCGCTTCAGAATCCATAGACGCTGTAGTGCCTTGGTGGCGTGCCTTTCAGTCACTATCGTCGGGATTATGTTACAAGACTCCTATGTCTAGGCTCTAAATAAGTTTTACCCCTGTATATTAAGTTCTTACAACATTTGCCTTATGAACTATTACTCCCCTATGTCTAGAGTTAAGTAGTGCTTCCTTTAAATGTCTTTAAAGGTTTTTCATTCATATCATTCCTTGAGTTCTCTTTGTGAACCATGTCTGTACCCACAAAGTTACCTTGTTTTAGTTGATCATTCCCAAACCAAGATTGAAAGCATTATGACACAAGGAATAAAACACAAACATCATAATATTATACAAAAGTTACTCAAGGTTCATTACACGCCAAGAACATTCCAACTACAACAAAGTTAGCTCATCGCAAGTTCCATCAACATAATACAACTAGAGAGTGTGTATTACCGTAAGAAGACAAGAGAAGAGTGGTTGCAAAAGATACACTCCAATGATTCCAAGTAGCATACGAAGGATGAAGTTGAGGCGTGAGCAAAACCTTGAATGAAGACTAGAAAAACTATCCTAAAAATAAAAGCTTAAAGGTGGAATAACAATGGAGGAATGCTACTATGTCACAAGTGGTTCTTCTTCCAAGTTACTCCTCTCTATCTACGTATGTTGTTACCTAATGAAGCATTCTATTTTAATCTAAATTAACTAAGTCTTAATAAAATAATAATATTAATTCATGATCATAAAACTTAGATATTATCCTTAAGTTACTTTACAAAAAGTGCTAATGATGGAAGTTACCAACTATCACATGGGTTCCATTTAGGAGGCGCCAAGTGTAATTTACTATCCACTTAGAAGTCAAAATATCCAGCTGAGAAGAAGAGATAAGGGTGATGACTCATCATATCCTCAAGTGGTCACACAAATATCTCAATGGTCAGCCGCCATATAACGCTGTAGCGTCTCCTTAATAGCATACCGCTGCAGTGCTAAAGCAAAACATCAAACATATTCACAAAGGCATTGATTATGCCCAAGGTTTAGGGAATTGACTTATAACCTGTATTTACTCTAATATTCATATATTCACATATTTAAGTACTAGAATTACTTGAGAAATGAGTTTGACTTAAGTATTAAGAGCATAAATAACCTATATGAAATAGAGTTATCAGGTCCGCTGGTGTCAAACTGATCATCCTCAAATCTCAAATTTGGAGCCAAGGGCCCCGTACCATACATACATTTCTTGTACATCCCCCCTACCAACTTCTCCCAATTGCGGTTTGCCAAAGCCATGATCTCAGGAGACAGTGGACCAAGTGACTCAGGGTTCCAGCTCCCCTGAGTCGGCTCAAACATCGTCTCAGCATGTTTCTCCTGTTTTGCATAACCACAAAACATAGCATAATAAGCGCTCCATTTTAAGAAAACATTTTATAATACAAATCAAGTTGTATATTTACCTGAGTGGTCCTCGAGCGCTCATCAACATAAGTCTGGGTATCCTTCCTGACATGTGTGGCCCTATGCAGCTCAGCAATAGTAAGAGGGTGTCCAGCCTTCTTACTCTGTAAAAATGAAACAAATTCTCAAATATTGGTAACTAATCGCCCTAACTAAACTAAAATAGTACAAATATTTTTAAAATAACCTACCAATCTCATAGCATGCTGAGTTTGGTTGACGGAGCCACAAGTGTGAAGTGAGCCACCCTTTTCTGAATTCTGATTTTCCTTCACTTTTTCAGCATTTTTTTTTAATTTCTCACCTCTCCAAACTTCCTGGTATTGATCCCAGACTTCATGAGGGATATACCTCGGCCTTTCATTTTTACGGCGCAATTTGTAGAGCAAGTCCGCCAATTGCTTTGCCAATCTAGTCCAAAAAACTTTATGCACCAATTCATCATCTTTCGGTCTCCAAGTCACTTTGGTCTGTATTAAACATAATCAAAATATGTATTAGTAATTATATTAAACATTAAACAATATATTAAAATTATCAATATAGGTAATGACATAATTGATACTTACCCTAAACAAGTCCACAAAATCTTTCTTTTTCCTCTTATCAAATTGTTCATTAGATGGAACATCAAAACTAGAACTGCTTGAAGAAGCCCCTAAGTCAAAATTTGGAAGTCGTTCTCCATGGTCCACCCAAATCCAATAATTAGGCCTAAACCCAATACGATACAAGTGCACCCTAATTTCATCATCAGGTGTAATAGGTATTTATGCATCTAGAGTTATTTATGCATCTAAACATAACTAATTACTTGAAACCAAGTGTAATATGTGTTAAATATAGTTGTATGAAGTAAAATAACAACATTCTATATTTCAAAGAGGATTATGTAATGATTTAAGCATTTTGTATATATATATTGGTATGTTTGATATGTTTGTTCAGTGCACTTGCAGTTAGGTGCAATTACACCAAAGAAACAAACAGTACATCTGCACTAACCACATTTACAACAGTGCAACTGCACCATCCTGCGCTGAAGGCAGATTTAAACCCACCTTGGAAGCACCTCAATTCATACTAATGCATAAACATTTCTATGACATCATGCTTAGTCACAAGTCACATGGAGGCACATGCCAACATGCAAGTCGCCCACAATGGGAAATCATCATGAAAGGTTACGCATCTAGGACACATGGTCTTCCACAATTGGACCTCTCTTTTGGACTCAATCTTCTCAATCAAAGCTCTGAAAATTAACCATGGTTAAGCCACCTTTGGTCATCTTGATCCCCAAGCAAACCCTCACTTGAAGGAAACCTCCAAGGCTATATAAAGGCTTCCACTTCTCACTTGAAGAATATCTCATATCTCACATCATAATATGTAGAACATACACTTTACTTATAATTTAGTAGTTTCATTCCTTATAGTTTTTAGTAGTAGTTAGTTGGCAAGAAGGTAAGGAAGGAACCGACGACTTCTTCCTTCACTTCTTCATCAACTTAGTTAGGTGCAACTGCACCAGGAAGTCAGTGCTTATGCACTAATGGGCAAATTTATGCAAGAGTACTTCAATCAGTGTAATCTCTACCCTATTGATATCTCTTGTACTTTCATTTATATTAATGTGTTTTATTTCATCTATCTTTGCCTTGCAATGCATATTATGAGCTAAACCTTTTTTGGTTGAGATGTTCTAACTTTATAATGAGCTTTTGAGTAAGTTATTGCGCCTTTAAGTGTTGCATGTATTTTGGGTCTTGTGTTATACTACATCCATCTTATTGTAAGGTTGATCGCTTAGAATAAGTAGAGTTATATTCACAGACATAGTTTATAACTAGAAATCAAGACTAATAAGGGTGAGTGTTTTAATGAAGGCTTTGTTAACTTGTGTAATAAAGAAAACTTTGTTAAAACCATGTTAAGTCCTAGACATAGGATAACATAGTCCTTAGGGTGAAACAGTGGGTACTTCAAAGGCAGGAGTGAACTTATTTAGCACGCCTAGACATAGGAAGCTTGTAACGAAACTCTGAAGAAAGTAGCTGAAAGGCACATACTTGATAAGTCATGTTTTAGTATGTTTTTAGTACCTATTCTAAGTAGTTTATTTGATGTTTTGATTTTAGTTTAGAGCTATTTTTACTACAAATTGTTGGTTTCTATTCTCAGGTTATTATTGAAGCAATTGAGGAATTTTAGTGCTTAAAGAGTAAAGGATCAAAAGGCAAAAGGATAGGGAGAAGAATCAGCAATAGGGGTGCAAATAACAGGTTTAGACGCATGGTTCATGCGTGATTAAGCACGGTCCGTGCGTGTGGTTCGCAGAGAATGAAGAAACTGAAGAAAAAGAGACGCACGATCCGTGCGCCTGGGAGGCACGATCCGTGCGTGACATTCGCAATTGCAGAAGATCAAAAGTTCAACTGCGCACGATCCGTGCGCATGTCAAGCACGGTCTGTGCGCCCTGTGCTGTTTCAAATTCCAAGCTGTTTTCATGGGGCACGATCCGTGCGCCTGGGAGGCACGATCCGTGCGTCCCTTTTGATGGCCAAAAATGTTACAACTCTTCCCATTCTGTCTTTATGAATTGTAATTGATGTTTAGTGCCTTGTCTCTGATATTGGCCTATAAAAAGGACCCAAATGTAGCTTCACAATCATCCTGGATCATTGTAATTCTCACTCTAAGTTTATGTTAAATTTCTTGCAAGTTTTCTGTTAAGGTTATTGTTATTCTGTCCTTTTTACAATTCAGTCTTTTACACGCTTTATTTTATTTCTCGCTATTTACATTATGTCCTTCTCTTCTACTCCCTTGTCTACAATGAGAAATTGTGAGTAGACTTCTTTTAGTCTTGGGATTATGGGATACAATCTAATGATGGTCCCTAATTAATCCCAAAGCTAAGCCCTATCTTATGATTGCTTTGACTTTTAATCTAATTCCATTGTGCAAATTTGTATAACCCAAATGTCAGGTGAAGCCTGACATTAGAACAAATGGAATTAGACAAAGTAACCAAAGCATGAGAATAGCCGAGGTAACTTTGGGACAATAAGGTTGTACTTAATGGGTTTCGAGGATGATCAACCATGAGAATAGGCTTGATCATCGTTTCGAGACACGTTCTTGTAATCCGAAGGGAAACTTGAATTAAACCAAAAGAATACATTTTCCTTAAAACAAACTCAATTATAAGATAGAGAATAGCTAAAGGGTTTTTCTATTACCATCATTGTGATCTAACCATGATCCCAAGACGCTTTTTATATTCTAAGTTAAAAATCAAACATTTTCCTACTTAATCATTCATTTTCAGCTAATCATCACTAAGAATTAGATTGGTAGTCACATATAACTCCCTGTGGATCGATATTATTATTACGCGATATAACCGTATACTTGCGGCTTATCAATACTCATGCAGCTGCACTCACTGCATCCGCACCTTGGTGCATCCGCACCACATAAAAGCACAAAACTCTCAAAAGTGAATTATTTAGTAAAGACATCTCAACTGATTTCCTTCACAGTCTTTTATATATTAGCATTCTGTTTTCACTTAACATAAAAACCCCAAATTTGTGAGTAGTATAGTAGCACCAATTTATATTTTCTTAAACATACATAAGTTAATCCAATCCCTGTGGGTTCGACCTTTCTTATCATTATATTACTTGTTTGTGACTGTGTATACTTGCACATCTTTTTCACACACCAGGTATACCGTCACATTTAAGGCATGGACATCTAATCCCCCCTTCCGTTTTAGAGTTATCATGTCGCCACGCTACCCTAATAAACTCTTCAACCCCATTTACAAAAGTTTCCTTCAAAAATGCTCTTCCCGAATATAACCGATCATACACCCAACTACGATTCAATTGATTCCAATTCATCTACACGCATTTAAAAAAATGCTTTAGATTCCCACAACTAAACCTAAAATATAACCTATCAAGTTAGTGGCATCGATATGATCTCGGTGGAGATGATTTCGAGCCAAATATGGGGGTTAATGACAGAACAAACAAAACCCTTTTCCATATATAAGTAGTGAAGGAAGTTATTTCTAACTCCCAACCTTAAAATTGTTAGTATAGTCTCGCAATTATCTCAATGGAGATGATTTCAAGCAAAATATGGGGGTGAGGGACAGCACCTAACCCTTTCCATCAACATCACACAATAACAACTTCTAATTTCCAATATAGTCGTCTAACCTAGGGTTAATCAAACATCAAAACAACAATACACAAATGAGCCGTGCAACAATTTACCCCCAAATAATATACATTTCCAATTTTGAAAACCAACACTTATTCAGAATTTATTAAGTTTAACAATATAAAATTCATCCAAAAATTTACCCTTAAGAATAAAAATTCAATGTTTTTCCCATTAAATTTAAAGAACAAAAACAAATAAACAACAAAAAATCATGACAAGCAATAACAATTCAACTCCTATTCCTAATAATTAAAAGTTTGGCAACTGAAATACCTATTTTTCCACCAAATTTGCAGCTCGAAAATTAAAATTACTATTCCAGAAACAGGTCCGGCAAGAGAAACAGAAACAGCTCCACCAAATCAGAAGGCGTTCGGTCACTCCCAGAAAGTCCTAAGTGCAAACAGAACAAAGAAAAATCAAAACAAAAAAAATAATTACAATGAGTACAATGAACATGGGAACAACTCAAAACAAAAACTTACCCCAAATTGTGGTGAAAACGGAGAGAAAACGGAGAGAAAATGGATAGGTATTGACGATTAGAGAGAGAGACCTATTCAATGGTTCATGTTCGTGAGTGAGAGAAAAGGGGAATGATGATGGTGGTGGTGAAAATGGAGAGGTATTGGTGGTGGTGGCAGTGGTTTCGTGAGGGAGGAGGAGAGAAATGAGTGAGAGAAGAGAAAAGAAAAGAGAAAGAAGAAGAAGAGGGTTTCGGTGTTAAAAAATTAAGTGAGGTTGGCGACGGATCCAGTAATTAGCGACAGATTGCCTGTTTCACGCATTTCAAGGTCTGCTCAACGGTCATGTCAGGATTTGCGACGGATTCATAGCGACGGAAATTTGAATTAGCGGCGGATTTGGAATCTCACGCATTCCAAGGTCTGCGCAACGGTCACGTCAGCATTAGCGACGGACCGTTAACAACGGATATTGACATTAGCGACGGATTGAAATTTTTTTTTTAAAAAAATGCGTTCCTACGCAATGTTTAGCGACGGATTTGGTTTCCGTCGCTAACTTCCCTCGCTACGTAATTTTTAGCAACGGATTTGGTTTCCCTCGCTAATATCCGTCGCTTATCCTGCTTTTTTTTGTAGTGTATGCAAAACATACCCTTTCTTCTTCTTAGGAGGCTAATCCTATTAATCATAGTTTGCTAAGACTAACATTACCTTTGTGACTGCTTACTAGGCAATAGTGTAGAATATAGGAGTAAAAGAAATATAGGCTATTTCCTAGCCCTTTGGCTTTTGTTTTGCTAGGAAGTCGAATAAGTTAGCTCATGTAGACTCAGCTGAGCACTCACCTCGGCTGAGGCCTCCCTCGACCAGCAACTCAGCAATTTTTGGATGTTAAAAATGCCCTCTTTTTGCGTGTTACCTATACAAGGTGAATGATAGTTGTAGCGAATCGTGGCTGCTAAACTAGCCATTATGTCATTGATTAGATGCAAAACGAATAGCTTGCCTTCACCCAATGTATTAGGTAACAGTTATTTCGCGTTTAAACATTAATTTCACCAGCTATAAATAGCTTGCCATTTAACTGTTGCAACTTTATTATATTACCTTATACGAACTTGCCAAAACTCTACAGAATTTCTTAGCCAACTCTTACCTTCATTTCTTAGCTCTTGTTTCTTTCTTTTCATTCCCCGAGTATTTTTTTCTACTATGTTTACCTTGTCTTCCCACTCAGATTCTCAAAACAAATTAAAGAGCACAACTATGGAGGCAATGACAACCTCGTTGATTCCCCTAGGAAGTCGAGCTCTTCATCGCCCATTGAGTCTCCTGAAAATTCTCCTTTGCAAACATCTTCTTTGCCTCCTCCTGCTAATCTTGATCATCCCCATATTTTGGTTAACATTCAAGAATACGTCGCTTTGCGTCCATTCACCTTTGATATTCAAGAAGACATCACCCACTTTAAAAATTCCTTTGATCTTGACCTTACCCTATATGGCCTACCAATCACTTGTGATTGGTTGACTATCGATGACATGATAATACTGGAGGCTATTTGACATGATCCTTCTCTCTGCCACTGATTTAACTCCCCACTTCAATCTATTTGTCAACGCCTTTACCTTTCCTGGGGAATGATAACCCCTACCATTCTTGGCGTAGTAGCCATTCTTGGCCTTCCACATGGGGGCAAGGAAGTTCATTCTTAAGCACAAGACTACTGACCTAGGCTACATCTTTAATGGTGCCTATTAAGACATCATGTACTGTTTCTGATGCTGAACACACGACATTTCTTATGTAGTTCTTCAACAAGTACTTTTATGGCACTAACTCAATTGTTGTGGTCCAAGAGCTTCAACCTTTTATCTGCATACTCCTATCCAACCAAGCCCATTCTTGGGGATCTTTCTTCTTAGCTAACCTCTACAAAGGCATGCATAGCCTCCTTGACCAGATTCACAAGAAGGGATGCTACAAGAAGATTCAAGACCCATCTGGTTTCTGCAGCTGTGGGTTCAACTGTATTTCAAGGACTTCACTCCTGCTGATTTCTTGACCGACTCTTTACTTGCTAATGCCAAAGTCTTGGCCACTGAGCTGATACCAACATCTATCGAGCCCCTGAAGCCACTGGAGGTCACAGAATTACATTGTATTAAGTGAAGTAAACCAATACACCAAATGTTCATTAAGATTAATTTCATGAAGTATTTTATATATTATTTAACAAAAGTTAACCCCTCAAAATTTTCAGTCAAGATTCGCCACTTATTGTTATGGGAAAGAACACTAATTTACAATATATACGTTCTAAGTTCTAACATCTAATGGTAGAATGAATTAGTCTCAATTCTTGCATGTTTGTTTTTTTCCAAACTATCATGATGACTCAATAATAAGCTGAAAAGTATAAGACTAGTTCTATAGTAACATTTTTTTTGAAAGGTAAGATCTTCATTCATTTGCAAATTGAAACAGAAATACAAACTGGAATACAGATATTCTGAAGGACAAGAGTTGGGTCAGTTCCCACCCAGAGCCTAAAATAAGTTCTAAGAGAGTAGACCACCCAAGCATAATGGGCATTACACTTAGAGAAAATAGAAACAATGAAAGAAGAAACAACGCAATCACAAAGCTCAAACAACCCAACTATCAGCAGCTTCCGGTCATAGACATTGGCAATCGATGAGGTAGAATCTAGTCTTTCTTCCTATCCAGTTACAGATGATTTTTTTGACCCTTACAAGCACAATTCGACTATTGTTGTTCTCTAGATTAGCCAAATTTTCCCCATGTCTCGAAACTGGGTGATAATAGGAGAGAGCGGTACAATGGTTTCCTGCCACATAATCTTCGATCCTCGTAATGAGATGCCAATCTGCACAAAATAAACTATTCCAGAAGCCAGAAGTCCTTTGAGGCATTTTCACAAACAGTATGGTTGCAATTTCAACAAAACAATACACAACCAATGGGAGCACACAGCCAGGGTCGCTGAGAACAGAAGAAGCAAGGGTCAGCCTACTCTCGCAGTAGCAGGTCCATGGCGGTTTTGGGGGTAGGCGGATATGTGTCGAAGCCGACGAGGAGGATCGAGCCACGAGGGGCCTGAGGTTCAGCGGGTTAGAGGAGAGAACGGTTTCCTTCAAAACCAACTCACCTATCGGTGGTGGTTCTGCCGGTGGGGGCAAATCAGGGAGGGTGGACAGTCTCATGGTGCGATTTGGAAAGAGGAAGTCTCTAGTGAGGGAGCAAATCTCCAGGCAGCGGTACAAGTAGCGGATTGGAGGGTAGGAGCCGAGACCAACATTCTGGCCGTGGTGGATCTGGGGGAGCTTTGTGGTGGGGACAGATGTACTGGGAGGCTGAAGGGGAAGGGGATGGAGGGATCGGTAGGAGAGGTACAAGGGGAAGAGATCGGGTAAGTTGGGTTGCTGGTGAGGTAGGGTTTTAGTGATGGTGGCCATGCGAAAGGGAGAGAGAGGTTCGGAAGTATGGTAGAGATGGAGCAAGGAAAGGGAACAGGAACCCCACCTGGTGGGGGGAGGCAGAACCGCCACATGGGAGAAGCAAAAGCCTGCAAGGTGGGGCAAACCTCCACGAAACCCTAGTTTCGGGAGGGGGATGATGGCACGGAAGAGAGAAGCCATAGCGTCTCTCTCTAGACGTGGACCGCAGGGACACCGAAATACTACCTAAGTTTTGATGTTGTTATGGACGAGTAGCAGTGAAAAAATGTTTGATGTTGTCCTAGTTCTGTAGTAACATTTTACCATGTACTAGTAGTATATAATTATCAGAAAGATGAATTGAAGTCGAACGACACATATATCAGAATCGCCATACAGTGTCTGAAAGGAAATGAAAAGACTCATGTGGAACCACAAAAGAACAGATGGCATGAAAAGGGAAGATGATCATTGTAAAAACATTGTTTGCCTTCTTCAGTATTTAGGATACATGTGAAGATATGGCCCCCATAAAATGCGTTATAGTCAATATTAACATGTCATGCCAATGCGTGGAAAACAGAAAGGAAAAGAATCATTAGAAATTGACATAATTAATTAAATTGCATAATTCTGGTGATAGGACGGCATTTCTGGTATTGAATAATGCTTGTTTAATTTTGTGCATATTCTGCCAAATATTTTCACCTTATCTCTTGACTTATCTCATAATTAAATTCAAATGTTCAATGTAAGACAGTAATTCCCTGTTAGACAGTAATTCCCTACTATCACAACAGTCAAACATGTCACTTGTACTTTTGTAGTCTTTAACAACTACTTGACGCGCATCGATATTGCATGACAATATTGTTTCTGAATCACTAGGAAATCAATCAATTAAATTGATAGATAATAATAATAATGATAATAATTGATCCTTACCGGCTACATAGCTCGGTCAAATAGTAGGCCGAGATGCTCACCAAACTGAGAAGCTAGAGACCTCACGGTGGTGATGACGAGATGTATTTGATGATGCTCGATGCTCCGGTGAGGAGCGCAGGAAGGCCGCCACCTGCAAGCACTCTGACGCCCAATTCAGTCTATAATTAAGACGGTGCACTACAACAGAAATATCAAAAAATATCGCCTCATGAGTAGCGCTTTTGCTTAAGCGCTCCCTATTGCCAAAATACGGAACTGAATCAATAGCGCTTTTTAAAAAGCGCTCCCTATTGCCAAAACATGGAACTGAATCAGTAGCGCTTTTATCAAAAAGCGCTCCCTATGCCAAAATACGGAACTGAATTCGTAGCGCTTTTTAAAAAGCGCTCCCCATTTTCAAAACACGGAACTGAATCAGTAGCGCTTGTTTTAAAAAGCGCTCCCTATGCCAAAATATGGAAAATTAAATATTTAATTTTAATTCTCTCAGTTTCTCGTGTTCGCAGCTCTCACCCTCTCACTTTCTCGTGTTCGCAGCTCTCACCCTACGCAGCTCTCACCTTCTCACTTTCTCGTGTTCGCAAGAGAGGAAACTAGCAGCTCTCACCCACTCACTTTCAATTCGCTTTGGAGAGGAAGCCAGCAGCTCTCACTCCTCACTATGCTCTGTTAGTTCAATTTTCTCAGAATCTTCAAGAAACCCTAGCCTCTGTTCTTGAATGCCTCCTCTCTGAACCTCGTCTTCTTCGTTGAAACCCCACCTGGGTTCTTGAACTCAGCTTGATTCTGATGAAGAATCACGCCCAGAATCACAGCGAAGGTCTCCTTCTCCACTGTGAACAGGTAACTGCTTTCTTTCTCCTTAAACTCTTCTCAGTTTCTCCACGGTTTGAAACCCTATATTTCAAACGTTGATTTGCTTCGTTTCTTTGCTGTTTCTAGTTCGATCTTGAAGGATCTTGGCTCTACGCACCACAATATGCTTACACGAAGGTATAATACTTGTTCTTGCTATTTTTTCAGTTTCGGTTTTACTGTTCTTGACGAACACAGTAAACCCTAACTTCTGAAACTGTTTCTGGTTGCAGGTTTTTGAAGAACTGCGTGTAGAGATCTCCAAACAGGTAAAAGCTCGCCTTAGCCTTTTCCTTTTTAATGTTTGAAGTTCTGATGCCGTTGAAAATGATTCTGACCGTGCGTTTTGTTGTTCTGGGTTGCTGATCTTCACTCCTTGAAGATGCTGTGGACAGCTACGTTTCTCACCTTGAGAACAAGTAATTTCTTTCCCTCTATCTCTCTGTTTTTTCTTTTCTGGTGTTGTTTCAGTCACTCAAATAATGCCCAAAGACAGATACGCAGAAGGAAGAAGAAGAACAGAGAAATAATGCCCACTTGGAGGTGTTCTGACTGATGGTTTCAAATTTTTATATTGGGCCGACAGTCATTATGTTTGTCAGTGGAGATTTTGCAGTGCATCTGATGATAGAGTAGATTTTTACGTGGTAATTTACATTGTTTAGCTTGTGTATGCAGATGGTGCTGGTGGTAAGGGCACTTGGGGAAAATTGCTTGACACAGATGTTGATTCTCACATAGACCGTAATGATCCAAATTATGACAGTGGCGAGGTAAAGTCTTCTTCCTGGTTTTGTTAGTTGCTGACTACAGTTATTACGTAACACTAGTGTATCTGCCTGAAAATTGGATGTGATTCTGGTAATAATAGTTGTAGGCATATGACATGGTTTGCATACTCTTGCTATTTATAGGAACCCTATTTACTGGTTGGATCTACTGTTAATGACTCTTAGAGGAATTCAAGAAAGCACTTGTATCCATCATAGAGGAATACTTCAGTAACGGGGATGTGGAATTGGCAGCATCTGATCTCAGAGAACTTGGCTCAAGTGAATATTATCCATACTTCATTAAGCGGCTTGTTTCAATGGCAATGGACAGGCACAATGATGAGAAATAAATGGCTTCTGTTTTGCTTTCAGCACTGTATGCTGATGTCATTAGTCCATACTTCTGGTGATGTATTTGAAGCCTGTAGGTGTATACGCGAGTTGGGGTTTCATTCTTCCACCATGAGGTTGTGAAGAGAGTTGGTATGTTAGGTTTGTTTTATGTTTTTATTTTCAGTTAATATACCTTGCTTTATAATTACAACTTACCTTGTTTATAAATGTTTTCTGATTCCAAAATATTGTGTTAAGACAACTTTTTTTTGTTTTATCCATTTCCATTGCAATTTTTTGGAAAAAGCAAATGAAAGTGAAAACAGAAAATAAACCAAATACCTTTTCTATTTTGTTGTTGGTTTTCCTGTAAAGTGGGAATAATATATTCAGTCAATAAGGAATGCATATTATACTTTTTGAATATACTTTTGTTGTTTACTAGTAATATTTGAAATCTTATTTAATACACCAGATAGTCTTTATTTATTTACTATAATGTCTGATTTTCATATATTTAAACAGGAAATTGCATGCTACATGGGCCTTGAGCTTGGAAAAATTAAGATCAAACGTTTTGCTGACGGTGAGATATATGTCCAGCTACAAGAGAGTGTCAGAGGGTGTGATGTGTTTCTAGTGCAGCCCACATGTCCTCCTGCCAATGAGAATCTTATGGAGCTTCTCGTAATGATTGATGCCTGCAGGAGAGCTTCAGCCAAAAACATCACTGCAGTCATTCCATATTTTGGATATGCTAGAGCTGATAGAAAGGTCTGTTTGTAACTTTGATTACTATTAGAAATAGTATGTTATTGAAGATGTTAATGAAGATGATCATTTTATACGGTCACACTACAAAAAAACAGCGTATTAGCGACGGATTTTTCCGTCGCTAACACTTCATTTTCCCTCGCTAACAACATTTAGCGACGGAATTAGCGACGGATTAATTCCGTCGCTAAGAAGCTCATCGCTAATTATTAGCGACGGATTTGGTTCCGTCGCTACTTAGCGACGGATTAATCTGTCGCTAATTCCGTCGCTAATTACTGCCACGTGTTGCCCTACGAATGAGCTAATTAGCGACGGATTTCCGTCACTAATTCCGTCGCTAATGGATGCCACGTGGTTGTGTCTGGTTAGCAATATTAGCGACGGATTTCCGTCACTAATTCCGTCGCTAATGGATGCCACGTGGTTGTGTCTGGTTAGCAATATTAGCGATGGATTTCCGTCACTAATTCCGTCGCTAATGACTGAATTTTTTTAAAGATTTTTGGAAAACCTGGCTTTTAATTTTTGGAAAACCTGCTTTTTAAAATCGAAATGCGAAAAACCTGTCTATTGCGCAAAACCCTGTCTATTATAAACACTATAATTAAGATAAATGCGAAAATCTGAATTAACAATAAAGTC
This sequence comes from Astragalus membranaceus, assembly GCA_039519185.1. NCBI lineage: Eukaryota > Viridiplantae > Streptophyta > Magnoliopsida > Fabales > Fabaceae > Astragalus > Astragalus membranaceus. The sequence continues at coordinate 39,843,040 of CM076849.1, read as the reverse complement.
GAAATCAACAATACAATCCCAAATAACAATAAAATCCGAATCAAAATAAACTAGTTCAAAATGTTAAAACATAATACTTAAATATCAAACGAATACAACAAAGTCCTAATAGGGATTATCATCAGACCCCTCAGACTCAGACCCATTTGGATGTTTGCGGTTATAATACTTCAATATCTTCGCTTGCGCACGGGTAAAATTCAAGAAGTCTTCCTGCAAGGTTGTCTGCACCTGTTCATGAGTTTGCAGCCGCTGCTCCTGATCCTGAATGACCTGTGCCTGAGCCTGCACCTGCTGCCTAAGTTGCGCGGTCTCGTCAGCTGTAGCAGGAGGAGGAGGAGGAGGTCCACTGCCAGAAGGCCCACTAGTGTCGAAGTGATGAACCCCAGAGACCAATAACGGCGCCAAGGGCCCCGAACCATACAGGCGACCCTTATTCGGCCCGCCTACCGCCATCTTCCAATTGCGAGTCGCCAGAGCTATGATCTCAGGGGGAAGTGGACCAAGTGAGCCAGGGTTCCAGGTCCCCTGAGTCGGCTCAACCATCGTCTCACTAACATCCTCCTGTTTTCCATAACCAGATAACATAGCATAATTAGCGTTTCATTTTATGAAAACAAAATTATTTAATACAAAATAAGTTGTATATACCTGAGTTTTCCTAGAGCGCTCATCAACATACTCTGTAGTACCCTTCCTCAAATGTGTTGCCCTGTGAAGCTCAGGAATAGTGATATCGCGTCCAGCCTTCTTACTCTGTAATAATGAAACACATTTTCAATTATTGCTAATCACCCTAAATAAACTAAAATAACACATACTTCAAATAATTTACCAATCTGACAGCATGCTGAGCCTGGTTGACGGAGCCGCAACAGTGAAGCGAGCCACCCTTTTCAGAATTTCTATTCTGCTTGGCCTTTTCAGCTTTTTCTTTGTAGCTCTCAGTAGCCCAAAGTTCCTTGTAGGCATTCCAAACACGGTCAGGGATGTATTTTGGCTGCTTATCTTTACAACGCAGTTTGTAAAGCAAATCCGACAATTGCTTGCCCATTCTTTTGAAAAAAAGCTTCTGCACAGCTACATCATGTTCCGGCAGCCACGTCAACTTAGACTGTATTAAGCAAAACAAAAATATGTATTATTATATTTAACATAAAAAAATTAAAATTAACAATATATGTAATGACATAATTAACTAACAATTACCTTAAACAAATCCAAAAGTTTTCCCCTTTCCTCGTCATTGACTTTTGTCCACTTTTCATGATAAGTTTTAAAATACATTTTCTGAATGACATATGTGATATGCGATGAAGCGGCCTTCGCAGGAAGCAACCTGCATAACAAAACATATATATCAAACAATAAAACACACACACATTGCATAATTAATTTAAACTAAAAAATTCAAACAATACTTACGCGTTACCATATGGATAGATGACTTTGCGTTTGATACCATCATTGCCGACAACTACCTGCACATCCTCTTCATCAGTCGATGAATCTGAATCAGTAACACCAACATGGGGCTCATCAGTATACGCATCACCATGGGGCTCAGCTGGTGCAGGCATCAATAACCCTGGTGTAGGCGTATACCCAGGTGGTATACGCATATACCCAGGTGGTATAGGCGTATACCCTGGTGTATGTAACCCTGGTGTAGGCATATACCCCCCTGGTGTAGGCATATACCCAACTGGTGGAGACGTAGGCTGAACCACCGGTGAGGCAATTGGAGAGGTGGTCTGAGGCGTTCCAATAAATGAGTTATTCCCAATATTAACTAATGTCACCTCACGTTGTCTACGACGATGATGCCTCTTCCCATGTCTCGATGGGTCTGAACTTTCTCCTGGATGCATATCTATGAACAATAACAAGACTCTAATAATAATGATAACAAGAACAATAATATAATCACGATAATTTCAACATTAATGTAATAATGATAACAACATAATCTAATAATGATAACAACATTAATACTAATATAACGACGATAATTAGAACATTAATGTAATAATGATAACAACATTAATACTAATAAGACTACTCTAAATATTCATATTCTTCGTCTTCTTCATCTTCAGTATATTCTTCCTCCTCTTCATCTCTAGTCTCTTCTTCCTCTTCAGTCACTTCTGGTACTGGTTCACATGGTTCAACTTCTTCAACGGAGAGTCGATCATCACGTAAGGTATCAATTGGTTCAACTTCAAGTACCTCATTAACTCCCGACATTTCATCCACTTGATAAGGAACCTCATCCTCGGCATCAGTTGCTTCAATGCGACCCCGTGGTTTTGTCTTAATTGCAACACACCAGCCCCTCTTAGTTGATGGATATGAAACATAATACACCTGTCTCACATTTTCTGGCATGATAAACGGGTCATAAAGTTTATACCTTCTATCCATTCGAATGTCCACGGTATTGCATTTTGGATTCAATTTCGTTCCTCTAACCGATGGATCAAACCAACTACAATAAAATAAAACTATTCTCTTTTGATAGTCCAAATATGGGTATTCAAGTTCATATATTTGTTGGATCACACCATAGTAGTCACCTTGACCTCCTTCTGTTTCCCCTTTAACATATACACCACTATTAATTGTTTGTTTTCCCTCACTCCATGATTGTGTGTCAAATTTGTAACTGTTGACGAGGTACGTGTGCCACTCAGTCACCTCACGAAAAGGACCATCGGCTAAGTTCCTCAAGTGTCGGATTAAGGGAGTTGGTTCGGCTTCATAAACCTAAGTAATCACATATGGAAAAAATATGTCATGTCTAATAATATAATCTACTTTAAACGTTTGACATTAAAACATTACTTTTTTTTACTTACTCTAGCAGTAAACCATGATGGAAAACTTTCATGTATACGAACAGAAGATTCTTCAGCGCATATTCCCTCACTTCGTAAGAATGCACTGAATTGAATTGATCAAGACATGATTTAGCTTCATACTTTAATGGTGTATACAGATTAAAAATTGAATTGAAGCATACTTAATTACTCAAGATATGGTTTAACTTCGGTGCAATTGATCAAGACATGAACATGTGCTGATTCATACTCTTTATCCGATAACCAGTTGGTCGACTTCTTTCCCGAGGGGCGACCAGGTTTGGTAAACACAGATAAAGTGAGTGCGTGTCTTTCTTCTTCAACCTCCATTTCGTTTCTATTATTTCTTGACAACATAAAGTTGTTGAAATAATGAGAACAAAAATAAATTGTTTCACGGTGTAAGTAAGCTGCGCAGATCGATCCTTCAACTCTAGCTTTATTCTTCACAGATCGTTTATAATCACCCATTAATCTATATATGAAAGAAGAACGCTTGATTAAACAAATAGTCATACTAAAGGCCACTGTAATTAAAATGCTAAAATAGACAATTACCTCTCAAATGGATACATCCACCTATAGTGAACTGGCCCACCAAGTCTTGCTTCATATGGAAGGTGAACCGGGAGATGCTCCATGGAATCAAAGAAACCAGGAGGAAGTATTGTCTCCAACTTACAGATAATGAAAGGAATATTCTGCTCCATCTTAATAAGATCATCCTTTCTCATTGTTGAAGAGCACATATTCTTAAAAAATTGACTCACTTCAATAAGTGGTTCCAAAACACTCTTTGGTAATGAACCAAAAGCAATGGGAAGCAAACACTCCATGAATACATGGCAATCATGACTTTTCATCCCATACATCTTCCCAGTGTTCACATCCGCACATCTTGCAAGGTTAGAAGAATAACCATCTGGCATCCTCAATCCCTTCAACCATCGACAAACATCAATTGCTTCTTCGGGTGTTAGACAATAATTAGCTTTAGGTTTTAACATCTTGCCATTAGTCATTTGCACCAAATTCAAATTGGATCGATGTTTGCTACAGTAAAGAGCAGAATCCATTCTAGCTTTATTATTGTCTTTGGTTCTATCTTTCACATTCATCACAGTGTAAAATATGTTGTCAAAGAAATTCTTCTCGATGTGCATAACATCAAGATTGTGTCTCAATTGATTATCTTTCCAATATGGGAGATTCCAAAATATGCTTCTTTTTGTCCAGTTATGCAGTCGTCCATAACCGTTCAATCGGGAGAGCTCACCTACCTCTGTGGCTTGTGGCAAATCGATAACTCTCATCCAGATTTCACCTGATGTCAACAAAGGCGGTGGTCTATCTCTTTCGACTACCCCATCCTTGAAGGCCTTCTTGTTCTTTCTAAATTCATGACCCGACGGTAAGAATCTACGATGCGAATCAAACCAAGAACTCTTCCCCCCGTATTTCAACGTAAACGTTTTGTGTGTTCCATGCAGTGGAGACATGCCAATCTACCGTGAGTCCCCCAACCAGACAACATACCATAAGCAGGGAAGTCATTTATTGTCCACATCAATGACGCTCTCATCATAAAATTATTTTTTTGTGCTGCATCATATGTCAAAACACCATCCCACAATCTCTTGAGATCATCAATTAGGGGTTCCAAAAAGATATCAATGTTAGCTTTTGGATTGGTTGGACCAGGTATCATACAAGTCAAAAACATATAAGGTTTAGTCATGCACATCTCAGGAGGAAGATTGTATGGGGTAACAATGACTGGCCAACAGGAATAGGGCGACGCTGATGCTTGGATATATGGAGTAAATCCATCAGAGCACAAGCCAAGTCGAACATTTCGTGGGTCTGAGGCAAAATCTGAATGCACTTGATCAAAGTGTTTCCACGCTTCACCGTCAGATGGGTGGCGTAAAATGTCTGAGGTACGCCTATTCTCATAATGCCACGTCATTTTCTTCGCAATTTCAGCCGATGCAAACATTCTTTGCAACCTTGGAATTATAGACAAATAGAACATCGACTTTACAGGGATGGGTTTATAATTACGTTTTCCCCCTTTACGAACATGATACCTCGGCTTTCCACAGAATTTGCATTCCAGTAGTGCACCATCGTTTTTACCAAATTCGTTATTGTAAAACAACATGTGCCCATCCACACAACAATCAATCTTCTTACATTCCAATCCCAGTTTCGAAACTAACATCTTTGCTTCATAATAATTTTTTGGCAAATTATCCTTATTAGGTGTCGCATCGATCATCATTTTAGTCACATAATCTAAACCCAACTCAGAAATATTACTCATGGACTTGAGAGCTAAAAGCTTCACAGAAATAGATAATTTTGACTCTGGCGAGCCTTCAAACAACGGTTTGTTTGACTCCCTTAACAAATTATAGAATCTCTGTGCTTCTTCATTTGGAAGTTCATCATGATCGTCATACTGAGGTTCATCAAATGGCACATTCACCCTGAGACCATCACAAATCATGTTTTCCATCGACTCAAATCGTTCATTAGATGGAACAACACCACCAGAATTGCTTGAAGCCCCTACGTGAAAATTCGGAAGTACTTCTCCATGGTCCACCCAAATCCAATAATTAGGCATAAACCCAAGACGATACAAGTGCTCCCTGACTTCATCATCAGTACTAATAGGTACACCCTTGCATTTAAGGCATGGACATCTAATCCCCCCTTCCTCTTTAGTTAAATCATGTTGCCATGCTACCCTAATAAATTCTTCAACCCCATTTACAAAAGTTTCCTTTAAAAACGCTCTTCCCGGATATAACCGATCATACACCCAACCACGATTCAATTGACTCCAATTCATCTACACGCATTTAAAAAAATGTTTTACATTCTCATAACATTCCCAATATAAAACCAATAAAACCTCACCCTTTTCCATCAACAACACACAATAACAACATCAAATAGTCATCTAACCTAGGGTTCATCAAACATCAAAACAACAATTTAACATCTCAAACGACATACACATTACCATTACACATTTTTCAATTAACAACATACACATTTCAAAATTAACATACACTATCTCCAACAACATACACATTTCATACACTTACAATTACACTATCTTAAACACATACACCATTCAATTACATTTTTCAATTTCAATTCAATTCCAATTACTTCATTCAATTACAACTTTTTAATTAACAACAACAATTTTATTCTACAATTCTAAACACTATCTTAAACACATACATAAACCTTTCAAATTTCACAATCATAAATACTAATCTTAATATTTCTAACAATAAAATTTTATCCTATAACAACTGAACAAAAAATCAATTCGAAAATAAAAAATAAAAAAAACTAACCGTGACTGTGACTGTGACTGTGGTGGCTGTCCGGTGCGGTGGTTGTCTGGTGACTTGCGAAATAGAGGTCCGGTGACTGTGTGAAATAGAGAGGCAGAAATAAAATTAGTGAAAAATAGAGAGAAAATTCGTGGAGACAGAAAGAGACAGAGAAGAAACAAACCTTGGTAACGTGGATGGTGGTGGTGCGGTGGCGTGAACGGTGGTGGCGTGAAAAGTGTGCGGTGGCGTGAACGGTGGTGGCGTTCAAACCTCTGTATCCGTTGCTGAGAGAAAGAATGGAGAAGAGGAAACAATGGAGAGAAAAGGGGGCGGTGGCGGCGGCGTGGACAAGGGCGGTGGCGTGGACGGTGGACGGAGAGGGAGGGAATTCGTGGAGACTGGCGGCGGCGTGGACAGAAAGAGTGGAGAAGAGGAAAGAAAGAGAGAAAAGGGGGAGGGATCCGGCTTTAAAAAATTTTAACAGTTAGCGACGGAATTAGCGCCGGATTTCCGTCGCTAACTTTGGCCCACGTGTCAAATTGAAATGTGACGGACAGTGGCACAATTTTCAAAGCTTAGCGACGGATTATTAGCGACGGAAATCCGTCGCTAATCTTTGAAAATAGTGCCACGCGTCTATTAACCTGAAACGGTCAGTTGCGCAATTTACAAAGCTTAGCGACGGATTATTAGCGACGGAAATCCGTCGCTAATAAAATTCAAATTTTTTGTTTTCTGCGCGCCTTGTCCAATCCGTCGCTAAATAAGCAGAATTCCGTCGCTAAATTTATAAAACCAGTTCCGTCGCTAATATTGTAAAATTCCGTCGCTAATGTTTTTATTTGCGACGGAATGTAGATCCGTCGCTAAAATCCGTCGCTAATCACTAGTTTTTTTGTAGTGTCATGTGTTTATGTAATTGACTGAGAGGATGCCAGCTGTAATGTTTGATTTTTGACATTCATATTTTGGTACATTTGTAATTTTTGATGTAGGGTCAGTTGTAATTTTTGACATTCATATAAGTTGAGGCTAATTTTTGATTTTTGACATTCATATAGGGTCAGTTGTAATTTTTGATGTTGATATATCTGTGTGTGTGTGTGTGTGTGTGTGTGTGTTGGATTTATAAATAGAGAAAAAACAATTTGTTGTTGGTTGATGAATATGAGCAGGGAGTAAGGAATTGGTAATAGAGGAAAAATAATTTTTTTTTAAAAAGTAGGCATAGGTAGCGCTTTCTGTAAAAAGCGCTACTTATGGTCTAGGCGCATCTAGGAATGAGGAGCGCTTTAACAATAAAGCACTTTGTTAAAGCGCTCTTCATTCCTAGATGCGCCTAGACCATAAGTAGCGCTTTTTACAGTAAGCGCTCCCTTTTCTTAAGACCATGAGGAGCGCTTTTTACGGTAAGCGCTCCTTATTGTCTTAGTGCGCCTAGGAATAAGGAGCGCTTGTAATAAAAAGCGCTCCTCTTGCCTGATTTTTGGGAGCGCTTTTCGAGCGCTACCTTTGGGTGATTTGCAACAGGAGCGCTAGCTTTAGGAGCGCCCGAAAGCGCTCCCTATGGCCTAAAAAAAGCGCTCTCAATGGTTAAATCTGTTGTATTGGTGCCTTTTAGTGGAGTGGAGAGAGCATACCTTTTTAGGAGTGAGTGGTGGTATACATAGTGAAGCAATGAGCTTACCCTAAGAGCATCCCAATGTTGGGCTTAGTGCTTTATTGGGCTGACTTGCATTTGACCCATTTGATGGTCTTTTGACGAGTCTGGAACAATAATAATAATAGTGTGACAACAACGGTGTAGTTGTATAGTAAGGTTTTGTTTGGTAAAAAGTAGCAGATTTTTAGTGGGTAGCAGATGAGTTAGTCGATAACGGATAAACTAGCTAATAACAAATCGTGTGTTTCATAAAACTAGCGGTTAAACTAGCTGATAACTGTAAGATGACATAAAATAACATATTTAATTCATGATTAAATTATTTAATCAATATAAAATATGACAAAATGCTTATAAATGATTTTGATAAAAAATTATGGTAACTAAACTAACATTGAGATATTTAGATGTTAAAATTTTTAGTTTTATTATTCTAATATTTTTATTTCACTAGTAGAAAAACAGGAAAAGAATTAGTCTTTTTAAGTCGGATGCTCAGTTACCCGACTTAAAAGGTGGACGCGGTGGCAATTTTGTAATTAGGATGAAACAAATATTTGACCTGGTACCCTTGTAAGTCAGACATCTATTTTGTCCGACCTAAAATGTTTGTTACATTTTAACTTCTCCCATATCTGAGAACCGATCTCAGATTCAAAAAAAAAAGAGAACCTAATCTCTCTCAAAACCCCAACCCTCTCATGCATTATCGTATCCCCTTTCCTTATGTTGCTATCGCCGTCGCCTGCAGTCACTATTGCTGTCACTCTTAATCACCGCCACGTCGCCTTCTTCCTGCAGCACCGTCTCTCCCAGTAAGTTTCCTTTTCCTTTTTCTCTCTACAGAAGCTTTTATGTTTTCTTTCCTTGTATCGCCCCTCTCATAAATTAAGGGGAGCAAAGAAACCTTCTGAATGGAGAAAGAGGAAAGATGTTGTGGCTCCTAAGAGATCGAGATCCATGTTAATTTGGAAATGAAGGTTTTGTTTTAAAACCCTAAATTTGTATGCGATGCTTTATTTTATTTTGCAACCTATTAATTGCATTTTAACAGTACAAAATGGATGAGGACAGGAAGTTGTAACCTCTTCAGTATTTTAATTTTTCTCAGTTATTGTTGTTCATACTACTTTGTCGTTCACACTACTTTACCATTCTGCTATGACATTCTATTGCGAATTGCAATTGGGCATTTTGGGGAAGAGGTTCCCACAAGAGGTTATGAATAAGGTGTGCTTTGGATTGATTAATAACCACTGGGTGTTAAGCTGTACAAATCTATCTAATTACTATACAAACACCAGCACATGTTTCACACTAGCACATTTACACGAAATGTGCAACATTTGAATTGTGATTCTGTGAACTTCAATTTCAGTCAAGGATTTTCATAATGGTAAACATTAGTAAAGCTACACATTTTGAGAGCTTAAATTTGTTGCCTTTATTTCCATATTGTTCATTCTAATATCCCCAGTTGGTGAACTCCTTTGCCCATATGAAAGACATGGGAAACTAGCGGTGACATTATAAGATAGTTTGTTATGTTGTGCTTGTAGAGGCATTTGAAAATTGGATCCAGATCAGAACATAATAAGATGGGGATATCATGGCTTGGACATCATATGGTTATTTGGTAAGTTCTAAATTCAAATCACTTCATTCTAGTTATATATCAGAGTGAATATTAAATAGAAAAGTTAGGAGTCTTTTATGATTACCAAAGAGAAAAGTTAGCTGGAAATAATCTAAATGGTTTTCCTAAAATCTATTCAGATTTAGTTATTAGAATCAAGGACATTATCCTAAGGTGGATTAGGAAATAAGGCCTGCTGGTGCATCCTATCCTAGCTGCATGAACCATGAAAATTGACAAGTTTTTACTTATAAGAAAATACATACATACAAAGATAAGTATCTAGAGAAACTATGTCTATCATTTTAAACCTTTTCTTTTCTAATTATGTACATTATGGTTGGTCTGTCATCTTTGCAGATTCATAGTAGATATGGTTCTTCCAATAGTGAATCTATAAGTATTTCCTTTTCATTCTGTTATTACCTTTACTTTAAAACATCATAGATGAACAAGTTGTTCTTCCTTGACCGAACATTTTGGTTTTGGGGTTCTTTTTCTATTGTTTCTGATTGCAGTCTTTCAAAAGGTCTACTTAAGAGGCAGCTTTGGAGCGGTTATCTGACCTATTTAGCTCATTTTCAATCTTCCCACAGAAGGAAGGTACAAATGCTTTACTAAACTTGTAATACTTTGTGAGGAGAAAGTTTTAGATGATGGTATTTCTACTCGATAAAGTCATGCTGCAAAAGTTTTCAGTATCTATTATCTAGATGGTGTATCAAATAGTGTATGTGGTAATTTATTTATGTCATTTACATTTTAGGTATGTTCTCAAGAAGATCCGTCTTGCTTGCCAATCTGACAGAACCCGTAGGTCTGCTCACCAGGAGGTAATCCACTTCTTTTTGTTAGCAGTAATCAACCCTCATTGAATAGCAACATTGGGACTCGTTGGATGCAAGAGTCAAACAATAACAGCCGCAATGAAATGTTATTTGCAAAACTTTTAAATCTTTTGTTATAAGATTTTGTATTCCCTCTCTTAACAGTGATTTTTTTGTATTCCCTCTCTTAACAGTGATTTTTTTGACAGCTTCATATGTAATTCTTCTTTTATATTTTTTCTTATTGTCCATTGTTTGAAGTTCAGTAACAAACAATTGGAAAAATGTAATTGAAATTTTCAACTTTTAGGATGATTACTAGATAATTATTATTGAGTAGATATTTAATTAACTTGTGTTTTTTATTTAACTTAATTACCCGTGTGGATCCTCATACTTGAATGTATATATTTCTATCTTATAATGAATTAATTGTGTGCTCAGATTGCATGATCTTGAGTGTTAAATTGTGTGGTTTTTGTTGCAATTATGTGGTAATTAACTCTACAGCGTGACATTCTAATTAGTTATAAATATGTGTTTTGTATGAACCGGTTGTGTTAGTAGATCTTGTATACAGTTAGAAGAACCAAAACCTGAAATAATTTTTTTTAAAAACATATAAACTTTTAAAGTCGGGTATTACTGTAATCTGACTTTAAAATATCACTTTTAAAGTTGGACTCCATTGTAGTCCGACATCAAAAGTGTTTGTCAGAGGACTAAACATGGATGATTAATGCCAGACATTGGAATGTCCGACTTAAAAACAATATATGCTAGTGTTTAGCGTTTTTGCTAGTGCTAGTGTTTAGCGTTTTTGCTAGTGCTTACCCAAAAAACGCTAAACACTCATGCTTACTAAACACGTTCATTCAGTATGGACTAGTCAAATCCACTATTCGCTAGCGGATGAGACTTGTCAAAGAAAGCCTTGTTTTTTGATACAAATAATTATTTCTTATATTTTATACATATTATTTTATCATATATTCCATTATATTTATTGCTTTCTTATTTTTTATCTCTATATGAGACATTTTTTTAAAAAGAAAGTAATAATAAAGCCTTTGAAACCACGTTATTTATTTTTACAATACTCCATGACAATTTCATTTCAAGATTTCAGTGAACTGAATCTTGTCATGTTGATTTTTTGGTTTACAATACATAAATTTGTTCCGTAGCATTCTTCCAAACACACCGAGCATGTTTATCATCAAAAAAAAAACACCGACCATGTAAAGCATGTTTTAGGCTCTGTTTGGTGTAAAAAAAAGCGGATAGCGGGATAAGCTAATAGATAGCGGATGAGCTATTAACAGGATGGTAGATAAGCTAGCATATTGAATTTAAAGTGTTTGGTAAAATTAACGGTTAACTAGCTTATAAATATAAACTGATATAAATGTGTATATGCTTAAAAATGAGAGGGAAATTTTATTTAATGGAGGATAAATAAGGAATTAAATTAAACTAATAAAGGTAAGAATGGGAGAAAAGATGAAATGCTATAAGCTATAAGTTCAATCGCTACTTTAAGTAGCATTTCAAAAAACAAGTTAATTTAGTTTGAAGCATTTGAATTACCCTCTTAAATTACATTACCCTATAAAATTGCCTCATTCAAACACACTCTTAAATTACCCTCTTAAATTACATTACCCTATAAAATTGCCTTAAGTTTTTCATGTCAAACACCTACAACGAGCTTATGTACTATAAGCTACCAGTATGACTTTGCCAAACAAAGCCTTAAGTTTGCGGAAGTATTTTTTATTTTGCTTTTATCTCCGCTTTTTAATTTAGTTGAAAAAAGGATAATGATATATCATTTGGCTAGTACCTCGTTTGTAAGGGCACAATTAGTAAATCCAGTATTGTTAGGTGGGATATTTTCAAGACTTAAAGGTACATTTGGTCCCTGCAAATATACAAAAAATCTTGTTTCATCCCTGCAATTTTAAAAACTTTAAAAAAGCCCTGCAAATACAAGTTTGATCCAGTTTAGTTCTTGTAAAAACAAAACTTTGTTTTTTGTTCCTGCAAATGTATGTTTTATCCAGTTTGGTCCCTACAAATATATTTTCTGCTCATATTGGAGGGAATAAAAAAATATTTTACATATTACAGGGACCAAACTGGATAAAACGTATATTTGGGAGGACGAAAATTTTTTACAGGGACGAAATTAAACGCGTTTGGTAATTGCAAAATTTTTGAAATTGCAGGGACGAAACAGGATTTTTTTTTATATTTGCAGGGACCAAATATACCTTTAAGCCTATTTTCAATGGTTATTCGGATTCGAACTTGAGATCTCCAATTTGCGTGTGTGATTTTATGAGTGGTGTTTGCTAATTCGTGTGTGAGTTTACGAGTATTGTTTGCTACCGTGTCAATAGACAACAGAAATTGGCTAGTAAAGTTTTTGAAATTGTTAGTTGGGTTGAATTAATTCCATCAGTTGGCAGAACTACATAGGACATTAAAGAATAACTCCTTTAGAAAAAAGTGAAGGGGGCATGAACAAATTCTCTATGCTCATTTATGAGAAATGTTTGTTTATAAAATATGTGTTTTCCCTTTCCCTGCTTTATGCATCTCCCAGCTTTAGCTTTAATACCAGAACATAATAATCGAGTCTTTAATTCTGACCCATTTTTTTCCCCTCCAATTAATTGGAATGACCTCTGTTGAATTCAGAATGGTTGTAGTAGATGGATGACTTTTAATGTGTTTTTGTTTATAAAGAAAATGAATCTAGGAGCATCATCTCTTCTTTTCATAGCACCCCATTTTTAAATATTTTGTGTAACAACTTTGTTATCTAAAGTCTAAACTTTAAATTTACAGTCTGTGACAAAGTTTTCATGATTAGTGTAACTCAACCAAAAGCATGTCTCAGAATTTTGAGAAAATGGATTATCTCAAAACAGTCAAAGCTTTTTTTTAGTATAAACCCTCGAGTTCACTATGATCACATGGACGGTAAAACTCTTCATAGTTTTAACACCGCTGTATATCCAGGACTCGACTCGAATTCAATGTCATGACCACTACTATCTCATCCATGCGCTATTGACACAACAACAGTCAAGGATTTCAATCTTCCACTATTTAATTTATAATTAAACGAGGACAACTTAGCACTCGGTTAAATTTGGGTGACCTTAGAATATTTTCTTTTGATTTATTAGGATATTTCCTGCAAATAATTATAGAGACTAATCCCTTTGAATATCTAAAGTGCGTACGAGTTAGGAATCGAACCCGTGATACCTAAGGACCTGAACCGCTCTTATCACACAGAAAACACTAGTTTTGGTGGGGTGACCTTAGAATATGATATGCAGGTAACTAAAAATCATTACATAAATCGTCAAAAAACAAAATCATCACATAACAGCACTATTTTTTTTAACTGAGTATATATAAATACAGAATATATAGTTTAATTAGCTTGAGATTTTAATATGTCATCATGACGAAACAAATGCCACCATCACTACCTTGTTGCTTATGGAATCCATCATCAATGTGTTGTAGGTAGTGCTGCACATGGAAAATTAAATAAATTTTCTGATTTAGATAAGAAAAATGAATGCAGCTGATATGATAGTCATGATGATGGATTTGAAGGTACAAATACTAGTCTAATAATAATCTTCCTCATTAAATTGTTTCATATTATAAACATCTTTTGACTCTGAACAACTGGTCCTTGTGTATGATACTGCTACCTCTCATGCATCTTTCTTTTCCATTTTAATTCTAGAATTTAAGTTTGATAGGTAGTACATATAAATCAACCTCATTAATTTTTGGTAGGTAGTAATTTTTAATACATGCAATTGTATTTTTGGCTTTATGTATACTTGGCTATTTCTTGTACTGTTTTACAAGTTGGCTGCAGAAAGATGCTCTAGCTTCTCTTCTTATATGGTCAATTTATTCTTCTCCTAGTTGGCACTTTCTACCTTCTTTCATCATCAAATGGTATTTTCATGTAAGCATATTCATAAAAAAGCTAGATTAGAACTAAGGCTCTTTGTCAAACAAAAAGGAAGAGATTAAGTTGCTATACTTGGATTCAGTTTATCCCACTACATCAAAAGTTATATCTTTAAATGCATTACTGTCAAATATTCTTTCTATGGACTTGTAGTTTGTATGTATGTAATTTGAGGTATAATATAATAAAATGACATTGGTCCCATGGGCCAGTGTCCTGGGTTGGGTTGGGCTGGGCTCAAAAAAGAGGCTCAAAGAATCGGAACATTTTGGCCCAGCCCAATTGGCTCATGGAATAGATTGAGCTTGCTTTTTATGCTTTTCTGAACATTTTTTGTGTTTCTCTTTGTTAAAAATTGGAAAGGGCTTAGTCGGCCTGTTGGCCCAGTATTTTGGGTTGGGCTACAAAAAATGTAGCCCAATAGATAAATGAGCTGGCTAAGCCCAGACCGCTTTTGCACTTTGGCCCAATAGACCGGGTCAGGCGACCCAGTTTGACAGCTCTAGTACCAATGGTGCCAAGGTTTTAAAAAAGGTCTGCGACCGCAATCTTGGTCGAGACATTAAGGGTTTTGACGTCTCTGCAAGCATAATACGACCACAATTGAGGTCGCATCAGCTGCATTTGACTGCGATTCTCCGCGATATTATGGATTGCGACCATAACTACAACCGCGACTGCAATTTAAAACATTGGCGCCAAATGTGATACTCTCAAGCACACAACTTGAAAATATCTATTTGGCCAGTACTGAAGTTAATGATTCCGATGTATTCCATTATCTTGGTGCTTTCCTACTAGTCATATGGTCTACTATCCTTACTACTACTCATTCATTATTATTAAAGCCAGAGGAGCGTTGAAGTGCATTTACTTATATCTCAGTACCCTACATGCCTAACTTCATTATCATGCCTACTCTTCATAACATATCTGACTCTCTATCTCTCTATGTCCCATTTTGAAAATAAAAAAAGCTCTACCAAAAAAAGAAAACCTCATTCTTTCATGCTATCTCATTGTTCATTATTTGGAGATTTTCACATTGTATAATGACTATAGGATATAGGTGAAGGCTTCTCCTATTTAGCATTAATGGACCACTTAACATGCTAGCAAATTAATCATGAGAGGGATATGTAACCATATATATCTAAAACTAGTAAATTTAGATCTCTTAACATGTGACATATTTAGTAAAAATATGCATGTTTTTAAAGTTCAAGAGTATACATACTACTATACTAGCTTTTAGCAACTTATTTGATTAGATAGTGAAAGTGAACTAAAGAAAATGATTTTACTAGCAGAATGATATACTAATCCACTAGTCAATGTTAATTGATTGGTTACTTTAAAAATAATAATTTTTTAACTTTAGTTTATCTAATATATAATGATGTCAAATTGAAAATTCCACCAAAGAAAACTAGCAAAAATTCTGCAAAGACCGATCCAGTTGTTTGTTTCAATGATGAGAATTTTCCATGTGGCTCTTCAAATTAGCTGATAATAAAGCTCATGTGATGCCACATGCATGCTTTTTTCATTGGTTATAAGACAGTATTAATAAGTTTCTATGTCATATTTTTTTAATCATATACAGAAAGAGATGTTCCTTCCCAACAGTATTATTCTGCTGCAGAGTATCTCACTTCTATTTTCTTTTTTAGAGAGAGAGAGAGAGAGAGATTGTCAGTTTTCCCTCTTGGTTTCATTATCAACAGTGCAGTGTAATCACTTTATTTATTTTAAGTTGAACACTGAAAAAACAAGGAACTGAAGAAGTCAACATTTCACTGTGGGAAAGCAATATATGTTCAAATTACTCAGTTGATTGAGAGTGAAGCAGATTATCTATCTCTATATATTTTGCAACATATTCTGGCAATACAAATATGCCCTCAGATGCATTATGAATAAATAATCACACTCATTAAAAGGGATCATGAATTTCAAATTTAATAATGATTAAGGCAAGGGAAATCCGTGTATGATATGGCTTTCTTTATGTAAAAATGCTATTATGCAAGAGTTCAATCATTTTTTTTACATATGAGAACTCTTCAAGCACCATTGAATTTTCTTGGGCACCAATATCTTGTAAGTAAAATTAATTCAAAATTTAAATTTATTTTAAAATAAAAAATATAAAACAATTATATGTCATCAGGTATCATATCTAACAAAACTCTAGCCTAATATTACACACACAAACATAGGTATGACAATAGATGGGTTGGATGTAGATTTTGAGTCCCCCGACTCTGCAAATAAATTGAATTCGCCCCCATATACACTCATATATATAAATAATAAATAAAAGTTATATCAAAATTATATTTTTTATTAAAAAAGATTAAATCTTAATATAATATATATATATATATATATATATATAAATAATATTAAATAAAATAAATATATGTATATAAAAATAATAATACTTTTTTTACTAGTGGAGCGGGCGGGTTCAAGTTGGGGGCAGGGAGGGTATCGACATCCCTTCTCTGCTCGTGATTTTGAATTTCGAGAAAATTCAAACCCAGGCAAAGTGAATTCTCCCCGTCAAAATCCGGACGAGTTCAGGTGGTAATTGAGTGAATTCTCCCCGTCAAAATCCAGACGAGTTCAGGTGGTAATTGGGGGTGCATCTTTTATTGATCCACCTTCGCACACACTCAAAGTGGCTCTTGTTCAATTAACACAAATTTCTGTCTAAATTTATAAGTTTTGTCTTTGAATTTTATTTTTCACAAGTTTGGTCTCCATACTTTTTTAATTGTACTTTAGGTATCCACTTTCCCAAACTCAACGCTTTTAGGGATAAAGCGCAAAAGGTTGGTGGTTTTTGGAATCAAAATGCAATTAAAATCTGTGAAGATCAAATTGATAATAAGTAGGGAAATTAAAATCATAAATTTAAAAAACTAGGAGACAAGCATACAATTAAGCCAAAAAATAAAACAATAAAGTTTCTGTAATTTTAATTGAAAAAATTAGCACGTGCTTCTTGGTTCACTTATTGATTCTTTTTTTGTTTTCATTTTCTAAATCCTTCACCTTGCTTTTGATCACACTTAACAAAACTATTTTCTTTGCATCTATGTCTAAGAAAGAGAGTTTTTTTATAGGCAATGTTAGTTGTTAATTGTTAAAAGAGTGAGTGAAATGTTAGTTTTCAGGTTTGAATCCCGAAACTCCTTCTTAAACTCCTTCGGTATTTCTTAGCTCGCCAACTGAGCTACCTACTTGAGATTAAGAAAGAGAGTTGATCGTGAGCATGAGAGAGAAAGAGACTTTGTAGCACACAACACATTGGCAAAGCCTATATTATTCGGATGGATATTTTTTGTAG
The DNA here is from genome assembly GCA_039519185.1 of Astragalus membranaceus. NCBI lineage: Eukaryota > Viridiplantae > Streptophyta > Magnoliopsida > Fabales > Fabaceae > Astragalus > Astragalus membranaceus. The sequence continues at coordinate 39,825,315 of CM076849.1, read as the reverse complement.
TTACTCGAGTTCAAATCTGATATTTTCACTTTGCGTATGCGAGTGTACAAGTGATAATTGTCACTTCGTCGGTAAACCAAAGAGAAATAGAGGGAAAAAATAATTGGATTTCCCAATGAAGTTAAAGCAAAGCATGTTATGGAGGAAGACGGAATCTGGATTCTCATGTAATTAAGCTCATCTTGTAATGGAGTTAGTAAGATATCAAATCAAACTTCCCTATGAAGCGAAACTCAATGTCGTGTGTACTTTATTATATCAAAAGTACTAGCCTGTTTTTTTTTTCCATTTATTTTGCCACAAAATAATCTTCAAATTGTAGCTGCAATTGCACATGGTATTTGGTATTTGATAGATCTAGACCACAAAAAAGTTTCAAGCTTGATTTCTTTAGTAATAAAGACAGATTAGTAAGTGATTATAAAATGAAGATGCTGGTTAATTAGATGGTAGTTGTCATGTAGAAAATCTTACGAAGTATCACATCTCACTTCAATTCTGATGGAAAGATTCTGAGAGTCGTGCAATTACAATATAAGAAGGACAAACTATGGTATAGAGGTGGTATATACTTGACTTCTGAGAGATTAATGAAAATACATGTGCTTGAAATACTAACTTTAAAGTTGTATTTTATTATTGGAAAAACACAATACTTATCATTATCAAGGGGTGTCAAAAAGAATGGATTGGATGGTTTTGGACTTAGATTATAATAGATAGATTAGAAACAATCTTTTTACCCATTTATATCCAATCCATTCATTAAACAAAAAAACCATCCAATCAGTGGCGGACCCAGGACCCCGGGGTCAGGGGTGTCAAATTTTTTAAGGCCGGTGTCAAATGGGTGCAAAACTTGGTCTACTAGTACAATTTCAAATTTTTAGGGGTGTCAAAATTAAAATTTCAGGAGATTTAGGCTATTTATATAGGGTGTTTAGTGCAAAAAAATAATTCCAGGGGGTTCAGTTGAACCCCCTGGTTACATGCCAGGTCCGCCACTGCATCCAATCCATCCATTAATATTTTAACAAATAAAAAATCTTTTAATCATAATTTTTAATTTTTTTTACTACAGAATTTTTAAAAGAATTCTCTATAAATATTTTTTTATTTGATTTTGTTTTTTATATCCAATGATAAAAAACTAAAAAAAAATTAGTTAAAAAATAGTTGCCACCACCGATCCCCGAGCTCCGCCACCTCCTGTTGTGTCGGCCACCACCCGCCGCCGGAGCGCCCCTGCCAATCACCGCCGGTCACCAAAGCTTTGTCACGGTCGCCGTGTGTAACATCCCCAATTTGGCTAATTTTGTTAATTGAAATTAGCAAGTGGTCATAATTATTTGACTAGTTAATTTAAGTAATTTAGCGTATTTGATTATATATGATATCTAATTTAATTACTAAATGAGATAAATTGATTGTGTGATTGATTGAATTAAAATGAATAATTGTTGGTTGTTGAGCTATGTCACATTGGGTAGTGCATTAGTAACAATAGGGTGCAATTAGTAAGGGTAAAATAGTCTTTTACATTGTTTTTACTAAACCGTCAGCTGGTCACTCATTAGTTACCACACTCTCACTCACACTTCACTCTCCACTAAACAAAACACACACAAACACTCACACAACACTCATTCTCTCAAAATCAGAAAATAGAAAGAAGAGAGAAGAGAAAGAAAGAGTGAGGGCGATGAGAAGAGAGAAAAGGAAGGAAGAAGAAGAAGAAGGAAACCTCACCATCACTCACTACACTCTCAGTTCCTCACCTTCTTCTTACTCATTTTGAAAGTAAAGCTCTCCATTTCACTCTCTCCCTCCTCCATTTCGAAAACAGCAACAATTTGGAGCTTTGATTTTGATTTGCATGTGGGTCAAAGTGAATCCTAGAAGCCATGGGGTAATTGCATGTCAGTTGTTGAAGTAGATTAGCAAGTTTTGGAAGCTACATTTCGATTAGGAGCTGATTGGAGAGGTGTAGAAGCTGGATTTTCGAATTTGACGGCTTTGGGTAGTTTTGGTGTTGATTAAAGTCTACATTGCCTTGCCTGTTGTGCTTGTTTGTGATTTTCATCACAATAAGGTGTGCTTGTTTGGAACGGAAGTTTAATTGATTGTTGTGGTTTTGTTTGATCGTTATGAATGTTATTTGGACTGGTTGTGGTATTGATAATATGCAGGAATAAGTTAAGAATCGATCGGAATGAGGTTTGGTACCCGAACGGCAACGAAACGTACGCGAAAATAGCATTTTTCAGGTCTGGTACACAGACCTGATCCGTGCGCCCCACACACACGGGTCGTGCGCCTGTGTCTGGTACCTCCTGCGAATTGTCATTTTTGCGCACGGACCGTGCGTGTTCTGGCACGGGTCGTGCGTACCCATTTATATCCAATCCAATCCATTCATTAAACAAAAAAACCATCCAATCCATCCATTAGTATTTTAACAAATAAAAAATATAATCATAATTTTTAAATTTTTTTACTGCAGAATTTTAAATTCTTTTTGTCTATAAATATATTTTTATTTGATTTTGTTTATTATATCCAATGACAAAAAAATTAGTTAAAAAATAGTTGCCACCACCGGTCCCCGAGCTCCGCCGCCTCCTGCTGTCTCGGCCACCACCGCCACCGGAGTGCCCCCGCTAACCACCCTCGGGCACCAAAGCTTTGTCGCGGTCGTCGCGTGTCACCGGAGTTTTGCCGCCATCGCAGCTGCAGGTCGCCGCCGATCACCGGAGCACCACCATTGCCACCTGATAAGTCCTAAAATAGAGTGTTTTTAGTGTTTAATTTGAGTAGAGATTGTGGAAATTTAGTTCTATTATTGAGCTATTTTACTACAAGATGTTAGTTTTTGCTTTCAGGGATTACAATGAGAAAAGAAGGAATTTTGCATGCAAAAAGGCCAAAGATCAAAAGAGAATAAAGATGGTGTCAAGCAAGGAAAAAATAGCGCCAAGTACCAGAGAAAGTGGCACGACCCGTGCGCGCCAAGGCGCCAAGGAGTTTCAAATCAGAAAAAGTAGCACGACCCGTGCTGAATATAGCACGACCCGTGCGACATTTCAGTAACTCAGAATTCAGTTACAAAGCTGATCCTTTCCTCTTCTTAACGGATCTTTATGGCTATTATACGAATTTAACCCCTTGTCTACTGATCCTGGCTATAAATAGGATCTCAATTCAGTTGTAAAATCATCTTGGACTTACTTGAAAATTACACTCAAAGTTTATCTAAGTTCTTGCTTCCATTTAGCTTTTGTTCTTACTTGCACTTTACATTCTTGCAACTTTACTTTCTGTTCTTTATTTTCCAGCACCTTTATATTCTACACTTTACTCTACCTTATTAAAATAATCCAATGATGGGTCCCTAAACAATTCCAAGACTAAACTCTACCTTATTAAAATTTGATTTTTAATCTAATTCCATCGTACTAATTTTATAAAACAAATATCAAACGAATTACCGAGAGGTGAAGTTTGATATTGGAACAAATGGAACTAGACAAGGCACATCAAAGCATGAGAATAGCCTTGATAGCCTTGGGACAATAAGGTTGCCCTTAATGGGTCTCTGCAAAGATCAACCATGAGAATAGGTTTGATCATTGTTTCGAGACACGTTCTTGTATTCTGAAAGGAAACCTGAACTACATCAAAAAAATACATTGTCCTTAAAAACGAATTTCAATATAAGATAGAGGATAGTTAAGGGGTTGTTTTAAATTCCGTCATTGTGATTTGACCATAATCCCAAGGCGCTCTTCTTTATCTTAAACAATAATCAACAAATCACCTATTCTTATAAAACTATTCGCTTTCAGATGATCAACATCAAAACTAGATTAGTAATCACATTTTACTCCCTGCGTGGACCGATACTTTCTATTGCGCGATAGAACCGTGCACTTGCGGCCTATCAAGTTTTTGGCGCCGTTGCCGGGGAGTTAGTGATATTAATCGACCTTTTGGTACCGGTTAGACTGAAATTTTATTTTTCTTTTATTTTCTTACTTTTTCTTTTCTCTTTTCTTCGAATGCGAAGAGTCCGAAGTCTTGGAGAAATTGTTCAACCAATTCCTGGGATTGAAAGATTCTTACACAGAAGAAGAAGAGAATTGCGCAATAACCAAGAAATGGCTGCTAACGCAAATCGTGCTCTCAAAGAGTATGCTACGCCTTCTACGGCAGAGCCACATGCTGTTATTTTGCATCCAAATGTTGATGCAAACAATTTTGAGATTAAACCATCATTTCTTTCTATGGTCCAGCAGAACCAATTTTCCGTTTCTGCTACTGATGACCCAAATCTTCATCTCTCTATTTTTCTTTAATACTATGGCACCCTGAAACTAAATGGAGTGACCCCAGAGGCCATAAGGCTTAAGCTTTTCCCTTTTTCACTAAGGGATAAAGCTAGAGCTTGGTTTCATTCATTACCAAATGAATCTATCACCACATGGGCACAATTGAGGCAAGCATTCCTTACTAGATTCTTTCCCCCGAGTAAAACTGCACAAATGAGGAATCAGATTACACGATTCACTCAAAATGACGGGGAGTCTCTTTATGATGCTTGGGAGCGTTTCAAAGAAATGTTAAGGCTATGCCCCCATCATGGACTAGAGAGATGGTTAATAATCCATACCTTCTACAATGGATTGCTATATGCCACTAAGATGACTGTGGATTCTGCTGCGGGTGGAGCTCTGATGAATAAAAATATAGAAGAAGCTTATGCTCTAATTGAAGATATGGCTCCAAACCATTATCAATGGACAAGTGAGCGAGCTATAACTGCGTCATCTCCATCCAAGAAAGAACCAGGTAAGTATGAAGTCTCGCTATTGATCATCTTGCCTCTAAGGTAGACGCACTCTTTCAAAAATTTGAAAAAATTAAATGTTAGTGCTGTCTCACCTTCTTCTACTACTACTTCTCCTCCTTGTGAAATATGTGGTGTAGTTGGCCACATTGCTATTGAATGTCAACTGGGGGCATCTGCTAATGGTTCTGGGCAAGCTAACTTTGCTCAAAAGGGGGATCTTTTTTCAAATACTTATAACCCCGAATGGAGGAATCATCCAAATTTTTCCTATAAAAATCCTCCATCCAATCAACCAGCAGCTAGAGCACCCCCCCCCCCCCCCCCCGGTTTTCAAAAGAGCCCTCAAAAATCCAACTTGGAAACTTTGTTGGAAAATTTTGTGTTAAACTCATACTAAACAAAATGAAGAGTTCAAAAATCAAAACTCATTTTTGAATGATACTCTTATCAAGTTAACATCAAAAGTGGACTCTATCACTACTCACAACAAAATGCTGGAAACCCAAATTTCTCAAGTGGCCCAGCAGGTCGCTTCATCCTCTAGATCCTCCGGAATATTTCCTGGACAGCCAGAACCAAATCCTAAAGCCCAAATTAATGCTGTCACCTTAAGGAGCGGAAAACAACTAGAGGAATCAAAGGGTACTAGCGGGTCTACCCCCATCTTAAATAAATCCGCTTTTAATTTTTTAAACTTTTTAGTGGAAATCGGATTTACCTCACAGATACATAAATCCGATTTCCAAAAAAAAATTGAAATCAGAATACTTTCGGGTTTTTTAAATTTTGTGAAGGGCAATTGCGTCTTTTCGCAGGGTCGATGGGGTAGATTGTGTGATGGGAGTAAAAAAAAAATCCCTATTTGTTTTTTTTTGGTTTGTAATGTTTGTGTTATATTGGTTGAGTGGCCCAATAGGCCTTGTGCAGCTAGATATTTTAGCTCAAAAGGTGTCTCATAGGTGCAATTTGGTGTTCTGTTGAAGTCTCCTTCCTCGACTAGTTATTATGTATAACTAATCATCTACAATCAAACCAATAATCGATAGTCAAATGACCAAAGATTTCAAACTATAGTCAAGAAAGCTTTAAATGCTATATGCTATATTTGGTAAAGCTTTTGCATTGTTTATAAACTCTAACTGAGTTCTACCTCTACCTCTAAAGCGATCTCGTGTTCACATTTAGTTAGGCCTATTTGATTTATCTGTATCCTATTGTCTGTATTCATTTGTCCATAATCAACCATATATTAATGTGGTAGTTATGAGGCACTAACTACCTTACAACTTTTCACCAACGTAATATATATAACTATCATGACGTTGAATATTCGTCATTCTAATTTGTAGCATATGAAAACCTCTATTCCTCCTTTTGTTTCCATCCACTTCTTCTTCTTCGTCAACTACTTGTTTTCTTTTTTTCCTTTCTCTTTTTTTAATCATTATATAAAAGTCATGTGAATAGTCCTTTTCAGTAGTGTTAAAGGGTGTGATAACGTATGGAGCTTGATTCCCACTTATACAAAGACAAAGATGGTGTGGTGTATATATGAGTAGGACCCACTATTATATATCACACCCACTAGTTTGTGATACTTTTTGCTGTGTTCAACTAAACCACTTATCTCAAACTCATATGGTGAAGATGGATAAGCCATTATTTCTTCTACTCTAGGGATTTTGTTTTTGTCCTCAAACTCATGAACTCTACCTTGATCTTATCTCATATTTTACACAATGAGAGTAACTCTGGTGGCTGTTCTTGCTATTATTGACTATTGATTTACCTGGGGATATGATTTACTTAGAATATGACATGTTATACATAGACCACAAGCCCAAAGACAAACCCTTTGTGGTGCTATACTCATGTTGTTGTTGTCAACATATTGAAGATTTTCTCTTGATTAATTATGAGTTGGAAACAATGGTAACTAACACTACCGCATGTTTCCTTTTGTTAATGGAAGTCTACAAAACACGCCTTATTCAAACCAAAATCATCAAATACATGCCACATGTTCTCCGGTGTTCCTAAACTTGATCCACATGTACCAAATAATGTAATTCATATTATCACTATTTAGCCACCAGCCAAGTAAAAATATAACAAAGATTATCTTTTGCTATGAATGATTTTCTTAAATTTTGACAGTTAGAATTTTTCACAATCAATTGATAATGTTGCAATCAATCTAGGAAACTTTGGGAGGCTATCTATGATAATGATTAAGACAAAACAAGGGATTGCATCAAGTATAAAGAACTCGGCTATATATAAAATATTCTGAAACATATAATCCATGGTAGATGAAGATACACATAATCCAAAATAAAGATAGATAGGCAAAAACAAAAGGTATGATTTGGAAGCCAATTCCCTTTTTTCTTCTTCCACTTACAGCCACCATCTGTCTGGAGGTTAAAGCTACAAGATCCATGGAGTTTGTTGCAACAGTAAGAAGCAGCTGCTGGTACTAATGGCTTCACAAATCTCTATTCCTAATTGTGATGAGCTTGATCAGATGTCCACCATTGACTAAAGTAAGATATCTTTGCTGGATTTGTTTTTATTATTCATTTGGCACAAATAAGAGAATGGCCCCAATAAGTCATTCCACAACAACATTCACCAGTTCGAACTCAATCAGGGACAAATTATTATCTTCCTTAACAGTGAAGCTAGCAGGTTCTGTGACTTCAACACGGCCCCACTTGTCCACGGCAAGTCTCATTGATCCTTTGAACATGTCAATTTTGGCATTGCGCAGGATGACGGCGGAGCCTTCTGTCATCAAATCCACTAAAAAGAAGTAAAAGTTGAACCACAAGAAAATGTTAATCAACCATCTCAGTAACTGTTATAAATTGGGTAGCTCAACTCTTTTGTGGCCAACATGGCAAAATAGATCATAAATAATGATAGGAACCTCTATTTTATTATAAGAAAAAAATAGGGAAAATTTTCTTGTCTACAGAACTTCGAGGGTCTGCAAACCGTCTCAAATGACAAGACGCTTACCTCTAGCCCCTTTCTCTTATTTATACGCATCACGGTCTAATTGAACTAAGTTGGCTACCTATCGATACTCTCCCTCCAACATTCACTTTGTCTTCAAAGGTGAATAGTATGGATAAACCAAAAACAATCTCAGTGGGATTCCATTGTCTTAAGTCCCTAGACCCAGTGGTGTCAATTATGGAATGTTTTTGACCCTCCTGCTGTTGATTCCCTGCAAAAATCTCATCCTTTTGTCAAGAAGACCAAATTATAGTAACTCATTTACTCCATACCCAACCCTCTCAGCAAGCTGAGTTTGGCCCATTAAACCCAAAATTTTGTTTTCCTTTAAAACATCCTAACCCCTTGTACAGATTTGGACTTGGGCCGTGTTTCCTTTCCTAAAGAGTGCCCTCTACTTCTGAGTTGGGCCAAAAGTTCTCCAGATCCGTCATAAAGAAAATAATTTCCCATTCCAGCATTCCAACTCTATGCTAAATTGGACCTGGCTCAACTATTCAGCAAGTCCATGTGGCAGCCACGCCACGCCACGCCACACCAACACTAGTTTTTCCCATTCATGGATCCAAATATCACTGCCTATACCAAAGCGTTTCCCCTCCCCCACAATTACACTAAAGCAAAGCTGCAGATCTGCAATCACTCTGCTGCGTAGCCCCATTCCCTATTCTGTCGCAAAGTGTGATTTCACCATACTTTGGTTTTCATTCCCCACAAGTTATGTTTACGCCTTGAGTTTCGACATCCATCTCACCCAAAATAGAGTCGTTCAAACATCTCTGCTTTGACCCAAACCAGTGTTATCGATTCCCTGCAAAATAGCACAAGGCCAAAATTCGCTATTTGATACCAAACATTCCCCCTCCACCACGAAACACCAAATCAAAGCTGCAAGTCTGCAACCGCTCCGCCACTTAGCCCCATTGCCAATTCCGCCAGAAGTTGTATTTCCTCATCTTTAGTTTTCACTCCCTCTATCCCTTCCTCTTATTTATACACATCACAGCCTAACCTAACTAACTAACTGAGTGGGCTACCAACAAATAATTAAAGAATATATCAAAGGCAAATCGACATTTTATATAATATTTGAAAGATTGTTTACATGGCAATTTAATTTGAAATTTCTGCATAAAAAAGTATTCCAAGATTGTTATCTACCACAAACATGGAACTTCATTGAAAATTGAATGCTGAATACAACTTGAAATGTATTACTTTCTAAGGAGAATTACAATATAAGAATTCTTGGAAAAAATACTATTGAAGTTATTAAATACGCATGTAGGAGTCAAGGCTACAAAGGCACTAGAACATCACAGAGAATGTATAGTGGCTAAAAGGAATATTCACCATGGAATAACAAATTCTCATGTGGCTGGGAGGGACCAGGATTCTCTGCAGTCATGAGAATCCTGCATTTTCTAAATCAAGCTCTCGTCTCTCTCAATCTTGGATTTATTTTTTTCATACACCAATCCTTGGTTTACTTTGTGAAGAAAATAAAAAGAAAATGGGAGAAGAGAGAGACAGAGAATACTGGCTGCAACCAATCCTACTCTGGGGGGAGAAGTGGTGATGTGAGCCCACTACAAGGACATGGTGGACCTATAACAAGAGCTAGGATCAAGAAAGCCCAAGAAGTCTTAAACCAAAGGGTGACAACCTTAAAAGAAGCAAGCCCAAACTCAAGCATTCATACAGTGAAGCCCAAATGTGGACAGTGCACATGTTAATTAAGCTTGTGTGGACGGTGCACATGTTAAATAAGCTTGTGTGGTCAGTGAACATGTTGTGTGGACAGTGCAAATGTTTTAATTAGCCATTTAGTGTATTAGTTAATGTTTTCACGGCGAATTAGTCCCATTATGATGACCTCTTTGTAAGCATATTCTATGCACCCATGACCTATGATGACCTCTTTGAAAGAAACTTGGATTGAATCCATTTGTGAGAATCTGGTTCTCTTTTGGTTCTTGATTGAGTCACTCTTGTTCTTATCAAGAATTCAAGATTCTTGTGGCCAACTTCACTTGGCTTATCAAACCCCCTTGGTTTGTGGCACCTTACTCCATTCTCTTCCTTTCTTTGTTAAAAAAATATATATATTTATCATTTTTAGCCAATATGATAAATTTTTTGAACAAAAGAAAGGTAAGTTTCGTTAAAACCTTCTGATGCAAAATCTTCTATAAGAAATGACATTTATTTATTTGATGCAACAAAATTTTGTATGGCTGATGTCAGTGCCAAAAAATGCTAATGGGAGTGTCTAATTAGAATCTGGTTGTGTCAAAAAAACCAGAAGGGAACAACACCACCTACTGCCAGATTAATTTGAGACTAAATTTGAACGAATGATAGATATACAAAACATTATTTTCATTTTCATTATTTTAACTTGAGACTAAAGTAACTATGAACCAGTGATTTACATAAGATTTATAATAATAAGTTTTTTAATCAGCGATTGACTGATGACACTTTAAGGGCCACAGGTGGTAGTAATGCAAAATTTGGGTTTAAGAAATTATTGTTAGTGGTTATTTTCGTTTTACAGGTGTATACTCTTCATTTTTCTAAAAAAATAAATACATGTTTACAATGACTCAACTCAATACAAATCACCTAGAAAGTATCCTTCTGATCGCAATGCATACATCGGACAGAAATTACAGATGCCCACAAAATTAACAAAATTAAACACTTGAACTTGATGCATGACAAAGACCAGAAGTAACACACATCAAAACAGAGATTAAGATGCCCACAAAACCAACAGAATAAAACACACGAGACATACCATGTAGAATAACAAAAAAAAGTCCTTCCGCCAGCCCCAAAAATAAAACTCTTCAAGAATATAAATAAATGATGACAACGCAAAACCATGATGCGGTAAAGAAAATTTGCATAAAGGGTAGTTTTACGAAATTAAGTAATAACATACCCTGATCATTCCTTGCAGTGAATATAATCATTCCAGTCTCATCACCAACTAAACATTCAGCAATTCGCATCTGACGGGGTTGAGGACCATCGGGACGACCTCTCTGCATCACCATTTTAGTATTGACCACCTTAAGAGTTAAAGTGTGCCCACTGGTACCAGGGCGAAGCTGATCAACCTTGGTAAACACTGGCTTCCTTAATCCTGGTTTTGAATCTGCCATATCTAAAATCCTACAAAACCACAACAACCTCCACTAAATAACAGGAATAACTGGAGCAGCACAGACATGCATATATTGTAAGATTTTAATATGCAACCATAAATTAAAGGTTTGATGTACACAAATGATCTCCTTATACATAAATTTTGAATATGAAATGCTCACTTTATAGTTTATATACATCTTTATCCAAAAACTTCAGCCAAAGGCTTAACCAGTTTTAGCGAATATGAACTAAAATGCATGTAATCAAACTCAATTATATCAACTTCATATAGCAAAGCCCGTAATTAAACTAGTCCCAGCTTTAAGGGGTAAATAAGTTATAAACTTTTAATATCCAAGGTCAATGATAAGATCCAAACTCATAGTACTAAATTTCCAATTCCATCAAACCTACTTCATAAATTCCAAATACAATTCAAAGAAATAAAGGTTAAATCTCAAGATTTGAATTTGATTCCTAAATTAAAACATAAACATTTTCAGCAATAGAATCGCAAACGCGTGGAAAAGCGGGGAAAGGAAACAAACAGCTACTGCTAAAAATACACGGATAGAAGAAAGGGAAAGGAAATTGGAAAGTTACCTGAAACTGGAAGTGAAATTGCAATGAGAGAGGGAATGGAAAAATCCGAAAATGAAACTACAAAGCCAAAATCTGAGCGTAGATGAAACTGAAACGCAAGCGTCGAGCTCGGGTTTTTTAAGGTGAGAAAGAGAAGCTAGCATTCATTGAGGAACTGATTCCCGCACCCCTATTGTTTAACTCATACACCCCCAATTTTAAATAATACCAAAAATACCCTCTTTCTATTATACTCCTTTGTCTCATTTTGTTTGTTGTCTTAGCAAACTCAATTTGTTCCAAATTATTATTGTTTTACCGTTTTAATGAGGTATTTAATATTTTTTCACTCATGTCCTTCTTTATAATGTGAATTTTTTATATTCAATAAATGATTCACATGGTTAAATAGTAAATTACACAATATTTTTATAAAATACCCAATATACACATCCCTTAATTCACTCCCTCCATTCAAAATTGCCACCTTCTCCCCTATACATCCGACTTGCTTTTGACGACGACCACCACCACTTCCATAACAAGTTTCCTTGTTTTGGTGACCATCATTGTCTTATCAGTGGCGGACCCAGGACCCCGGGGTTAGGGGTGTCAAATTTTTTAAGACCGGTGTCAAATGGGTGCAAAACTTGGTCTACTAGTACAATTTCAAATTTTCAGGGGTGTCAAAATTAAAATTTCAGGAGATTTAGGCTATTTATATAGGGTGTTTAGTGCAAAAAAAAAATTCCAGGGGGTTCAGTCTAGTGCAAAAAAAAAATTCCAGGGGGTTCAACTGAACCCCCTGGTTACATGCCAGGTCCGTCACTGTGTCTTATGCATGTGAGCTTGATAGATTCACTATGATTAATACACTAGTCTTCGAAAAATGGAAAAGTAACGTAAACGATTATGCTTGAACGTTATTATTGTTGACACCCAAAATATGTTGAATGGTCAGTCGAGGAATGATTCAACCGAGGCAAAGACCTGGCCAAGGAAACATAGGTTGAGGCGCGCAAATATGGAGCAAAGAGGAGGGTAGGTTTCCCATTAATGTTCTATATTTACCTTATTTACCATACTCTTTCCTATTATTTCTGAGAAGAGCAACCACGTGATCAATGATGATAGCCTCAACTAAGTTTGGTCAGGAAGGCAGGGATATGTGCTGAAACAGTGCGTTCTCAAAAGGAGGCCATCAATTCTAAGGGGGAATTAATCTATAGTGGAGCTAGCTAGGAGCATCAATGGAGAAATGCTTGTTGAGAAAGGAAAGAGATACCTAATAATAGTGGAATCTGGTAGAAAAGCTTGATCAATGTGCATAAGGTCAATACATGGGGTAAAACGCCAAAGGTGTGATGGTGCTTGCTAAACATGAGGAGCTCGGCTAAGGGGGAGCTCGGCTAAGGGGGAGCTCGGCTAGCAGACAACTAAGCTGAGAAGCTAGTGGCCGAGGGTAAAACGGAGCGCATAGCTGAGGATAGTTCGGTCGAGGCAAGGAGTTTGCGTGGGAAGTGAGAATACAATGCACGTGGACATTTAAAGCGCTGGAGCGGTTGAAGAAAATGTGGAGAATCGCCGTTGAAATAGGAGTGAAGATATTTTTACCCTACCCACTGTGCGAGTGAAGGTTGTGGAATAACTCTCCTAGATTTTAGGGTGCATGCGCATTATTGTATGTTGATCTTAGCCGATCCAATGGTGGTTAGCTGTAGGCTAGTAGTAGTGGCCAACAGAAACCATATATATATATATATATATATATATTCTACATTTGTAAACACACATCCAATCAATCAAAAATCTACATTTTTTCAGTATTTAATTTCCTTTACTCGCACTTTTTGGTTTATGTTAGCCATTAGATAATCCTACCTGTCCCTTTTATACCTAACACTCTTTGGAGAAGTTAGTGAACCCATAATTGAGTAACGAAGTTCCTTCCTTAGTGTAATTGCTTGAAGATAAAAGGAATCAAAAGGTTCAAGTTGTTAGCCGAGCCTCAGCTAAGATAAAGTTTGACAACAAAAATTGTCACGCCCAGTGGGACCATCATAGGTAAACAAACCATAGGGTTTGATTCGCCTGGATTGAATTATCATTGGCGCCTGTACCTACGCTCTGGTAAAAATCTAAGTGGCGTGGATCCTCCTTCAAAGTGGCAACTTCAAAGTGGCAACTCCAATCAATTGCAAAACAAATAATAACAAAAAAAATATTAAACAACACATTTAAAAATTAAATATTAACTAAAACAATCAAAATTTAGTTAAAAAATATACCTTAACCAAAACTTAAGAACAAAACAGACTTCGAAAAGAGTGGATCGAGAGATATTGAGAAGAACATAGTGAGAGGTTTAGGAGAAAAAAGTGAGATTTAGGAGAAAAGAGTGAGAGATTTCGGAGTAGAGAGTGAAGAGTGAGTGAAGAGGGAGTGGGGAGGGGTTTGAATATATAGGAGAATGGGCGCCAACGGCTATTTTGCAAAATCCGCCGAAAATGTCTGTTACCGGCGGATTTGCTGCTTACCAGCGGATTTTGCAACGGAAATTCGCATTACCGGCGGATAAATTTGAATTACCGGCGGATATTTGAATTTTAAAATTTAAATATTATCCGCCGAAAATAGTGTTTACCGGCGGATTTTTGGCGGACTGTTACCGGCGGATTTGACTGCGACTACCGGCGGATTTATTTTAATTTTTTTTTAAAATCGTCGAAATTATCCGCCGGTAATTGCATTTTCCGGCGCATTGTTTTTTTAAATTTCGCGTAAAACCTGTCTGCCGGTAAGTGCACCAAATCCGCCGGTAATTTAACAGTCGAAATAAAATCTGCCGGTAACATTGTAAAATCCGCCGGTAATATACTGGGGGATCCAGGCCGCCGGTAACGTGCCAAAATCCGCCGGTAATTTACCGGCGGACTAAATCCGCCGGAAATTACCCGCCGGAAATGACCAAAATTCTGGTAGTGAAACCATTATGTCGATTGGGATCATGGATCATAAGTTTAGGAAATGGTCACCAAACTGGGAAGGACCATTTATCGTCACTAAGGTGTATAGTGGAGGCACATATCAGTTAGCAAGCATAAAAGGAGAAGAGTTAAGTAGAAAAATCAATGGTAAATACTTGAAAATGTACTACCTTACTGTATGGGAAGGTATGCAAAATGATGATTAACATTGATAAAGCAAAATGACACACCACACACTAGTGCCTAGTGATTGAAGTTGTTCAAAATATACAAGGAAAGAGAAACCCTAGGCTACTATGGTGTCTTATCCTTCCTCGACTGCTCGGTCGCTGTCAGTAGTGGCTCTAGCCGATTCCTAGTTTGGCTTAGCCGAGGGGCTTGCTGATGAAATTGTTCTTTCCACTTGGATTGCCTGTTTGTGCGCAACATCTTCAATTAGTTCCTTCGAAGGAGCCTCACTTAGCATCTCACCTTTGGAAGTGTCAACCCCGACTTCACCAATGGTGTCAACGCCAGGTTTAGGCGAGTTGGCTGCCGTAGCGCCTTCGGGTGGGGGAAGTGGCTCTTGTGAAATCGGATCCTCAGGCTCCACCTCTGCATGATGTAATGTTACTAGAGTTAAGCGTCGACCCTTCATTATTTCTCAGCGATCAATGTGCCAAGTGTTGGTCGATCCTTTCTTTTAGATTTCTGATTAACACTCGAAACATTGACCTCTCATGGAATGGAATATATCTTGACTTATGATAATGTTACCAGTTGCATGATGTCGAATAGGGATCCACTGCTGTCATAACAGACTGCAGTCCCTAATTTTGACTCTAAAATTCGTATTGATTTCTGTGTGTGTATTTCTGTTTATTTCAGTCACTGTCTGTGTTTATGTGAATTTTGTGTATTTTTGGTGTCAATTTTTGTTCCCTAATACTGTGTTATTGGAGGTAGAATTGTATATGTAACTCTACTTCTCTTTTGTGGTTTTCTACTCTTCAAACTGTATTGGTTTTGTGTTTTATTTGCATATGATATGACTTTGGACTTGCGGTTGCCTTGTGAGGTGTAAGGTGATCAAACTTCATACAAGTTTACTGTTGGAGATGCTTGCACCATGGTGGTAACTGCCCAAGGTTCCACAAAGGTCATCATAACTCTTTATTTTTATTATTACATTTTAATTAGTTTTGTTTTTAGCAATAATTAATTTTATGTGATAAAAAGTGTGATAGAAGTGAGATACTATTTTAGCTTGTTCTCATCTTTCTATATGTTCATAAATTCTGCCTGTGGTGTGGTTGGTGTGGTTACTGTTATTGCTAACATCATTCTTATGAGTTGTCCATGTGGAGAATACATGGGGACCTAAAATGAATATTTTCTTCTGATTCATCGATGAACAACGCGATGGGAAGGAGAATGCTAATACTTTGGTAAATCATCTCTTAACTCACCAACTATCTCAGCCTGATTTCTATACTGATCAAGTCATCAAGGGACTTATTGAGGTATGTATTTAAGTAATATTAATTTTGCCTCCTATTATACATAATGCTATGATTAGTATGTGTGGGTGTACATGAGCTAATTTGTTTTGACGATGTTTGTCATATGATGAATGCTATGTTAATTAGTTCTAGTGCGCCAAACAACTTATAAGGTGAGGCTATATTAACTGCATGTTTTATACAAAATAGAACTCCCCATAGGAAAACTGGAAAGACCCCCTATGAACTGTGGAAAGGTTATCAACCTAACTTGAAATATTTAAAAGTGTGGGGGTGTCTAGCTAAAGTTATGTTGCCTCATCCTAAGAAAAGAAAAATTGGTTGCAAAACCTTTGATTGTGCCTTTTTAGGATATGCAGAGCATAGCGCAGCTTATAAATTTCTTGTTGTGAAAAGTGATGCTCTGGATAAAAATACTATCGTGGAAACTAAAAATGCTGAGATCTTTAAAAATATTTTTCCTTTGAAACATGATAGTATATCTAGACAACCATTAGGAACTACTAATGATAAAACTCATGAGGAACCGTGTGAAGAATTAAGGAGAAGTAAAAGACCAAGAAAAGAAACATCCTTCGGAAATGATTTTTATACTTATCTTGTTGAAAAGGATCCCGAAACTTTTTCTCAAGCAATTTCTTCTTCTGAGTCAATTTTTGGAAAGAAGCTATTAAAACTAAAATAGATTCAATTTCCAAATGTAAATCTTGGACCTTAGTTGATTTACCTCCTGGAGCAAAATCAATAGGATGCAAGTGGATTTTCAAAAGAAAATATAACCCCGATGGGTCGATTGATAAATACAAAGCTCGATTAGTAGCAAAGGGTTTTTCTCAAAAACAAAATCCTTTCTTTCATCTAGTTTTGATATGAAAGATATGGGTGAGGCAAATGTAATATTAGGAGTTAGAATCATCAGGGAAGATGACAGTATCATACTATCACAAAATCATTTTGTGAAAAAACTTCTTAGAAAGTTTGGTCACTATAACTCTACTCCTTTGAGTACCCCTTATGAAGCTAACACACACTTGAAGAAAAATAGAGGTGATGTTGTTGACCAACCTCAGTATGCCCAAGTAATTGGGAGCCTAATGCACTTAATGAACTTTTCTCGACCAGACATTGCGCTCGCAGTCGGCTGTCTGAGTAGGTATACTCATAATCCTGGTCAGGATCATTGGAAGGCAATTGCTCACCTTATGAGATATTTGAGAGGTACCACATACTACGGTATTACTTACAGTGGATTTCCCGCAGTATTGGAAGGATACTGCGATGCTAACTGGATATCTAATTCAGATGAGACAAAATCCACTAGTGGTTACATTTTTTCACTAGGTGGTGGTGCGGTAACTTGGAGGTCAGGCAAACAATCCATTATAGCTAGATCGACTATGGAGTCGGAATTTGTAGCTCTAGAATTGGCTGGTACTGAAGCTGAATGGTTGAAGAACCTTTTAGCTGGAATTCCTTTGGGAATAAAACCGACACCATCAGTGTCAATACATTGTGATAGTCAGTCGGCAATAGCCGTTGCAAAGAATAAGGCCTATAATGGCAAAAATAGACATGTGCAATTAAGACACAATGTTGTCAAACAATTGCAAAAATATGGAGCAATATCGATCGATTATGTGAAGTCAGAAGTGGATTTTGCCGATCCTCTGACAAAACCCCTAAGGAAGAGATTAATCTATGAAACATCGAGGGGAATGGGACTTAAGCCAATTGAAATCAAGAAGTGATGGTAACCCAACATTTGTGATTGGAGATCCCATGAAGAAGGTTCAATGTGGTAAAAACAAGTCGCTTCTTGACATTGCTAGCACTGAAAAATTAATTCACGTAATTAATTTCTTGTCCCTTCCTATGGTGTTATGATGTTATTGTGATAGTGCTAGACTGCAGGGTTAAAAGGTTAAGCTTAAAGCTTTTAATTATTTTCATAGCCCTTATGGGTGGTGTATGGCTTGCAGCATACACTTGATGAAATCACCTATATGAGTGTCAAGTGGGGCCGCTTGCATGAGATCCTGACGAGATCTCTAGATCTCTAGTAGTGCACGACCGCGGAAACAGCAAGAATTGTAGGGGTGTAGTGTGATAGTGAAATCTCTAACATATAATATGTGTGTTGGGTTCCATAGCTTGCTAAACCAATTCACTGTATGTTATGTTTTATCTGTCTAGGACTGGTTTTATAGCTTGCTATACAACTCCGATGCATTACATCTACGATGTTAACCCAGGAATCTTCTTTTATTTATTTATTTTCAAACTTTTGAAATATGTGGGGGATTGTTGTAATTTTATTTACCTTAGGAGATATTTCAAAAGTGGAGGTCCCTTGATTGGCTTTGGACATACCAAATTTTATTTACCGATATATTATTTTATAATTATATTTTTTGGGCTTACTTGAGCCTACCCAAAAATTCCATTTTCTACAACATCTAAATATGTTTTCCCACTTGCTTGCCGTTAGTGGGGGATTGTTGGAATAATGGCGTTCAAGTGTGAGGGAGTTACAAAATATAATTTTATAATTTTGTAACCGAAAAATTAAATCCGTTTTAAATTTTGTAACAGCTCTTTTGTTTATTACAATTATTTTGTAACGGCTAAATTAATCTTAATTTTATTACATTTATTTTGAAACGGCTGTTGACCGAAAATAAAACCGCTGGAGCGTATGCTTCAAACGGCTAAATTCATAAGCCTATATAAACGTGGTCAGGTACCACTTGAGGGACAATCGAAAAACAAACTGATTTGATTTCATTGAAAAATCCATTTCCCTCTTCTAAATATATCGCTCTCCTGGGTTCATCTCCTGTTCCATCTAAAATTGTTCTTGCCAGTTCGGAGACCTCAATAGCTTCTGTGTTTGGGACGAGACCGGTTGTACCTCGGGGAATTTGCGCTGTAGAGGCGAATAAATTCTTCAGGGCAGTCGCAAGGCGCCTCCAGTTGTTTATCTAACGTTTTCTTTGTTCGCAGGTTTTGATTCGATAACATCTGTCTCTCTGATTCGACAGCATCTGTCTCTCAGATTCGACAGCATCTGTCTCTCAGGTTCGACTGCATCTGCCTCAACAGCAGGTTCGACTTCGACTGCATCTGTCTAAGCAGCAGGTTCGACTTCGACTGCATCTGTCTCAGCAGGTTCGACTTCGACTGCATCTGTCTCAGCAGCAGATTCGACTACATCTGTCTATCAGCAGATTCGACCACATCTGTCTCAGCAGATTCGACTACATCTGTCTCAGCAAATTCGCAGCATCTCTGTATTTGCATATACGACAACACAAAACAATAGGGAAAAAACACATCCCTCTCAAATATAAACAACTTACTGTTGGAACAAATTAAGCAGCCTCACAAACACTCTCACACAGAGTTCACACACACACACACACACACAGAGAGAAAAGAGGCGAGATGAAGATGAAGCTCAGGGAAGAGAAAAATGAATTAACTGAATTGTATTGATAAAATCTGTTACAATTAATAAGTAGTAGAGTGACTAGTTTTTGCTCAAATGAAATGTAAATGTATCTCAAATGAAATTACAAGTAAAATGAAATTACTTCTATATCCCTATTGCAGTAACAGTAAAAGGTAAAGCAGTAAATGGTAACAACTTATTATCACAACATGAGTTACAAAGATCAACACCATCCCTTAACTCATGTTGCTAAAACACAACCACTCCAAGTTCAGTCTTCAATTTCAGAAACTGATCAGTCTTCAGTCCTTTTGTAAGGATATCAGCAACTTGCAGCTGAGTGCTGCAATGACACACTTCAATGTTACCCTTCTCCACTTTCCCCCTTAGAAAGTGGTATTTGGTTTCAATGTGCTTGCTACGATCATGTAGAACAGGGTTCCTAGCAAGACTGATTGCTGATTTATTATCAATCAGCAACTTCACAGCTTTCTTCTTCATGATCTTCAATTCACTCATCAGTGCACTAAGCCACACAGCTTGGCAAGCAGTCACGACACCTGCAATGTATTCAGATTCACAGGATGACAAAGCAACAACTTGTTGCTTTCTTGAACACCATGAAATTGGAGCACCATTCCATATGAAAACATAACCTGTTGTGGATCTTCTATCCACTCTATCACCACACCAGTTAGCATCCGAATAACCTAGTAGTTCACCACTTATGAGCTGGTTTTCTGCTGGAAACATAATGCCATGTCTCATAGTCCCTTTTATGTATCTCATTATCCTTGTGGCAACAAGGAAATGAGTCATTTTGGGCTTATTCATGAATCTACTAACCACACCAACTGAGTAGCAAATATCAGGTCTTGTGTTGCACAAGTACCTTAAAGAACCCACTAATTGTTTAAACAGGGTAGGATCAACATCCTCACCTTCAACCTCAGCTTCCATCTTCACATTAGCTTCTGTAGGAGTCACTGCAGGGTTGCAGTCCTGCATCTGAAATCTTTTCAGTATCTCAGTAGCATACTTCACTTGATGGAGCACTGGGCCCTTATCTTCATAGAGAAATTCCATCCCTAGAAAATAAGTCACCTTTGCAAGATCTGTCATGTCAAATTCTGCCATTAATTTCCTTTTAAAACTTTCAATCATCTCAACAACACAGCTACCTGTGATCAACATATCATCAATGTAGAGGCACACCAGAATCTTTCCACCTGTTCTTGAGTCTTTCACATAGACTCCATACTCAACTGTACACTTCTTGAAGCCTAGTTCATGGAAGTAAGCATCAATCTTCTTATTCCATGTCCTAGGGGCTTGTTTAAGACCATACAATGCCATATGTAGTCTATACACAAGCTGCTCTTTCCCTTTCTTCTCAAAGCCAGGAGGTTGCAACACATATACTTCTTTCTCCAATGGACCATTTAAAAATGCTGATTTCACATCAAGGTGGTATAATCCCCATCCCTTATTGCTAGCTAGACCAATCACCATTCTAATTGTCTCGTGCCTAGCAACTGGATCAAATACCTCAAAGCAATCAAGCCCTTGCTTTTGAAGAAAGCCCCTAGCTACCAATCTAGCCTTATGTTTTGCAACTGTACCATCAGGATTCAATTTCACCTTGAAAACCCATTTTACACTGATTGCTTTCTTGTTTTCTGGTAGCACAACCAATTCCCAGCTCTTGTTTCTTCCAATTGAACTCAATTCTTCTTTCATAGCAGCCTTCCACACCTGCTCCTTTAAGGAATCAACATAGCTGATTGGTTCAACATCAGCTAAAAAGGTAAACTGAACCAGTTCCCCATCACTATCCACTGCACTATCAGGAATTATATCATAATCTGTCAGTCTGTTGGGTAATGTTCTCTGTCTCTGTGGTCTGTCTTGTATCACTGGTTCTTCATCAACATCAGTGTCAGTATCACGTTCATGTTGTTGTGGAGCCTGTTCCTCATTCACAGCAACTTTAGGTTCAGGCTCTTGATCTGGTGTGTACACACCAGCATCATTTATTTGGACAGAGTCTTCTTCAATGGTGTTCACTTCACCATTTTCCCAATCCCACTGCTCAGTTTCTTTCACAATCACATCTCTGCTTATCTCTGTGTTGTTGTTCACTGGATTGTACAGCTTATATGCTCCTGTAGAGTGATACCCTACAAGAATCATAGGACTGCTCTTATCATCCAGTTTCTTTCTTCTAGCATCTGGGATATGTTTGTAGCAGAGTGAACCAAAAACTCTCAGATGCCCTACACTGGGTTTCTTGCTAAACCAAACTTCAATTGGAACTACGTTGTTGAGCTTCTTTGTTGGACACCTATTTAGAATATAAGCTGTAGTTGCCACAGCATCACCCCACAGATTTCTTGGCAGCTTCATTTCCTTTAGCATGCACCTTGCCATGTCCATTATCATTCTATTTCTCCTCCTAGTTACTCCATTGTGTTGAGGAGTATAAGGGGCAGTCACTTCATGGTCAATACCATGCTCTTCACAGTAGTTCTTAAACTCAGTGGAGTTGTATTCTCCACCACCATCAGTTCTCAGTATTTTCAACTTACAACCACATTGTTTTTCTGCTAACACCCTGAACTTCTTAAACTGTTCCAGCTGTACTTCACTCTTGGCCTTAGTGAGATAAATCCACAACATCCTTGTAAACTCATCCACAAATGTTACAAAATACTTGTTTCCACCTAATGAGGGAACCTCAAGTGGACCACATACATCAGAATGCACTACTCCTAAAGCTTGAGTAGCTCTTGGAGGCAATTCTGATGCAAAGGGCAGCCTTGCTTGCTTGCTTCTCATACACACATCACATGCCTTGTCACATGTTGTGACCTTTGGTACACCAATCACTAGATTCTTCGACTTCAAATGACCCAAACTTCTATAGTTTAGGTGTCCATATCTTCTGTGCCACAGAGTACTCTCCTTATCACCATCAGTTGCACTGAAACAGTGTGTTTCAGTTGCATTGATGTTAACCTTAAAGGTCTTGTTCTTCTCTAAAGGGGACTTCAGAACCAATCTCTTATCTCTGTCATACAACCATAGCATTCCATCTTCCATATTCACAGAATATCCCTTCTCTATGAGCTGACTTACACTCATTAGGTTACTCTTCATCCCAGGCACATACCACACATCTTCAATCAAGACAGATTTACCATTTTCAATTTCCACTAGAATATTTCCCATGTCCTCTGCTGTCAAATATCTATCATCTGCAAGCCTTATCTTAGTTCTCTTGCTACTGTCAAAGTTAACTAACCATTGTCTATTTCCAGTCATATGGTTGGAACACCCTGTCACTACAAGAATTACTTGCATTACTGGCTAGACATTTCTGGCGGAATCAGTCAGCCAGTAAGTTTTCTGGTGGAATTATGCGATTTCTGGCGGATTCAGTCTTCCAATAAGTTTCTGGCGGATTCCATAACATTTCTGTCGAATTTAAACAGCCAGTATATTTACTGGCGGATTGAGTAGGAATTTCTGGCAGAAATTAACTGAAAAACTAAAATAATTTTATAAATAATTATATCCGCCAGTAATTGCATTTACTGGCGGAAATTTCAGTCAGAAAATACCCTCAAAAGCTGCGCATTGACTGTCAAAAATGGCCAGTAATGCAGTTCCGCCAGTAACACGCATGTTCCGCCAGTAACGTTGTTCAGCCAGTAACAGGAAATTTCCGCCAGTAACATATCCGTCAGTAAATGCATTTACTGGCGGAATTTCAGCCAGTAACATAGCCTCAAAAGCTGTGCATTGACCATTAAAAATGGCCGGTAATGGGATCCGCCAGTAACATGCTTAATTCCGCCAGTAAATGCAAAGTGAGTGTCGCGTCACATGCGTTGTCTGTTAGCTGCCCATGGGATCCGCCAGTAACATGCTTAATTCCGCCAGTAAATGCAAAGTGAGTGTCGCGTCACATGCGTTGTCTGTCAGCTGCCCAATTCCGCCAGTAATGCACCCGTTCCGCCACAATTCCGCCAGTAAAATTCGTGACATAATCCGCCAGTAATGCCTTTAATTCCGCCAGTAACTGCATCTTCTCCTTCTTCCTTCCGTCTTCTCCTTCTTGCTCCCATTATAAAATCTAAAACCTCCATTTCATTTCTCATTCATTCACACCATTTCTTTCCAAGTTCTAAACGAAAGTTTCCAGATTTGTTGAAGGTATGTTTGTAAAAATATATTTCATATTAGGTTGTTTTCGTTAATATTTTGTTTTAAAAGCTGAGTTGTTAATATTTCTGATATATCATATTTGTTAGCTTGCTTAAGTTTGATTGAAGATTTGCTCAAAAGAAACCGGAATTAGCATCAAGCCAGAATCTTCTCTTCATTACCGGTTAGTTATCAAGTTATTTCTTACTAAATATTTATAGTTGTAAGTTTTTTAAAATCTGTTAATTAAAAACGAATTACTGTGATATATTATAAAATAATATATTTTTGTATTTTTTTTAAAATGTGTTTATAATTAAAAAATTAGTTTTTAAAATCTGTTTATATTTATTATTAAAAAATGAGTTTTTTTTTACAATCTGTTTATAATATTTACGGATTAAAATAAATATAATATAGTATTTTTTTTTCCAAAAAATATAATATACTATTATTATAGTCTTTTATAGTATTACAAAAAAATATAAATGTGTTATAATTATTATTATTAACTAATATACTGTTTTTTTTAATATACTGATATTATAGTGTTATTTTTAATTAATAATAATTTATTAAAAATAAATAAAATAAATTAGATAAATTCAAATAAAAATTGTTTAATATGTAAAATGATATAAAATGTTATTATCTTTTTTTGACAAGATAAAATGTTATTATCAAAAAATAGGAATTAAATCAAAATAATGTGTTGTTAAAATAATATTAATTATATTTGTATCATAGATATTATTTAGTATAGTATAAATTGTGTTGTTTTGTGTTGTACTTATGAAAATAAAATCTGTGTTATATTTACTATTAATAATTATGTTATTTGTAATTATTTTGTTTATTTTAATAGTTAGAATCACTATAGATTAATAAATAATAGTTAGTAGTTATTATAATTTGGATACGAATGTGTATTGTTCTAATACACATATTACTATGTTGTAGTATATATTAAGAACATTGATGCAAAAAAAATGGATCGTAGTTGGATGTATGATCGAATGTATCCCGGTAGAGCTGGGTTGAAAAGACGTTTTGTCGAAGGAGTCGAAGAGTTTGTTCTTTTTGCTAAGCGTCAAAAAGAATTTGAGCAACAAGGTGGAATTAGATGTCCTTGCTTCAAATGTGTATTTCGATCTATAAAAAATGAAGGTGAGGTTCGACTTGATTTGTACAATAATGGATTTAAGCCAAATTATTGGATATGGACCCGTCATGGCGAGGTAGCAGCTGGAGTTCCTGTTCCTGCGGTTGACAATGTTCCTTTTCAAGTAGAAGGTCACACTTCAAGTCCAGTCGCAGTCGTTGCCACATCTAGTAGTAATCCAAACACTACAGGGTATGAGTTGCTTGATGTTGTTCAGGGAATGATATCTGATGCTGTCGGTGTAAATTTGGATTTTGAAGAACCACAATATGATGCTGACGAAGTTCCAAACGAGGAAGCTCAGAGGTTTTATATGTTTTTGAACGAGACAAATAAACCATTATTTGAAGGATCTAAAGACTCCAAATTATCAATGTGTGTTCGGTTGTTGGGTCTTAAGTCTCAATTTAATGTTGGGGAATTGTGCATGGAATATATGACTAAAATGATGTTAGATGCAACCCCAATCAGAGGACTTTTGCCGCAGAGTTATTATGATGCTAAAAGATTGGTATCGAAACTTGGTTTGAAATCCATAAGAATTGATTGTTGTGTTTCTGGTTGCATGATCTATTATAATAATGAGTTTGGCATAAATGATGGAGAGTTGCTGCAATGCAAGGTTTGTCAAGAGCCACGGTATCGTGTCAGCAGAAAAGGGACGAGCAAAGGCAAACAAGTGCCAAGGAAAGCAATGTTCTATCTGTCAATTATACCAAGGCTGAAGAGGATGTTTACTTCAATGGAAACTGCGGGTAAAATGACGTGGCACTATGAAAATAGAAATAATTCTGGTGAGTTACGGCATCCATCTGATGGTGAAGCTTGGAAGCATTTTGATCGTGTGCATCCAGATTTTGCCAGTGATCCACGCAATGTTCGGCTTGGTTTGTGCTCTGATGGTTTCACACCCTATATTCAAGCATCGGCATCACCGTATTCTTGTTGGCCAGTTATTGTTACCCCATACAACCTTCCTCCAGAAATGTGTATGTCTAAACCATACATGTTTTTAAATTCTATTATTCCAGGGCCAAGTAGTCCAACGGCTGGTATTGACATATATTTGCAACCTTTGATTGATGACCTCAAAAGGTTGTGGAATGGCGTTTTAACTTATGATGCAGCACGTAGAAAAAATTTCAACATGAGGGCAGCTTTGATGTGGACCATTAATGACTTTCCTGCTTATGGAATGTTGTCTGGATGGGGGACACATGGTAAGTTGGCGTGTCCGATTTGCATGGTTGACACAAAGACTTTTACTCTTAAATATGGAGGAAAAACCACATGGTTTGACTCGCACCGTAGGTTTTTACCCAGTGATCATCCCTTTAGAAAGTCAAAATATGGATTCATCAAGGGGAAAGTTGAAACAGCTGAACCTCCTCGTAGGTTGACATCAGAAGAAGTTTGGAATAGTGTCATGGATATCCCTCATGTGGAAGTTGTTGCGGGTGTTGTTTCCCGTCCAGATGGTTATGGAGTATGGCATAATTGGACGAAAAAAAGTATTTTTTGGGAACTTCCATATTGGAAAGATAATCTATTGAGACACAATTTGGATGTAATGCATATTGAAAAGAATTTCTTTGATAACATATTTAACACTGTTATGAACGTGAAAGGTAAAACGAAAGACAATGAGAAGGCAAGGAAAGACATAGAGCATTACTGCGGGCGAAAGGATTTGTTGTTGGTTGACCAAGCTAACGGTAGGACACTGAAACCCAAAGCCAATTATACTTTATCTACAGAACAAGCGAAAGCAGTTTATCAGTGGATTTCTGAGTTGAAAATGCCAGATGGTTATTCTTCCAATTTAGCAAGATGTTCTGATGTGGATAGTGGGAAGTTACATGGTATGAAGAGCCATGATTGTCATGTATTCATGGAGTGCTTACTTCCAATTGCCTTTAGTTTGTTGCCAACACATGTTTTGAATCCGCTCATTGAAATAAGTCAATACTTTAAGAATTTGTGTTCTGCAACGCTAAAAGCGAATGATCTTACAAAAATGGAACAAGACATCCCACTTATCTTATGCAAGTTGGAGAGAATTTTTCCGCCTGGGTTCTTTGATTCTATGGAGCATCTTCCTGTTCATCTAGCACATGAAGCTAAACTTGGCGGTCCTGTCCAATACAGATGGATGTATCCGTTTGAAAGGTAAGTTAATATATCGAAAGAATATATCAAATTTTTATTAGATGGGTTATTAACATATATCATTTTATCTATCTAGGTTCATGGGTGATTCAAAAAGATCAGTTAAAAATAAAGCTAGAGTTGAAGGATCGATATGTTCTTCTTACTTACATCGTGAAACAACTCATTTTTGCTCTTATTACTTCAAGAATGAATTTGCTTCTAGAAGTAGTCGAAATGAAACAGAAATTGAATGTCCAAGACATCGTTTAGCTTTGTCTGTATTTTGTCTACCTGGTCGTCAGTCTGGAAAGGAGTCAACTCACTGGCTAACAGAAGAAGAGTTAAACTCGGCCCATGTTCATGTATTGATAAACTGTACTGAGGTCCAACCATTCATTGAGTATGTATTTCTCAACCTATATAGCTATCTAAATTAGTTAATAAATTAATGTACACAGTTGTGTAACAATTAATATTTTGTTATTATAGGGAGTTTTTGTCATCAGGAGAAGTTGCGGAAGAGCAATCTTCTGCTCATATTCATGCACATTTTCCAATGTGGTTTAAGGAACGTGTGTATTTCCTCCCGCCAACTCCTACTAACCAACACTTGAGGAACTTATCTGACGGTCCTCGAAGATGTGTTAAAGAATGGCACACATACTTTGTCAATGGATACAAATTTCACACTGAGGAATGGACAGAGGGCAGAGAAACCGTCAATAGTGGAGTTTGCATGAAGGGTGACACCGGGAGAGGCGAAGATGATTTCTATGGTGTGGTTGAACACATATATGAACTTGCGTACCCTTATCTAGATTATAATCAAAAGGTGGTGGTTTTTTATTGTAAATGGTTTGACCCGTCCGCTCGAGGAACAAAGTTTAATCCAAAGACAAATACAGTGGACATTAAAATGACTAGTAGATATCGACCGTATGATCCGTTCGTCATTGCACAAAATGTGAGACAAGTCTATTATGTTTCTTATCCATCAACACGGACTGATCGGCGTGGTTGGTGTGTCGCAATTAAGACAAAACCAAGAGGTCGCATTGAGACAAATGATGACACAGTGGAAGACGTGCCATATCAAATGGATGAAATGTCCAACGTAAATGAAGTGATTGAAGTAGAACCCATTACCCGTTTATGTGATGAGCCAAACACGGGTGATGAAGTTAATGATGATGAAGAAGATACAGATCATGAAGATGTTGTCGACCATGTCGGTGTATTAAGAATTCACTCATCTGATGATGATGGTGATTTTGAGAAAGAATGGGATTCTAATTAGATGATTTTATTTGTAATTAGATAATATTAATATATAAGACGCTTTTTGTATGAAATAATATTTATTCTTCATGTATGTTATTCATCATTTATGTTATTCATTATTTATTTGATTCATTATATATATATATATATATATATACACACACACACACACACACACACACACACAGTGATGACATCATCAGGATCAGAAAGTACTGATGACCAACCTAATGATAAAGGGAAGAAGAAGGTTTCTACTTCTTTACGCGGTCGTCGTCGTGTGACTTATGTTGTTGTTGATGGCCCTTTTGTACCTCCACCTCGTACGGATCAGGATGGCAGTGGACCTAGCACTATGGATAGACCATTTGTGCCTCCACCTGGTAGTGTCGAGCCTCCGGCAGATGAAAATGGGATACGCAGGTATAATATTAATAGGGAAGTGGTTGAGGTTACGCGTGACGGTCGTATCGTAGCGAAGGTTATTGGTGACCAGTAAGTATTTATTAATTTATGACAATATATTTGGTTGATTTATTAAATATAAATTATAAATTATTATTGTTTTAATTTATCTTTTTTATAAACAGGTTTGATCATGAGAGGATTGTATCCAGCACGATCACAGACATCATCAAAGCGAATTACACTAGCCCCTGGTTGAATTGGAAAGAGGTCAAAAAGGATAAGACATCCAAAATGTGGAATCAGTTCTGCGTATGTTTTTTTTTTTACACGGTGGATTTTCAATTTTTTAATTTTGTTGAATTGATTAATTTGTTTTTACTATACTAACACGTTAATTAAACTTGTTTAAATAGGCAAAAATGGCATGGCTCCCAGAGGAACAAAGGAATGTTGAGAGAGTATTCCACAAAAGAGCTTCTCACCGCTTTTCATCAATGCTCCAGCAGTGTCGTAATAATCGTATTCAGCCGTCGTGGATTGGGAATTCTGATTGGCTTGTGCTGCAAAAGAGATGGGACGACCTTAAGTATATTGAAAAATGTGAGAAAGCTAAGAAGAACCGAGCTTCAGAGAAAGGTGGTTGCATAAACACGGCAGGTTCTATCAACACTGTTGAACACTTCAAACGCTTGGTAAATTTTTTAATTGATTAAATTTATATTATACATACATATTTTATATTTTATTAAACACTAATATGTTAAATAATAATAACTATGTATATAGGAGGCCATCCTTGGTCGACCACCTACTTTGGTTGAGTTACACTGCCAGATTCATATGCGAGAGGAGACGAGCGAGTATCCTGATGCCCGGCATAGGAATATTCAGGTAAATATATAATGTTTATTAATTATATATTAATGTTTTTATTATATTATATATCATATATCATATTATATTCTATATCTACATTAATGGGGTAATTTTTCATTTCTTGGTTATTCCTATCAGGAAAACTTCTCTGAATGGCAGGCTGCTCGAGCGGCATCACTGCAGAGTAATGGCATCACTGACATTGATCCTATTGAGGAGAGTCGAGCGGCTTTCAATGCTTGGCAGGAATTTGTTGGTCCAACCAAAGGTAGCCGGTTAGTAGGAGCTGGTGGTATTGGCCATGCTGCTTACCAAGATTCAATTATTCCAAATCTGAGGCCAGCATCTTCTTCAGAAAGAAGTACTGGTCGCTCTTATGCTCCGTCAGAATTAGACGCTATTCAGTCATTGACACAACAATTGAGCGAGACACAGCGTCAGATGCAAGAGCGACAAGACAAACATGATCAGGAAATGCAGCAGATGCGGGAGCAGCAGAGGTTGAATGATGAGCGCTGGAATCAATTGATGGGTACTATGTCTTTATATCCGAGGCCATCAATGTCATCATCTGCATCATTTTTTCCAGCACCACAACATACCCAGCCTTATGCCGGAGCTTTTCAGCCGTACCCGGGTGTAATCGGCCAGCCTTCCTTCCGGGGCACATGTGGTCAGCCGTACTCTCAGCCGTACTCTCAGCCGCAGCAACAGTCTCAACAGCAATTCCAGCAACCACATATGCAGTCTCAACAGCTTCCTCGACCTCAGCCGCAGCAACAGTCTCAACAGCAACTCCAGCAATCCCAACAGCAGTTCGACACAGACACCAACATTGATCCTGTTTTAGCTTGGTTTCGGGATGATGACAACAACAACAACAACAACAACAACAACAACAACAACAACAACAACACCAGCAGCAACAACAACAACAGCAACAACAACAACACCTCTGGACCCTCCTACTATGATATCTAGTACTTTTACTAGATATTTTAATTTGCATTTGTAATGACTATTTCTATTTATATTTTGTAATGGATATTTTAATTAGTACTTTATTGCATGAAGTTTATGAAATTTTTATCATTTAGAAAAAAATATTTAGTAATTATTTTATTTTATGAATTAAATAAATGAATTAAAAAATTATTTTTAAAAAATTTAAATAAAAAACGAATTAAATCAACAAATTTTAAATATAAAACCATTTGAAAAACATTTTTTTTAAATAAATATATAATACAGTACTGGCGGATTTGGTTGTTTAGTGGCTGATATTCAGCCAGTAATTACTGAAGGATTTACTGGCTGAAATTCGGCCAGTAATGACTGGCGGATTTACTGGCGGAATTTCAGGCAGTAATTACTGGCTGAAATTCGGCCAGTAAATCCGCCAGTCATTACTGGCTGAAATTCCGCCAGTAACAATTACCTGCGGCCGTTTTTCTGGCTGATTACTGGCGGACTAAATCCGCCAGTAATGTGCAATTTCTGGCCGAATTTCAGCATTACTGGGGATTGAGTTAGCCAGTAATAACTTAAATTCTTGTAGTGTGTATCCATATACCATAGCTCTATTATCACTGAGTCATCTGTTGTAGTCACCATCAGCAGCATTGGATCATCATCAGAATCTCCTTTGGCTATGTTAGCTTCTTCTTTCTTATTTTCCTTATTTGACCAACACTCATCAGCAAAGTGGCAAAACTTATCACAATGAAAAACATTGTATCTTTCTCTTATCAAACTTCTCTTTCCCTTTCTGATTATTCTTATATTTCTTGCCCCCTTGGTTGGAGGATTCTGGTTTCTCAGCACTATTATCACTATTCTTCTTGTTATTATTCTCTAACCATGCTTGCTTCTTACTCTTCCACTTATTTTCTTTCCAATTTGACTTATCAGTATTATTCTTCTTATAGGTCTAAGCCTTAAGAGCTTGCTCGGGTTCCTTTTCAGATCCTCTCTCAGTCACTCTTAATTCATGTGCATCTAGGTTTCCTTGCAGCTCGTCAATTTTCATTGTACTAGTATCCTTAGATTGTTCTATCGCAACTACAATAAAATCAAATTGAGCAGTTAGGGATCTAAGTACCTTCTCTACGATTGTTTGCTCAGTAATTGTTTCTTCACAGGTTTTCATCTCATTTGTTACAGTAACAACTCGTGCAATGTAGTCTGCGATCTTCTCATTGCTCTTCATTTCCAGATTCTCGTATTGTTTTCTCAGCGATTGTAACTTCACTTTCTTCACGGTTGCATCACCACCATAGCACCGTACCAGAGTATCCCACGTTGCCTTTGCCGTAGTTGCCTCTGTAATCTTCTCAAAGACCTTCGTATCCACACATTGATGAATGTAGAAGAGCGCTTTCTGATCTTTCTTCCTCACGTCGCGTTGTGCATTTCTCTGTGCCTTGGTTGCGTTCTCAGCTACAGGAACGTAGCCATCGTTGACGAGCTCAAGCACATCTTGGGCGCCGAACAACACACGCATCTGGATCGACCACCGATTCCAGCTCTTGCCGTCAAACACCGGCAGTTTCGTGTTCAAGCCACCATTTCCTCCATTCAACGTCATTCTCTGTGTTAATCGCTCGATTCTCATAATCGCTCGTGTTTACCCAACCCTAGGAATCGAATTGTGATTCCTTTCGATTTTGAGATTCAATTCAATGCGAATTGCAAATCGAAATCACGCACAAACTCACTATCACTCGTGTTTCCTAGATCAATTTGAAACAAAGCTCTAGATACCAATTTGTTGGAGTAAATTAAGTATCCTGACAAACACACACACACACACACACAGAGAAGAGGTGAGATGAAGATGAAGCTCAGGGAAGAGAACACACACACACACAGAGAAAAGAGGCGAGATGAAGATGAAGCTCAGGGAAGAGAAAAATGAATTAACTGAACTGTATTGATAAAATATGTTACAATTAATAACTAGTAGAGTGACTAGTTTTTGCTCAAATGAAATTACAAGTAAAATGAAATTACTTCTATATCCCTATTGCAGTAACAGTAAAAGGTAAAGCAGTAAATGATAACAACTTATTATCATAGCATGAGTTACACAAAGATCAACACTTACAAATAGGCCAAACAAATACTCTTGCTGAAATCTTTCAGAAATATAAAAAAACAATGGCCGAGCCACAAAATGTTGGTGAACGTGGGTTGGGGAAGTAACTTCATTACTGCAGCATCGGCAATAGAATCTTGTGGTTCCATCACCTGTTCTATTTGTATTGAATGCTGCTATTACCTGAGACGAAAATAATGAAAATAATGCCAATAATTTAAAAAGACATCTAGCTAATTGGTTTGTTTGGTACACGATTGTCTTCTTAAATTAAAAAAGATTTTTTTGTTACAAGAACTTTAGGTGAGTTGGGCTCCGGGGGCGGATCAGGGCAGGCCTCACGGCTTTTTGAACATTTACAGAGGTCCTTACGGATCACCTACCAAAAAGGTCCTAATATCAGCAGCGAGAGTTGAACCCACGTCCTTATGGAGAATGAGTCAAATTCTTACCAACCGAGTTGGCTCTTAAATTAAAAAAGATTGGTGTCGAGAATGAATTAAAATAAACCTAAGTTTATCCAATCAAATATCCATGGCAAAAACAAAACACATAAAGTGATTAACAGAAGATACCCGAGACGATGAAAGTTTACTTTAACATGATCAACAATAATTTGAGACTCAATCTTACTCCACTTCAATTTTTTTTGTTAAGTGGTAAGAGTAATTTTGGACCGGAATTTATGAATAACAGAGAAATTAAAACAGGAATTAACGCATCAACTAACGAAAAAGGGCTAGAGTACTTAAAATAGAGAAATGAGAATGATAGATAACA
Source organism: Astragalus membranaceus (assembly GCA_039519185.1). Taxonomy (NCBI): domain Eukaryota; kingdom Viridiplantae; phylum Streptophyta; class Magnoliopsida; order Fabales; family Fabaceae; genus Astragalus; species Astragalus membranaceus. The sequence goes on along the minus strand of CM076849.1, from coordinate 39,791,797 downwards.
AAACTAATCAAGTTATTGCTGTGCTTGCTCACAGACAATTATTTTTGTTGAATATGTCTGCTTCTTTCTGATGGTGTAAAACAACTACAAACAAAATTCTCTTCAAGTTTACTTTGTTGGTTGAGAGAGATCTTAAACAGATACAGAAGGCAAAAGTTTGAAGTTGAGATCCCAAAGGTCAAAAGTGCCATTAACAAAATTGTAATGTGCCCCTTTCAAAGCAAGCGTTTTCTTCACAAGTGCATCTCTCACAAATGGATAAGTCAATAAGTTCCCAAGTGATACATTCACAGCTTCCTGCATAATAATAGTGAGGAAGTAAAATACTAAATTACAAGGTGGCATAAAACACGTATATTCATAAACAAAAAATAAAGTATATCACAAAAGAACAAGTTAAAAAGTGAAGTGTGTAATTTGCTTAATTACCTACCTTCTCACAGTTAGTACACTGCTCAGAGAAACTTAAGCTGCTTGTTTCTGCTTTAACCTTGGACTTTGCTGGATTACATATTTGGACCCATTGCTCTATGAATTCACTGTTACATCACGAAGGAATGAAGTTGTTGTTACTAGATAATTATACATACCACATTTTTCTTATGTTAAGTCTATAAAAATCACGATGCAAGTATCTAAATAGCACCAACACTTCAAATTGAAAATGTGTCTATCTAAGTCGGCATTTGACCCCACACATGTGGCTATATCTAAGTCGGCATTGCATAGATATATGTCTTATAATATTCATTCATGGTGGAATCTTCCATGCAAGAATCCAATGACTACTAAACTTAAAATTCCTCAATGAAAGGAATCATCAATGTAATTATCTTTTTCCTCTCATTTCCCGTGAATCAGTTGACGAAGACAATGGAGCAGTAAAATAATAAACTTTATGTTGGGCCAAAAGATTATAGAATTATTTAATTTCCTTGGTGTATACCCAACCCAAAAGCAACATTTGTAAAAGGTTGTTATTGATTTGTCAAGATTTCCGGTTGTCTCCAATACGGTGGAACCAACACGGAAAGATGATGTTGTTTATAACTTTATATATTCACTATTATTAATGCTGCCATGTGATTGATAAGTCTACTAACATTTCAAATATATGTGGTGAAAAATGGATCTGTAAAGCTAAGTTAATTTTTATCGTATGTACTTTATGTACTCAATCAACCCTTTAGCAAAAGAGTTTATTCCTTATTTATACTAAGAGTTTATTCCAATTTCAAAGCAATAAGATAGAGTTACGTACCTTGCAGTGGTCCCATCATCTGGGATAGACATGAGCCCCTTTATACCTCCACAGCAACTGTGTCCAATAACTACAATATTCTCCACCTGTAATGCATAGCGTTTTAGAATCCAAAAGCTAAAAACAAGCACAAAAATGCTATTCTAGTTTTAGAGAAAGAGACATAGACACTACTAGAAAAACGGCAAATAAGTAGAGAATTAGACACACTACTAGAGAATAAATTTTGTTGGTAGAACACGTAGCTAGATAGGTTTCCTTGCGTATAAATTTTGTTGGTAGAACACGTAGCTAGATAGGTTTCCTTGCGTAAATAAGTCACTGACAAAGTCCGTGAATACCGTGCGCACCAATAACAAAGTAAACAAAAAACAATTGATGGTAGAATAAGTTTTGAATTTTTGTCTCTAAACATAATGTTTAGCCTCAATTATATTATTTTATCTCAATTTTATTTAAATATATTACTTTAAACATAAACCACTTTACATTGGATTTAGTGTTATCAATATACAAAAAAAAGTTTTATCAAAGAAATCTAGATGGATGCTTTATCATTGTTTTATTTCAAAGAATAATTAAATTGTTTATGATGTAACCACTTCTGTAATTTGCAATATATATATATATATATATATATATATATATATATATATATATATATATATATGCAATTAATGCAACTTGAGTGTTTATTATGTATCATTTCCGCAATTTGCGATAAGAGATATATGCAACTTGAGACGCGTGTGTCCAAACAAATAATGATGCAACACAAACAAATCACAAATGGCTTCCACTACCTAACAATTTCTACCGTTCGATGTGACTCACCATTGATAGAGCATTATAACAAAGGAGAGGATACAACATATTGACTCACTTTTAAGAAAAAATAGTTATATTTGGTGGTTTAAAATATAAAAAAAATCTATTTAATAGTATTATTTTAAAAATATATTTTATATATATAATATTATTTTGAAATAAGTTCCTATAAAAAATAAAATGAAAAGAAATGGTAGTATTGGGAGACTTCCTTTATTGTTTATAGCATCAAGAAAATTAAATTTATTAAACTAACTTTAAATGCAACGATTTACCTTTAAATGCAAGACTGCATATTCAATGGCGGCCCCTGCTCCTGAATACTTTGTCTGCAGCATAACAAAAGGATAGTCAAACATGTGTCTGGGATCAAATGTCAAAATGGAAATCCAGAAAGGAAATAACTTAGTCAATAAATTTTTTAGATTAACATATTTGGAACTGTTGTGATCTACTAACGACATTATTAGAAAAAGTTGAAAAAAAATGATCCTATATATAACAAAAAAATGAGGTATGCATATTCATATTTTAAAAATATTTTATCATTTTTCAATGTTGGATAATATTCAAAAAAAATTCTCAATGTACATGTATGTAACCAAAATTCAGTCAATCATCTACCATATGCTACGCATTGGTCCGACGTTCTTGCCTCTTCATCTAATGTCCTTGATCAAAATCACCAATAAAATTGGTTTTGCTCTGAGCCTTTGATCTTTGATTTATATGATGTTTCTTAACTATAACCGTCTAAATTCATTTAAAAAATGTCTAATGAGGAAACACTTATTTTTATTGTTATAGAGGAAAAAAAATTCTCATGTTCAAGTAAAAAAAATAACTAGTAGGGGAAAGAACAAGCAATTTTCAATCTCACCAGCAGCTTGACATACTTTTGTACAATGTGAATCCAATATCCAACCAAACTTTTTGTTAAAGTTCAATAAGTGTACAATTTTCATAAAATTAATAATTAATAATTTGTTTTATGTTACTCCTTAGTTAGAGGAGGCACATACAATGTATAAGGTCATGTTTTTACGAATACGACATCTTATCCTTCAAAATGTATATTTTATTGGAATAAAGTTGCGTATGATTTTCTATTTTTTATTAATGTTGCGTAGTGATTCATTAAGCATATATTAAGGGGGAAAATTTATGAACCTTGTCGTATGGTGGAACCATGTTGGCGATGTTTCTGACCACAAAGGCTTCACCTGGTTGGAAATCCAATATGTGGGAAGGGCAGACTCTTGAGTCTGAGCATGCAAATACCATAAACTGCATGTGTGCAATAATTCAAATGATTATTACACTATTTTATGTTATTATATATTAAGTCAATTCTTAATAAAATGCATAGGAGATAACAATATGTGAGATTCACATCCTGTGCGGTCAGCCTGTCATTATTTTAACTTTGTGTTTATACTGAAAAATCTAAACCGTTTGATCAAATGATAAACGGGCCATATGTGTTTACTGCACAACTGCAGCAATATATTGACCGCACAAAATCAAGATTCCAAAAGTTGGTTGTTAGAATGAAAAATTAAAGTTAATGAGAAAGTGAGAATATACGTAATTACTGTTATACTAAATAACCGACCTTTGGGCTCTGGCCTTTGGCAAGTTCGCCATAAAGATCAGGATTCTTCCTGAAAAGAAGACAAATAAGAGCTTCAGTGAAACGCTAATTCCCTTATCAGTTAAATTATCTCTTAATTCAATACTTAATTAACAGCCTTATTCTGCTTATTTTACCCCACGGTAAATTGGGTCAAACATTTTCAGATAAAAAAAAATACTCATGGTCTTTCACTTTCACTTTCCCTATCTATATCTCTGTTCCTAAACCAGAAAAGATTTGAAAGAATTTTATTTATCCAATTATAACAGTAACTTTCTGAACCAGAAGGTTCCTAATTCCATAAGTACGATGAAAACAAGTGAAACGAAAGGACACAAACAAGGACATTAAATAAGAGACGTACTCGAATTTCTCTTTCTTGAAATGGATAAATCCGGTTCGGATCCTCTCATCCGGGTTAAACGGTTTCGAATCAACTTCCTTTAACTCAGCCGTCAGCTCTTTGATCTTTGCGGCGGCGACGCCACCGAGGTCAGCTTTCTCACTGCAAAAAGGAAACAGAAAGAAATCGTTGCACAGACATCAAGGCCGCGTACGAGGAGGTGTGGGTCCCGCAAAACCAATACCTTACTCCTCCTCTTCGAAGAAATTGACACGAAAGGAAAGTAGTGTTTGTCTTAATTACGAAAACGGAAATCGCGTTGTCAGTTTCAGAGAGAGAGAGATTGTAGTTTTTTCCTCTCTTACCTGAGAAGCTTGGTCAGTGTTGCGATGGCTTCCTCGTATGATTCTGTAGCCATATCTTCCTTCTGCAAAAACACAATTGATTCAGTTAATTCAAACACCTAAATAACGCATGAATCGCTATAGCTATAGCTTCAGATAATTAATTCTCCAAAATCGATCATAATCGAAAGTAACCGATCAATACTAGCGATCAATTTCAATACTAGATATTGATCATAATTATACGAGTTTTGTGACATTTTTACATGACTCGTTACAATTGAACAGTTAAAATTAATATGATATAGACGTGAATTGTAACGAGAGGTATAGCATGATATGAATCTGGTGGGGGAAGGGAAGAAAAGAATCGCATCTATAATACGAACCTTTTTTGTGTTCCTGTGGTCTTGTTGTTGAGATTTGGAGGAAAATGTGAATGAGTTTGGTTGAGTTGAAGATAAATAGATGAGAGTATGATATATATATATATATATATATATATATATATATATATATATATATATATATATATGAGTATGAGTTTCGACGCGTTAGCTAGAGACCACAAAAGGAAACATGACTCGCGTTTGGTGTGCCACTTAACACGGGCGGGTCTCTAATATTTTGTGGACAGTGGGAAATGACATCCCTTTCACTTTGTAAGAAATTAATCGCAACTAAGTAACTCACTTCGCGAGATATCAAAAACAATGTTACTTAATTTATCATTTTTTTACAATACACTAGTTTTTTACCCGTGCATACGCACGGGTGATACTGTATGGTTGGTGTATTTCCATGAAGTCATAATAGTAATTTAGACATTGAGTCGAAGAAATTAAAGGGGATTGAAAATCAGAAATAATAATATATTTGGACATTAGAGGTAAAATATGCATCCCCGTTGACCCTCCCGTTTGCATTCTCATTGGCCCTCCCGTTGGCACTCTCGCTACGTCTATCGTTGCCACTCATGTTGCCTCTCCCGTTGGCGCTCTCGTTGCCAGTCCCGTTGGCGCTTTCGCTGTCACCCTCGTTGACACTCTCGTTGCCATTTTACTCATTTTTAGTAATTATAAAATAGTTATTTGTTAATTTTTTGTAATGGTTAAATTGATTGATTTTAACAAAAGTAGTTAAATTGATTAGTTTTAGTAGTTATTTTTAAATTTTTGGTAGGGGTTAAAGTTTTTTTACAATTATATTTTTGACAATTGATAGTGGTTAAAATGATTAATTTTACCGTTGTCAAAAGAAATTACTAATTTTAGTAGTTTGAATAGATTATTTAAATGTTTTTGACCAAAAAAAATGCAAAAAAAAATGATGAAAAATGACTTTTATAAAAATGATTTAAAAAAAACAGATTTTTAAAAATTAAAAAAAAACAGTTTTTAAAATATTAATTAAATTAACTTTTTAAAATTAAGAAAAAAGACTTTCATAAAAAAACAGTTCAAAAAAAAATATAAAAGAAAATTAGTTTTTTAAAAAAAGTAGGAGTTAGTCACTGCCCCTCGAGGCACCTACAATGAGTGAGGGATTAGTCACTGCTGTCTGTGCGGTGGATACCCGGGTTTACAAAAAAAAATATATAAAAGGAAATTAGTTTTTAAAAAAAATGAATTTAAAAAAATAACAGTTTTTAAAATATTAATGAATTTAAATTTTTGAAGAAAAGAGTTTTATCAAAAAAATAAAAAAAAAACAGTTTTTAAAAAAAAAATTAAAAAAATCTGTTTTTAAAAAAAAGATATTTTTTTTAAAAAAAACTGACACGCGTACTGTAGCGCGTCAGTGGTACTGTAGCAGTGGTTCTGTAGCGCGTCAGTGGTACTGTAGCGTTTTGTTGTTTTTTTTTGTTATGTGACAAATTGTCTATTTTGCCCATGAAATGTGACAAATGGCAAAATTTGGTGATGTCTATAAATGTAAATATGCTGGTATGTATTTTTATTATATTGTAGTAGATAATTTATTATTTAATCTTTTATCTCTCCACTTTTATTTATATATATATATATATATATATATATATATATATATATATATATATATATGAGTCATTTATTGAATATAAAAATTCACATAATAAAGAAAAAGCATGTATTGTCACTATAGAGGATAGCGGATGAGTTAGCGGATAGTAAATAGCGGATAAGCTAGGTGATAGCAAATGATGTGTTTGATAAAACTAGCGGTTAAACTAGCTGATAAATATAAAATGACATAAAAAGTCATATTTATTTAATTCATGATTACATTTATTTAATAATGATAGAGAAGTAATTTAAGAAAAATAAAAAGGGTAAAAATGCCAAAAAAAGTGAGACGCTATCCACTAGCATTTGAAAAAACGCTACTTAAAGTAGCGTTGAAAAACCGCTAAACGCTACCTGTAAAACGCTAAACGCTAGTGTTTATCAAACACGTGCACTTTTCACCCGCTACTTTCATCTGTTATCCGCTAGCGGATGGGACGCGCCAAACAGAGCCTATATATGTGAGTCATTTATGGAAAAAATATTATCACAAAATAAACTAAAGAAGTTTTTGTATTAATTTTTGGATGAAGTACCTTTAATAGTAATACCTCTTTTTGCTATATATAAAAAATATTTGACAAAATTACCAAGAGGGAGAAGTACCTAAACCATGAATTTAATATGGAAATACTACTCAAACTGCAAAAAATGAAATATACCTACAAATTAAGCCAATTCTTCTCAAATTTTTACTCTGTATTATTCATTCACCGGTCCCCTACTTTTTTTTTTGACAACACCGGTCGCCTACTTTTTTTTTTGACAAAACACCGGTCGCCTACTTATACATGCTAATTAAGCGCATAATAGAAATTCGCATATTAGGTTAGATTCTTCCAACAGAGCAAAACAAAAAAACTAAAACAGAAATTAGGGGTGGACAAAAAATTTAAACCGGCCCAAAAACCGAGTTACCCGAAGTGTATATGGAATTACGGTCGGTTTGAGATGGGTATCGGGTTGCATATTAACAAATTTGGTTAATAATGGTCTTATTTGGGCTGGCTCGGTTGCCAAAAGTTGAATTCAGTCCAGACCGAACCCGCCTGTAACAATATCATTCAGTACAAGTACAATATTACACTTCTGTCACTCACGACCAACCTTCAAATCACGTTTTCAAAGTAACAATAAAGTAATAATATTATGATTTATTAAAATGGTTGTTTGACTTTTCGAACGGAAAAAGGAAAACACCTATTTTCATTTTAAAATAAATGTTGAAAAGAAAAAAGTTTTGATACTATTCATCGTTTCTCCCTCATCTTCTCTTTCCCCCATTTTCATTCTCTTCAAACTCTTATCTTCTTTTTTGGCAACTTGAGTACACTTTCAGCAACCTCCATTCAAACCGAGCAAACTCTTTGGTCCAAACCGCCACCCGACAAAACCGTCTCCTCTGAAACCGCCTATTAAAATGGTCGAAAGTGAGTGCTGAATTTACTCATCGGTTTTTCTTCGAATCTAGCTTATTGAATCCGAATCCGACCAAACTGTCCAGTCCTGACAGAAATGTCACCCTATAGTAACTAAATCTTAACAAAATGAGCTCCTAGATAATTAATTATTTAATAGACTTACTTAATAGCTAATGTAATTATACTCAGTTCTTTCACCACATATAATTTTACCTATCTAAAAGACACCTCAATTTTTTGAGGGTAAAAATGTCATTACACTCTATTTCTTTTTTTCTCTTTATTCTTACACTCTCTTTCTAACTTTTCACTTTTCTCTTACACTCTCTTTCTTCATTTTTTTTCTCTTTCTTCTTACACTCTCTTTCCTCCTTTTCACTTTTCTTTTACACTCTCTTTCTTCATTTTTTTCTTTTTACTTTTCCCATAAATAATTATTCTCTTTCTCTTATCACTTCACTTTAATTCTTTTAACTAAATTTCTAAATTTATAAAAACACTACTCTATTAAAATTACCTATAAAAATGTAAATGAGTCATACTAAAAAACAAAAAAAAAACTCACTTTTTTTGAAAATGTTATCACCTTAAAATTTTAATTTTTCTCTCCAAAATCTGTTTACACTCTTATTGATAATCTACTATCACCTCTTATTGATAATCTACTATCTATCATTTAGGATCTACTATAATCAACTAATCAACTAAAGTAATCAATTGAAACTACGAGATAACTGCAATAATATATAAAAAAACACGAGACAACTTCACTGATATATAAAAAAAACACAATATTAATATTTGTCATTGATAATTAAAATTTTTGAAGACTACTATAAATATTTATTAATATTTAAAACAAATATTTCTTATTGATAATCTACTAATAAACTAAAATAATTAATTGAAATTACGAAATAACTGCACTGATATACAAAAAACACGAGATAACTGCACTGATATATAAAAAAACATGAGAATAATATTTGTCATTGATAATTAAAATTTTTGAAGACTACTATTATAAACCTACTATCTAAAAAACAAGAAGACTTAATGATTATTTAAGTTAGTAATTAAAATTTAAAACAAATATTTCTTATTGATAATCTAATAAATTGAAACTACGAGATAACTGCACTGATAAATAAAAAAACACGGGATACTGCAGTGATATATAAAAAACACGGGTTTAATATTTATAATTTTTTTTGACAATTTATAATTAATATTTACCATTGATAATTATAATTTTGGAAAACTACTATAAACCTACTATCTAAAAAAAACACGGGATGACTTCAATAATCTACTAATCAATATTAAGAAAGGAATATTTAATTAATATTTAAAACAAATATTTCTTATTGATAATCTACTATCTACTAATCAACTAAAATAATCAATTGAAACTACGAGATAACTGCATTGATATATAAAAAAACACGGGATAACTGCAGTGATATATAAAAAAACATGAGATTAATATTTGCCATTAATAATTATAATTTTTGAAGACTACTATAATCCTACTATCTAAAAAAATAAGAAGACTTAATGACTATTTAAACTGATTAATATTTAAAACACACGTGACAAATATTTGTCAATAATACCTAAAAAGGACAAATAATTGTCACTGATATATAAAAAAACACGGGATAAATATTTGTTATTGATAATCTACTATCTATCTTTTACTATCTACAATAATCTACTATCTATCTTTTACTATCTACAATAATCTACTAATCAACTCAAATAATCAATTGAAATTATGAGATAACTGCACTGATACATAAAAAACACTGGACAACTGCACTGATATATAAAAAAAATACGGGGATAACTGCAATGATATATATAAAAACACGGGATAGTTGCACTGATATATAAAAAAAATGGGATAACAACACTAATATATAAAAACACTGCACTGATATATAAAAACACACGGGATAAATGCACATATTGTTTTTAAATGATACTTTTATATTTTTAGTTTTTATATTTATCAATTTTTTATTTTAAACTTCTTTTTTATCTACTTTAAATTTTTCTTTATTTTCACGGGGTAATGTTCCGACTATTTAAATACTGTCTAAATTCATTCATAAAAACAACACGACAGCACCTGTGCGTATGCAAATCATCCTCTATATTTTACAATTGATTTTAGATTAATGAGATTTCAAATTAAAGTTTCTATTTGAGGTAATCGTGCCACGTAACGCGATCGACCCGTGCGGATGCACGGGAACGGCCAAAGTAAATAACTATTAAAATGAAGAAAGTGGAATCTGATGAGGATGTATATTGTGGTTGGTAAGGTAACAGAGCCAAAGTCAACCAAAGTCCAGAGAAAAGGCGTGTTTGATGACGAGATGTCACTACTGTCTTAATAAGGCGGGTTTCACGCTCTATTTTTCAGGTCTTTTCTTGTACAGTTCTTACTATGTGATTATTTCCTTTCAAAAAAGATGTACGATTATTAAAAAATAACAAATAAATATAGTAAAAGATGTTATGAGAGAAAAAAATGATAAAAGTATATATATAATATAATAGTAACTCCGTGTAGAAAGAAAATTTTGCTAAGTCTTTTTAAAATTTAACACTATTTTCTCAATTATTAGAAAGAGTTAAGTTAACGCTGGTGGAGGAAAAAGGTTGAGTTCGTTTTCATTTTATTTTAATGAGTGTCAATTGAATGAGTTGTTTGTTGGAAAAGTTGACTTAATTGAGACGGAAGTGGAACCACTGAATAGGAAATGGGGGAATAATATAAACATCATTGTGGGCCGCATCATGGACAATAACTCCGGTTGGCCCATACCCAGTTGAAAGGTTAAGTTTTTACCCCCAATAATTAGGAATTTATTAATATAGTCTAACCAAATGACTTTTTTTACTAGTCTAACCAAATTAGGGCTGGACAAACGGAAAAAACCGACCGCCACCCGCCAAATCCGTGAGAGCCCAATCCGTGAGAACAGTTACAAACGGTTTTGCGGGTTCGCGGGTCACATGTGTGGTTCCAAGTGGGTAGCTGCGGTCGGGTGTGGATTGAATTTCTGTTAACCGCATGAAGCCGAACTCGTCCGCTACAATACCAAATATCATATTCAGTATTCACTATTCACCTCTCTATTTGCCTTGCCTCACTACTTGCTCTGTTCATGTTCTGGGTTCCCTTCGTTGCAGCCATCTCTGTTGCCTCACTACTTGCTCCAGTTGGAAATGCGAGAAGGAAGATGGAATCGCAGCTAGCCAGATCTGTGACGGTGCCGTGAGATCATCTCTGCAAGGCACGGCCACTTCGTTGCAGCCATCTCTGTTGCTAGGTGCTTTCTTCTTCTAACCGATCTAAACCGCCCGAGAAAACCATCAACCGTCAACCGTCACCCGTTACAACCGTTCCTTCAAATGGTCGGAAGTGGGTTCAAATATTGCCACTTCGGTTTTGCTTGGATGATGACTTTTGAGCCCAAATCCGACAACACCCAACCGTTGTCCACCCCTAAACCAAATGACTAGATAGAAAGCAAGCTAGAATCCCATAATGAATCAAGTCCACCCCTAGATCACCTACTACTTAATGTCTAATCCTCATAGAGGACATAAGGATATAACTCCCGGAATGAACACGCCAAGAGAGTTGAAATCTAAAGATGAAACACAATTTAAAAAGTAATCTAATTCATATCTAAGAAAAGTTAAAACGTAAAACGGGTTCAGCGGCTGGGGCTGAACCTCCCTTAATCAATGGTCAGTGATTCGATCCTCGCCTTGGGTACGGAGCAGCGTTAAAACTCTTGGTCAACTGTCTTGCCCCTCGAAGCACCTACAATGAGCGATGAATTACTCTGTTGTCCGTGCGGTGGATACCCGAGTTTACCCAAAAATTTAAGAAAAGTTAAGTCTTTTCGTGTAGGGATGGAAACTCCCACCCATGTCTTATAATATGTAGTCCAAATACATCACTTTTTCAATGAACCTAAAAAGTAATTTGTTGTTTATATGAGTCCGGAGGGAGTATAATACCTTGGTGAGTTTGGTACAGTACCAAATACCAATCCTCTTAAAAATTTAACTGTTGGTTCAAATAGTACTCTTGAGTCCTTATTCGTCATCCTCTTAACGTCTTTAGTACTCTTGGAACATGTTAATGTAATCAAAAGAAGTTTAATAAATAATAACATACCGAGACAATCTTGCTGGTACAACACAGCATCATGCAATTTTTAAATGCTCCAACCATGACTCTCTTTGATCCTCCTCTCCCTGTTTTGCAGACAAAAAATCAATCATACCATTTCTCAATGGTCCCTAGTTTGGAAATTGCTAGTATTAGTTATGTTGGGCATTTAGAGTTAAGCATGCTTTGACAGATTAATTGAAAATGGTGGAGGAAAAGAAAGTAACCAAAGGGTATAGCTAATTTGAATGGGGAGATTGAACTTGTTTTGCCTTACCCTGTGATGTGAATGATATTGTTGATGAAGGAAATGAGAAGGAAAAAAATAGCTAATAAACTGGCAGGTGTCGGTGCTGCATTGGACTAACAAATGTGAAACAAGGAGGATGAAAATGAATTTGAAGGGGGTGTATGCAGTAACTACCAAAAGGATAAAGAAAGCGAAGTGTGAGCTAATATCAGCTCTGGGTTTGTAATGGACACTGCTTCCTTATCTCATTCTCAGAGCCAATCTGAGTGAAGACAATTGGTTTGGTTACATCCTCCTCAAGCCACAAGTAGAGGTGAAAATAAAACTATGCTCCTAATCTTGCATAAAATGTTTTCTTAATAAGAAGAATATTTGTGAATCTATCTTCTATTCTATCTTCTGTTCTATTATTATTATTATTATTATTATTATTATTATTATTATTATTATTATTATTATTATTATCTATAAATACAAATGGTTAATTAATTTTCCATATTAGTCTTCTTCCTTTTTTCCACATCATCATATTTATTTATTTATTTATTTATCTATTTTTTATCTGTCTATTTATTTTTTTTATTTTATTTTATCTATAAATACAGAAGGTTAATCAATTCTCCATATTAGTCTTCTTCCTTTTTTGACACATAATCATAAATTAGGATAAAATAGAAATTTGCACTCTATCTTTCTTGCTTTTTCTTCTTTCCTTTTTTACCTTTTCCCTCTCTTTCAATCTTTTATCAAATTCCTATATCTTCCTAGGGTCAAAAATTTGCATTTTGTATTGGATTATTGCTCCTACCATTCGTGTGGTAGGTCCTTCCATCACGTTGCAAGCTTTATTTTAATATTCTCTCACATTTCATACTTTGATTCACTTATTGAATAGTGAAGATTTTAATAATATAAAATTAACTACACCTCGATCCATGACGTATTGATGACTTTTTAATATCAAATTTTGGTTACATTACAAATACGTAAAATTAGATGTTAAGCGGTGTGTTTTTTGTCTATTTTATGACTCAACAAATTTTAACGGTTCAAATAAGCAAAGTTTATTCCTCAATAACCGATTTGGTAATAAGAGGTATAATTTCGTGCCAAAATACATAAAGTACGATGTTAAGCAGTGTGTTTTGGGGTACTTTAGTGTTTAGAAAAAAAAATTAAACTCTTCAAATGTGGGAAGTTTATTCCTCAATAATTGGCTAAGTAGGGTGTTTTGCTATATTTTATGGTTCAGAAACTCTTCTCTTCGTGTTTAGTTGCATCCACCATTACTCAAAATTGCTTTTTTGTCTTACAATATATAATATCCATACATATTTAATACCGCGGGAACTTTAGACATATTTACAATTGAACTCCTCATCATAGTCTTTCAACTTTGTATATGTGCTTCTGTTCACAACCGGACTGGCCAGTTGTTAGGCCAACTCCTACAACCATTCGGCCATTGGTCAGGCCTATCCGTTCGGCCACCTACATCGTTCGGTTCGGCCCATCCGTTCGGCCACCCGTATCGTTCGGTTCGGCATATCCATAACTGCAAACAAACATTCATTGGAATCCCTATGATTCCTCCATATGTCTCACAACAAATATATTTGTATTTATTGTCATTAAATGCCCAATGTACTATATATAGCGCCCTTAGAGGCTAATGAAAGGACAGACACATTTGATCTCCAACTTTATACTTGCATTCTCTGTACTATGCTCTTACAATTATCATACTCTTGTGTTCTGGCTATGTCCCCCCCAAGGAAATAGTTGGGAACAACTTCTATTTTATCGGTGGTTTTTCATCTAATCCTACATGATATCCACGTGTTTTACTTTCTATTTGTATTGTCTTTTTATTTTGTCATTTTCGCACCAACGTGTATTAGAAGTATACTTAAATTAGTGTTTATATTTTTATTCGAATACCGTATTGCAACATTTACTCCCATAAGAACTTCACCCACATTTACCATAAACCTTATTATCTTCTTTTAACTCTGTATAACTGTTTCTATTTTATTGGTGGTTTTCATCTAACGCTTCATGATACTCAAGTGTTTCACCTTTTAATTGTGTTGTCTTCTTAATTTTCTTTCTAAGTTTGGATTATATTTACACTTGAAGTTCTCGTGAATAAAAATTAAATTAAAACTATCAGTTAAATAAGAAGATTATAACATTAAAAATGAACATTAACAAATACGTTGGAATCGAACATATAATATTGTTAACAAAGAAAGGAAACAAGTATATGAAAGAAAATAAGTGGGGTAGTAACTCAATTGGTAGAGCACGCACTACGCTTGCTCGAGTTACGGGGATCAATACCTTGTATCTCAAAAATATCTTTTTCCATCAAATTATTATTTATGCTAATCTATTACTTGTAATTTTAAATTTTCATCCTACATACATTCGTAGAAGATCCAACAAAATTTTGTCCAATACTGTCCAAATCCAATAAAATTTTGTCCAATACTGTCCAAATATATGTTTTAGAGTACCTTAAATCCCGAAAAAAGATTTAGATATACAAATACGTGAAGTTTGTTTCTAATGTTGAGAAAAAAATTTAATTGTTCAAATATGTGAAGTTCGTTTCTAAATAACTGGTCTGGTGAAAGAAAAAATTAATTTGTAACAAAGTACATAAAGTGTGATACTATGCAGTGTTTTGTGAAGTACTTTAGAGTCTAAAAAAAATTTAAATGTTAAAACATGTGAAGTAAGTTCCTCAATAACCAATTTGGTGAAAAGAAAATTAATTTCGTGACAGAATACGTAAAGTGTGATGCTGAGCAGTGTGTTTTATGGTATTTTAAAGTTGAAAAAAAAATTTAGTTGTTCAAATATGTGAAGTTCGTTTCTAAGTAACTGGTCTGGTGAAAAAACAATTTTAATTTGTAACAAAGTACATAAAGTGTGATACTATACAGTGTGTTTTGAAGTACTTTAGAGTGCGGAAACCATTTAAAATGTTAAAATGCGTGAAGTTCGTTCATCAATAAACAATTTAGTGAAAAAAATTTAATTTCGTTACAAAATATGTAAAGTGCAATGTTGAACAATGTGTTTTAGGGTAGTTCAAAGGTCACAAAAGACTTATATGTTCAAATACGTGAAGTTCGTTCCTCAATAACCGATTTGGTGAGAAAAAGAATATTAACTTCGTAGAGAAATACATAAAGCGTGATGCTAAGCAGTATGTTTTGAGGTATTTTAGAGTCTAAAAAAAAATTAGGTGTTTAAATATGTCAAGTTCCTTCCTCATGTCGGTTTGGTGGAAAAAAACTACTTTCGTAATAAAATACGTATAGTGCGGTGTTGAGCAATGTAATTTGGAGTACTATATAGCATTCAGAGAAAAAATTAACTGTTCGATGTTTAATATACTTAAACAACAACTCAACTTAAAAAATTAATTTACTTTTATACTTCTTTCCTCATATTTGCATTTTTTCTTATACTTATTTTTTGCAAGTACTTGTGTCTCAGTTTTTTTGTTGTTTATCCTAATCTACCACTTTGAATTTTAAATTTTCATCCTACACACATTCGTAGAAAATCCAACAAAATTTTGTCCAATATTGTCCAAATATTACATTATAAATGTTGTTTGGACACAAGAAATGGAAACACAAAAGCGACACCGTAGTTTTTTACTCACATATGCGCCTTGCTTTTGATTTTTTTATTTATTTTATATTATAATATTGTTGACAATGAAAGGAAACAAGGAAAAAAAAGAAAACATGTGTGGATGTAGCTCAATAAGTAGAGCAAGCGAAACGCTTTCTCGAGTAACGGAGATTGATACCCGCATCTCGAAAATATATTTTTTCATCAAAATATTATTCATGATAATATACCGCCAAAACTCTCACCCCCCTATTTTATATAATGATTTTGTTTATTTTTAAATAACATTTCTTTATTTACTTTTTCTTTTTTGTTAGTGCATTAATAATTTACTATTAACACATCTATTTCGTATTATAACTTTAAAAGTCTTTGTAGTGGGGCTGCGAAAGGGAAAGAGAACACAGCTTGAGAGAAAAAGCCTTATAACTTTAAAAGCCTTTGTAGTCGGGCTGCGAAGGGAAAGAGAACACAGCTTGACAGAAAAAGCATTTGGGAGATGAGAGAGCTTCAACAAAAATTGGGAGGTGAAACACAAAAAGGCTATATATGTTTTGATTTTATTTTTAAATAAACTACCGTTATAAATTTAAAACATTTTATCTATTTTTAAATAAAAACCACAAATATCTAGATGAAGTGATAAAATGATTATTGTTTAAGTTGAACGATGTTTTGTCAAACGAAGTAACGAGTGAGAATACCACTATGGCTGTGAATAAAAGACACTATGGAGATGACGATCCCAAGAGGTTAATTAGCATACTTGGAAGGGATGTCATGGCTCCTGAGTTCAAAGCCCATAATTGTTATTCGGCCAGGGCCGGGTTGGGTTCTCCGCTAAAACCGACGTAATTCAGGTTTTTTTAATTATGCTAAATAGGTTAAGTGAAAAGATAAGTAAAAGATAACGACAGGTACTCTATTCTAATGGAAACTAAATATAACGATACCCAACAGGAGTACCTAAGATGTGCACTAATATTCTAATAATATTCTAATATGGACAATGATGGCAACAAATCCTATGAACTCCAACTACATAGTACTTGGAGGTGTCTCAGCTATTAGTTTTTAAGTTTCTTATGTTTTGTTGCTTTGTGCTATTATAATTAAATGCTTAAAACTATATTGAGCTAGACCTGTATAATAAATGCACCTTTTGGATCTTAATTGGTTTTGGTTGGCTCTGGTTAGATGATGTCTAAAAGTTGCGCAACTGTATGTGTAATGGACATTTTAGACTTATTATATTTTAGTGGAATAATTTATTCATTTGTTTTATACACTGAAAAAGAAAATTAAATGGTAGACATAGTTATGATGAAATGTATAAATTAATATTCATCAAGCTAAAAACAATTTTTATTATAGGTGGTGGTAGAACACATTATATATTTAAAGTTCATAAGATATAGAGTTGAAAAGATAATTCCGGTGGGTAAAGGAATTTCCACTTTAGTGCTACACGTTTGGAGAAAATTATAGGCTAAATAGCACTTTTGACCCTTTATGTTTACTCCAGATTTTACTTTGGTCATTTATCTTTTTTTTGGTCCGTTTTGGTCCCTCGTGTTTCATTTTTGTCCCTGACGTTAGAAACGAACGAGTTTCGAATTCGCAGTTCTCCTTGCCAAGGAATGCCAAATTGGTCAATTATTGAAAGACCAACATCTTCATCTTCACGATAAACCATATTACAAAAATCCAAATTAGTAAAGAAAGTTAACAAAATATTCGAAAGGAATAATACTTGATTATCACGTCGAAAAAAAAATAATACTTGATTGCGACAATAATTTGCAAAGGACATACCAGATAAATAGACGAAATATCACGGGTTGTTAGTTTTTTATGAAGAACATAAACAGACGTGGGATTACGTCCTATATGCTGAAATTTAATACAAAATTCTAAAAACACCCTGGAAATAAATACAACAGCTTTTTATCCATTATAAAAGCTATTATAAGACAGTTACAAATCTGTTTACAGTTAACAGTTTGTTAACTAGTTTGTTATTTCAACAAACTGGGTATGTAACTAACACAAACTCATCTAACAGCTAAAAGATCCAGAGAAAGCTGTATAAATAGATAGGTACACATTGTAATCCATGTACAGAAAATCAGCTTACAAGTGAATAAAAATTTACAAGCTATTTTACACTGTTTTCTCACAATATACTTTCTATCTTCATTCTTGAGAGGTGAGGATCTTCAACAAGTGGTTGTTGAACCTTGCAATAAGAAAAGAAAGGATTAGAATACAGTTTCAGTGAGTGAAATTGAAAAATAATCAAGATAGAAAGTCAGATTAAGTGCTTACCTTTGAGACAAGTTGTGTAAGTGAAGGTATCACTCTTGAGAACTTGTTGTGTTCTTAAGAATCCGTATGGTCAGTACATACATACAAAAAAACACAAAAAACAAGTTAGGTATTTCTGGCTCTGTGCATCATTTAGTGAAATCAGAAGCGAAGGTAAGAAGTATACCTTCGTTTGTAACAATCGTGGTGTTCGTTGCTCAGAATCATCACATGAAAAAGAGAAATCAAACAAACTTAGTATTTTGAAACGAGGGTTTCAAAAATCAGAAAAAGAGAAGAATAAATTAAAAGGGAAAAAGTGATCTACCTTATTCTTCGTGGTTGAGTGAAGCTTCGTTGTTGATTTCTGGGTTGATTTCATCAAGAAATCAACAAGAATTTGAAACCCTAGCAGAGAACCAGCGTTCGTAAGTGAGAACACCAAACCTTGTGAAATCAGTAACGAAACCAAAGGGGTTTTGTTACCAATCACTTGCAAACACCATTAGAAGTGTGACCGAAGCATTTGGAAGCTTCAATCACTAAGTTTCGTGAAGAAAACTTGAAAACCTAGCTGCCGAGAAGAAGAAGAAGAAGAAGAAGAAGAGAGCGGCGCAGCAAGAAAGAGAAAGAAAGGATCTTGAAATTCTGGGCTGAAAAATTAGGTTTTACCTTTTATACGACAGGTAGTGGAGCGGGTCAAAAGATCCGCGTGTTGCTACAGTTGCTGATCCACTGGGTTCCCCAGGAACCCGTTTGGCAGCCAAGTTGGGCTGCTGTGGTTTTTTTGGTACTTGTGGGCTGGCTGAGTGGGCTGGGTATTTTGCTATTTGCACCCCTGCTGTTTCATTTTGGCAACCTACAAAAAAAATCAGATTAAATGATTAGCAAATTTAATATGGTATCATTGAGCATGGTAACAATCCAGGGACATTTCTAAACTCTAAACTCTAGTTCTTTATCTTTCTTTCACATATCTTTAAAGTTTCTTTACAGATTTTAATTAGCACACAGCAAGCAGGCTGTGTGTGTGAGTTCTTTGACAGTTTAAGTGTTTTTGAAACAGGTGTTAGAAGGTGCTAATCAAGGTTTCAAAACAGTATGTCAAGTGCAAGTTTATCCACCCAAATTCCCAAGCTGAATGCGAAAAACTGGGATAGGTGGAGTTTGAAAATGGAAGCCATTTTTGGCTTCCATGATATTTTAGAAATTGTTCAAGAAGGGGTTCCAGCACTAGCTCGGAACCCAACCCCTGAACAAATGGCTGAACATAAGGAAAACACTAAGAATGATTGGAAAGCCATCTATCTCATACACCAGGGTTGTGATGAGAGTAACTTTGACAGAATTAGAGGCATCAAAGTCTCTAAAACTGCCTGGGACCTCCTTGACAAATACTATACTGGTGTTGCACCAGTCAAGGAGGAGAAGCTGCAATCATTGAGAAAGCAGTATGAAAATCTAAACATGCAGGATGGTGAAAGTATTACTGATTTCTTTGGGAGACTAAAGAAAATCACTAATGCAATGAGTCTCAATGGAGAAACATTAACTGAACAAACTGTTTGTAAGAAAATTCTTAGGTCCTTAACAAGAAAATTTGGTTTTATTGTGAACAGCATTGAAGACACCATAAAGCCTGAAGATCTTAAGGTTGAAGATCTCCAAAGTAGGCTTGAAGCCAAAGAGATTAGGATGAATCTCTTGAATGGTGAGGGTGAAGAAGATCAAGCTATGTTTGCTGCCAAACCAAAGGGAAAGAAATGGTCTAAGGGCAAACACAACAACAACAACCAATCAAGCAAAGGTAATTGGTCTAAGGGTAAGTCAGGTAATAAGTCTAGTGGTAAGGGTGACTCCACTAAGAAAAATTCTGATTCTAGTAAGAAGAATGACAAATCTAAGGTACAATGCTATAGATGTGATAAATATGGGCATTATGCCACTGAATGTCCTACTAGAAAGGATCTAAGCCTAAGGAAACTGAAACTGAAGCCAATATGGCTAAAGAAGATTGTGATTCAGAATCTGAGCATGTAAGTTTTTGTATGATAACTGATGAGTTTGGAGAAACAGAACCTAGGGAGGATTTTGTTGTAACTAACCTAGACTTAAAGGAAAACAATGACTGTGTAGTTCTGTCAGTTACTACAAGATGGAAAAACCATCACTGAAATTTGGTATCTAGATTCAGGGTGTTCTAATCACATGACTGGTAACAAAGAGTGGTTAGTTGACTTTGATTCTAGTAGAAAAACCACTATAAAATGTGCTAGCAATAAGGCTATAACAGCTGAAGGAATTGGAAACATAAGATTTACAAAAGAAAATGGACAAGTAATTTTGATAAAAGATGTTTTCTATGTTCCTGGGATCAGCTGTAACCTTATCAGCCTAGGACAGCTTATAGAGAAAGGTTTTTCAGTAGTAATGAAGGATCTAAAACTAAAGTTGTATGATGTTAAAGACAAACTAGTTTTAACAACACCTTTAGCCACCAACAGAACCTTCAAAACCAACATTAGTATCACAGAGACAGATTGTCTAAGTGCCACATCTAGTTTTGAAGGTATGCTATGACATAAAAGGTTTGGGCATTTAAACTTCAAAGGTCTAAGTAGTCTAAGTACTAAAGGGTTAGTAGAGGGATTACCTAAAATTGAAGTTACTAAAGAGACATGTACTACTTGCCTAGTGGGTAAGCAACCTAGAAAGAAGTTTAATAAGGAAATGAAACATTTTTCTAAGGATATTTTGCATGTTGTATATTCTGACCTATGTGGACCACTTGATATACCCTCTATTAGGGGAAATAAATACTTTATGACTTTTGTAGATGAATTTTCACCGAAAATCTGGCTATATCTACTTAAGACTAAAGGAGAAGCCTATGGTGTTTTTAAAGAGTTTAAGGCAATGGCAGAAACTCAAAGTGGTAAGAAACTTAAGGTCTTAAGGGCTGATGGTGGTGGTGAGTAAACCTCAAAAGAGTTTGAGGAATACTGCACCACTCAAGGTATAATACATGAGGTAACATCACCCTATACTCCTCAGCATAATGGTATTGTTGAAAGGAGGAATAGGACAATACTTGATAGGGCTAGGAGCATGATCAAGTCAAAGGGGCTACCTAAAAGGCTATGGGCAGAAGCTGTCCATACAGCTGTCTATATCCTAAATAGGTGCGCTACTAAAGGTTTGGAAGACAAGGTACCAGAACATGTTTGGTGTGGTGACAAGCCTAAGGTTTCTCACCTAAGGGTATTTGGCTCACTTGCATATGGCCATATACCTAATGGTAAGAGAAAGAAGTTAGAGGATAAGAGCAGGCCCTTAATCCTTGTTGGATATCATCCTACAGGTGCTTATAGGCTGCAAGATCCCAAAACTGACAAGATTGAGATATCTAGGGATGTGGTTGTGTTTGAAGACAAGCAATGGGACTGGGACAAAGCTGAACTAGTGAGTTCAGTGGACTCTACAATCCTAGAAGAGGTCTTAGACACTGAACCTAATCCTATTGATGATAGTTCTGATGAAGAGGATCCTATTCTACCTAATGAGGATCAGAATCCTCAAGAAAAGGAAGAGGACAATGCTGAAACAGAACCAGAACCTACTGTCATACCCTAGTTTTGTCCGGCTAATTAAAAAAAATCCAAAGTTACAAAAATACAAAAATAAACCAAGTACCCAAAACTGCAGCTACTTTGCAAAGGTGATTTCTCGCTCTTCGGACATCATTTCAACGATCCGACCGGTGAAAGTGAAGATGGATGTCTCATGAACTTGGTGTCAAAAAACAACGATGATCCAACGGTTAACGAATCCAGAATCGCACTTGTACGGTGGCTGGTTTGAGAAAAACGGGAGTTGTTTTTTCTACTTTTGTGAAGGCAGTTTCTCTCTCCTCAGACCTCGTTTCGACAATCCGAACGGTAGAAGTGAAGATGGATGTCTCATGAACCTGGTGTCAAAAAACAACGATGATCCAACGGTTAACGAATCCGAAATCGCACTGTCAATATGAGAGGCTTGAGAAAAAACGGACCAAAAACTGCAGCTATTGCGAAGGAAATTTCTCTCTCCTCAGACCTCTTTTCGACGATCCGAACGGTGAAAGTGAAGATATATGTCTCACGAACCTGCTGTCAAAAAACAAAGACGATCCAACGGTGAACGAATCCAGAATCGCACTTTTACGGTGACAGGTTTGAGAAAAACGAGAATTGTGTTCTCTAAGTGGGAATTGCTTTCTCTATCTTGTTTTAGTCCCACATTGCTTGGGAGAAACAAGAACTACCTAGCCTTTGGCTATAAAAGAGATGGAGATGCAAAGGCTATGGACATGGGTGATTGATGAGGTAAGTGATCTTTTGGGCTAGCATTTGCAGTCTATTAGATTAAAAGCCTGTCTTTAATTCTTTTGGACTAGCTTTTGCAGTCCGTTAGATTAAAAGCCCGTCTTTGGTTATTATTGGGATGGCCGTTGAGGTCCTTTACTTGGTGGTTTTCGGGTGAAAACGGATCAGATAGGAGTCCGGTTCGCGGTTGATATGGTCAGATTGCTCGGTCCGTTTCGGCGTTGATCGCATTGATCAGCTGGAGGTTAGTTTTGCATTTATTTATTTAATTAATTTATTTATTTTTGTATATATTTATTTATTATGTATACTGTTTATTTATGTACATACTTATTTATTATTTATATTTATATTGTTTATTTATCTATGTAAATAATTATTTATTATTTATTCATTCATTTATTTATATGTATAGTTATTTATTTATTAACTTTACGCTTTATTAATTGTTAGTGTCGTCATTAATTTTTTAAATACACAAATTATTTTATAAAAATTTCAAAAATATAAATAGGGGATTAAGTCGACTGTACAGTCGGATTAGTCAGCTTTTTAGGACTACAAATGAACCGTTACGGATCATGTCCTAAAATCCCTATTTAAAACAAACAATTTCTAAATTAAAATAAATACAAACACATCTCTTTCATTTCAAAAATCAAAAAATCTTATTTTCAAAGTAGGGGATTAAGTCGGCCGTACGACCGGGTTAGTCATCGTTTTAGGATAAGTGAACTGTGGTACTTCAGAGCCCCAGCGCTCCTTCAGCCCTCAGCGGCCCTTCAGAGCCCCAGCGCTCATTCAGACCCCCAGTGGTCCTTCAACACAGATCACACAGTCCAAAAACCCCTATATCAAAAAATACCAACCAACAAACATTTTCTAACCAAGAACTACGTAGCTTTGATTTCTCCATCGCACTTGGAGATACGTAGGAGCAGGGGCCCACTCCTGTCAAGCACAAAAAACTAAAATTTGTATTAAATCTTTTTCTTCAAAATAAAAAAGGGTAAAATAAACATTTTCAAAATTAATATTCTTTCCTACAACCAGTTAGCAGGTAACCTTCATTAGGAAGGATGTCGTGGGGTGCTAATACATTCCCCACGCATAACCGACTCCCGAACCCTTATCTGGTCTCAATGACCCTTATCCATTCCAAAAGGGATTTTCCAATATTTGCCCTTAAACTAAACTTTGGTGGCGGCTTCATTTTTGAACCTTCGAGGAATCCTCACCCGGATTTTTCGGTCGCTACACCTACTGTTCAGGCCCTGCCTAGAACACAAAGGTTGAGACAGCCTCCTAGGAGGCTTGTAGATTATGATATTGCCTTAGATAGTGAAGTGAATGAGCATGGTGACCTCATCCACTATGCTATGATGGCTGATACTGAACCAGTGGACTTTAAGGAGGCCTTAAAGGATAAAAACAGGAAAAATGCTATGATAGAGGAGTTGGCCTCTATTGAGAAAAATAAGGCCTGGACTTTGACAGTTTTGCCTAAAGAAAAGAAGGCAATAAGTGTTAAATGGGTCTTTAAGCTCAACTTGGATCCCAATGGCAAAATAGTCGAGCACAAAACAAGACTTGTTGCCAGAGGGTTCCAACAAAAGCAAGGGATAGACTATGAGGAAGTGTTCTCACCTGTGGCCAGGCATGAGACCATTAGGTTGGTCATTGCCTTGGCCTTCAGTAAGAAATGGGACTTACATCATTTAGATGTTAAGCCTGCCTTTTTGAATGGACCATTGGAAGAGACTGTTTTTATCTCACAGCCACCGGGCTTTGAGATAAAAGGAAAAGAGAGTCTTGTATGCCATTTACACAAGGCTTTGTATGGACTGAAACAGGCTCCAAGAGCCTGGAACAAAAGAATAGACACATTTTTTGTGGAAAGTGGTTTCACAAAATGCACCAATGAGTTTGGTGTTTATGTGAAAGGCACTATGGATACTGATTTGTTACTAATTTGCTTATATGTTGATGATCTTTTGGTAACATGTTGCTGTCCTATGGAGATTAACAAGTTTAAAGCTTCTACGAAGAGTGAATTTGAAATGACAGACTTGGGAAGACTATCCTACTTCCTAGGATTAGAATTCTTAAGGGTACCAGAAGGTCTAATCCTACATCAAAATAAATATGCTAAGGAATTACTCACCAGATTTGAAATGGCAGAATGTAATTCTGCCCTCTATCCAGCAGAAGGATTTCTGTGCAAGAAGGAGAGTGAAAAAGGCTCTAAAGTGGACCCTACATTTTTCAGGCAGATTGTAGGTTCACTAAGATATCTGTGCCACAACAGGCCTGATATCTTGTTTGCTACTGGAATGATTAGAAGGTTCATGAATGAACCAATGGAGATACACCTTAATACTGCTAAGAGGGTCCTTAGGTACATTAAGGGC
Source organism: Astragalus membranaceus (assembly GCA_039519185.1). Lineage (NCBI taxonomy): Eukaryota > Viridiplantae > Streptophyta > Magnoliopsida > Fabales > Fabaceae > Astragalus > Astragalus membranaceus. Next base: position 39,766,735 of record CM076849.1, on the reverse strand, counting down.
ACTTTGAATCATGGCTTGTTCTTTCCTAAAGGCACTGACCTAGGAAAGTTTGAGCTACTGGGGTACTCAGACAGTGATTGGTGTGGAGATCACATAGAAGGAGCACTTCAGGTTTTTTGTTCAACTTTCAAGTCATATCTGTTTCATGGAGTTCTAAAAAGCAACAAATAGTTGCTCTTTCTTCCTGTGAAGCAGAGTATGTCTCTTCATGTAGTGCTGCCACACAGGTAGCATGGCTAGAAGCATTGCTAAAGGAGCTAAAGGTGGAACTTACCCAATCTCCTTGTTGCGTTAAAAACACACTTAGAGCGAGTGTACTCTACCGCAGAAGTAGTATAAAAGATTATCGTGTCCACAGGAATTAATTAGCAAGTACCAAACTAATCGAGATTATTTATTATTTAGACTAACAAATATTTGAATTGTAATGGAACAAATAAATAACAATAATAAAATGCAAGAATTAATTCAATGGAGAGAGGTCTAGGGTCACGGTTTCACTTGCAAGCTTTGATTCCCCTATGTCTAATTCTACCCGAATTCCTTTATTTTATTTAATTACCAATCCCTTTACTAAATCTATTAATCCGTTTGGTCATTCGCGATTAATATTCTTTTTCCTAAATTAACATTTGTTTGGTCATGCAAGAATTTAAATTTAAGAAAAGATAAAGAGCAAAAATGTTGAATGATTGGAAGACTAAATTAAAGTTTGGTCATGCATTAATTTTAGCCCAAATTATCCTATAGGTCCACCAACTAATTGCAGTACTGTCGCTGATCAACTAATTGATTATGAACATGCATAGGGTAGCTAATCCTAATTATGTGATAAAAATAATAGGACAATATTAATTGAAATAAAAACCGGAATTCAAACCAGAAATTAGAACATAAAAATGTCTTTAAACATGCAAGATCCACCTAAGACCCTAGAAGAGGATTTAGCTATCCATAGTGTTCGAGAACAATAAAATAAAATTAGGAGTCATAAATTACAGAGATAAAAATAACCCGGAATAGAGAAATTTCTGATACTGAAAATTTAGTCTCCTTTTTCTGCTCCAGAGCTCTCTCACGGTGTCAAGAATGGGTACCCAAAACTCCCTCTCTCCCAGCCGGTGCTACTCTTGTGCGGCGCGTATGTACTGTTCGTGCGTGACTTTTTATCCTTTGAATTCCCACCCGGCTACTCCCTTCGGTATCTGTCCGGTATATGTCCTCTGTGCTTTTTATTATCCTTTTTTTTATAATATTCACGTTAACTTGTTTTGAAAGCCAAACATAGGTTCTGCATCAATTCTTTTCAATTGGCGATGGGCCTTTTGATTTCAATTGCAATTGGGCTTCTTCAATTCCCTTTTTTTAAGCCCTTTCTTCTCTTCTCTTATATATATATATATATATATATATATATATATATATATAGCTTTAAAATGGACTTTTATATCTTTTTCATATTTTCTTTCTTCCTGCAAAATAAAGAGCAAATTAAGTTAGTGATTTATATAATTAGTATATAATTGCTCTAAAAGTGACTCAAAAATATCTCTAAAAAATGCACTAAATTGGAGTTTATCAACTCCCCCACACTTAACCTTTGCTTGGCCTCAAGCAAATTTTCTGGCTCAATAAAATTTTTCAATTGAATAATAGAGACAGCCAAATAAGGAACCCAAAATTTGAAGCACAATGACAGACAATAGACAATATAGCACATATGAGGTGTCAAAAGGTTGCCCAATTAGAGGCTCATATCCCTGAAGAATACATTTCTGTGAACAAAGGCACTCGCTCACAATCTCTCTAAGTGTTTAGGGACTAGGGAAAATATACACTCAAGTTTCCACAAAATGCACATTACCATAAGCTTGTAATTTGACCAAATCTCTACTAAATAGTTCACATGCATGCAAAAGATGGGGTTTCATGGGTTGTAATGGGGCCAGGGTGAATTCATGCAGGGTAGGAAATAAGAAGAAAGAGATAATCAAAGAGCTAAAAAAAGAAATAGATAGTAACATTTGAAAACAAAATATGGAGCTCCTATCTATTTTACAATTTTTGTCCAAACTCCAAATTAATTTCACTTTCATTCTTCACTCTTTTTCTATTGAGTCGACTCTTTTTGATTTGCTTTTTCTCTTGAGTAGACTCTTTTTCTTTCTTTTTCTTTTCCTTTTCCCTTAGGCTCTTCCATTCTTTTGATTTGCCTTTTCCTCCTTCTTGCTTTCCTTTGTTCTCTTTTTTTTTTTATTTCTTTCCAACTTTTCATTTTTTATATTTTTCATAGGAGGAAAAGGTAACCACATTCGCCACTCTTATTTTGTTTTTATGTCTCGATGAGATAGACAATTGAAATACAGGACAAAATTGTAACTTTCAATAGTTGCTCCAAATTTAATTTCAAATGGTTACCACAAAAAAAGAAAAAATTATATCTGGGTACCAAAGAAAAAATATAACAAATAGGCTCAAAGGGGGCAACTAATGGATAAATTCAACAAACAACTCTAGGGCCAGAAAAATACCTAAATTCCCCAAATCTTTTTACATGATGCAAATCAATTTTCGCCTTGAAATGGTCAAAAGACAAATTCTAGAATGTAGCAAATTGGGAAACACACTCATAGAAAGAAAAGGGGTAAAAGTTTATGATTTAATATCAATCCCCTTATGAAGGCTCAAATCTCACATTTAGAAGCTAGTTCACAAAAAGTACTCAACAGAGACAAATGCTAATTATCAGCTTCCTAAGGACATCCTCACAGTTACAATTAAGCACAAGTCTGTCAAGTAAATTAATTATGGGATCCCCTAAAGGCAAAATCTCTATTTTTTTTTTCAGTTTTATATCCAAAACTAGCCAGAAAAAATGCTATCAACACATGTAGTGGGTATATGCATTAATAGAGATGAATTGCAAAGTTAAACTCTCCTCCCCCGCACTAGCCTAAAGCATGGTCCTCAATGCAAAATATCAAATTGGCACAAAAATAAATAAATGAGAGAGTAAGAGTGACTTCCCTGAGAGAGCTTGCAGTCTGAGCTTATTCCTAAAAACAAAACAAAACAAAACAAAAAGAAAATGAAAATAACTGAAAATAAAACGCAGGTTGCCTCCTGCGAAGCGCTTGTTTAACGTCGTGAGCCTGACGATAGTTAGTGCTTAATCAGGTGGCTCTCTAAGAGCAAATTTAACATCTAACGCAGTACACCTTCTTAACCTTCTAATCACGTGGTTCACATTGTTCTTTCTTTTTCCACGTGGTGGATGAACTTCAAAGGATGGTGAAATTTTTATTTTATCTCCATCCACCATTATGCTAGGATCCTGCAAAATAAGACTTTTTTCCAAAAGGCTATGCATCTTTAATTCACTAAAAATGTTAGTTTCAACCACATCATCAAAATAAGGAGAAGTTAAAGAAGAGAAAATTTCATTGGAATTTAAAGCTTTAATAACATCATCTTCTTTACCACTTCTCAAAGTTACCTTTCCCCGATGAACCTCAATCACAGCATCACCAATGGTTAAAACAATTTGCCCAAAAATTTGGGCTTTCTCCTCTTTCTTCAAATCAAGAACCAATGGATCTTTCTCATTCTCCTCACAACCGCTCTCATTAATAGGATCTTTTGTTTCAATATGACTCCCTTCAGTAGGAGCTACTATTTTGATTTGACTCCCTTCAGTATGAGTCTCCTCATCTTTCTTGAGAGCTTCTTCCTCCAAATTATATTCCATGGAGACAACTTCATCTCTCGTAGGAATACTTTCTTTGTATTGCTCAGCTTCTTTATTTTGGGTCGGCTTAGTTTGTGAAGGAGTTTCTTGGGCCTCTTGAGATAACAAAGCAATGAGACTTGAGATTTGACCATTCAGGCTTCCAAATTCGTTGTTCATGGCTCTAATTTGGCTCTCCAAGCTTTTAAAATTTTCATGTGTCTGTTGCATAAATTTGGCCAAGACCTCATTGACATCCGACTTTTCCTCCTCTTGCCTTTGCACTTGTCGTGACTCATAATTATCCTAGTGGGAGGAATAAGGAGGTGGCTCATAGTCATCCCAATAGTCTGAATAAGTTTCATAAGGAGGAGGAGAAATTTGAATCTAGCATTGAGACATATACCAATATGACTTTTCTAAATTTCTTTGTGCCTCTGCCTCTCTAATGTAGTCTCCAAGAGTTTTAACCATGATTTAGACTTTTCTCTGCAAAACAAGGTGAACTGCAACGGTCTCTTGGGAAAGTATTAGTAACTTCTTTTTTTTTTATATATATATTTTTTTTGATAAGAAAAAAAAACAAAATTTAAAATTAAAGCAAAAAAAAAAGTCTAAAGCAATAAAAATCTCTTTCGTTTAATATTGCTAAATTAATCCCCGGCAACAGCGCCAAAAACTTGTTGCGTTAAAAACACACTTAGATCAAGTGTACTCTACCGCATAAGTAGTATAAAAGATTATCGTGTCCACAGGAATTAATTAGCAAGTACCAAACTAATCGAGATTATTTATTATTTAGACGAACAAATATTTGAATTGTAATGGAACAAATAAATAACAATAATAAAATGCAAGAATTAATTCAATGGAGAGAGGTCTAGGGTCACGGTTTCACTTGCAAGCTTTGATTCCCCTATGTCTAATTCTACCCGAATTCCTTTATTTTATTTAATTACCAATCCCTTTACTAAATCTATTAATCTGTTTGGTCATTCGCGATTAATATTCTTTTTCCTAAATTAACCCTTGTTTGGTCATGCAAGAATTTAAATTTAAGAAAAGCATAAAGAGCAAAAAGGTTGAATGATTGGAAGACTAAATTAAAGTTTGGTCATGCATTAATTTTAGCCTCAATTATCCTATAGGTCCACCAACTAATTGCAGTACGGTCGCTGATCAACTAATTGATTATGAACATGCATAGGGTAGCTAATCCTAATTATGTGATAAAAATAATAGGACAATATTAATTGAAATAAAAACCGGAATTCAAACCAGAAATTAGAACATAAAAAGGTCTCTAAACATGCAAGATCCACCTAAGACCCTAGAAGAGGATTTAGCTATCCATAGTGTTCGAGAACAATAAAATAAAATTAGGAGTCATAAATTACAGAGATAAAAATAACCCGGAATAGAGAAATTTCTGATACTGAAAATTTAGTCTCATTTTTCTGCTCCAGAGCTCTCTCACGGTGTCAAGAACGGGTACCCAAAACTCCCTCTCTCCAAGCCGGCGCTACTGTTGTGCGGCGCGTATGTACTGTTCGTGCGTGACTTTTTATCCTTTGAATTCCCACCCGGCTACTCCCTTCAGTATCTGTCCAGTATATGTCCTCTGTGCTTTTTATTATCCTTTTTTTATAATATTCACGTTAACTTGTTTTGAAAGCCAAACATAGGTTCTGCATCAATTCTTTTCAATTGGCCATGGGCCTTTTGATTCCAATTGCAATTGGGCTTCTTCAATTCCCTTTTTTTAAGCCCTTTCTTCTCTTCTCTTATATATATATATAGCTTTAAAATGGACTTTTATATCTCTTTCATATTTTCTTTCTTCCTGCAAAATAAAGAACAAATTAAGTTAGTGATTTATATAATTAGTATATAATTGCTCTAAAAGTGACTCAAAAATATCTCTAAAAAATGCACTAAATTGGAGTTTATCACCCCTACACTCCTAATTGACAACAAATCTGCCTTATGTCTTGCTAAGAATCATATGGGACATGGAAGGACGAAACATATTGAGACAAGGTACCATTACCTTAGAGATCAGCTTACTAAAGGTAATTTGGTGGTAGACTACTGTCCTACAAAGCACCAGCAGGCAGATTTATTCACCAAGGCTCTAAAAGGTGAGATATTTACTAGGTTAAGAAGGGAAATTGGCATCGTTGCCTTCAAGTCCAAAAGAAGGCAACCATGTCTAAAAGCTATTCCTAAGGGCTTGTCTTAGGATACTATTTTGAGTGCTATACCAGGGGCTTGTCCTGGATTTTTAATTTCCTTCTTACCCTAGAATTAACCTAAGTGTTTTTTAGGTTTTTGCATTAAGGGAGGATGCTGGAATTTAATGCCAAATTCTATAAACACCCTGGAAATAAATATAACAGCTTTTTATCCATTATAAAAGTTGTTATAAGGCAGTTACAAATCTATTTACAGTTAACAGTTTGTTAATTAGTTTGTTATTTCAACAAACTGGGTTTGTAACTAACACAAACCCATCTAACAGCTAAAAGATCCAGAGAAAGCTGTATAAATAGATAGGTACACATTGTAATCCATGTACAGAAAATCAGCTTACAAGTAAATAAAAGTTTACAAGTTATTTTACACTGTTTTCCCACAATATACTTTCTGTCTTCTTTTCTTCTTCTTTCTCTTTGAGTTCTTGAGAGGTGAGGATCTTCAACAAGTGGTTGTTGAACCTTGCAATAAGAAAAGAAAGGATTGGAATACAGTTTCAGTGAGTGAAATTGACAAATAATCAAGATAGAAAGTCAGATTAAGTGTTTACCTTTGAGATAAGTTGTGTAAGTGAAGGTATCACTCTTGAGAACTTGCTGTGTTCTCAAGAATCCGTATGGTCAGTACATACATCAACAAAAACACAAAAAACAAGTTAGGTATTTCTGGGTCTGTGCATCATTTAGTGAAATCAGAAGCGAAGGTAAGAAGTATACCTTCGTTTGTAACAATCGTGGTGTTCGTTGCTCAGAATCATCACATGAAAAAGAGAAATCAAACAAACTTAGTATTTTGAAACGAGGGTTTCAAAAATCAGAAAAGAGAAGAAGAAATTAAAAGGGAAAAAGTGATCTACCTTGTTCTTCGTGGTTGAGTGAAGCTTTGTTGTTGATTTCTGGGTTGATTTCATCAAGAAATCAACAAGACTTTGAAACCCTAGTAGAGAACCAGCGCTCGTAAGTGAGAACACCAAACCTTGTGAAACTAGTAACGAAACCAAAGAGGTTTTGTTACCAATCACTTGCAAACACCATTAGAAGTGTGACTGAAGCATTTGGAAGCTTCAATTACAGAGTTTCGTGAAGAACACTTGAAAACCTAGCTGCGGAGAAGAAGAAGGAAGAGAGCGGCGCAGCAAGAAAGAGAGAGAAAGGATGTTGAAATTCTGGGTAGAAAAATTAGGTTTTACCTTTTATACGATGGGTAGTGGAGCGGGTCAAAAGATCCGCGTGTTGCTACAGTTGCTGATCCACTGGGTTCCGCAGGAACCCATTTGGCAGCCAAGTTGGGCTGCTGTGGTTTTTTTGGTACTTGTGGGCTGACTGAGTGGGCTGGGTATTTTGCTATTTGCACCCCTGCTGCTGTTTCATTTTGGCAACCTACAAGAAAAATCAAATTAAATGATCAGCAAAGATAAAAATAATTCAAGTTCCAATCTACCTTCTCTCTGGAGTATTGGTGGTCGATCAAGCCTGAAAAGTTGAGGTGGCTCTTCTATGCCCATTTGCCTCCATCCATTAGTAAAGAAACAATCGGTACCTCTTCTAACAACACGAACTTGAAATTCATTTCCGTGTTCATCAATTAGGTCTACAATAGAGGGAAAGGTTTTCACATGCTGGCTTGATAAGAAATACGGGAGCTTGACTTCAACGTATGACGAAAAAAGAGAAGAAAGATACGTTGTAACAACAATAGCAAGAAGGTAAACATAAAACTAAGATAAAAATAAGAACAATCAATTGATATTCAGAACTTAACTTACACTGTTAGGGATGTATTCGACCTCGTGGTGTTCAAATTTGATGGTCATATGGTAGAAGTAATGCCTGACTTCATAAATCGTGGTTGTTTATTTATATAAAGGAAAAAATTGCAACTATTTCATTTACTATATCATAAATCGAATACTTTGGAACCCGTAAATGAATTGAAAAGATAAAAGACTAATTACTTTTGTAAAGAAAGAAAAAAATTTGGAACCTGCTGAGTTTTGAAAAAAACAAACGATTTAGATTATTTAGAAAAAACACTGATAAGTCATTTTGAGAAAATATTTTTGATGAGGTTGCTGTATTACTACTTCCTACTTGAAAAGATAACTATATTTTTAATGTTTCTTACAGTATTTTCTAATAGTTTATTTCCATACATTACAAAAAAAACGCAGGATAAGCGACGGATTTTAGCGACGGAAACCAAATCCGTCGCAAAATTTAACTTAGCGAGGGATTTAGCGACACATAATTCCATCGCTAAAATGGCGCGCTTTGTTTTAAAAAAATAAATCAAATCCGTCGCTAATTAAAAAATCCGTCGCTAAAAATCCGTCGCAAAATTTGAATTTCGTCGCTAAAAATCCGTCGCTAAAAAATGACGTGACCGTTGGCAGTTCTTGGAATGCGTGAAAGAATCAAATCCGTCGCTAAATTTGAATTCTGTCGCTAAAAAATCGTCGCTACCCTTATTTTTTTCATTACCACCGTAAACCCTCCTCACTTCTCTCTTCACTCCTCTTTTCTCTTCTCTCACTCATTTTTCTCTCTTCTCTCCTTCAACCTCCAGCAATCTCCTTCACCACCATCTCTCCGCCACCATTGCGCCACGCCACCACCATAATCTTCTCCATTTTCTCTCACTCACCAACGAAACCGACTCATTTTCTCTCACTAACGAACCTGTCTCCCTCTCTCTCCTAATTGGTTAATCTTAAAAAATAGTCTTATAAGCTACAAAATAGTGTTTCAAAGGTTTACTCGTTTTCTCATGGTGCTCAGTTTTTTCGATTGCAGGCATAGAGACTGGTGGAAATGGGTTGCAGTTACTGATAAATGAATTCTTTTGGTTTTGGATTGGAAGGGCAAGTTTCTGTGAACCCTAAATCTATTTATCTATTTATTTGCTTTCCATTTATGATTTAGGGGCCTGATTCATTTTAGTTGTTATTAAACAGAAAAAATCTGATGTCTGATGTCTGCTGCTAAGTGGTTAACAACACATTGAATTTTCCAGGATTTTACTTCATGTTGTTGTTGGTTCACAGAATCTGCAATTTTCCCTTCTTTTTCCTTTCTTTTTGCTTCGTGAGGTTGTAGCATAAAAAAACAGGTTTTTTTTAAAAAATTAAATTAAATTCGTCGCTAACTTTTGACATATCCGTCGCTAATTTCTTTTAAAAAAAAATAAATTCGTCGCTAAACATTAGCGAGGCTCTTTTTACCGACGGATTTTGGACCATTAGCGACGGAAAAATCCGTCGCCTATCCTGCATTTTTTGTAGTGATATTTCTTAATTACCATGTCATTGGTGCGTAGTTTCCAACCACCACTAGTGGAAAAAAGGCTTTTTATAACTGCTATTTATATCGGTTAAAAACGGACTCATATTAAAAGTGACGCGGTGGCAGTTCTGTAATTAAAATTACAATTTTTATATCGGTTGACACAGGAACTGATATAGAAAGTGCAAAAATCATCTTTCATATCGGTTCCATTGCATAACCGTTATAGAAAGTGGGGCTTCCATAACGGGTCAAAACACCACCCGTTATAGAAACTAATTTTTTTTTTTCACATACGCTCCCTCTCTCGGTACTCTCATTTTGTTCGCTCTCTCCCTTATCTCTTCCACGCGTTTCACGCAACCTCTTCTCAGTACTCTCATTTCTCTCGCTCCTCCTCTTCTTCAACTCACAACCACGCAACCTCTTCTTAGCACTCTCATTTCTCTCGCTCACCACCACGCAACCTCGTTTTCATCTTCCCAATCGATTCGGATTCACCATATACAGGCGTTGTTTCTCTCTCAATCTTCATCACATCATATCATTTCTCTGCTCTGTCGCTGTTCGCCTGTTCCTCAAACCTTCATCATCATCTTAACCGAATGTCATGGATGGAAGCTTCAACAGCCGTTGACGGTGGAAGACGACAGCCATAGACGGTGGAAGACGACAGCCATAGACGGTGGTTATTGGTAAGGATCCTTATTTCTCTGTTAGAGTTTTGTTATTTTGTCATTATTTCATTATCTTGGCTCAGGGTTACGGTTTCTCTTCATTCATCCATAGACGGTTTCTTTGTCGCTGACTTAGGGTTTTCGTTTTTTAGTTTGGGGTTGTTCTGCTTACGATTTCTCATTAGGTTAGGGTTTTGCTTCTATATTGTGTTCCTTTTTTTGGTTTCTGATTTGGGGTTTTTTAATTAGGGTTTTGTTCTTTTACTTGCAGAATGTTTGTTTTATTTTTGGTATTTGTATGTTAAGGTTAGAGTTAGAGTTTCTGGGTAAGTGATTTTGGGGTTTGTGTTTGTCAAATATTGTGTTTTTACTGCTAGTGTTAGGGTTTCTAATTTTGCTAATTCCTTTCTTGATTGCGAACCCTAATCTCATTCCTCTCTTCTGTCTGTTTTCTATCATTTTATATTTTCAGACCAAAGGTCTTGCAGCATATCTTGGAAGTTGTTATTTGGACCATTACATGTAGAACTAGTAGCTTAGATGAAATATACCTGCATTCTAGTGTGCATTATTACTCAAACTTAGATATTTGCTGATCTATTTATCTTTCATTGCTCAGATATTTTGTTTCTTGGACTAACAACAACTTTTTATTTGAATGGAATACCAACTAATTTAGGGAGGCAGAGGAAAGAAGACAAATGATGCTTAGTCAGATATTGTCTCCAATGTTTAACATCTTGAATACAGCTGAATAGCTACTATTTTACCTTATAACTCTCTCATGAGAAATATGTTTACAATTTTTCTTTAGTTATTAAATGGAAACCATGCATTTTTAATTTGATAATATAATAGACATGGTTTTACATACTTTTCTAATTGTAAAGTTTCTGTATTTGTACAATTTGTGTATGCAAGAGTTTATAATATTCATATATTTAATATTTGATTTCTTTTATTGTTTGAAGTGACAATGGTCCTTTACAATTTATGCAGGCCATTTTCTCCCAGAAGAGGATGACAAGTTTCTTGAGAGAGTTCAGGCTGCAGTGGAAGAACAGGAGCGTGAAGCTTTGGCTGCAGCTGAAACAGATGCTGCTAGAGATGCAATTGCATCTGCCGAGGAATCCAGGAAAGCTATTCAGAATCAAGGGAAACTCTCAAAAGGAAGCATTGATGATGGTGATGTTAAGGTGAACAACGAGCAAATGGTTCTGAGGATAACTGAAGAGGGCTTTGGTGCAGCTGATGAGAAAAAATCTATTGAAATAGCAACTGAAGAACAGAACTATGGAGAAATTTATGATCCTTTGGCAAATTTACCTATTGAGTTCTATCATTATTATCATGGAAGCAACAATGACATGGGAACATTAATTGAGGTAATCTTAACTACTTTTATTAATTAAATTCTACATCTCTTGTGAAACAACACTTTTCTTTTTGTTTCTTTAGAATTCATATTTGTGGAACTTAACTGAGTATGAAGGCCGCTAGTTTTACTTAACTGATTCACCACTTACAACTACTACTAGTAGCAGCTTATGTTTAATTAACTTGCATATTCATTATTAGTCCTTGATTGTTAAGGCTGCCGATTAATCTCATGCAGGTTAGAAGAGGATGGGATGCCTATATCAGACCAGGAGGGTCACACTGTGCCGTTTGATGACACTCTCACCGCAACAACTTTGCTAGTTGAAGCTGATACTCAGACCCAGGAAAGTTCCCTTTTTGAACAGTACCCTTTTCTGGAATTGCCAAAAATTGGTGACTTTGATGGGATTAATGTGTCACACTTTGATGCTTCGTTGCTCACTAACTCACCAGGTAAAGGGAATGATGTGGGTTATGGAAGGCAAGAAGGGGAATTTCGTCAGTTTGGTAACGGAAATGATGTTGGTAATTCAGCTGGTAATGCGAGCAGATTTCAGAAAGGTAGTTCTTTTATGGCTTTGCTAACTTTTTTCTCCAATTTGAATTTGATAGATTTAATGGGGTGAGGTGCTTATGTTTATTTCTGATGCCACTTGTTTTGTTGATTTTCAAGAGCTGCCTGCCTATAAATATAGAAGAAATATGTTACTGATAGTGGACATTTCAATCTAAATTAGACCTGAAATTTATATCCGTATCTTCCGGTTGTTATTATTTGTTTTTTCTTGAATTCCTCCCCCAACAATGAAAAAATAAATAAAAGACAGTTACTTCACACATCAGCAAATTTGATTTTATTATTTACTGAATAGTTTTGATTTCATGCTATCATGCTTTGTATAGTTTTTTTACTTAAGATTTAGATAAGAATAGGACTAATAAATAATAGGCTTAATTACAGTTTTGGTCTCCCTATTATGACCAATTCTCGATTTTGGTCCCTAAAGTTTTAATTTGACGATTTTGGTCCCCCTATTTTTCCAATTTGAAAAATCATAGTCCCCCTGTTCAATTTTGACTGACTTATCCTACGTGGCAGCCCACATGGACTGCCACGTAGGCACACCCCCCACCCCCCACCGAGAGCGAGAGCGAGAGAACAGGGATACGAGAGGATCTGCGAGAGCGAGAGCGAGAGAACGGGGAGACGAGCGAGAGCGACGGTGGTGAGATGCGAGGAGGGAGAGCGACGGTGGGAGACCGGAGATGCGAAGGAGAGGGAGATGCGAGGAGGGAGAGCGACCGTGGGAGACCGGAGATGCGAATGTGGGAGACCGGAGATGCGAAGGAGAGAGAGATGCGAGGAGGGAGAGCGACGGTGGGAGAGAGATATGTGAAGGAGAGAGAGGGTGTGGTTGTGGGGGGTGGGGTGGGCGGAGGTGGGGGTGGGAGGGGGGGAGGGGAAGAGGAACAGTGGGGGGGATCGGTGGGGAAGACGAATAGTGGAGGGGTGGGGTGGGGGTGGGGGTGGGGGGGTGTGCCTACGTGGCAGTCCACGTGGGCTGCCACGTAGGATAAGTCAGTCAAAATTAAGAGGGGGACTATGATTTTTCAAATTGAAAAAATAGAGGGACCAAAATCGTCAAATTAAAACTTCAGGGACCAAAATCGAGAATTGGTCATAATAGGGGGACCAAAACTGTAATTAAGCCTAAATAATAATTGAGAAAATTATCGAATTATATGTACAGTTAATCATGCTGTCGATTGCTTGAACCCTTGTCTAACAGTGTCTGATGGATTTTTTGAAAAAAGCACGGGTACAATTGAAGCAAAAGACATTCTATCTAATTCTGAAGGCACATTACAAGCTACTGATGAATCATCAATGAATGTTCTTTACCCTCTTTTGTCAAGGGCATGCCAAAGTTACTTTTAGTGAATATTTTTCTGCTTAAGCATGTCTTAGATTGCATTTCAAAACTGAGTGAAAAGTGAGGGCACTGGAAATCAAGTCATTAAAGTATTCATGAAAGGTCAAGATTCTGACCCAAGTAACGATCACCTTTAATAATGCTTAATGATCTGCACAGCATATTATTTTATCCATGCCACTGCCTGTACTAAATATGCTTTTCTGATAGGTCCTTTACTCGACATGTTATTGCTATAGTTTCGAGTCGAATTTATGTTGATATTTATTGCATCTCTTAAATCATTGACATTTGACACCACCTTGCATGCAAGTTTATCATTTTCCTAATATTTATCATGAGTTGTATCAATGAGAGTGAATAATGAAAATGAAAGATTTGAGTATCTTATTTGATTTCCTTGCAACTTTGTGCAGTCGCATACCAGGGCACTGGGTTCAGCCTCCTCCTCCCGCCAACGAGATATGGGCATCTTACTTGGTTAGGCCTAAATGATTAGTTAACAAACTTGTAAATTCAGGTATGAGTTTTGTGGCAGCTGGCATAAACCGATAGGTTTTGAAGATTTGTGGCAGCAGGTATAAGCTCTGTGGCAGCATGTTTTTATTTTCAAAGTAGAATTTTCCTGCTGTTAAATTCTGATGCTGGTGATCATCATTGTTGAGTGCTAATAGAGTGACTGATGTGTGCAGCTGGTGCGGCAATGTTAGTTGCTAAGCTTGTCCTAAGTACGTGGCTAGACTGTTATCCTGCATAGGGAGTTTGTTAGATACATAGCATTCTGTCGATCCACATGTAATAGTGAGTTGTGGAAGTTAGTAGTTAAGCTTATTGTATAAATAGCACACTGTGCTAACACTGATTCAAGGGTTGATTCACAATTCAATTGAATTATGAATTCTAATCTCTCTGTGATTCTATTTATTATGGCATCATTCAGGTGCATGTTTTTGTATAGATTTGTATGGATATGCCTGCTAATGTGAGTTCCACTCCAGTTATAGCTATATAAGATAACTGTTTGATTTGTTCTCTCATTAGTGTCACTTTTTTTTAAAAAAAAAAAAAGAGACTTTTCATATCGGTTTTAGGGGCGACCGATATAAAAACAACTTTTCATAACGGTTCAGGAACTGATATGAAATGTCCTTATTTTTTATATCTCCTTTTTTGGCATCGGTTCGGGAACCGATATGAAATGTCTGTAAAAGTGATAAAATGAATCTCTTGACTTTCATTGAATAGTGACTGAATATATATACAATGGTTCAATTCTAACTGATTTAGTTAGCTCAGTTAGATCTAGAAACTGAAACAGTTAGGAAGTAACTGAATTCTAACTATCTAGAACTATCTCACTAAGCCTAGTCATCATACATGTGGCCGCCTAATCATATCTGATGAGTCAACAAATACACAACTCAAGTTTGACTCATTTACATTATTTGATCACATGATTCCTACACTCTATTACACCCCCCTCAAACGAGAGGTGACTGGCACAAGTCACTTTGAGTTTGTTCCTGAGATCAGTAAATTGTGGTGCTGAAAGCGGCTTAGTGAGTACATCGGCTATCTGTAGAGCAGCTGGTACATGTAAAACTGAGAGCTGTTTGGACAGAACTTTTTCACGAACAAAATGAATATCAAGTTCTAAATGTTTTGTTCGTGAATGTAGTACCGGATTATGTGCTATTGCAACAGCACTCTGGTTGTCGCATAGTAAAACAGGAGGTAAGTGTGGCACCTTGAGCTCACTGAGAAGTGATTGAATCCACAAAAGTTCTGCTGTGGCATTGGCTAACCCTCGGTATTCTGCCTCTGCACTGGACCCGGCAACCAGAGTTTGCTTCTTAGAACTCCACGAAACTAGATTAGGGCCTAAATAAACACAGGAACCCGAGGTGGATCTTCGGTCATCGGGGTCACTGCCCCAGTCTGAATCACTGTAAGCACGCAGAGATAATGGGCTGCTGAGCTTGGAAGGCTGTATCAGTAAGCCATGAGCAGCAGTACTACTAAGGTATCTCAGTATCCTCTTTACAGATTTCCAATGACTATCTAAGGGTGATGCCGTGAATTGGCATACCTTATTAACTGAATAAGCTATCTCCGGTCTAGTTAGAGTCACGTATTGGAGTGCTCCAACAATGGACCTATAGCTTGAAGGATCTTTCATAATATCTGAGCCAATTTTGCTCAGCTTAGTAGTTGAAGCCATAGGTGTGCTAATGCCTTTACAATCAGTCATTGTTGCTTTAGTGAGTAGGTCTCTAATGTACTTACCTTGAGAGAGCAGAACAGAACCTGACTTGAGGTATTTCAGCTCAATGCCCAGAAAATATTCTGGGCGTCCCATGTGTTTCAGAGCAAATTCAGCATTCAATTTCTTGATTAAGTCGTGAACCAAGGCAGGGGAAGATCCTGTAATTAGGATATCATCTACGTAGACCAAGGCAAAGAGTTGAACACCATGAGATGTGTGAATAAACTGGGAGCTGTCACACCTACTGGGTTGGAAACCAAAGCTCTTTAGAGTAAGTTTGAGGCGCTCATGCCAAGCCCTTGGGGCTTGTTTGAGTCCATACAATGACCGGTTTAGCTTACATACTTGACGCTTGTCTGAAGTAGCAAAGCCTGGTGGCTGAAGCATATAGATTTCCTCCTCAAGATATCCATTTATAAACGCGTTGTTTATATCAATCTGCTGAATCTGCCAGTTACTGCTGATAGCAAGAGAAAGGAGAATCCGAATTGTTGTTGGCTTGATGACAGGGGCATAGGTTTCTCCATAATCCTTTCCTGCTAACTGATTGTAGCCCTTGGCTACTAGACGTGCCTTGTACTTGTTTATCGAGCCATCGGGATTTTCTTTAACTCTATACACCCACTTGCACCCTATAGCTTTTCTATTAGGGGGAGAGTGGTGATAGACCAGGTATTGTTGCTTTGTAAAGCCTTGATTTCAGTTTCCATAGCTTGCTTCCATTGAGAATTAGCCAAGGCCTGTTTTAGAGTGGTGGGCTCAACCTCAGCAAGCAAAATTTTTGGTTTCAAGGAACCTGTTTGTAGTCGTGTGACCATAGGGTGAGTCTTGATGGTTGTAGGCGCCATAGGAGGATCAGGTAGAGGCTGTTCTGGGGGTACAGCTGCAAGACTTGGAGAATTCTCACTTGTTGGAGTGTTAACAGAGGTAGTGTTGTCCTGTGCCAGAGGTGAGGAACTAGGAGGACTGGCTACACTGATGGGTGTGTCCACGGGTGAGTTGCAGGAAACTGAAGGAGGAGGATTATCATTTGTGGGTGGCAGAGGTGTTTTAGTAGCTGAGTAGGTGGGGATTGGTGTGTTAACAAGAGCTGTTTGTGTTGTGTTTTTAGAAGGAGGGATGGTGGCTGGGAATATAGTAGGATAAGGGAAGGTAAATTCATCAAATGTAACATCTTTGGATATAACTATTTTGCCTTCTGGTGTCAAACATCTGTATCCTTTGTGGGAAGGGGAAACTCCTAAGTTGATACATTGGGCACTATGAAATTGGAATTTTGCTTTGTTGTAGGGCCTCAAGTGAGGGTAGCAAGCACAGCCAAATGTGCGTAGTTGAGTGTAGTTGGGCAAGGTATGATAAAGGGCCTGATAGGGTGAAGTTGCTGGTGAGAGACCTGTGGTAGGAATCCGATTTATCAAATGTGCAGCAGTAGTAATAGCATAATCCCAATATTGCAGAGGTAGAGAAGCATGAGCAAGCAGAGTTAGAGCCATCTCAGTTAAATGTCTGTGCTTCCTCTCCACTGAGCCATTCTGGTGTGAGGTGTATGGACACGTAAACCTGTGCAAAATTCCCAGACCAGACAAATACTTGGTGAAGGGCAGATATTCCCCCCCCCCCCCCCACCATCAGATTGAACAGCTTTCAAGTTAGCAGCAAATTGAGTTTGTATAAGTTGGTGAAACAAAATAAAGGCATCTAAGGCATAAGACTTGTTCTTAAGTAGATAAACCCAGGTAAATTTGGTAAATGCATCTACAAAAGCTATGTAATAGTAGTAGCCACCAGTGGAGGCAATGGGAGCAGGCCCCCAGAGATCAGTGTATATCAGTTCAAATGGATGATTATATAGAGTTTGTGATTGTGGTGCATGGATTCTATGTGCTTTGCCTAATTGACAAGATTTACAAAAATCAAATGACAGTTTATTAGATCCTTTCAGATTACACTGTTTCATTACATGTGATACAATTTGAGAATTGGCATGGCCCAAGCAAGCATGCCACAGGGCAGTGACTGAATTACAAGTATTGGAAGACACAGAATTCAAACTAGGTACAGCAGACTTATCTACTGTTACATTGTTGGTAATAGGTAAAACAGACTTAGAAGAAAGTAAAGGTGTACAACATGAATCAGTGTGTGGTTTCTTGACAATTGGTAAGCCCTTGAAGACATAGAGTCCATCAGAGCCTCGTATGCCTTGCAAGACCACTTGATTAGAGCCCTGTGATTTAACCAAGCAATAAGGATCATGGAATTCAAAATAGACTTGATTATCTCTAACAAATTGAGATACAGACAATAGATTTTTAGTGATATTTGGCACATGTAATAGATTGTTTAGCACTAGATTAACATGAGGATGTAAAGGAGATGTGAATTGTGTTGTGCCAACAGAGTGAATGAGTGAACTGTGGCCATTGCCCATTTTGACTCTATGGTGACCTTTGTAAGGGTGTCTATGGTGTAAATTAGAGGAATTGGCAGTGACATGGTGTGAGGCACCTGTGTCACCATACCAATCCTCATAGTCCTCAGGATTAGGAGAGGGATATTGCACACGTTTACCTGTTGCCTCTAGAGGAAGTGCTTCAGCCAAACACACGCTGGGAGTTGCTGCATCAGGTGAAGAAGTTGTTGCATTCTCAGTCACAGATGTGGTTGCAGCATTGGCTTGCACCACGTTAGGCGGAGGGACAAAGGATTCGTCGAAGCGAAACCAGCAATCCAGCACCGAGTGGCCATAGCGACCGCAGAGTTGGCAAGTAGGTTTTGGTGTGGAGGAACGACCACCACGAGCAGAGCCACCACGTCCTCGAGCACGATTATTCTTTCCACGGCCACGAGAGTTGGAGTTGTTGTTGTAGTTAACCCTAGCATCAGCATCCCGACCTTGAACATGAGCAATGTTCACAGTTGCATTAGACACCGCAAGTTTTTGACGATACTTGTCAAGCTGCGATTCTTGGACCAAGAGCAACGATTCGATCTCTGCTAGCGCAGG
Source organism: Astragalus membranaceus (assembly GCA_039519185.1). Lineage (NCBI taxonomy): Eukaryota > Viridiplantae > Streptophyta > Magnoliopsida > Fabales > Fabaceae > Astragalus > Astragalus membranaceus. The sequence continues at coordinate 39,748,207 of CM076849.1, read as the reverse complement.
TGTACCAGGACGTCCAAAGATCATCATCACAAATGGACTATACTCTTCCGGAAGTCCATCCAAAATCACATCACACAGATAAGAATCAGAAATCACCTCGCCAATTGAGGTTAGAGTATCAGCGAGAGAATGAATTGCAGTGAGGAACTCCGAAATCGACTTGGAACCTTTCTTTGTATTCTTGAGTTCGTGACGGAGTTGCCGAGCCTTCGCCTTGAGGTGTGAAAAGTAATGTTGCTGCAATTTCTCCCATAGTTGCCAAGAATGCTCGCATGTGAGCACTCTAGGTAAGACGGATTCAGATAAGGTTGACAGAATCCATGTGAATAGGGTTTGGTCTTGAACCAACCAGTTTTCAAACTCATCGGAGAGTTTATCAGCCAATCGATCTTCTTCCGATGCATACTTTCGGGGAATAACAGGATTCACGAGCAATCGTTGCAGTTTGTGCATCTTGACAACGCCCTCGATCTGCTTATTCCAGAGAAGAAAGTTCTTCTCGTCGAGCTTGATAGCCAATTTTGGTCCAGCGGCGAATTTGTGTGACGATTCACCACCGGAGTTAGGTTGGAACACGGAAACCGGTGCCGATGGATTGGACGGTGAAGCACCGGTGCTGGTTCCGGTGGAATTTACCATCGTTTCGATGGATGAAGAGACTCAGAGAACGGAACGAAGCGGAGCGATGTGGGGATCGTTGAAAGCGAATAATACCATGTAAAAGTGATAAAATGAATCTCTTGACTTTCATTGAATAGTGACTGAATATATATACAATGGTTCAATTCTAACTGATTTAGTTAGCTCAGTTAGATCTAGAAACAGAAACAGTTAGGAAGTAACTGAATGCTAACTATCTAGAACTATCTCACTAAGCCTAGTCATCATACATGTGGTCGCCTAATCATATCTGATGAGTCAACAAATACACAACTCAAGTTTGACTCATTTACATTATTTGATCACATGATTCCTACACTCTATTAATGTCAACTTTAACCGATATAAAAAACCTTTTTTCCACTAGTGCACCGGTTTTGCCAGCGACTAATCCATGTCAGGGAACCTGGCTGGCCACGAGTTTCTGGTTTTGCCGGCCCATGTGGTTCTCCCCTCGCAACTGAGTTTTTGCCACACTCAGGATTCAAACCCAAGAATAAATTGCTACGTCACGCAGAAGGGCTTTTTGCAAGTTCCAACATACAATTCATTTGACTTTAAAATATATTTTTCCGAATACAAGAAAAGATCAAATTACATTTCTATTATTTATTTTGTGATCTATCGAAATAATAGAAATATCCATTAACTATTTCTTTTTATGTCACGAAGAAGATTCAAGAATAAGTAAAATTATTTGATAAAATGAGAGTAGTAAATCTTATCTGGTTTACGAGTCATAAGACAATTACTAATTCATGGCTTAGGGTATTTAAAAGATGGCTTAAAGGTACTTTTAGTCCCTGCAAATGTCACAATAATCCAGTTTAGTCCCTGCAATTCCAAAACTTTTAAAATAGTCCCTGCAATTACAAAACGTTACTACTTTTAGTCCCTGCTGTTAGTTAAGGGTTAACACTGTTAACTTTTGATGATGTGGCACACCCCCCACCCCCCACCCCCCCCACCCCACCCCCCCCACCCCACCCCACCCCCCACCCCCCCCCACCCCACCCCCCACCCCCCACCCCCACCCTTCTTCTCCTCTGGTTCGGATCCTCTCCTTCGTGGATCTTTGGTTCGGATCCATCTCTGGTGTCGATCTCCTCCGCCGTTTTGCGATCTCCTCTGCGTGCTGTTCATCGTCATCGCTTCCTTGGTTCTCTGAGCGTTGTTCATCGTCCTCGCTTCCTTGGTTCTCAGATCGGTTCTCATCTGGTTCTCTGCGCGCTGTTCATCATCATCGCTTCCTTGGATCTTGTTTGGTCGTTCTCCTCGCGCGTCCTCCGTTGTGCGCATCGCCCTCCGCCGTGCGCATCGTCCTCCGTTCGCGATTCAGCTCGTCGTTTTGTGCGCTGTTGTTTGCGTTTTCAGGGTGTGCGCTACTGTGTGTTGCTGGTAGGGTGGGCTACGGTGCGCCACTAGTCCCTGCTGGTAGGGAGGGGGAGGTGCGAAGGGGAGGAGGGGCGAAGGGGAGGAGGGGCTGGGGGTGGGGTGGGGTCGGTGGGGTGGGGGGGTTCACGAGGAAGAAGAAGGGTGGGGGTGGGGGGTGGGGGGGTGGGGTGGGGTGGGGGGGGTGGGGTGGGGGGGTGGGGGGTGGGGGGTGTGCCACATCATCAAAAGTTAACAGTGTTAACCCTTAACTAACAGCAGGGACTAAAAGTAGTAACGTTTTGTAATTGCAGGGACTATTTTAAAAGTTTTGGAATTGCAGGGACTAAACTGGATTATTGTGACATTTGCAGGGACTAAAAGTACCTTTAAGCCTTAAAAGAATAGAAAGGAATTAGCTAGGTCCACATGGATTTGACTTAGGTTAGATACTTAACTTATGATTTATATCATCGTATATGTTTAAATGGTTGCATTAAACATAAGTATCAAATACCAAGTGGGTGTGGCACAAGTTTTAAGTTGTTTGGGCCCCTTAAGCATTTGGTCAGGGGTTCGATACATGGCCGGTGTGTATGGAGAGACATCGCTTGGGAGAGGTCAGCCCTTAAATGAACTCCAGTACCTCGAGGGATTAATCTCCACAGTCGTCGTGGAGGATACCGGGTTTAAAAAAAAACATAAGTATCAAATCATAATGATGTAATTCAACAACATATGTTCCCATAAATCTAAATTACAAAAAAAAACATATATTAAGTTTAACATAATAAATAAAATACTTAACGTACGTATATACAACTTTTCATTCCATACGAATTTTCAACTATTAAAATTACATTTCATAGATTGGATACTACTATTAAAATAGGGTGAGAGCACTTGCGGAGCACGGGTCATGTGACTAGTTTCTTTAATTTCTATTTGCATCATTTTATACTATCTATAATTACAAAAAAAACTAATGGCCAAAATCCATTTAAGCCCCTACAATTTTTTTTTTAAAATGACCCTTGCAAATATTAACGTTTGCGGTTAAGCCTCTCGGTCAATTTTCCATAAAAAAATTGCTTAAATATATGTCAAGCTCCTGCAAATATGGCCAAAGCCCATTTAAGTCCCTGCAATTTTTTTTTTAAAATGACCCTTGCAAATATTAAGCGTTTGCGGTTAAACCCATAATTATGGCTAACAGTGATGACATCAGCATGACATCATCAATGACGTCACTGCCACGTGTCATCATATCATTGGACCATTGTGCCACGTCATCACCCCAAAAAATGAAGATTTTGTTTTCCAAAAGAATCGAACCTGCAACCTCCTTTTGGTGCCCACCAACAATTACCACTAGGCCACAACCTTACTTGAATAAATTAAGCAAACTACAGATATATAATACATCATTCCAATTAATTAAATAAAAAAAATCGGTTATTGATCTTCATCTTCTTTCAAAAATCAAACCCAAGAGAAAAACACAAATGGATGAACGAAATCGCAAACGGTTATTGATAATCTCGTTTCTGTGTTTTTGATGATGATTAAAACGAAATGAATCATTAATTTCACTTTCCTTTGTTGTTATTGTTGATGTTTTTGAAGATATTGATGAACGAAATCGTTTCTGGGTGAACGCAAAAATATTGGTGTAGTAACTGGTTTGCAATCAGCCATATCAAACCTTGCTAAAATATCTGCGGCATATTTCTTCTGATGCAGGAAGATGCCTCTGTCAGTGTGAACAAATTCCATGCCAAGAAAGTATGAAAGAGGACCCAAGTCTGTCATTTTAAATTCTGCTGCCATGGTCTTAAACTCATCTATTTCAAACTTGTTATTTCATCAACATACAGACACAGCAGCAAGTGTTTACCAGTAGCAGTTTTCTTCACATATAATCCATGTTCATTGGTGCATTTCAAGAATTTCTGGGCCAAGAGAAATGTGTCAATTCTCTTGTTCCATGCCCTTGGTGCTTGCTTAAGCCCATACAAGGTCTTCTTAAGCTTAAACACTTTATCTTCTTGACCTTTCAATTCAAACCCAGGTGTTGGCTAACATATACTTCCTCTTCAAGTGGCCCATTTAGTAAGGCAGACTTTACATCCAGTTGATGCAATGACCACCCTTTATGACTTGCCAAGGCAACTACTAGCCTTATAGTCTCAATCCTAGCTACAGGAGCAAATACTTCATTGAAATCTAGTCCTGGTTTTGTAAGAAACCTCTTGCTACCAATCTGGCTTTGTATCTTGCCACTTCACCATTTGGTTTGACCTTGGTTTTGTAAACCCATTTCAAGTCAATTGCTTTCTTTTGCTTTGGCAAATCAGCAAGTTCCCATGTATTATTCTTTTCAATTGATCTTAGCTCATCTAACATAGCTTCTTTCTACTGTTCATGCTTCAAAGCCAACTCCAAACTCACTGGTTCACCTTCTGCAAGCAGTGCAAAGTGTACAAGTTCGCCTTCTGCAGATATGGCTGAATCTGATATCAACTCAAAATCATTTAGTCTTGCAGGCACTTGCCTATTTCTCAATGACCTCCTCACTGGCACTTCTTCATTTTGCATGATAGCTTCTACAGCTGCAGGAACTTCATTAACACGTTCCTGTATTTCATCAAAGTCTATCACAGTAGTCCTTTTACTGCTTTCTGCATTGTGCTGATTCCAGTCCCAACTCTTGTATTCATGTATTATAACATCTCTACTCTTTACAACTTTCTTTTGTATAGGATCATACAATTTGTATGCTTCTGTTGGATGATATCCAACAAGAACCATTTGTTGTGCTCTATCATCCAGCTTCTTTCTAAGTTGCTCAGGCACGTGTTTGTAACATAGTGAGCCAATTATTCTGAGATGCTTGACACTTGGCTTTCTTCCTAGCCAAGCTTCCTCAGGTGTCTTCCCAATTAGCTTCTTAGTTGGACATTTATTCAAAATGTACACTGCTGTGTCTACTAATTCTCCCCATAGACAATGACGTAATTCCTTTTCTTTCATCATGCTTCTTACCATGTTTAGGATGGTCCTATTTCTCCTTTCAGCAATGCCATTATGCTGAGGTGTGTATAGTGCAGTTACTTCATGAATGATGCCTTCATTCTCACAGAATTTTGCAAATTCATGTGAGTTATATTCACCCCCTCCATCTGTTCTTAGAGTGTTGATTGAACATTCACTTTGTTTTTCAATCATTGTCTTGAAATTCTTAAAAATTCCAAGCACTTCGCTCTTTCTCTTGATTGGATACACCCATGTCATTCTAGTGTATTCATCAATAAATGTCACGAAGTAACTGTTTCCACCCAATGACCTGACATCAAATGGACCACACACATCAGAGAATATAGAAAGCTTTCCTAGGTTGCTTCGACTCACAACATTTTTCACATATCTCACCAGGTATCTTCACTGCTGGCAGGCCATATACCATCCCTTTATCATGTAAGGTACTCAAGCTCTTGAAATTTAGGTGACCAAATCTTCTGTGCCACTTCCAGTTCTCATCATCAATAGTGGTTGTGAGGCATTGCTCTTCGACTACTTGCAACTTGACCTTGAATGTTCTGTTTCTGTAACACCCCGATAAATTCTAACATATAGAATCACTGAAATGCACTAAATGGCATACATCAGAGTAACTTCCTGTTATTGAAATATTGAACACAACTAAAACTTCCGATACTACATATCAAATGGTTCTCTGAACCTCATTAACTTCCTGAAAATGCTTAAGTTTCAAAACTTAAGACTTGTACAATCCTGGTGTTCAATACTCAAAACATAAAGTAGCGGAAACGATTTTACAACTTAAACAGTGAAAGTCATACAATCGGTGACATAACTAAATGAAAATACAAAGGGCTAAACAGGAAATCCAATCTCCCATGACTCCATGAGTCGCACCGGTTAATCGTGCTTCTTCGCCTTTGCTTTTCCCTGCTCCTCTGTAAAAACCACAAAATATGAAGGGTGAGATAAACATTATCTCAGTGAGTCCTATCGAGACCCTTTACTAACTCTAGCTGTTCATTATTCTTTACGTGAAAACGCATGGTCCTACTAAGCAACCATGTGGACATGTCTTTTACGTCTTGTAATTTGTAGCCCTACTAAGCGACTACGCATTACCTTTTCATTCCATTTCATTATCTTAGCATAACACCTCAGCCTACCTATTTTTAGGCACTTCTTTGACTTCGGTGAACCCATCCCGCTATTACTAGTGGGCGAAACCTTTTGAGTCTAGGTTTTGGGGATCATGACTTCCCCTCCCCTAGTATGCTAATCCTCTAAGGGTCGTCACCCTTAACCTCTTGTATATATTATATATATGCATGTACCCGCATTGGGCCGTCTCGAATTCATTCATGTACCGTCTACCCTTCCACAAGGGAATGTATTTTTCCGTGAATTAACATTTCTTACCTTGACCTTTGTGAATTAAAGGGTGTACACTCGCGTCTTACTAATGCACGGTTTTTCCTTAACATTTATAACTTATGAGATTGACCATAAACTTCCTTCATTTCATGACATAAGTGTGTTTCCATTCTTGGGAAACATTGGGGAATCAATCGGAAAGGAATCGGAATCATTTGGAACGGATTAAAAAGGATTTTGAATTAGGATAACAGAAAGATCCGCACGGTCCGTGCTCTAGAGGCGCACGACTCGTGCGTATCAATAAAAATTCAGTTTGAAAATGTTACAGGGCGCACGGTCTGTGCCACAAGGGCGCACGACCCGTGCGTGTCTTAAAATTTGAAAAGGCTGGTTTGCGTAGGTCACGCACGGTTCGTGCCCAGGGGCGCACGACCCGTGCTGTGTCAAAAATTCATTTCCTTGGCTACTGCGAACAAGGCGCACGATCCGTGCCCTTGTGAGGCACGATCCGTGCGTCCTTGACAGTGACTAATTTTCCAGTTTCGTGACATCGTTTCCAAATCCGTTTCGATTCCAATTTCGTTCCGGTCGATATCCTAACATAACGAATATTATTCCAGTCCAGCGAAAGCGATTAAACAATCAAACAATACATATCATCAATCAACAATCAATAATTCAATCGACTCGAACAACTCACAATTAACGGTTTTTCGATAAAAACGGTTTCGTCTAATTTTCATAAAGCGGATTTTTAACGTATCGTTTCAGAAAAACATTATGACTCGATATCAAAAACGTCCCTAAGCGAGTATAGAACTCACCGTATTGTGATGAAAATCACAAACAACGAAACCCCGTGAATTCAACCGCTCCAAAATGTCACGAACTCGCCCCGAATCCTCTCCAACAACGAACTCCGATATTCGATCCCTTGGACAGCCACTTAACAAAACCCCAGCTGCTCAATCGAACTTCAAATAGGTTTTTGGCAAAAGAAGATAGGTCTTAGGACTGAATGTGGGGCTCTATCAAGACATGCAAACCTTTAGGACTCCATTTTTGAGCTTGGAGCTTCAAAGGTATGACAATGGTGAATCTGAGTTGGGAGGAGGTTGGGTCACGAAATTTGTATCAATGGATAGAGGAGGAGAAACTGATTATGATGATGGTGGAAATCGAGACATGCATCAAGATCCTGAATTTCTTCTTCCCTCTCCTTCTCTTCCTCTCTCTCGCAACTCTCCTCTCTATTCTCTCCTCTTTCTAATTTTCTTCTTTCTGGTTTCAGCTCAAATGAGTGTCTTGGCTGGGTATTAGGTGACCAGCTGACTCACTCCACTAGGAATTGACAAAACTGCCCCTCATTTAGTCATGTACAAAGACCATTATACCCTTCAGCAACTTGGGTACTATGACATGGCCTAGTCTAATGAACTTAGCCAAATTCTTTTTAACTTACATAATATTTTAATTATGCATGAGTACAATCTTTTATTTAATTCAACATCACATAATTTAGTAATGTTTGCCAACTAATCATTTCATGATAACCTCTTGTGCTAAATATTTTATTTAGCTAATAATTCACCTTAACCTCTTTGCTAATTTAAATAAATTAAATTAGCTAATTAGGGGATGTTACAGTTTCTCAGCATTGGAACCTTCAGAATCAGTCTCTTGTTTGGATCAAACAATCTGAGATGATCATCTTCCATTGCAACAGAATACTTCTTTTCTATCAACTGACCAAGACTAAGCAGGTTGCTTCTCATCTTTGGCACAGAGAACACTTCTTGGATATAGGACCATTTTCCATCCTTTGTTTAGATCTTCACTGTGCCTATGCCTTCTGCCATGACTTTGCTGTTATCTGCAAACCTGATCCTCTTGCTTATTTGCTTCATTTTAATGAACCATTTCTTGTGACAACACATATGATTTGAGCATCCTGTATCCAAATACCATTCATCAGATTTCTCATCTTCTTCATTTGTATCTGCTTTCAGCAGTAGCAATTCAGTATCAGTGACTGTCATGAGAGATAAGCATTCATCATCATTGCTGGCAATGTTGGAGGCATCACCAGTGTTTCCACCGCCTTGCCCCACAACTATTGCACAAGTATTTTGAGCATTACAAGTGTTTCCACTGTCACAAGTGTTCCCACTGTCTTGCTCACTACTCTCAGCAACAATTTCATTGAGATGAATGTCTTCTTCAATCTCTTCATCTATGACTGCCATTAGTACCAATCCATCTGAATCAGAGTCAGAGTTATCATCATCTGCAAATTTGGCTTCTGCATCTCTATCCCTAGGAACTTTCTTGTTCTTGCATTTGTTCCTATAGTGCCTAAATTGCTGACAATTGTAGCATTGGATCTTACTCAGATCAGATTTTTTACTATCAGAGGTCTTATGTTCATCTTTCTTGTTACCAGGATCTTTATCTTTACTCTTCCATTTTCCCTTTTCTTTCTTGTTGCCTGCCTTCCAATTCTTTTTGGAGGATTGAGATAACAAAGCTTGTTCAGAATCCTTTTCTGAACTTCTTTGTCTAATTCTCAATTCGTGTGCCTCCAAAGAACCTTGAAGCTCATCTAACTTCATTTCATCTAGGTTTTTGGATTCCTCAATTGCACTAACAACATAGTCAAATTCTAGGGTTAAGGATCTAAGGATTTTCTCAACTTTACTTGTTTCAGATACAGTTTTACCATTGCTTTTCATCTGATTGGTTAAAGCTACTAACCTTGTAATGAATTCACCAATTGATTCTCCATCTTTCATCCTCAGTGCTTCATATTGCTTTCGGAGTGACTGCAGACGAATTTTCTTCAATCTATCTGCTCCTCCATAAGCATTCTTGAGGATGTCCCACGCGTTCTTCGCGGAATCACAGTCAATGATCAAATTCAGAATATTTGAATCAACGCTTTGGTGAATCAAGAACAGCCCTTTTCCATCTCTCTTTCGTAATGCGTGGTGGTTGTTCCTCTGCGCTTCAGTGGCATTTGCTGCCAGTGGTGGAACACCCTCATCAACGATTTCAAGTACATCTTGAAAACGAAACAGGACCCTCATCTGCGCACACCACCGTTCGTAGTCCTTTCCATTGAAGATAGGGAGGTTTGACGGAATCCCACCGCCACCGTTGTCTCGCGTCGCCATTGGAAGGATCTTTTAAAGGATCGTTATAGCTCTGATATACCAATTTGTTGGATCTTGATAAAGAAAGATGAGTTGCAGAGAAGAAACGAAGGTTGTCGAAAGAGAGAAAGACTTGTCGAAAGGGAGAGAGGGTTGTCGAAAAGAGAAAAATTCTACAAGAAAGTGAAATTGATTGGATATTAACAGAAGTGAGGTATATATACAGGTGGAAAGCTAACTAACTAACTAACTAACTAACTAGCGTGTGCCACATAGGCATTGACAATTCAAAGCAATGAAAATTACAATGAATTCGATAGACGTGGCCTAGACCAATATCGTCCAACAAATAACCAAAATTACAATTAAACCAAATTTTTATACTTGTATAATCAAAAGGAAAATGGTGCCAAAAAAAGGAACATGGAAATGGTAAAGAAGATCTTTCTAATTCTTCTCTTGAGTGGGTTACTGAAATTAGTGCCGATAAACTCTAACTCTATATTGGAATCCCACGTGGCTTCAGGCGTGACATGACCCTCTTTTTCGTTAATTCAGTGGCCGACTCCCTCAAACAACATTCATCTCAGCAGCTTGGAGCATGTACGTCACTTCACAGAAGAAAAGCTTCAACGTAGCAAGGTTTATAACAAGTAATACTCTTCCAAGTTTATGCCAAAAATACTCATACATGTTTTTTATTTACCAGATGAGAGATTCGCAATCTGAAAATTTTGCAACTAGAGACTTTCTATTATTCATTTATCCTCAAAAGTTTAGGTGTCAGTGGCAGGGAAACCGTTTAATATGATTTTATAACCAGCAATGTGTTGGTTCTTTTCTGTGGGTTTGAATTTTGCTGTTCATTAAGTGATTATCCATAAGCTGGGAAAAGGGGGGTTATCTCTAATAAATTTTGTGATTTATGAAAAAATTGTGATTTTTAGGTTTTTTGAACCTTTGAAATGTATATAATTGATTGTTGATCTATTGATCTCTCAGATGATGAAAAAAGTCCAATGAAGAATGCGATTTATGTAATATAGAGGTAAAGCTGCACATCTTCCTTATTTACTGAGAACTTGTTTGAGAAAATGGAAAATTGTGATATTTCATGAGATAACAAAACATATTTTACTTTAAGAATATAATATTTTGCATACAATTTTAATTTGTTATGTTTGGGTGGGTTGCACTTGCAGTTTAAGGCTGATTGTAACGGAAGCAGCTGGGAATTCATCATTCCAAATTCCAATTAGGAGATTTGAGTAGTAGTAGTAGTAGTAGTTGATGCAAACTGGAAACTTTTAACCAGTTTGTAATGTATTATTATGGCAGTCCATAAATCCTTCTTAGATCATAAAGTAGCTCAGTCCACACCTTCTCCTGCACTCTGTTTAGTGGAGACACAAGATGCACAAAACTCTCACATTGCAGCTTTTTATTCAGGAGATGGATCCACAAACTCAGATAATGAATCATCTTCATCAAAGACGACGCGGGATGTACATATTGTAAGAACCACTATTGCAAATCTGAACCTTACAATGCAAATCAAAATTGTCTGTGTTCAATATTACAATCTATGAAGCACCGACACAAATATCAGACATGACACCGACATGAGCACGTAGAAATCGGTTTTAATTTGAAAAATGAAAGTAATTGAAGTGTCGGTGTCCGTGTCTGACATGACACATGTTGGTCACCGGACACGTCTTCAATCCTAAGTGTCGGTGCTACATAGATTACAACACTATTTGTGCTTAACTAGCTGGACTCTTCCTGTATATAACTAGCTAGCCTCATAGAGCGAATGACTATTGCAGACTGTTTGTGTTTAACAAGTATTGATTTCATATTTTCCAGTCAATGCGGTTAATGGAGGATTTTCTTCATCTTGCTAAAGACAATACTGAAAAGGATCTCGAAACGTGTGGTATACTTGGTGCCTTTCTTGTAAGAATCATTTTGAAACCATGATTTGTTGCCTTTGACCATCTTGTCAAATTTGCTTGTGGTATTCAAGGCTTTCTACTAAGACAGAGATATTAGCTCAATCAGATTATAGAATACATGAGATTTACATCTTCGTTTAATCTATATTTCAGCTAAAATTTCTTTTTCTTTACCCCTCTCTTATGTATGTGTTCTTGTCATGTTTTTTTTCCCTAATGTTTTTAATGCTGGTAGTAATGCTGGTAGTATGTATATTTTACTTTCTGTCTTGCATGGTTGATTTTAAGTTAAAATCATTTTTAAGTACATGTCATTGCATCATAGAGATTCAAATGTTCTAGGGTAGTCTTTCATGGAAAAGAAATGAAGAACCCGATCTGATGAACTAATTTTACAGAATTTGAAATTTATGTGACTATTTCCTTCAATTATCCAGGAAATGGGAACTCTCTACATGACTACTCTGATCATACCAAAGCAGGAAACGGCTTCTAATTCTGTTAGTATCTTTATTGCAGTCTTGCATTCTATTTAGATTGGTTTTACATTATTTTACCACATGTTTTCAAGAGGGCATGATTTTATCACTGCTTGTTGCTAACTTACTGCATTGAATTACAGTGTCAAGCCACAAATGAGGAGGAAGTTTTCACCATTCTAAGTGAAAGATCTCTCTATCCTGTGGGATGGATCCATGTATGTCTTCTCACTATACTAGTTATAGTCCAGTAATCCAATTCAACCTCGTGTTACTCTGCACGAGTTCAGTAACAGTATTTCCCCATGGTTTGACTTATATCTAACCCTTCTCCTTTTTAAATCATTTTTAGACACACCCTTCTCAAAGTTGTTTCATGTCATCAGTGGATCTGCACACTCAATATTCCTACCAGGTGATTGATACAAGTATAACAATTTTCTTCTATCTTAGTTCCATATCCTCAACTTCTTATCAGCATCTAAAATATTATCTCCTTTATGAGGACATATTGCATAACATATTAACTTGTGAATTAAATCAGAATTCTTGTTTGTGCCATGGTTACATTAAGTAGTTGTTAACTTCGAAGGAAATTTATAAGTAGCACAACCATTGTGATTTTTGTGGTGGTTGTCTAAGACCATTATATTTGGGGAAAAGAAGACCACAATATATGGTGATATATGCATATTTTATTCAAGATATTTGTAGTTTGAGAAAGTACAGTTACTGTTACAATCTGTTAGAATCAATCTGATTATTGTGCACTTTATCCTCAGTTGTACTTATCGATTAGGATTAGAATCATATATATATCAATCAGGATTACAATTAGCAATTAGCAATTATTTTTATTGTATTTATTGAAAATCACATTATAAATAGAAGTCTGTGTGGTCAGATTTAGACGCAATAAATTGCATAGAAATCACAAGTTTAGCATGGCATCAGAGCGGTACCATCCTTTGTGACCTGTTTTGTCACCATTACGACTGCGCCTTCTCTTCCCAGCAACGACCAATCCAATGGTCTCTTCTCTTCCCATTGACAACCATTTGAGTGGTGCCTTCTCTTTCCACCTACAATAATTTCCCTAGTGACTTATGTTGGTTATGACTTACACTAGCACAACTCTTCATCCCAAATGCCCTAGCCTAGCCTATATGAAGCAGTTGTTAGACTTAGTTTCAAGTATTGCAGGGAATTGCATTGTTTTCTGGTAGCTTGAGGGAGAGTGTTAGCATTTGTTAGAATCAATCCCATTAATGTACACATCATCCTTAGTTGTACATATCCATTAGCATTCGAATCATAATCAGGATTACATTTAGCAATTAACATTTATTGTAATTATTGCAAATCCCATTATAAACGAAGGGTAGTGCGGTCTGATTAAGACACACAAATCACGAATTCAACAATTACAAAATTTATTTCCTTTAACAAAACAATTTAATGGATTCCAGGTGATAATGATAATCAACCCAACTGGTAAAACTAGCATGTATCTTGACTTGAAATGTATTCTAAATTTCTAATCCTATTTTCCCCTTTGCAGACCAAATTTGAACTTACTGTCTGGTGTTGTTTTTTCAGGCTATGATTCCTGAGGCATTTGCCATTGTATTGGCACCAAAGGATACCTCAAGGTCTAATACCTGTCTTTATTTTATAATATTAAGTATTAACGAATAATCACAATTTCCTGTCACCATCTTTGCACTTATACACTAACTGTTATCTTTCGACTATAACTTGGATCTTCTGCTCTACTCCGTCTTTTTTTTTCTTTCTTTCTTTTTGAAAATAATTCCTTGTATTTGCATCCAATTTGCATAATTGTGCAAAAAACTGAGCTCTCTGAATTTAAGATATTTTGAACAAAACCAGCTTTATGTTCTTTTGGATCTGATTTGCAAGATGAACATACTATATTTCTAGAATGCTAAAGTACTTGTACTTGCTTCTCTTGAACCACAATACAAGCGTAATTCCAAAAATCATGGAAATGCTATGTCAAGAAAGAGTTTCACTCCACGGATGCAATGATTTCACAAGTTATATATTCTTCTATAGTTTTTTATTAAGACATTTTAAAGAAAAATGTTTGGCAAAAGAATTGTGTATGTTGAGAGTTCTTTTACCATATGCTAATTAAAGTAATCTGGAACTCATACTTTGTGATGTTCTCCAGGAGCTGTGGACTATTTCGCCTAACCGAGCCTGATGGGATGAATATTCTAAGAAATTGCCAGGAGAAGGGATTTCATCCACACAAAGAACCAGATAATGGCAGCCCTGTGTATGAACACTGCTCCAATGTGTATAAAAATTCCAATATTAGGTTTGAAATCTTTGATTTACGTTGAAATAATGTCTTTTATGACATCAGACAGTGTTTATGAAGGACGTGGAGTATAATTACTAAAGAGGTGTAATAGCTACACCTGAAAGAATAATTCTTATTTACACTCATTGTAATATTTGGTACGTAAATGCAATAAGGTCAGTTAAGTACCTCCTCCCTCCATTTTCCCATATAAGTAAAAGGCGATTCTACAAGCGCTTAAACCCCATTTAAAAAAAAAGTCCTAAATACTCCTATTAGAATCAGCAAGGGAAAAAAGGAAAAGAAAGTTGTAAAATCAAAAGTCACTTGCATTCAGAAAAAAATTGTGCAATTAATAAGGGTAAATTGATACATTAACTAATAAAACCTTTGACATGATTATATTTAGTAACATGAATAAATAGATATTTTTGCTTATATACTCGAACGTTTGAGCAGGAAAAGGAGACCTAATCTTGCCCAAATGAAAGGAGAGTTCTTTTAGAGCGGGTCAGGGAATCAAAATCTATACAAAAGTTGTTACAAATCTTTCCAATTCTCTTCTTAATGGCATGTAATGCGAATTTAGTACTTTGTCCACCATCTTAGGCTATAAATAGAGCCTCATTTCAGATGTAAAGGATTGACCATTTGTAATCTCACTCAAAGTTTATATAAGTTCTTGCTTCCATTTTAGTTCTTGTTCTTACTTGATTTTCTTTACTTTCTTGTTCTTTATTTTCTTTACTTTCTTGTTCTTTATTTTCTGTTCTTTACATTTCCAGCACTTTACTTTCATTCCATTATAGCTTTCTTTTATTTTCTGTCATTTACATTGTCATTTATCTTTTCAGCAATTTACATTCTCGTCATTTATCTTTCTTGTCATTTATCTTTCATGTGTTCTTCTTTTTCTAAGTTTTTGTCTACTATGATCATGAGTGAGTAGACTCCTTTTAGTCTTGGGATTGTGAGACTAATCCAATGATAGGCTCATAAACAATCCCAATTCTAAACTCTATTTTATCAAAAGTTTTATTTCTAATTTAACCTCATTGATTTTAAAGCTATAATTCAAATATCAAACGAAGTACCGAGAGGTGAAGTTTGATATTAGAACTATGAGGTTAAACAAGATGATCAAAATAGGAGAATAGTTTTGAGAGTTTTGGGACAATAAGGTTGCACGATCAAAGGGTCTCTGCGATGATCAACCATGAGAATGGGTTTGATCGTTGTTTCGAGACACATTCTTGTATTCCGAGAGGAAACTTGAATTTACCAAATGAAAACCTTGTCCTTTGAAACGAACTTGATATAAAATAGAGAATGGATGAGGGATTGTGAATGTTCTATTATTGAGATAAAACCACAACCCTAAGACGCCTTTATATTTCTGAATTAAAAACCAAATAACAATTCCTTCTATTAAATCATTCTTTTTAGCTAATCACCATCAAAAACGAAATCGGTAATTACAAAGTCTCTGTGGATCAATTAATTTGTTCATGGCATAAGCAGCACCCAGTCGTCCGCACATATTCATTTCGTACCAATAATGATTGAGAAACATGACTTGGGATTTACTCCTGAAGTGTACTTTTAGTTCCAGAAACATGACTTTGTTGCTATCCATTATGATGCTTCGTTATATGATCAATTATATAGAATAAGGAAATTATGTGTAACATCTCAAATCCTGTAACTCTGATTTGCTTTAATCTCCTCTATGATTAATCGTAATCTTACTTAAGCTTATCCCTTATTTAGCTTAGTAAAACTCTAATCCTCACACTTGAATTAGGGTTTGGTTTGAGACCAATTAGGGTTTGAAAATGGTGGCCGAAGGTGTGCCAAACTAAGGTACAGCACGCCATGGCGAGACGACGCATTTGTGTGGGGACTAAAGTGTGGATATTATATAAGAGTAAGACAACTTGAAGTTTCTGTTTCAATGTGTTGCAAATTATATAAGACGACGCTTTTGGCCTCTGTTTCAATGTATGGTTTTTATTATTGGGGTTGGTAGTAACTGCTAAAGAACTTCTCAAATACATCAAGATAGTCACGAAATCACCACCGAGGTTCACCGTCCTTTCTTGACCTGTTACGACATCACAATAAGCACCAAGCTTTCTTGACTCATTGTGATGTCGTAAGTAATTATTAAGAAACTTATCAAAGCCATCAAGTGACTCAAGAAACTCACCAAACTAAACTATGTTTATCTGTTCCTAGAATGAGATTCACGTGTTGTTGCTCCCTGCCCTACCGTTTTGCTAGTTTTTACAATTACATAATGTTAGTTTTAGCTTGGACTCAGAGTACTCGAGAGTGTTTATTTATAAGTTTAGAAGTTATGTCTTTAATTCTGGTGCTATAATTTTAGACATCAGACAACTTCTTTCTTTTCATTTCATTTTCACATAGAGTTTTCCAAGAGGCAAATAATTCAATTGTGCACACTCGTTAACGAAGGTGAATAATACATTTTAGTTTGGATTTTGTCAAAAAAGTAAAAATAAAAATGAATTTACATCAAATCAAAAAGAATCCCAAGTTAGCTCGGTGTTCATCAAACATCTACACAAATAAACAAAAGAACATTGAATCTAATTAGATGGATTTAATCTCAGTATGGATGCACATTCCTGCTCAATCCATGGGTACTGGCGAAGAATCCAAACAGCTCTTGTCTATATGGCAAATAAGACTTGCGTTTATCACTCTCTTTTCTCGCTTTATTCATCACATAATGCTTCTCGTGCGCTGACGGCGCCGTTTTCTCTTTCACCGCTTTAACCTTCTTAACACCAACATTTTTCACCTCACCGGAACTCGTCTTTTCCGATCTCACTATTGGCGGATTCAAAAACACGAAAGCGTCCTTACCATCGCTGTTGCTTCGAAGCTTCGGGTCGCGGAACTTCCTCAGCTTTGAAGATCCCGTCGAGTTGCTCTTCACCGCCGTTTTCGGCGTCCACTCGCAGCACGGTCCCTCCACCACCGCTTCCGACGCCGACGCCGACGACGAAGGTGAATCATCGCGCTGTTGGACGAATATCTTCCTTACCGGCGAACGAGGACCAGAACCGCCGTCGTAACCGTCGGAAAACAGAAGACTCTGATCAAAAACAGGGAAAACCGTACGTATCTGTCCGTTGTCAAACGCATCGTCAGCGGAAATCGGCGAGCCATTTGGATCTGCGGCAAAGAAGCTAAACTCTTCTTCCACTTCATCTTCTGAATCTTCTTCATCGTGTTTCTCTTCGTTTTCGACGTTCTCGTCGTCGATTTTAAGTTTGGCTATGAAATCGTTTTCGAACTTTCCAGAAACCTCTGCGAACTCGTCTGAAGAAAGTGTTTGCATTGTGAGTGAGTGCGTTTGCGTTTCGAATTGTTTTTTTTGTGATAACGGAATTGAAATTGTTATGGTTGGGTTGTTGAGAAGGTTGTTGGATGAGAAGTTAAATGAAGATGCCTTGGTTTATATACATGTGTGGTGAGGAGAGAAGACTCTTCAAAGATGGGTTACCTTTGATTTTTATTTGGTCTTCTGAATTTCTATGAAAAGGGATTTGCCTTTCTTTGAATAGCACTCACATAATGCGCGTGTTTAACTGTTCACGCGGTGCTTTCGTCTCACCTTCGAGAACGAACTTCCCTTTGCTTCTTAATAAATGTTGAAGTCAAATAGTCAATATATTTATTTGAAAAAGGAAAGTGGATTTGGTACGTGATAAGAAATAAAGAGAGAAAATATATTAAATAAATGTGAGAGGATCAAAACTATTTTACAAATTTTAAAAAACATGGTGCTTGATGCACAAGATTTGTATGGTGCTGAGCTCACGGATTATGCAATGAACAGGCAGCGGCTCTAAGCTCATCGATGACTTGAGAAAATAGATGTTGGGGGTTGGGAACGATGCATAGTTAAGTTCGTCACACAAATATATTATTTTTTATACAATTAATTATTTGTTTGTCAAAAAAAACTATCGTTTGTCAAAAAAGTTTAATTAATTATCTTATTTCAATTTTACCTCTAAATTAATATGAGGTGCATCATTTTTAAGTCATTCTACATTTTTTATAAACTTTTTGTTGGAACCACTACAACAGATTTAAGCATTGAGAGCGCTTTTTTTAGGCCATAGAGAGCGCTTTCGGGCGCTCCTAAAGCTAGCGCTCCTGTTGCAAATCACTCAACGGTAGCGCTCGGAAAGCGCTCCTAAAAAACAGGCAAGAGGAGCGCTTTTTATTACAAGCGCTCCTTATTCTTAGGCGCGCTAAGACAATAAGGAGCGCTTACAGTAAAAAGCGCTCCTCATGGTCTTAAGCAAATTGAGCGCTTTTTATTATAAGCGCTCCTTATTCCTAGGTGCGCTAAGACAATAAGGAGCGCTTGTAATAAAAAGCGCTCCCCATGGTCTATATTGAAGCCGTGTATGTTGACTTTAGGAGCTTCCTTAAGAAATCCAATTATTGTGTAAACATTTACCTGCACAGTTAATTCAAAAAAAGAAGGAAAAACCAGATCAAATTATAGCTAGCACTAAATCCTTGGTGGTGTATACACGATATACTGAGTATATTTAAAGTAAAATAAATCAATAGTTAGACAAAAACCTTTTCTAAACCAGCACTTTGTGGTTTATACACGATATACTGAGTATATTTAAGATCATCTGCAATGTTATGTAGCTTCACAACTTGCCCACGCAATATAATTCTAAAACATTCTGGCATTCGCAAGTACAATATAGACAACTAACCATAATGAGAGCGTGATTTTATAATTGATAGAAAATAAGAAAAGTAAAACCAATAACAATATAGAAAAGTACAACCTCCGGATCTGTATCAAAGTCTAGTTCCAAATTCCCATAGCAATAGAAGAAGAATGAGGCTCACCGCAATGGAGGAAGATGAAAAACGAGAGAGGGTACAACGATGGAGGAAGATGAAAAACGAGAGAGGGTACGGCGTGAGGAGGCGAGGGTTTTTGGTTCTGTGTGCAAGTGAGGGAAAGAACACAGCGAAAGGCAAGTATTTTAGAAAATTGGGAATGAGGAGCGCCTTTTACAAAAGCGTTCCTGAAGGGTTTAGCGAGATTGGGAATGAGGAGCGCTTTTTAAAAAGCGTTCCTGAATGGGTTAGCGAGATGGGGAATGAGGAGCGCTTTTGCAAAAGCGTTCCTGATGGGTGCGCTCTTTTTCTATGATTTTGGCGTAGTGAACACAATCAATCATGGAAGAAAAGAATAAGGCAAGAGGGAGAGAAAATGTATTTGCAAAATGAGGCTCAATGTAATTGTTATTGAGCACTAGCATATTTATGTATTTATATGATACAAGGCCCACACAATTCAGTTACTAACTACATAATAGAAATTTAAAAACTGACTAACAGTTATAACTGTCGCAACACTTAACTAATACAACAATGTTGTAGCACCTCTTATAGCACTTAGTGTTATCACTCATGCTATAGCACCAAACTGCTATGACACATAATACAACATTAAACTAAAATAACTACACTAGCTAACACACCTCTTTATTTCAATTCCCTTCAATTACGATAGTCATACCAAGCTTCCTTCTGAAGTCTTCCTCTCAATGGCTTAGTGAGCACATCAACAACTTGTCAATTTGTCATCAATGTGGCAATACTCAAGCAACAACTTCCCATTGTTTACTTGATCTCTCAAGTAGTGAAACTTTGTTTCAATATGCTTGCTTCTTCCATGTGCAATTGGATGATTGGCGAAGCTAATAGCCGTCTTGTTATCAACAAGTAATTTCACACAATTGTCACCTTCCTTGACCTTCAATTTTGTCATCAAAGCATCCAAGCTGTTTTCTTTACATGCTCCCAGTGGTCCAGCAATGTACTCAGCCGCACATGAGGAGAGTGCAACAACATCTTCTTTTTTCGAGCTCCAAGACATTGGAGCATTTTCTAGTAGAAACACATAAGATGTTGTACTCCTTCTATCACCCTTGTCTCCACCCCAGTTAGAGTCAGTGTAGTCAATCGGGTTTGCATTGGCATTGCCTTTTTCTGGTTTGGGAACAAGATGCCAAAATGTTGCGCTCCTTGAACATACCTCAGAATACGTTTTACTGCAAGCAAGTGTGGAATTCTAGGCTATTCTATGAACTTGCTAATTAAGACAATTCCATATGCCAAGTCTGGCCTTATACAACACAGGTACCTCAATGAGCCAACAATCCCTCTAAACAAGGTTGTATCAACCTCTTCCTCTTCACTCACTTTTGTCAATGATAAACTTGGTCAACAGGTGTGACAACAAGATTGCATTCCTCCATTTCAAAGTTGCCCAGACCATTCATACCACCATCGATCGGGCCAACTTGTCCAATCCAGTTTTAATAACATTGTGTTCACCCCCGCCGATTTCAGTGTCATTCTTGGCCAATTCCCTTTGGTTCTCAAATAAATCAGTTTCTCAACCAACTGGATTAGGCACTTGATTGGTACCCGATTCAACCAATCGATCCGTCAAAATCATATTCTCTACACATAATCGACTCCTGAACCCCTATATGATTTATAAAAGACCATTTTTTATTTTTCAATAATTTCTCTAATCTAATAGATTATTATTGGTGATTACTTTATTAAATTTAAAAAAAATCCATTTTTTTGTCACCTAGTAAAATGACAAAAAAATACTATAAAATACAAATTCACTAGTCGTAAAATGACAAAAAAATACTATCAAATACAAATTCACTAGTCGTATATCCGTGCATACACACGTGTCGCGATGTATTGTGCTATACAAATGACTCTATAATTATTGAATGTGAATTATAAAAGTAATTTGTATAACTTATAAAATTGGTCTTATAGTATAATTGGATATTTATACTATGATTGAAGTCATAGTATATCAAACATATTCATTCACCTATGATTGAATTCATAGTATACCAAATCATACTCTACTTTTGCACATTTTTTAAATTGATAGTATAAGTACCTAACATTTTTATTTATAAAATAAAAATGACAAAAATGCACTTTTGCTCTTTCTTTTTCGCTCAAAATTTTAGTTTGGTTCTTTATCTTTTTTCTTTTCACTTTAGTGCTTTATGTTTCATCAATATTTCAATTTGGTCATTTATGCGTTTTTATGTCTAGTTACTAATGCCAACAAAGTAAGTCACGTCACCAGTTAACGATCAATGTGACGTCTGTTTAAGTCAATAGAAGGACATAATAAAAAATGACCACACTTTAATACATATTTGAAACATAAAGGACCAAAGAAAGAAAAAAAAGAAAAACAACCAAACTGAAATTTTGGTGAAAGGTGATCAAAAGTGCATAGATGAGTCCATGTTTTTTTTTCCCATAAGCATAGATGGATCCATGTTAATATAATTGGGGATACTTGTCCCCACTTAATGAATAATTTTACTTAGAAATACATATAGTTATTTTAATTTCCCTCCATATAAAAATAGGTTTTGCCTCCATAAAATAATTTTTTAAATAATCGTAAAAATTCATAAGAGATTACTAAAAGAGAGAATAAATTTGGTATTAATTTACCTTTTTAGCTTTGTAACTTATAAAAATTTAGGTATTTTAAGATGTTTTTGTCATGAACTTATGTATTCGTAAAGCTTTTTTACCAACATTTATTCTTTTGAGAAAATATTATAAACTACTTTTTTCCTACTAATAAAATTTTTTGCTTTTCAAAATAGATGAATAAATAATTTTTTTCGGATCTCTCACTTCCCCCCGTCATTGATTTTTTTTGAACGTACCTTGTTGGTAAAGTTACTTTGGCTTTTGGAGTCGTCTTTTTTAAATAATAATTAATGTTTGTGAGAAATAGCCAAGAAGATCATAGGACATGGATATAATGCTTTTAAATCGCATTGGACAATATGTTTTTGGTTATCTTGTTATTGATGCAAAATATTCATCAATTTTATTAGTGATTAATCTATGCCGGAGAATTTAACTAATCATGTGTCTCGACTTTGTCGACCTGTGCGGTTCTTTCTCAATAGGATTTTTGCCACACCCCATGACTCGAACTCAAGACCTTGAGATGAGATTCGAAATGTGACACAATTTTATTTTTTTTCAAAATATCATTCGAGGACTAACTATATGTATCGACAAACATAGTAGTGTGAAAACTATATAATTAATTATAGCTTAGTTTATTATGAAGTGGGACATTAATTAATCTAGTTTTTGAGTACAAGCTATAATGGAAAGCGTTGTTACACATCTTAATATATTATTTTCCATTAATGACATGTCTTTTTCACTTGCTCCAAAATAGTCATGGATTCAATTGGGAGTGACTTTAACTAAGTTATAGTTCTAGCTCTCAAAGAAGAGAAGAATAGTCAAATGCACATACACCTTCAATTCTTATATTGTCACATGCTTCCTAGAATTGCTCCATATATGGTCATCCGAATCCTCATTAGGCAAACCCTTAAACGGATTTTGCTTTAACATTGAAAGGAGTGTAGGAGGTATGATGAAGTGCCCACCGGCTATGGATGGTCTAACAACCCAAAAGTGTAGTCCCCTAGCTCTTGCGGCTGCATATCTTTCGGACACACGTTATCTTCATTGGTTGCAAGGAGCTGGAATCCTCTCAAGTAACTGGACAGTTTTAGTAAGAGAGAGAAAGACTCAATAAATAAAATATTATTATTTTACTTATTTATTATTTTATTTATTGAGTTTTTCTCTCTCCTACTGAAACTACCCAGTAAATGGAGAGGATTCAAACCCGGTTGCAAGTTCTCTAATTCGTTGTCTTTACTGCCTTCTATGAAATGTTCCTTCGATTTTTGGATCAACTTCAATAATTGTTTCAAGTTTTCGAGTTCTTCGCATAAAAAGAAAAGAAAAAGGAAATTTTCTACACACCAAGAGATGATAAACACAAAAATAAAATAAAGAAAAGTAAGAAGAAAAAATTAAAATTATTCATAAGTTTTTTTTGTCTATTTAGATGAAATGATAAATAAACGCCATGCAGAGCCGAGTTCGAATCAAGAAGTCGACGTTCTCATGCCGCTAAAATTGTCAATGCAACCAACGGTGAGACTCAAATTAAATACTAATCTTTATTGATGTAAAAAAAATATCAAATCTACACAAGTTAGATTCAACTTAAATACTACAATTTAATTTCACCAAAAATAATAAATGTAGTTGAATGCAAATTTATACATAAGATTAAAAAATTAAGCTTTTTTTACAGGTGATATTAAACAAATAAAGTCAACCAAATAATTAACAGATCAACTTTTACTTATAATAAATCCGAAGTGGTATATCTATGCGTGAATACTGAATAATCCTCGATGTACTCATTACTCAAGTTATTTTTTAACTCAATATACTCAAGTTATTAAGCATGTGTTAGTTGACTGATAAATTAATTATTAATTGTATAATACACTTTGATTCCCATTTCTTGTCAGCCAAGCACTACGCTGACCTGTTAAACGTTAACGCCTATTTGATTCTAAATCTAATAGTCCACGTTTTTGACTCACATATTTCTAGATTCGACAAGCCAAAAACATCATTGACGTTATTACTCTCTCGATTGTTTTGTTACACATAAATTTAAGTACAATGAATTAGGAGTCTTCGCGGTGTGGTTTGGTTCGGTTTTAAGACAAAAAGTGAACTGAATCGCAAGGTAAAACTACATACGGTTTGGTTTGGTTCGGTTGGCTTTCTAAAAAAAACCGAACATTGGTTCAGTTTTTTTCGAGACAAAACATAAAAAAATGGCTAACATAAATCTTCAAAAAAAAAATCTGCTCAAATATATGTAGTATATAAACTACTCTTTTTTAATTATTTTAAGATCACTACGACTATGTTTAAAATAATTTGAATTAAAATTAAAATTATTTATTGTAATTTTTAAATATAGCATAACAGATTGTTTGTAAGTGAGTCAAGGAACTAATTGGATTTGAACTAGTAAGTGAGTGAGAGTTGGGTTGTAGTTGGATTTGAGCTAGTATGTTAGTAAGAAAGGTTGTAAGTCAATAAGCCTTACTGTTACTTGCGATTTGGTTTGGTTTGGTTCGGTTGGCGGAACAAAAACCACGGGCCGAACCGAACCGCGCGGCTGATTAAAAAAACCGAATAGAACCGATAAATATCGGTTTTTTGCAGTTTTCGGTATGAGTTGATTCGATTTGCGGTTTTCTGTTGGGTTGGTTCGGTTTTGATCTGTGTTAGCTAAGTACTAAAATACCCTATTTATAATTGTCTTAGGATAATTGAAATCAAAATAAAAGAGTTAATAGTTGTGTTGGATCTCTAAAAGACTTAATAAATATAAATGGTATATTTGAAAAAGTTTGGTGAATTGTATTGGAATTTATAATCAAATTCACCCTATGTTAATTAAAAATAGAGCTGTTGTAGTTTGTCTTACAACAAATCAGTTAAGTTGGTTACAACTAATTAACTAACTAAACTAGTTTGTTATGTAACAAACTAAGTTGGTTGTTCTAACAACCAACTTGTGCTTAACAGCTAAAAAGGTATCCAATCATGTATATATATAAATATATATAGTCTCAGCTTGTAAATTGTTCTGGAGTCGACCAGGGGGTCCCATTAGCAAAACCAGGAGGTGCACTTAGCAAGTAATATGGATCAGCCCAACGGATTCAGCCCATATCCACCTCATGCGAGCCCAACATGCTTGGACGGTCAAGATCGACTCTACCCATCCAACGATCCACGATAGGGCACGATTTCATATAAATACAGGCAAACTTTACCCTAAAAGAGGTTCAATCTCTAATCCTTAGTACATTCACTCATATATTCGATATACTGACTTGAGCATCAGAGTGGCATGCAGGTACCCCCCGGGCGCTCACTGACCTCCTGCCAGGACAGCAAGAGACCTACCAACAGCAGCCAACCAAAAAGCTGCTTCGTACAGAACATTGGCGACCACAGTGGGAGATTTCTATCTTTCACACAATCATAACTCAAACTTTTCTCTTGCTACTCCACGGCTCCCAGAGGAAGACCCCGGACTCGAAGCGTCACCCATGAGGGCGCCTGGCAGGGCGCCTGCGGTGAAGCAACCAGCGCCCATGAGGGCGCCTGGCAGGGCGCCTATGTTGAAGCAGCCAGCGCCCATGAGGGCGCCGGGCAGGGCGCCTATGATGAAGCAGCCAGCGCCCATGAGGGCGCCTGACAGGGCACCTATGATGAAGCAGCCGGTGCCCATGAGGGCGCCTGGCAGGGTGCCTATGATGAAGCAGCCAGTGCCCATGAGGGCGCCTGGCAGGGCGCCTATGTTGAAGCAGCCAGCGCCCATGAGGGCGCATGGCAGGGCGCCTATGATGAAGCAATCAACTCCCATGAGGGCGCCTATGTTGAAGCAGCCAGCGCCTGGCAGGGCGCCTATGATAAAGCAGCCAGCGCCCATGAGGGCGCCTGGCAGGGCGCCTATGATGAAGCATCTGGCGCCCATGAGGGCGCCTGGCAGGGAGCCTATGTTGAAGCAGCCGGCGCCCATGAGGGCGCCTGGCAGGGGGCCTTTGTTGAAGCAGCCGGCGCCCACGAGGGCGCCTGGCAGGGCGCCTATGATGAAGCAGCCAGCGCCCAAGAGGTCGCATGGCAGGGCACCTATGTTGAAGCAGCCAGCGCCCATTAGGGCGCCTGGCAGGGCGCCTATGATGAAGCAGCCAACGCCCATGAGGGCGCCTGACAGGGCGCCTGTGATGAAGCAGCCAGTGCCCATGAGGGAGCCTGGCAGGACACCCATAGGAAAGGACCATACCACCCTCATCACTGCCGTTATGGCTAATAGTGAAATAAGAAGAATCCTGGTTGACCAAGGAAGCTCAGCAGACGTTATTTTTGAAGATTTACTGCGAGTGTTGAACATTTCCCCCACCGACCTAACTCCATACTCAGTGGCACACCATAGAGGGTGCCTAACGCTTGGCACCCATGCGCCCAACACCAAGGCATCAACAACAAGGAGGACCAGCACCATACAAGGTGCCTGGCACCCGGCACCCAGGTGGGTGCTCTAGTCGGCAGTCCATAACTTCGTCCATGTTTATCCGATGGAGGCGTGTGAGCATGCGTTGGAAATGTAAGAAGAAGAGCTACAATTCTCATGTTAAGCTCAAAATCCAATTCGGACGTCTCCACACCCAGGAAAGGCGCCCAGGAGGAGGGCGCCAACATCAAGACGCAGCATCTTGGCACAAGGCGCCCAGGGGGCGCCAAAATCAGGATACATGGCGCAGGCCGCCCAGGAGGGCGCCAACATCAGGACATTGCACTTTGGCTCAAGGCGCCCAGGAGGAGGGTGCCAACTCCAGGACGTCTCCGCAAACCCCACCAGAGACACCACCAGGGATCACCATCAAGGAGGTCCCCCGACCGGCGCATGGCTCGAAATTTGGACTATGAAGACACATCTCCCTGCAACTCAAGAAGGTTTTTCGATGAAGGACCTTTCACTTGAAAGGGGGGTGAATTCCAAACCCCAAGGGCCTTGGAGAATCTTCCAGTCCTCAAGACGTATGATGGAACCAGATATCCAGACCGCCATCTGGCACACTTCTCCCCGATAATGAGCCATAGAGGCATCAGGGAGCCTGTTCACTGCAAAATCTTCCCCCTCACTCTCGAAAATTCCGCATTAGAGTGGTTTCAAGAGCTAGGGTCGAACTCCATCTCCTCATGGGGGCAGCTGGCGAGAATGTTCACAGCTCGTTTCACTGCCTCCCGGCTGAAACCCAATTCTGAAGAGATTCTTAGAGCAATCAAGCAGGGAGAGAAGGACACACTTAGAGAATATCTGGAAAGGTTCAACAAGGAGGCTACCAACGTCAGAGACCTTGAAGACAAGAGGAGGCTCTTTTGGATGAATGATGGCCTCAAGAAGGGAAGCCTGTTTCTAAGGGACATGGGGGTTAACAAACCCCGAAGCTTGTACGAGTTCCTTCGGAAGGCACAAAAGTACATGGACTATGAAGAAGGCAACATGGCGTACCAAGAGGACGCCAAGGTTGACAACAAGGAGGAAGAGGATGAAACTCGTGACTCCGAATAGGGAGCAGGGCATCAGAACCTGAGCCTAGGGCTAGACCTAGTTATGAATTTTGTTGTTTAAGCACAAAAGCATAATGTATGGCGCTAGCTAGCATCAACACTTGTTACAAAGAAAAATTCCTTAAGATCAAGAAAGAAAAAGGGCCTAACTCCATAGTTAGGAGTGGAACGAGGCAAGTGTGACAAGCATATATGAAGAGGCCCGAGCCGGATGTCCACGAGGTCTTGGCCTAGGATAAGTGAAACCACTAGCAAAGCATGAGACCACAAGGTCTTGGGTAGCAGGCATCGAGAAAGGCGCGGAAGTCAAGAAAATGACGAGACCGTGAGGTCACAGACACCAGAGATACTTACCTGCAAGGATGACATCTAGTCTACAGGCCATAACCTCGTCCATACTTATCCGATGGAGGCGTGTGAGAATGCGTTGGAAATATAAGAAGCTTAGTTACAATTCTCATGTTAAGCTCGAAAGCCAATTCATATGTCTCCGCACCCAGGAAGGGAAACAAGCTGACGGCACTCACAAGCCCGTGAGAAAATCAAATGGTGCACGAGCACGTGAGCAAAAAAACATAGTGCACGAGCATGTGAGCAAAGAAGAAAAGAAAATGTGGTGTTTCTCACCCATACTCACCATCAATCACCTCGATCAAGGCAAGTCAGCGAAAAATACCAATAGACGAGCATGAAAGTTGCTGTGATCAGCTGACGAAATTAGCAGGCCCGACGACGGCACGAGCCGAAAGGGCGACCTTACCTACGAGGGCATCCTAAAACGACGACGTCGAGTCAAGACCATCCCTCAAGATAAACTCAACTTGGGGGACAACGGTGGAACCAAGTCAATATCCACCAGAGGCACCACTGGGGATCACCATCGAGGAGATCCCCCGACCAATGCAAGTCAACGTCAAACTCTGCCACGAGGTACGAAGCGGCATCGAAGTCGCAACCTCTGACGGAAGTTAAGTTCAGACCGAGATCTGAATAAACTCCCTCAGAGTCCCACGAGGTGCGAAGCGGCATCGAAGTCGCAACCTCTGACAGAAGTTAAGTTCAGACCGAGATCTGAATAAACTCCCCCAGAGTCCCACGAGGTGCGAAGCGGCATCGAAGTCGCAACCTCTGACGGAAGTTAAGTTCAGACCGAGATCTGAATAAACTCCCCCAGAGTCCCACGAGGTGCGAAGCGGCATCGAAGTCGCAACCTCTGACGGAAGTTAAGTTCAGACCGAGATCTGAATAAACTCCCCCAGAGTTCCACGAGGTGCGAAGCGACATCGAATATGGTCGCAACCTCTGACGGGAGTTAAATTCAGACCGAGATCTGAATAAACTCTCCCAGAGTCCCACGAGGTGCGAAGCGGCATCGAAGTCGCAACTTCTGACGGAAGTTAAAATTCAGACCGAGATCTGAATAAACTCCCCCAGAGTCCCACGAGGTGCGAAGCGGCATCGAATATGGTCGCAACCTCTGACGGGAGTTAAAAGTCAGACCGAGGCAATAAGAGATTATTCATTCAGATGCACAAGGCGATAACTTGCGCCTGGGGCCATCCGGCGTGTGCCTGTTATAATCAAGAGAGTCAAACCTGACAAAGACCTCATGATCAAATCAAAGGAGGCTCGACTTTAGAGCGGCTTCCGGATATAAACAACGAACGTGGCCAATCACTTTGTCGTAGGCAACATAGAAGAATCTCCACCACCTCATGCTCAAAAAGCAGATCATCATTAGAAGAGGTAACAACGAAGCCAAAGAAGCCGGCTTCCTCCGAAGGCACAATATCACTCACCATCTCTCAACCTGCAGGATAGGGGGCAGAGCAAGCGGTTACAAAACGGACAGAAAAACTTACAGACAACCCCCTCCCTTGAGGTTGGGGACTTCAACAAACACCCCCTCCCCTGAGGTGGGGGACGTCAACAAAACTTGCAGACAACCCCCTCCCCTGAGGTTGGGGACTTCAACAAACACCCACTCCCCTGAGGTGGGGGACGTCAACAAAACATGCCCGAACACTCCCTCCCCTGAGGTTGGGGACTTCAACAAAACAAGACGTGCTCAAACACAAAAAAGCTAGAAATATAAGTTGAAGGACAGGCCAAATCACCTTGGTAGTAATTTAGAAGCGGTAAAAATCGTGGAAATGTCAGCGAGGTAATGGTAAGGACAAGAGAAGCAATTCCCCTCGGCACCAAGCAAGAAAAGCAGGCTAAGAGACAAGATGAGCGGCAAAAAATAAAATAAAGTGCCAAGCACACGTCTACATAAGTCGGCACCCAAGAAGGCGCCTGGCAAGGAGGGCGCTCATGAGGGCGCTCATGAGGGCGCCTGCAAGGTAGCAACCAGCTCCCATCAGGGCGCCTGACAGGAGCAGGAGGGCGCCTGGCAGAAGCAACCAGCGTCCATGAGGGCGCCTGGCAGGACCAGGAGGGCGCCCATGAGGGCGCCTGGCAGAAGCAACCAGCGCCCACGAGGGCGCCTGGCAGGAGCAAGCAGCGCCCAGCAGAGGGGCCCCTGGCAGGGAGCAGTCTGAAAGCAAATCTTTCGCAACAGGGTAGTCAGCACTATGCAGTAAGGCACCCACGAGAGCACCGAACCTTGTCTCGCAAAATTAAAGGATGAATGAGCATCTGAGTGCATGAGCACGTGAGAAAATAAAAGAGTGCATGGGCACGTAAGAAAATAAAAGAGTGCATGAGCACGTAAGAAAATTAAAGGATGCATGAGCATCTGAGTGCATGAGCACGTGAGAAAATAAAAGAGTGCATGGGCACGTGAGAAAATAAAAGAGTGCATGAGCACGTAAGAAAATTAAAGGATGCATGAGCATGTGAGTGCATGAGCATGTGAGTGCATGAGCATGGAAGGGAATAAAATAGTGCACGAGCACGCGAACAAAAAAGCAGAGTGCCAAGCACACGTCCACACAAGCCAGCGCCCATGAGGGCGCCTGGCAGGGCGCCAATGAAGAGCAGCAGCTCCCATGAGGGCGCCTGGCAGGGCACCAATGATAAAGCAAGCAACGCCCATGAGGGCGCCTGGCAGGGGAACAATGCAAATCCTTCACAAGAGGGGCAGCCAGCTCTGCGCAACAAGGCGTCCAAGGCACCCATGAGGGCATCAAAATCTTGTCTCGCAAAATATGCTCCACGAGGAGACACCCGATGTATGGCGCCCTAGAGGGCGCCAAAACATGTTCTGCGGGATGGCACCAAGCACATCCATGCTAGCACTAAGGCGCCCTAGAGGGCCCCAAAACATGTTTCTGCAGGATGGCACCAAGCACATCCAGAAAGGCACCAAGGCGCCCTAGGGGGCGCCAAAACATGTTTCGCAGGAGGGCGCCAACATCAGGAATCCTGGCACAAGGCGCCCATGGCACCCATGAGGGTGCCAGATCCTGCTCCAAACGCAACAAGGCGCCCATGGCGCCCATGAGGGCGCCAGATCCTGCTCCAAGAGGCGGCAGCCAAGACAACATGACAAGGCCCCCATGGCGCCCATGAGGGCGCTGAATCCTGCTCCACGAGGAGACACCCAGCACACGCACGCAGGGAACAACATGAATGGCACCCAGGAGGGTGCCAACTCTTAGGAACAAACAAGCGTCCAGCAAGGCGCCCAGGAGGGCGCCAACAGCAGAACTTAGCACTCCGGCAAGAGGCTAAGAAAAGAAACTAAGTTCCACCACAATTACGAAGTGATAGAGAAGCAGCAAAGTCGGGAGAACAATCCGGAAAAAGACAAGTCCCATTGATGGCAAGCTGAACCTGAAAATATCAAATCAGAAAGCAAGTCAAAATAAGCAATAGAACAACAAAAAACAAGGAGATACAAGATCTAAAGTCGGAACCAACACCCAAAAGGGCGCCTGGAAGGGCGCCAAAACCAGGCAACACAAGGCGCCCATGAGGGCGCCAGATCCCCTCTCGCCAATCACCAACCACAAGGCGCCCATAAGGGCGCCACCCCATCTTGGCGCATCATCAAACAACAAGGCGCCCATGAGGGCGCCACTCCCATGTTTGCGAATCCCAAGTAAAGGCGCCCATGAGGGCGCCAATCCCTCTCATACAAAATATCGAGCACAAGGCGCCCATGAGGGCACCACTCTCCGATTCTCAATGTTCTGGACCGAGCACGCCAACATCAGGATACGTCACCCTATCTTGGTGCCGGGTACAAGGGTTACACCGAAGAAGGTGTGAGTCACGGTCGCAACAAAGTGATCTCATACGACCCGACAAGACAGACAAAGCAACACTTAGCAAAAATTTCTCCTTTTTAACTCTAGAGAGTGAAAATGACAGAACACGGTTGTTACAAAGGCAGTGTCCCGCCTAACCTCACAGATCCGGCAAACCGACGAAAATCCTTCAAGCCAAGACCATCCTTCGGAATAATCTCGGCTTGGGGGGCAACCGTTCTGGAGTCGACCAGGGGGTCCCATTAGCAAAACCAGGAGGTGCGCTTAGCAAGTAATATGGATCAGCCCAACCGATTCAGCCCATATCCACCTCATGCGAGCCCAACATGCTTGGACGGTCAAGATCGACTCTACCCATCCAACGATCCACGAGAGGGCACGATTTCCTATAAATACAGGCAAACATTTCCCTAAAAGAGGTTAAATCTCTAATCCTTAGTACCTTCACTCATATATTCGATATACTGACTTGAGCGTCGGAGTGGCTTGCAGGTACCCCCCCGGGCGCTCACTGACCTCCTGCCAGGACAGCAAGAGACCTACCAACAGCAGCCAACCAAAAAGCTGCTCGGTACAGAACATAAATATTACTACAATTGAATACACAGTTTACAGTCAATAAAAAATTACAAGTTATATTTTACATTGTTGTGTGTGTTCAAGTCCCTTTCGTGTGTATCCTTCTCCTTCAATGCTAGTTCCTTAAGACCTTAGTGAGTATCTTCAAGAGTGTTGAGAGTACCTCACAAGGAAAGAAAGACAGCATATTAGTAATCTGTTTTTGTGACTAAAACAGAGAAAAAAGAAGAATCAAAGTGAAAGGGAGTTATACCTTTTTTCAGGCAGTACTGAAGGCGTGAAGGTGGTGATTGTTCATCAAGAACAATCACAAGGTAACCTGCAAACAGAAACAGTACTTAGGGTTTCTGATAAAATCAAAAACAGAAACTCAAATTCACTGAGAGAGTGAAATACTACCTTATATTTGTTGCTCCTTCATCAGTTTGTGTTTCAACCATCAGTTCTCACAGCAACAGAAAGCAGAAAGGAAAACAGTACAAAAATTAGGGTTTCGTTGAATCAAGCAGTTAAAGAAAGAATTTCAAGAATCGGTTCAGAGATTTACCTTCGTGAGATAGTCCGATTCAAACCCCTGAAAGAAGATCTCCATTTTCATCATTGTTACGAAGCTAAGGTTTTTGAGAAACCTTCCAACTGTGTAGCAAACAGAGGGGTTTTGTGTAGGATTAGTAGACGAAGCTTTGTGGTGCAAGATTGAAGCAAAATCGTGCTTCAATCTGCAGAAATCTAAGAAGATCTGGTTCAAAGAGGAGGAAGACGAAGGCTCAGAGAGAGAAGCAGCCAAGAACAGTGGCTGAAATCTTGATTTTCTGAGAAACAGCTAGGGTTGCTGTTTTTATAGTCCGGGTCAGATTAGATCCGCGTGCATATCCATTGAAACCGGGTTCGGGTGCGCAAAACCCGTCTTCGCTTTGTTTGTTTGCAAACCGTGTGTGGGCAAGTGGGCTGGGCCAGTAACTGGTGATTGTGTTACTTGCACCCCAGTTTGTTCCTCATACAACCTGCAATCAATAAATGTGAAAAAACTCAATATGGTATAATCAGAGCTATTAAACGATCCAGGGCAAAAAATTCTCTACTCTGTTCTTTAAGCTTTCTTTAAATTCTCTAACATTTACACAGTGAGGAATTGTGTAAGTGTGTGTTTACTAATCTTTCAGTTGTGTTCTAAGTGTATTACAGGATGTCTAATACAAGTGGACATGACAGCTATGTTCCCAAACTCAATGGTAAAGATTATGAGACTTGGGCTATCCAGATGAGACCTGTTCTTGGTGCTCATGGGTGTCTACATGTGGTAAAAGATGGGCTTTCACCTCTAGCAGGAACTGAAACTCCTGCCCAAAGGAAAGAATATCTGGAAAATGAAATAAAAGACTTCAAAGGCCTGTCCCTCATTCATAGAGCCTGTGGAGAGGCTGATTTTGAGAGAGTAAGGGACTGTGAAACATCTAAAGCCGCTTGGGATGCCCTAGAACACTACTACTATGGTGCTTCTCCTATTAAGGAAGAAAAACTACAAGCATTGAGAGCTCAGTATGAAAGCCTCAAGATGAAAAGGGATGAAAAGGTCACTGATTTCTTCAACAGAGTGAAGAAGATCAAAAATGACATGGCTCTTCAAGGAGAAAAACTTGAAGAAAATGTCCTATGCAGAAAGATACTAAGGTCAATGCCTAAGAAGTGGTATGTGGTAACTAACACTATTGAGGAAACTACAAAGAATGTAGGCCTGAAGTTAGAAGAACTTCAAGGCAAACTGGAGGCCAAGGAAATCAGAATGGAGATCCTTGATGAAGAATCTGAAGAGGAAGATCAAGCTATGTATGTAGCCAGATCCAAACACAAGAAAGGCAAAAAGGGAGGTAACAGTAAACAGACCAAGGGGTCTAAGGGTAAGACAGGTAACTCTAACCCTAAATCTAAATCTAATTCATCTAAGTAACACTGCACCTACAAAAAAGGATACGTCTAAAGTGCAATGTTACAGGTGTGACAAGATGGGGCATTATGCCACTGAATGTCCCACCAGAAAGGGTACTAAGCCAAATGGTTCAGTTTCAGAAGCCAATGTGGCTAAGGAAGACTCTGAATCTGACTCAGATGAATCAGATAATGTTGCTTTCAGTATGTTGTGTAAGGAACCTAAACTAGCTAAACCCAGGAAGATTAAAACTACAATGAAAAAGGGTAAGGAATATGTAGTCTTAGTAGTAACTGGAAGTGATGGTAAAACCATCACTGAAATTTGGTACTTAGACTCAGCATGTTCTAATCATATGACCAGTAACAAAGAATGGCTTATTAACTTTGATCCCACTGTTAGAATTTCTATTAGGTGTGGTAATGGAAAAACTATAGTTTCTAAGGGTAAGGGAAACATAGAACTAACTAGGGTTGCTGGGGGAAAGGTTATAGTCTATGATGTGTTGTATGTGCCTGAAATTAGTTGTAATCTAATAAGCCTAGGACAGTTAGTTGAAAAGGGGTTCTCATGTCTTATGAAAAATGCCAAGTTGAAATTGTTTGATAGGGATGATCATCTAGTTTTAACTACTCAACTAGCTAATAATAGGACATTTAAAACTAGTATAAGTAAAACTGAGGCACTGTGTTTAAGTGCTACTGCTAACAGTGATACTAGTTTGTGGCATAACATGTTTGGTCATCTTCACTATAAGGCTCTAGATAATCTAAGTACAAATAAACTTGTGAAGGGGTTACCTAAGATAGCTAATACTAAAGAAAAGTGTACTACATGCTTAATGAGTAAACAACCTAGGAAGAACTTTAAGAAACAGATTAAACACAGATCTAAAGACCTATTGGAAGTTGTGTATTCTGATTTGTGTGGTCCTATGGATACTGTATCTATGGGAGGGAACAAGTACTTTGCTACCTTTGTAGATGAGTACTCAAGGAAGACTTGGGTATATCTACTAAAGGCTAAGAGTGATACTTTGAATGTGTTTAAAAGGTTTAAGGATATGGTTGAGACTCAAAGTGGTAAGAGACTGAAAGCGTTAAGGACTGATGGTGGTGGTGAGTATACTTCAAAGGAGTTTGAAGAATACTGCACCACCAGTGGTGTTGTTCATGAGGTAACTCCACCATATACCCCACAACACAATGGGGTAGCTGAAAGAAGAAATAGGACCATCCTAGAGATGGCCAGAAGCATGGTAAAGACCAAGGGACTACCTAAAAAGCTATGGGCAGAAGCAGTAGTGACTGCTGTCTATATCTTAAATAGGTGCCCTACAAGAGGTTTGGAGGCTAAGGTGCCTGAAACAATTTGGAGTGGTGAAATACCATCTGTATCTCATTTAA
This sequence comes from Astragalus membranaceus, assembly GCA_039519185.1. Classification (NCBI taxonomy): domain Eukaryota; kingdom Viridiplantae; phylum Streptophyta; class Magnoliopsida; order Fabales; family Fabaceae; genus Astragalus; species Astragalus membranaceus. Next base: position 39,712,570 of record CM076849.1, on the reverse strand, counting down.
AGGTATTTGGCTCTATGGCATACAGTCACATACCTGACAGTAAGAGAACTAAACTTGAGGATAAGAGTAAGCCTCTAATCCTTGTGGGATATCATCCTACAGGGGGTTACAGGTTACTAGATCCTAGTACTAATAAGACTGAGGTATCTAGGGATGTGGTTGTGATTGAAGACAAGCAGTGGGATTGGGTTAAAGCTGAACAAGTGGGTTCAGTGGACTCTACAGCCATTGATGAGGTCTTTAACACTGAACCAGATTCTAATGATGCAAGTTCTGATGATGAAGGTCCTGTTCTACCTAATGATGATCCTATTCTACCTAATGAGGACCAAAGTCCACATAAAGGAGTGAATGGGGAGGGTGAACAGGAGCCTGAGCAAGTTGTGCACGCTCCTCTTAGGCCTCAAAGAGAAAGGAGACCACCTAAGAGGATGCTAGACTTTGAAATGACTATGGACAATCAGGTTACTAATGATGGTGACTTGGTTCACTTTGCAATGGTGGAAGATATGGAACCTTTAGACTATGAGGAAGCTCTAAAGTCTAAAGATTGGAAGAAGGCTATGATAGAGGAACTTGCCTCTATTGAAAAAAATAAGACTTGGACTTTAACTAAGTTACCTAAGGGAAAGAGAGCTGTTAGTGTTAAATGGGTATTTAAACTAAAGCTTGATCTTAGTGGCAATATAGTTAAGTACAAGACCAGGTTAGTGGCACGAGGTTTCCAACAGAAACAGGGCATTGACTTCACTGAAGTTTTGGCCCCAGTTGCAAGGCATGAAACTATAAGGCTAGTGACTGCACTAGCCTGTAGTAAAGGCTGGAACATGTACCATATGGATGTAAAGTCAGCTTTTCTAAATGGTTCTTTGGAGGAAGTGGTTTACATAAACCAACCTCCCGGGTTCATTGAAAAAGGCAAGGAAGACTATGTTTTGCACCTGCATAAGGCCTTATATGGTCTTAAGCAGGCACATAGGGCCTGGAACAGAAGAATTGATGCCTTCTTTGTCCAAAACGGTTTCTCTAGGTGCACTACTGAATATGGAGTTTATGTCAAAGGTGACATAAACTCATATTTGTTGATTGTGTGCCTATATGTGGATGATCTACTTGTGACTGGTAGTTGTACAAAAGAAATAGCAAGTTTCAAACAATCTATGAAAGATGAGTTTGAAATGACAGACTTAGGGAAACTAACCTACTTCCCAGGGTTAGAATTCCTAAGGGTCAAAGAAGGGATCATTTTGCATCAGCAAAAATATGCAAAAGAAATCCTAAAAAGGTTTGAGCTGGAAAATTGCAATTCTGCAATTAACCCAGCTGAGGGTAACTTAACAAAAAAGGAAGAAGAAGAGGGCACTAAAGTAGATGCTACCTACTTTAGACAAATTGTTGGGTCTCTAAGATATTTATGTCATAGCAGACCTGACATCCTATATGCTACTGGTGTAACCAGTAGATTCATGAATTGCCCTATGCAGATTCATTTGAATGCTGCAAAACGCATTCTAAGATATATTAAAGGTACTACTAATTATGGTTTATTTTTTCCTAATGACAGGGCTAAAGGTAAAAATAACCTTGTTGGATATTGTGACTAAGATTGGTGTGGAGACAAAGTTGACAGAAGGAGTACTAGTGGCTATGTCTTTCTATTCCAAGGAGCTACTATCTCATGGAGTTCTAAGAAACAGGCCACTGTGGCTCTGTCATCATGTGAAGCAGAATACATTTCTGCCTGCCATGCTGCTACCCAAGCAGCTTGGCTTGAAACCCTACTTAGGGAAATTTGTGTTGATCTAACAGCCTGTTAAACTATTTATGGACAATAAATCTGCTATAAATCTTGCTAAAACCCTATTTCTCATAGCAGGACAAAACACGTAGAAACCAAGTTTCACTATATAAGGGATCAGGTTTCTAAAGGCTGTTTAGTGCTGGATTTCTGCTCTACAAATGATCAGATTGCTGACATATTCACCAAAGCTTTGAAGGGTGAAGTGTTTTCTAAACTAAGAAGGCAACTAAATGTTATTTCTTTCTAAACCTCTAAGAAGGACATAACCTAAAAGTCATTGTCTAGGGGCTTGTCCTAGACCAATATTCTATGTTTGCCTACCAGGGGGTTGTCATGTGAGTTCTATGTTGCCTACTGTTAGTATTCTTAGTTTAGACCTAGTTTAGTTTAAGGTAGGGTTTTTATCCTAAGGGTTCTTTTGATTAAGTTAGGGTATTGGAATTTATAATCAAATTCACCCTATGTTCTTTAAAAATAGAGCTGTTGTAGTTTGTTTTACAACAAATCAGTTAAGTTGGTTACAACTAATTAACTAACTAAACTAGTTTGTTATGTAACAAACTAAGTTGGTTGTTCTAACAACCAATTTGTGCTTAACAGCTAAAAAGGTATCCAATCATGTATATATATATATATATATATATATATATATATATATATATATAGTCTCCGCTTGTAAATATTACTACAATTGAATACACAGTTTACAGTCAATAAAAAATTACAAGTTATATTTTACATTGCTGTGTGTGTTCAAGTCCCTTTCGTGTGTATCCTTCTCCTTCAATGCTAGTTCCTTAAGACCTTGGCGAGTATCTTCAAGAGTGTTGAGAGTACCTCACAAGAAAAGAAAGACAGCATATTAGTAATCTGTTTTTGTGACTAAAACAGAGAAAAAAGAAGTATCAAAGTGAAAGGGAGTTATACCTTTTTTCAGGCAGTACTGAAGGCGTGAAGGTGGCGATTGTTCATCAAGAACAATCACAAGGTAACCTGCAAACAAACAGTACTTAGGGTTTCTGATAAAATCAAAAACAAAAACTCAAATTCACTGAGAGAGTGAAATACTACCTTATGTTTGTTGCTCCTTCATCAGTTTCTGTGTTTCAACCATCAGTTCTCACAGCAACAGAAAGCAGAAAGGAAAACAGTACAAAAATTAGGGTTTCGTTGAATCAAGCAGTTAAAGAAAGAATTTCAAGAATCGGTTCAGAGATTTACCTTTGTGAGATAGTCCGATTCAAACCCCTGAAAGAATATCTCCATTTTCATCATTGTTACGAAGCTAGTTTTTGAGAAACCTTCCAACTGTGTAGCAAACAGAGGGGTTTTGTGTAGGATTAGTAGACGAAGCTTTGTGGTGCAAGATTGAAGCAAAATCGTGCTTCAATCTGCAGAAATCTAAGAAGATCTGGTTCAAAGAGGAGGAAGACGAAGGCTCAGAGAGAGAAGCAGCCAAGAACAGTGGCTGAAATCTTGATTTTCTGAGAAACAGCTAGGGTTGCTGTTTTTATAGTCCGGGTCAGATTAGATCCGCGTGCATATCCATTGAAACCGGGTCCGGGTGCGCAAAACCCGTCTTCGCTTTGTTTGTTTGCAAACCGTGTGTGAGCAAGTGGGCTGGGCCAGTAACTGGTTATTGTGTTACTTGCACCCCAGTTTGTTCCTCATACAACCTGCAATCAATAAATGTGAAAAAAACTCAATAAATTGTACATTGGGTTTTTAAAAGTACTTGTTTTTGGACAAAAATAAAAAACCAAAAGTACCAAGATTATGAACGGAGGGAGTATATAGAGAGAAATAAGTGTGATGAATAATAAATAATTAAGAGTATTATAAGAAAAAGACTTATAATTTTATCAAAAGTAACAAAGTTTATTAACTTCATTGGTTTATGTAAAATAAACTTAAATGACGGATAAAAAGGAATAGAGGTGGTATAATTTAAGTGAGGTGAATATAAATGAACGTGTGCAGGATCATGAAGATGAAGAGTTTTTTCCCCTTTTAAAGTTTTAAGGCAGTTTTTTTTACCCCCTCATTAGACCACATACCTTCATTTTACCATAAATCCCAAAAATACCCTAATTTTTCGCTAAAAAAAATATTTGGCTTAAATATGTTTTAGGTCCCTGCAAATATAGGGTGTTTTAGTTTAAGCCCCTGCAAAAAAAAAAATTGTTAAAAGCCCTTGCAAAATGAAATATTTTGTTATAAGCCCTTCTCAACATATCCAGCAATCATAGCATTCCATGTTAAGGCTAACATTTTAGTCATAGAAGGGCTTATAACAAAATATGTCATTTTGCAAGGACTTTTAACAAAAAAAAAATTTTGCAGGAGCTTAAACCAAAACACCCTATATTTGCAGGGGCCTAAAACATATTTAAGCCAAAATATTTTTTTAAAATTTCAGGAAATACACATATTTTCGGAAGGCTGAAATATGGGTTTTCCGGAAATACCTCAAAAAGAGGTATTTCCGGAAGCCATTCCGGAAATTTTAAAAAAATATTATGCGAAATAATTAAATGTAACGAAACTCGCTAAACTAATAAACAATAATAATACAGTATCAATACAGTAAAAATACAAAAAATAATACAACTAAATGTCCAAAAGCTGTAAAGCAACCAACAGATTATCATAGACATCCCCAGGAATGCCATCGACTGCCAAAAGACTATCATAGACATCCAGGACATGCCTAGCTGCTCTCTCCATCCAGGACTCTAAGAGAAGTGGACCAACATGCTCAGCAGCTGCAGGTGCATCCTCTGGAGGCGAAGGCGGAGCTGGAGGTGAAGGTGGAGCCGGAGTCAGGCGGGGAATGGACACCTGCAAGTACCATGGTAGGTACTCGTCATCACAAGCACCTTGGACGGGTGTCCGTCGATCGCTGTCCCTGAAAGCCCGCGCTGAGGACTGATAGAACATCAGCTGATGTACTATGAACTCCGTAGATGGACGTGGGCCCGAAATAGGTGGATCAGGAATCTGCTGGACATATCCAAACTGCCAACAGACCCTGTCTGGCATATAAGGCACAACCACATCCCCCCACAGCAGCCAACCTCTGAATAATGAAATGTTGTGAAACTGGAGGTACTGTCTGTGGTCGTCCCAAGGGCTCCATATGACCTACTCCCTCTACAAGTCATCCAGCAACTGCCGAAACTCCGGAAGCTTGATACTATCGCACTTCTTGTTCGCCCACCTGCTGCAACGTGGAAGTTCACTGGCACCGAAGTCTTTCTGCACCACGATGGTGGAGAAATACTCATATATCCAGCACCAAAATAATTAAAAAAATAAATAAGTAATTATATAAATAAAAGTAATTAAAAAGAAATAAAAATAATTATTTAATTAATTACCTGCAGCAGAGAAGCGTATCCGCCAATCTGCGATGTCTCCCAGTAACAAGCATCATTCACTTGCTCGTAGAGAATAGCTAGAGCAGTTGGACCCCAAGCCCACTGGCCACACAGGTCAAAGTCAGAAATAAGAGTCACCCACTTGACAGGGACAGATGTGTGACTCTTGTCGGCAAAAATGGTGCTGCCCAACAAGTGTAGCAGATAGCACCGTGTCGCCTGATCAAGAAGGCCGCGCTCCATGTTCTGTGTGTATGCGGCCGTCAAGAAAGAAAATCGGAATGTCGGTCCCCTGTTGAACTGACACTCTTCCCAGCAGGCTGTGTGGTCTATGCCCAGCAGGTCAATTCCAGCCCGAATAGCATCGGCAGTGTCAAAATGTGGCCGATGCGCCAACGGTGTGCCGGTGAGCGGCAAGTGGAGCAACGCGGACACGTCGTCCAACGTCACTGTCATCTCCCCCCACGGCATGTGGAATGAGCTGGTCTTAGAATGCCACCTCTCCACAAAAGCTGATATGAGCTCGTGGTTGATGTTGCCGAGAGGTGTGATGTCCAGCTCAAACAGATGCGCCTGCTGCAACCATCCTGCTATATGTGGGTGGTGCTGTTGAGGCCTCATCTTCAGTATCTTCCCCCATGAGAAGCAACTTTAATCTTACCCCGGTCCTGTAAAAAAATAAAAGTAATTAATTGTTAAAAAATAAACAAATTATTAAAAGTATTACCTCTCCCGTCTATAGTAGTTTGTGGATGCAGTGGACATGCAACCGGTGTAATAAAACCTGCTCAGCAGCCTCATCATCATGCTGAGCAGCCTCAGCCTCAGCCTGGTCATCTACATGCATGGCGTCTGGCTCAGCAGGCTCGTGATAATAATGCTCCTCCTGTTGCTGCTCTCAGACACGCCTCTGACGCTCAGACGCGTGTCCGGCCTGTCTAGTCCTCAATTTGAACCTGGTCCTACTGCCAGAAGGACTCTGCTCATCTCCTCGGCCTGCTCCTGAATGCTCGCCTCGCTCTATGTATCCTGTTTTGGTTGCCACTGAAAAAGCAAAAAAAAAAATTAATTAAAACGAAATTTCAAAAAAAAATCCGGAAATACCATAATTTGGTGTATTTCCGGAAATGTTTCCGAAAATACGTCTATTTCCGAGAAGTTTAGGGAAAAAAACTTACTTTTTTCAGAAATATGATGGAATGATGGATTCGTTTTTTAACATTTTTTAAGGGTATTTTAGTCCGTTTGGTCAATTTGGGGGGTATAGGGTACAATTGGGGGGGGGGTGGTAAAAAAACGGCCTTCAAGAATGGTATTTCAAAATTAGAGCCGTACTCCCAATGGTGGATCGAGGATCCAAAACTAAGGGGTCATTTTTTTTTAATCCCCCACATCGTTAAAAATGTCATAAAATTAAATCTTAATTTAATATATTAAAACATCTAGTAATTATCATCTACATGATTTCATCTTAAGAAGTTATTCAATAATGATCGGTTCACTATCGATCATTACTAGTAGGATACCCGTGCATACGCACGGGTGCTGTCGTGTTCATTTTATGAATGAACTTAGACAATATTTAAATAGTCTAAACATTACCCTGTGAAAATAAAGATAAATTTAAACTAGATAAAAAATGAGTTTCAAATAAAAAATAGGTAAATATTAAAATCTAAAAATGTAAAAGTATCATTTAAAAACAATATGTGCATTTATCCCATATTTTTTATATATCAGTGCATTTTTTTATATATCAGTGTTGTTATCCCGTATTTTTGTATATATCAGTGCAGTTATCCATGTTTTTATATATCATTGCAATTATCCCCGTATTTTTTTATAAATTAGTGTAGTTATCTCATAGTTTCAATTGATTATTTGAGTTGATTAGTAGATTATAGTAGATAGTAAAAGATAGATAGTAGATTATTAATAAGAAATATTTATCTCGTGTTTTTTAATATATCAGTGACAATTTTTTGTCCTTTTTAGGTATTAATGACAAATATTTGTCACGTGTGTTTTAAATATTAATCAGTTTAAATAGTCATTAAGTCATCTTGTTTTTTTTATAGTAGGTATTAATGACAAATATTTGTCACGTGTGTTTTAAATATTAATGACAAATATTTGTCACGTGTGTTTTAAATTATAATTATCAATGGCAAATATTAATCCCGTGTTTTTTTATATATAACTGCAATTATCCCGTGGTTTTTTTATATATCAGTGCAGTTATCTCGTGGTTTCAATTTATTATTTTAGTTGATTATTAGATTAAGGTAGATAGTAAAAGTTAGATAGTAGATTATCAATAACAAATATTTGTTTTATATATTAATTAGTAGTTTAAATAGTCATTAAGTCATCTTGTTTTTTAGATAGTAGGTTTGTAGTAGTAGTCTTCAAAAAATTTAATTATCAATGACAAATATTAATTTCGTTTTTTTTATATATCAGTGCAGTTATCCTGTGTTTTTTTATATATCAGTGCAGTTATCCATAGTTTCAATTGATTGTTTTAGTTGATTAGTAGATTTTTTTTGGTGAGAAATTGACTAGTAGATTATAGTAGATAGTAAAAGTTAGATAGTAGATTATCAATAATAAATATTTGTTTTAAATATTAAATAGTCATTAAGTCATCTTGTTTTTTAGATAGTAGGTTTGTAGTAGTAGTCTTCAAAAATTATAATTATCAATGACAAATATTAATCCCGTGTTTTTTATATATTAGTGAAATTATTTCGTGTTTTTTTATATATCAGTGCAGTTATCTCGTAGTTTCAATTGATTATTTTAGTTGATTTGTAGGTTATAGTAGATAGTAGATTCTCAATAAGAAATATTTGTTTTAAATATTAATTAGTATTTTAAATAGTCATTAAGTCACCTTGTTTTTTAGATAGTAGGTTTGTAGTACTAGTCTTCAAAAAATTTAATTATCAATGACAAATATTAATCCCGTGTTTTTTTATATATTAGTGCAATTATTCCGTGTTTTTTTATATACCAGTGCAGTTATCTCGTAATTTCAACTGATTATTTTTGTTGATTAGTAGATAATAGTAGATAGTAAAAGTTAGATAGTATATTATCAATAAGAAATGTTTGTTTTAAATATTGATTAGTAGTTTAAATAGTCATTAAGTCATCTTGTTTTTTAGATAGTAGGTTTGTAGTAGTAGTCTTCAAAAAATTTAATTATCATTGACAAATATTAATCTCGTGTTTTTTTATGTATCAGTGCAGTTATCCCATGTTTTTTATTTATCAGTGTTGTTATCTCGTAGTTTCAATTGATTACTTTAGTTGATTAGTAGATTATAGTAGATAGTAAAAGAGAGATAGTAGAATATCAATAAAAAATATTTGTTTTTAATATTTGATCTAAAAACAAAACGCATAGAAACAATGAGAAGTAAAATTGACCATATATCCATAAGGAGCAAACAATATAATAATAAATAACCATTGTAGCATCATGGCACATAGTCACATACCAAGCCATGGCCTCCTTGTAACAAAGTAGTTAATAGTCTTCAACCCCAAAACTGATTCCAGTTCAGAAGGAACTGCTAACACAAAATCTGCAAAAAGACAAAAATAAACTTCAATTCTCAAACCGTTCCTCTGCAATTTCATTCATAATATGCTCAAAATTAATTACTCCTTCAATTCAAAGAAAACCAATTTCTGAACATGAAATTAACCCATACGCATATTCAGCTGAAGCACTGGTTTCAATTTACCCAAAATCAATAAAAATATTGAAAATAATGGATACCCAATTGATAAGTAGTTAAAAATGAATAGAATATTAAGCGCTGTTAATAATGTTAGCAAAGTAGCAAATTAGACGATGAGAAAATGGTATGCTATTAAAATCAATATAGCTACATGAACAAAAGTAGACAGAGAAGGCATTTCTACTAAGAATACTACTCACAAACTCAGAACATTGTGGTTAGGCAATAAAAACAAACACATCAATCTTAATCAACTTGAAGATAAGAGGCAAGTACAGATGTTTATGAACTCTATTAACTCTCACCTGAACAACAACCTTTTCACCATCAACCTCCAGAACTTGTCCAAGTCGAATAGTTCCGTCACCTAAACGAATCTTGACAATTTCTTGATATTTGGGTCCCTGATGCAGTTGATGAATACAAAATTTAGTCACCCCATGCAGAAACCAGGATATTTACATTGAGAAAATTAACATATCAGAGTACTCAATGAGAATAACAGCAAGCAGACTGTCAATACCTTAGCTTTTTCAACTATTACCAATGGTCCAACAACTCCAGAAACAGTTCTGTATTCTGCAAATTAATGAACAAACTAAAGAAAAAAGAGCAACAAAATTATTAGCATAAATAAAAGAATAAAAAAAATTGACAAAATAAAGCAAAGAACACTCTGGTGGCCACTATATCAACTATTCCACAATTTGTAACTGACCCCAAATAGTGCATTATTAATCTTGAAAAATGGAAAAATTGCAAAAACCTATTAAATCTTAGTTGAAGCAGAGATTTTGAGTTTATTCAATCCCAAGAATCTGACTTATGCAATTAGCGAGATTGTCACTCAAATTCTTCTGGAGAGTGAAATGGATACAGACTTATAGTCACCTTCCAATAAATCAGTGTTCTCTTCATTTTCTAAAGAACCATCAAATAAAACGAAACTGAACTTCATTTAAATGGATTCGCTTGATCTCAAATGAGAAATAAGAATTGAATAAAAAGGAAAAGAAAGATGTTCTAATGACACTCACATGAGATGCAAAAAATGCTGAAGAAAAATGTTTCTTTTGAACCATCACGGTGCGGTGCCCACCGCCACCAGCCTCATCGCATGGGAACCACCGCGTGCAGCACTTCTTACATCTTGTTGTATTTTATTGGAAATAAAAAGATATTTCAAAAGTGAGAATTCCCACATTGCTTGGCTTTGGATTCGCCAAAGTCTTCATATACTAAAGCTTAATGAGAGCTAGTAAACAAGCAACTAGAAGGGACTCCCTCGCGCGCACAAGCAGGGACCAACATGGCTTGGATCAGTGCGAATCTTTCGATTCCCCCCCCCCTGCGCGCTCGACTGGCTTTGTACTATTTTTATTAAATGAAATATTACTTTTATCAACCTATCCGTATACGCCCAATCATGGGTCGAAATGTTTTATGAAACATTTCGTAACGGAAAGCTCAGGTCGAAAAACTGCAAGTTGGTCGAACTAATTGGCAAAACAATCTGGTCGAAAACTGAAAGTTGGTCGAACTGACTGGTGAAAAGATTTGGTCGAAAACTGAAACTTAATTCCCTTTATTTTGTAACTGTCAGTTTCTTTCAACGACTTCTTTTCTTTTAAACCCATTTATTCCGTAACCGCAGAGTTAAACATTTTGATTACAATTGATTTTCGAAACGGTTTTTGACTGGCTATTGATTGCTGGAGCCTATGTCTCTAACAGCTATTTTTCTTAAAGCCTATATAAACAATTTCGAGTTGCACTTGAAAACATATCTGAAAATCCATTTTCCACATTTCTTGAAAAAGAGCTCTGGGTTGCTCTCCTGTTAATATCCAGTTCTTCTTGCTAGTTCTGATACCTCTTTCGCTACTGCGATTGAGAAGACCCGGTTGTACCTCGGGGAATTTGCGCAGTAGAGGCGAATAAATTCTTCAGGGCAGTCGCAAGACGCCTCCGGTTGTTTATCTAACATTTTTGTGTTTGCAGGTTCATTTTCGACAGTATCAGTACAATTCGACAGCAGCTACTTCGACTTCGACAGCTTCTGTTTCTGCTCACTTGGTTCGCAGCAGTCCTTGCCACTCAACAGCATCAGTCGAAACTTTACTACTGCACTTCGACTGCAGTCCGCATAATTCGACTACAGCCATATCAGCAATTTAGACAACAATCTGAAGAATTTATTATGGCTGACGCAATCAACAACGATGATAACGCTGCTCCCATCAGCAACAACAGCACTGTTATCATCCCTTCTGCTGTCCCGGTAACTTATGCGAAACCTTTCCCTGACATCTCTAAAATTGAGGTCTTCGCAGGCCAAAATTTTCGCAGGTGGCAGGAACGCGTGAGTTCCCTTCTTGACATGCACGGAGTTGCAGTTGCTCTTACTGACTCCAAACCTGTCGAACCTGCTACTCCCAAACAGGTCGAAGTTTGGACCCATGCCAACAAAGTGTGTCGTCACACAATTCTCAGCACCCTCTCCAACGAATTGTTCGACATCTACTGCACCTACAAGGAAGCTAATCAGATCTGGGAATCAATGATTCTCAAATACACCGCTGAAGATGCAAGCAAGCAGAAATTTGTCATCAGCAACTACTACAATTGGGTCATGAGTGAAACTGGCGAAATCAAAACTCAAATTAACCAGTATCACAAATTACTAGAGGAAATGAAGGCTGAAAACATAGTTCTCCCTGACGAGTTCATTGCAGGTATTCTGATTGAGAAGCTGCCAGAATCATGGAAGGACTACAAGCAACAACTGAAGCACAAACACAAACAATTGTCACTGAACGAGCTGCTGACTCATATCATCATCGAAGATACCAACCGAAAAGAGAGTAACAAGACAAAGGCGAAATCAATGGCTTCACGGGCAAACATGGTGATGAACAACCCTTCAAGGTTCGACAAAGGCAAATCAGTCTCTCCAAATAAAAGGTACGATCCCAAGAAATCATCTAATCAAAAGTATCACAAAAGGAACAATGATCATTATCCTGGTACTCATAGCACTGAATTCAAGAAAAGAGGATACTGCTTTGTTTGTGGAAAGCCAGGACACTATGCACCTAAATGCAGGCATAGGGCGAGAAATGACAATCCTCCTAAGGCTAAAGGCCAACTTGGCTGATGCTGGTGGAGATGATAATGAGGATGACGAAGTCATTGCTGCTGTCGTTTCTCTGGTCAACATGGCAACTGATGTGAACAAATGGGTGGTGGATTCTGGAGCCACCAAGCACATCTGTGCTAATAGAGAAGTTTTTACCTCCTACACTGCCGTAGGGGAAGGAGAAGAAAATATCTATCTGGGTGACTCACATCCAGCCCCAGTTGTGGGGAAAGGAAAAGTTCTTCTCAAGCTCACATCGGGAAAAACTCTGGCTCTCACAAATGTGCTTCATGTGCCTAACATAAGGGCAAACCTGATCTCTGTTGGAGTTCTGCTGAAGCATGGTATCAAAGTAACATTTGAATCTGATAAGATTGTTCTTACCAAGAACAACATTTTTGTTGGAAAGGGATATTATGATCATGGACTTTTTGTATTCAACACTTTTGATTTCAATAACAATGTTTCGACTTCTGCTTACTTGATTGACTCTTATAATATGTGGCATGCTAGACTAGGTCATATTAACTTTCAGTATGTTATTAAATTTCAACGTCTTGGCATGATTTCGACTAGTGATAATCAACATAGTAAATGCGATGTATGTGTCGAAACCAAGTTAACAAAGAAATCGTGTCCCCCAGTACATCGTGAAACTGAACTGCTTAGTTTAATTCATACGGACCTAGGAGATTTAAAACAAACTCCAACTAGGGGCGGAAAAAATTATTATGTAACGTTTATAGATGTTTTTTCGCGATACACTAAGGTGTTTCTATTAAGACAAAAAGATGAAGCATTTGAAGCTTTTCTTTCATATAAAGCTGAAGTCGAAAATCAATTAGATAGAAAGATTAAAAGAGTTAGATCCGACCGTGGAGGAGAATACATATCTTTTAATGATTTTTGTGAAAAGGAAGGTATAATACATGAAACAACCCCCCTATTCACCTGAATCTAATGGCATAGCCGAAAGGAAAAATAGGACATTGAAAGAGGTGATGAACGCTATGTTAATAAGTTCTAATGCGCCAACTAACTTGTGGGGTGAGGCTATATTAACTGCATGTTTTATACAAAATAGAACTCCTCATAGGAAAACCGGAAAGACCCCCTATGAACTGTGGAAAGGTTATCAACCTAACTTAAAATATTTAAAAGTGTGGGGGTGCTTGGCTAAAGTTATGTTGCCTGATCCTAAGAAAAGAAAATTTGGTTGCAAAACCTCTGATTGTGTTTTTATAGGATATGCAGAACACAGCGCTGCTTATAGATTCCTTGTTGTGAAAAGTGATGTTCTAGATAATAATACTATCGTAGAAACTAAAAATGCTGAGTTTTTTGAAAACGTTTTTCCTTTGAAACATGATAGTATATCTAAACAACCATTAGCAAGTACTAATGATGAAACTCATGAGGAACCGTATCAAGAACTAAGGAGAAGTAAAAGACCAAGAAAAGAAACATCCTTCGGAAATGATTTTTACACTTATCTAATCGAAAAAGATCCAGAAACCTTTTTTTGAAGCAACTTCTTCTTCTGAGTCGAAATTTTGGAAAGAAGCCATTAAAACTGAAATAGACTCAATTTCCAAATGTAACACTTGGACCTTAGTTGATTTACCACCTGGGGCAAAATCAATAGGATGCAAGTGGATTTTCAAAAGAAAATATAACCCTGATGGGTCTATTGATAAATACAAAGCAAGACTAGTAGCAAAAGGTTTTTCTCAAAAACAAAACATTGATTATTTTGATACCTTTGCTCCAGTAACAAGAATTTCTTCTATTAGAGTTTTAATAGCTTTGGCTTCTATCCATAAACTTGTTATTCACCAAATGGATGTTAAAACCGCCTTTTTGAACGGTGACTTAGAAGAAGAAATCTACATGAATCAACCCGAAGGATGTATAGTTTCAGGTCAAGAAAACAAAGTATGCAAACTCCTTAAGTCGTTATATGGTTTAAAACAAGCACCAAAACAATGGCATGAAAAATTCGACAGAACCTTAGTCGAAGATGGCTTCACCACAACTGAAGTTGATAAATGTGTTTACACTAAAACTGTGTGTGGAGAACATGTGATCATATGTTTATATGTAGATGACATGCTCATATTTGGTACTTGTCTGGATATTGTTATCAAAACAAAATCCTTTCTTTCATCTAGTTTCGACATGAAAGATATGGGTGAGGCTAATGTAATATTAGGAGTTAGAATCATCGGGGAAGGTGATAATATCACACTATCACAAGATCATTATGTGGAAAAACTTCTTAGGAAGTTTGGACACTATGACTCAACCCCCTTGAGTACCCCCTATGAAGCTAACTCACGCTTAAAGAAAAATAGAGGTGATCCTGTTGACCAACCTCAGTATTCCCAAGTAATTGGGAGCCTACTGCATTTAATGAACTTTTCTCGACCAGACATTGCATTCGCAGTCGGTCGTCTGAGTAGGTATACTCACAATCCTGGTCAGGATCATTGGAAGGCAATTGCTCACCTTATGAGATATTTGAGAGGTACCACAACTTATGGTATTACTTATAGTGGATTTCTCGCAGTATTAGAAGGATACTGCGATGCTAACTGGATATCTGATTCAGATGAGACAAAATCCACTAGTGGTTACATTTTCACACTTGGTGGTGGTGCGGTAACTTGGAGGTCAGCCAAACAATCCATTATTGCTAGATCGACGATGGAGTCGGAATTTGTAGCTCTGGAATTGGCTGGTACTGAAGCTGAATGGTTGAAGAACCTTTTAGCTGGTATTCCTTTGGGAATAAAACCGACACCATCAGTGTCAATACATTGTGATAGTCAATCGGCAATAGCCGTTGCAAAGAATAAGACCTATAATGGCAAAAATAGACATGTGCAATTAAGACATAATGTCATCAAACAATTGCAAAAGTATGGAGCAATATCGATCGATTATGTGAAGTCAGAAGTGAATTTGGCCGATCCTCTGACAAAACCCTTAGGGAAGAAAATGATATGTGAAACATCGAGGGGAATGGGACTAAAAGCCAACTGATATTAAAAAGTGATGGTAACCCAACCTTTGTGATTGGAGATCCCATGAATAAGGTTCAATGTGGTAAAAACAAGTCACTTCTTGATAGTGCTAGCACTGGAAATTAATTCAAGTAATTAATTTCATTATTGTCCCTTCCTATGGTGTTATTGTGATGGTGCTAGACTGCAGGGTTAAAAGGATAAGCTTAAGCTTTTAATGATTTTCATAGCCCTTATGGGTGGTGTATGACTTGCAGCATACACTTGATGAAATCACCTATATGAGTGTCAAGTGAGGCCGCTTGCATGAGATCCTGGCGAGGTCTCTAGAGCACTCATGAATACCGAGCACGCGCAGGGCCTAGTAGCGCAACACCGCGAAAACAGCAAGAATTGTGGGGGTGTAATGTGATAATGAAACCTCTAACATATAATATGCGTCTTGGGTTCCATAGCTTGCTATACCAATTCACAGTATGTTATGTTTTATCTATCTAGGACTGGTTCCATAGCTTGCTATACAGCTCCGAAACCTTACATCTACGATGTCAACCCAGAAAACCTCTTTTTTTTTTTAAACTTATTTTTCAACTTTTGAAATATGTGGGGGATTGTTGTATTTTATTGGAAATAAAAAGATATTTCAAAAGTGAGAAGTCCCACATTGCTTGGCTTTGGATTCGCCAAAGTCTTCATATACTAAAGCTTAATGAGAGCTAGTAAACAAGCAACTAGAAGAGACTCCCTCACGCTCACAAGCAGGGATCAACATGGCTTGGATCAGTGTGAATCTTTCGATTCCCCCCCCCCCTGCGCGCTCGACTGGCTTTGTACTATTTTTATTAAATGAAATATTACTTTTATCAGCCTATCCGTATAGGCCCAATCATGGGTCGAAATGTTTTATGAACCATTTCGTAACGGAAAGCTCAGGTCGAAAAACTGCAAGTTGGTCGAACTGATTGGCAAAACAATCTGGTCGAAAACTGAAAATTGGTCGAACTGACTGGTGAAAAGATTTGGTCGAAAACTGAAACTTAATTCCCTTTATTTTGTAACTGTCAGTTTCTTTCAACGACTTCTTTTCTTTTAAACACATTTATTCCGTAACCGCAGAGTTAAACATTTTGATTACAATTGATTTTCGAAACGGTTTTTGACTGGCTATTGATTGCTGGAGCCTATGTCTCTAACAGCTATTTTTCTTAAAGCCTATATAAACAATTTCGAGTTGCACTTGAAAACATATCTGAAAATCCATTTTCCACATTTCTTGAAAAAGAGCTCTGGGTTGCTCTCCTGTTAATATCCAGTTCTTCTTGCTAGTTCTGATACCTCTTTCGCTACTGCGATTGAGAAGACCCGGTTGTACCTCGGGGAATTTGCGCAGTAGAGGCGAATAAATTCTTCAGGGCAGTCGCAAGACGCCTCCGGTTGTTTATCTAACATTTTTGTGTTTGCAGGTTCATTTTCGACAGTATCAGTACAATTCGACAGCAGCTACTTCGACTTCGACAGCTTCTGTTTCTGCTCACTTGGTTCGCAGCAGTCCTTGCCACTCAACAGCATCAGTCGAAACTTTACTACTGCACTTCGACTGCAGTCAGCATAATTCGACTACAGCCATATCAGCAATTTAGACAACACATCTCTCTCGGGGTCCTCTCTCTCACTCAACTCATCATCTCTCCATCACTCTCGCCCTTTCTCACTCCACCACACCTTTTCTCTCCTCAATGCGTGTACGAAACATTTGTGTGTGAGAAGCCGGGTTCCTGAAGGTTACCCACAGGGAGAGGAAGATTTTCTTTCTCCTTTTCCAGCAACGACACATATCATTTTGCAATTAGTAGAGATAGGCATCATTGTTACCAACTTACCATCCTCTCCCTACTAACCCAATCACTCATTTTCTCTCCCTTTCTTTTACCATCTTAACTCACTCACATTCACTTTTCATTTACCCCACTTACTCATTTCCTCCCTTTCTCTTTCTTTCCCAATCACTCACTTTCTCTCTTTTATAATAGGGTTAAATATGTTTTTAGTCCCTACAAAATCGGCTCCTTCTAAGTTTAGTCCCTACATTAACGAAATAGGCGTTTTGGTCCTCATCTTATTTTGCCGTTTTCAATTTTAGTCCCTCATGACTTTTAATAGCGCTTCAAAACTTTTAATAGCGCTTTTTTGACCTTTTATAAGCGCTATTAAAAGTTTTGAAGCGCTATTAAAAGTCATGAGGGACTAAAATTGAAAACTAAAAAATAAGATGAGGACCAAAACGCCTATTTCGTTAATGTAGGGACTAAACTTAGAAGGAGCCGATTTTGTACGGACTAAAAACATATTTTACCCTTTATAATATCATATATATACATATATATATATATATATATAGTAAAATAGGAGTGAAGCCAACCAATTCCTTCCTCTTCCTCTCCACGTTCCTAAGGAGTTTGCACCGGTAAAAGAAGAAAAGTAACATGTAAGGGGGTGAGGAACTTCAACAGTAATAGTAGAGTAAATATTAAATGATTGAGTCAAGGGTGACCCTACCCCTTCTATAAGTTGAATGTTTTCTTTTTTTTCTTTTCTTAATATACTAATTTTGGACTACTGAAGAATAAAATTACTATTACTAAATTGTGTCTCTATAATTATTATTCTAAATAAAATATAATCTAAATTATAATTTAGACCATGTTTTGGACTATTAGCGTGACTTGGACTTTGATTTCGGATTACTAACTATGACTTGTACTATGATTTTGGACTACTAACTATGACTTGGATTATGATTTTGGACTACTAACTGTGATTTAGATTATGATTTGGACTACTAACTCTGACTTGGACTATGATTGGGACTACTAACACTGACTTGGACTATTATTATTTGACATACCAATTTATTATTAATGACTAAAAATAAATGAATAAATGAATAGAGAGTAAAAAAACGAGTTAAAATGATATTAGATTATTTTTAGTTTTGTACCCTCTCTCTCTCTCTCACTATTATTCTTCTATTTCTCCATCCTATTATTATTATTATTCTATTTCTTTTTTTTATTCTTCTATTATTATTATCTAATTTTAATATTTCTTCTATTGTTACTTTTATTTTAAAGATCGTAACATTTATTTTATTTGATGCAACTTTCTTACTATTAGACTCCCATTTTGTGTATCATTTTAAAAGACACAAAAGTTAACATTTTATTACTTGTTTAAAAATTTACTCAATATTTATGCTACAAAATAATTTTACTAAAGATATTACGGTTTGTTCGATTTTTGAGTCAATGGTCTTATTTTCATTTCTTAAATTTTATGCTTGACAATAAATTCACATTAAAGATGGTTCGTTTAACTCCTAAGGAAAATATGTTAATGGTTTTTAAATCACTATAAAAACTCTATTAAAGTATATGATATTTATTACAATATCTTATGAGAAAGATTAAAAAATGAAGGAGTAGTGAAAATAATTAAAATTTGAAATATTAATGTGCGGTTTTTTAGAGTGAGCTACACTTTGATACACACGTGAGTGCGTAAGTGAAGGTTGAGAAAAACCTTGAGGGCATCACGGTGCGAGGCTCCATAAGGGACTAGGTAGTAGCTCCCATGTGCTGTGGTATTCGATTCCCCACTGTGATGAACCTGACGAGATACTACAAGAACTCAGGATCGGTGATAGTGTTCCGTGATGAAATTTTGATATAAAATATGTACCAATGAGAATATTGAAAGAGAACATGTCCTTCCGATCACTTCTCTAATTTAGAATCTTTCCATGGAGTAGATATGGGCCCATGCATAATTTTGTTTTTGTTTCTATCTATTGATCATTTGATACACTAAAACTTAATATTTATACTTAATTACTTATTACTTTACTACATTAAATATTGTTGATGTGTACTCACCACTTTGTTTCTTGTTTTGGCTTTATATTCGTTTTATTAAGATGGCCAACCAGAACGAACCTCGCACTAGGAAAGACATGGAATTTACTTACGTATTTTGGATGCCAGACTACCCAAATTCAACAGTAATGTATGATGGATATCTCACAATTTACGTCACTGTAGGAGTCTATCCTAACTTCAGCACCCGCACCTATCATTGTAATCTGATAGTCTCTTTTTATCTACCCTTGGAAGACATGTGAGTTGCCGTTGCTTTGGCACCAAATCGGCACTATATGGGACCCCCTCCTCACTTCCCAGGACATTAGAAGGATTAGGATTATGTGTGAAGCCTGTCATGAATAAAATAATTTGGATGTCTAATGTATATGTATAATAAAGGCTGGTTACGTTGTGGGTAACTGTAAGACTTATGTGGTGGATGATTGTATTACTTATGTGGACCGTTGTACTTTTCTGTGAGTTTCTACGATAAGTATGAATCAGTATCTGTGTAGAATGTACTATCAACGTTTTAGTATAATGACAATGTGTTTTAATAATATTTAATGTTTTTTAAAAATGTATGTCTATACAAAAATAAAATGCTAAAAAGAATAATAATACTCATAAACCAAATAAATAACTAATTGATCAAAGCATATTACCAGTCATGATATTAGAGAGTGTCTCACGACCCCAGTGTTTCAGGTAGATTAAGTCACGGAGCCAAAAAAATCAAGCTGGTGTAAATGGATAAGAAATGCCCAATCCAATCCAATAAGGCAAGCCTATATAAGTTATGGCCCATGTGAAGCCGGATTATGTGATGGGCAAAAGCTGGTAGTAAAAAGAAGAGCTGGTAGTAGTTAGTTTTCAACTATAATATAAGTTTCGCGGTAACCCGAAGTTCATGGAGAGAAGAGAGACAAGAGAAAGAGAGTGACACTTGTCTCTTAACAAACCCAACCAAAAACGAAACAGGAATATATGCAAGCTTCATCAAACTAACTACCTAAAATAATGCTAATTATGAGTAATTTCCATTTTGCAGTAACCACCAATTTTCAAAATTATTATTTTTCCCCTTCTTCGAATCGAATTTCAGACACGCACAAACCTCTCTCTGAAACGCGTTCCATCGTGCTGGCAATTCTGTTTCAGAATTTCAAGTATTCGCTGGCCACTTCATCATCGGAATTTACCTTCGTTCTTTAACAACGATAACAGCCTCATTCCATTCTTTTTGTTTGTTGTTTCTCTGATTTGAAAATTCGATTATCCTAATCTTGTTCTTCAATCCACATTGGCATAAGCATTCCCCTGTTTTTTTTTCTTTGTTTCAATTTTGTAGCCATTTCTGAGAATATTCAAGTTAAGAAATTTTGATAGAATCAGAAATGGCTAAAGAACATAAATCAAATGTATCATCTCCTTCTCGTTCAACAACAAAGGCTTCAGCTCCTTCACCAACTTCAGTTTCAAATAAGGAATCAGTTTCTCCAGAAAAATCACCATCTAACGAATCAGTTTCACCCCCGTTGCCGTCAGAACCATCACCATCGCCACCATCACCGTCCCATTCTTCACCACCTTCACCATCTCATTCCTCACCACCTTCTCTGTCTCCATCTCCACCACCACCTTCGAAATCACACGCTCCTCCGCCACGTTCTTCTCCACCTCCATCAAAAAATTCACCTCCTTCTCCTCCTCCATCTCAGTCGTCACCGCCACCACCACCACCACCATCACCTCCACCTCCATCGTCATCACCACCACCGCCTTCTTCGTCACAACCACCTAACATTGGTTCCCCGCCTCCTTCAGAATCTCCTCCCCCTCCTCAAGTTACAACTCCCCCTTCCCCTGGTTCCTACGCTTCACCTCCTCCACCACCGCAAACCCGCCCTCCACCGCCGCAGTCGCCACCTGTTTCCCCTGGCTCCTATGCAAAACCAAGTGCCCCTTCTTCTAAAAGGTACGGCCCGTCTACGTCACCATCTTCCAGTAATAATAAAACTGGTCAATACATTGGTTTTGCTTTCGCCGCTGTTTTCGCTGTCGCCTTCATGGCCATTATTCTTTTTATGGTATTAAGGAGAAAAGACAAACGAGGGAATGTCTATGGCAGCATGCCACCCCCTAAAAAATCTCAAATGAAAGGAGGTAAGCCAATTTAATATTCTATACAAAGTTTTTAAATTGATGTCCCAGTAGCTGTAGCAGAAACCTCAAAAATCGTTATCTAAATCGTTATCTTGCTTACAATTGTGGTCATGCAGCTGCAATTGTAGTTGCAATGTGCTATGTAGCACTGAGACTTCCGGTTGAAGACGTATTAACGTGTGAGACACCAACACTTCAATTATTTGTATTTTTCAAATTAAAACCAGTGTCTGGGTGTCTGTATCGTGTCTGATATCCGTATCTGTGTTGGTGTTTCATAAGCAATGTGTTTGTATAAGTCTAAAAAAGTGACTTATGGGTGCAATTGCAATAGTAGACCTAAACCACGACTTTATCTATTTAACACCTACACTTATTGAAAATGTGTACATGTGTAACACCGGCACATGTGGTTAAATTCAATCATTTCAATTTTCTCAAATTATTATCGGTGTATATGTGCCGTGCCAATGTTGTGATTAATGTATTTTGACATTATTGTTTGTTTTGTGCAGATGTGCATTACTATGTAGAGGATCCAGGTTTTGGGAATGGAACACAAGATATGTATTATAGTACTAGGAACCATGCAGGAAACATGCAGCATCTGGGAACGCCTCCAGACGCAGCACAGCAGCCCGTGAGTGCTGGTCAAATAGTTTTTAGTTATGAAAAGATTGTGGAAATTACAAATGGATTTTCGGGCGAAAATGTGATAGGAGAAGGCGGTTTTGGCCGTGTTTACAAGGCTTCCATGCCTGATGGTAGGGTGGGAGCAGTTAAGCTATTGAAAGCTGGTAGTGGACAAGGTGAAAGGGAGTTTAAGGCTGAGGTGGAGATTATTAGTCGCGTTCATCATCGACATTTGGTATCTTTAATAGGTTATTGTATATCGGAACAACAAAGAGTGCTCATTTATGAGTTTGTTCCTAACGGGAATCTCGATCAGCACTTGCATGGTAACGCGAGTTTAGTTTCCTTTTTTCAATAATTAGAATGAATGTGTTACTTATTGTTAACTGATTCTGATGTGTGTGGTGTGATCACAGAAAGTGAAAGGATGGTTTTGGATTGGCCTAAGAGGATGAAGATTGCTATTGGGGCTGCAAGGGGGCTAGCTTATCTACATGAAGGATGTAAGTGCATATTGTGCTTATGATTTATGATTGATTATTATGTAGTATTATTTGTGAAATGCTAAAGTTATAAATATTTTTTCTAGGCAATCCAAAGATTATTCACAGAGATATTAAATCGGCAAATATACTTTTGGATGATGCATATGAGGCACAGGTATGGAAATATGTGTCAATTTCTTTATGTTATGTTCCCTTATTTAAATTTGAAGTGGTGGATCCTAATTTAGGCTTGTTATAACACAGGTTGCAGATTTTGGACTTGCAAGGTTAACCAATGATGCTAATACTCATGTATCAACAAGGGTCATGGGTACCTTTGGGTATGTTATTTTCCTATCTCTAACCTATCTCTAAAAGCAGTAGATGATAATGTAGATTTTAGATAAATTTCAGTATGCCAAATGAAAAATTACCAGAAAGTCTAACTAATTTGTATCTTCAATTTGAAGTTACATGGCTCCAGAGTATGCGACGAGTGGAAAATTAACGGATAGATCGGATGTCTTTTCGTTTGGAGTTGTCCTACTTGAGCTTGTAACTGGAAGGAAACCTGTTGATCCAGATCAACCTGTGGGAGATGAGAGTTTGGTTGAGTGGGTATGATTCAACCTTGTTCTTAATTTCTCATTAAATGATACGACAACATATCATTAAACACATGTGATTTTTTTTTTACACGGTGCATATAAATTAAATTCATCCTCTATGCCCCATAGGCTCGTCCACTTCTTCTACGCGCAGTTGGGACGGGTGACTACCGCGAGCTAGTAGACCCAAGGCTCGAACAGCAATACGTTGACAGCGAAATGTTCAGAATGATTGAGGCAGCTGCAGCATGTGTTCGGCATTCCGCCCAAAAACGGCCTCGCATGGTTCAGGTGACAATAATTCTTAGACACACCTATGATTGAATGTCTGTGTAAAACTATTCAATTTGTAACATTTCATATCATTTATGTTTTTATCAGATAGCAAGAGCTTTGGACAGTGGGGATCAACTATATGATCTATCAAATGGTGTGAAATATGGTCAGAGCACAGTTTATGATTCTGGACAGTATAATGAAGAGATCAGGAGATTCAACGGGAGGGATAATAATAGTAGCTTTGGTGATTCTGAATTTTTTTATAGTAGAGAATACAATTCAGGAGACATGTCTGGATCTGCAAGGATTGCAACACAAAGTTCAAGTGCTGACTTAGAAATTAGAACTTTCCAAGGCCAAAGAAGCAATGCTGATAACAGATCATAAGGGAACACAAAAACCAGTGAATGATGATGTAATGAGCATAGTCATAATGGAGTTGAAGCACCAAGCACTTTCTCCATAAACTAAACACTAAGTTCACTGAACTCCACTTCATGACATTGCATCATTTCACAAGGCAGGCAGGCAGGCAAGCACCATGAGATTTTTTGATTTTAGAGAGTGGAATTGTGACCTTCATACAAAACGTCGCGATCCTTATCAACATGAAAGTTGATATATACTGAGATTGCCTTGTTTGATTTATGCCAATCATCAAAAACTTCAATTCTTTTCTATCTCACTTCATCTTTTGTTCTATTTGCTTTCCCCCAAATTTTTTTTTTCAAATAGTTGGGAATATAGAAGATTGTTGAGGTTGCTTTCTTACAGCTATTTTTATAAATAGATACTCTTACTTATGCGGGATATAGAAGATTGAGTTTGTTGCTGCACATTTGCAGTGATCCATTGAGTTTGTATAAGAAAATTATGGTACTCATATGTTGGCTTGTTGCATTTATGTTTATAGCAGTGAGAGCTTGCTGGCTACCAATGCTAAAGCAAGACACAAAATGGTTACCAAACATTCTAATCTGTATGCATGCAATTGATGCTTTTGTCCAATATTGTGGGATTTGCAGATAATAATAACATGAGGAGTGGACCTCTTAGTATTAGGGCAAAAACTGATTGCTCATCAGCGATATCAAACGGTCTCTCACCTCTGGATTGGATCGGTTTGCGCGCAATGGAAAATGCATGCAGTCACGCAGTCAATAAGCTAGAGGTCGTCTAATCAAGATCGGACGATGGTCCAAATTTCAAATTTAGACTTTCATATTTAAGCAAAAATCAAAACTGTTCTTAAAATCTTAAATGTTCGATCTTGATTGAACAACTTCAAGCTTTCCGACTGCGTGACTGCATGCAATTTCAACTGCACCTACAGCAAACACATATGAAGATTCTTACTTATTACCCATCAATAAAGTATTTTCATCGGCAGTGAGATTCAACACATATTTTTGTGAGATATAGCTGAAGCTTTACCAATCTACATTGGTTTTCTTTAGCTTTATTAATCAAAATTACTATGTTTCATAAAATTCTAAATTAATTTAATTAAAGTTAAATGTTCATAACCATCATTTTTACCCATCAATCCATCACTTTGAAGTTTAATTATTTCTATATGTGTACATTGTTTTTTTACTTATACAAATCCATATTACAGAGTGAACAAAAACATTGTTTCAATCTTAAATACGGCTATGAAAGACAAAAAAAAAAAGTAGAGAAGATAATAATTAATAATTATACATTTCATCTTGCAGTTGAAAATCCACGAGACTGAAAAACATAGAAGATAAATAGTACCACAATGATATAGTAATGGCCTTGGTGGAATAGTTGCAAATCCGAAAAAGATGGCTATGTCTACATAATGCTATCTTATAATCCCATTATGCCCCTGGTCTATACTTTCCTTGAGGAGGACCAAGTTTAATTTCAAAACTTTTCATGTCAGAACCATGAGCAAGTGGCTGTTTCATGTGTACACCTCTCACTGGCATTGCTCCATGTCCATTATTTTTCATAGGCTTAGAAGCTGCAATCTTTTTGTCAAAACCAAATTCAATATCCACTTCTTTTGGACGTGAGTTCTGGTAATTATTCTGCTGCTTTTGTGGCTTAACATGTTTCTGGTTGTTGTTTCCTTTGTGACCGTGGCTGCGCCGGCTGCAAAGCCTTCCAAGACAACAAGCAACAGCAGAAATTACTATTATTATAGCCAAGACAACAAATACTGACCCAAATGATCCATTTGAATGCTGATCAGGTGGTGATTGGTATGTTACAGTTGTTGGATAAACCTGAACAGGTTGCTGCTGCTGCATTGGCTGCTGTTGTTGCTGTTGCTGCTGCATTGGTTGCTCTTGAAAAGACATCTTGAGTTAGATGAGAAGAGAGAAATTTGGTTAGAAGATTTCTGAGAATGGGTTGATTTGAATATGATATTTGAGGGTGAAGTTGTTCTTTGAGTGTAGACTAAGGTAAATTTAGACTAACTTACACTCAAGTGTGTGTGAGGCTATGTAAATTGTTATTGGTAATGAAATAAATAGGAATGGGAATGTTTTGAATTTAAAAAGAGGGGAGAGAGGGAACTTTGCTTTAATAAAGAAAAGGGAAAGTAAAGATATTCTTTGTACTCTTTACTTATTCGCTTGGCTTGGCTTCCTTCCTGTCATTGATTGCTTTGTAAGGAGAGAAAGTAAGATCTTGGAGCATCAAAGACAGAACAGTCTCTCAAGGAGAGTGCAGCTTTTGTTTACTTAGGAGGGTGTTCCCACTGATATGTGATAATCATTGGAATGAGATTGTTATGGATCGGGCCGCTACAGTACTACTCTTCACTGAAGCCCAATACCAAAGACAGATCCATCAATCAATGGTGGAGATTAAAGACCTAGATCCAATGGAAACCATTGGATTCCAAAACCTATAAATAAGCATTGATGCAATGCCAAAGGTACACACTCTTTCCTACTCTTTACCTCTAATCAGTTCCCTAGCTGACTTGAGCGTCGGACTGTCCCCGCAGGTACCACCTGCCCCGGATCAGAAGCGTAGCTCGGTTGATCAAAACCAACCCCTACCAACTATCTCGGATCGGACCTCGTGTCTAAGATCGAATACAGGTCCAGAGATAAGGTACAGAACATTGGCGACCACAGTGGGAGGATCTTGTACTCTAGTTCCTCTCCCATCTCCTTGATTGACAATGGCTCCGACCTTACGTCATAGGACTATCCCGAATGTCGCTGAAGGACCAGTTCTGGAGCGGGTGACTCCGGAAGGAGTGGCAGTCACCTTACCCCTTAGCCTGGTGCATGCTCAAAGCTCGGCTACGACTATGGTTCCTAGGAGCTCAGCCCGGAACCGACTTCCACCTCCCCCTCCGACCGTCCAGGTACCGGTCGATGCTGTTCAACAGCTCGTCCTGTTCCTAAATTGGCAAGCCATGGCCGACCGGCAGGAAATCCAACGCTACCCCCAGTTAGAAGCTCAGATTGCTGAGCTCCGGGCTCGTAACATCCCGGATCGGAGTTCCTCTCTGCGCAACTCTTCAAGTGGAATGACTCATGGCCGCGGCCGCCACAGATCTCCGGCTTGGAGGAGATACCATCACCGCACTCCACCTCGTTGTACAGGAGGGCGAGGATCGGAGATTCCCCCGAGTCGGATAACTGATGATTCTTATGGTCCTGAGGGTTCCCCTCGGCCTAGCTCGTTTCTGTTTCCCTCTCCTCCTAGGTGACGTACCAGAAGTCGGAATAGGTCTCCGAGGCAGGAATGTCAGCGCCTTCGCTCACGGGGATCCCCTGGCAAGTGTGGCTACCGACGGTCTTCACCCCTTGTGAGGTCGGCAAAGCGTAAAGGACCTTTCACAAGTAAGATCGACTACTTCCTGGTGCCAAAGCACCTGGAGAAACCTCCTAAGGGTTTGAAAATGCATGATGGGACTGGCGATCCGGATCGCCACCTCGACTACTTTGACACGGTTATGCAATACCGTAACGTTCCAGAGGAGATAAAGTGCCGAACCTTTCCCCTCATTCTAGAGAAGGCGGCTCTAGACTGGTTCAGGGCTCTTAAGCCAAATATGATCTCCTCTTGGGATCAGTTAGCCAAGCTATTTTATGCACACTTCGCCCACTCGAAGATGAAGCCTAAATCTCGGAAGGTATTGCAGGCAATTCGGCAAAGAGAAAATGAGTTCCTTCGGGACTACATAGAGAGATTCAATAGAGAAGCTGCTCAAGTTTGGAACCTCAAAGACTCCTTCCGTCTTTACTTCATGGAGGCTGGTCTTCGTGAAGGAAGTCCATTTCAGATAGACGTCGGGGTCAACCAAGCTGAGTCGCTTGCCGAGTTCCTCCAGTGATCTCAGAAGTATATCGATCATGAAGAAGGGATTAACGCAGGAAGGTCACGTTTCACCTAGGTCTCGGAATGAGCCTATGGGCGTGATGTAATCCGACTTTGTAAATGTTTAACCATCTAATATATATGGATCGACTAAGACTACAATTTTCCTCACAGTGATTGCTTAGTAAAAGCGAATTCCGAGGTTGAAGGGAAGGATTTGGGATCGGCCGAACGACTGCCTTAAAATTTCACGCTAAAACCGGAACCCGAGACACCGAGCTTGACATCGCTAGAGGTTCGGGAACTCCACCAGGTCGGACTCCGGATGATTCCTACTATCCTGAGGGTTCCCCTCAGCCCAGCTCGTCTCTGGCTTCCTCTCCTTCAATGCGGCATTAAACTAACACCTCGAGTCCCTCAGGTGGTCGCGTTTTATGCATTGCCGAGGCTGGTGGCAGACACCCTCGCTGGTATAAGCCCGGCCTCGAAGATCTTTGACAAGACTCGTATCTCGGGCGCTCCGAGGCTGGTGGCAGACACCCTCGCTGGTACAAGCCCGGCCTCGAAGACCTTTGACAAGACCCGTATCTCGGGCGCTCCGAGGCTGGTGGCAGACACCCTCGCCGGTACAAGCCCGGCCTCGAAGAAGGTCGCCATGTTGACCGACCATCAAATTCAAAACTTGCGCAAAGCTCGGACTAGCTTACAAGTCAAGATCGCCTCATAGGCGACCCGACTTGGGGGCAACTATTATGGATTGGGCTGCTACAGTACTCTTCACTGAGGCCCAATACCAAAAGCAGATCCATCAATCAATGGTGGAGATTAAAGACCTATATCCAATGGAAACCATTGGATTCCAAAACCTATAAATAAGCATTGATGCAATGCCAAATGTACACACTCTTTCCCACTCTTTACCTCTAATCAGCTACTTAGCTGACTTGAGCGTCGGAGTGTCCGCGCAGGTACCACCTGCCTCGGATCGAAAGCGGAGCTCGGTTGATCAAGATCAACCCCTACCAACTATCTCAGATCGGACCTCGTGTCTAAAATCAGATACAGGTCCAGAGATAAGTTACGGAATATCTTATGTAAATATAAAAGAATGGGTCATGATATGTTGTTTATTAGGCTGTGTTGCTTTTCTTGCTACAATTTTTATGGATGGGGTAGGGAGACATTTTCTAAGGATCAAAAACTAATCATGCCTAAGCTATTAAAGAATTTGGGCACTATTGATTTAATATGAACAGCACTTGTCATGCTCTAGTAAATACTCATAGAAAATTAGTTATTATTAGTTAATATTTATTAAAAAAATAACTAGTAAAAATTCACAGGTACACACCACATTTGAGAAAAATTGGAAATTCAGTTTTGAACAAAGTAAACCAATTTTCATTGTGTGACATCACAGTAGTTAAAGCATAGTATTATTGTCTAAAGCATGTTATAGGAGTCAGTCAAGAATTTCTCCGAAAACTGTGAAAGGGAAAAACAGTCATATATAGAGACACCAAAATGGAACATTAGTATAGGGATCTGTGCAAAAGTATGAAGCACTAATCAATTCCAATCGCAACCTTATCAGGTCAGGTTAATGGGGTGCCCTACCCTTGTCTTTGATTGTCCCTTTATTCCTTTTCAAAGAGGGAATCTACTTGGGAGTGTTGAGTTAGGTAAGTAGTATTGATATAATATTTGTATATGTTGATTAACTTTATTTCTTATAACAGAAATGTCTATGTTGATTAACTTGCTCATTATACATCTTTATATATTATATTAATGTTAAGTTGATTCTTCATTTTTAAGGATTGTTAAAGCAGCAAATCCAGATTTAAAGAAAAACACAC
Source organism: Astragalus membranaceus (assembly GCA_039519185.1). Lineage (NCBI taxonomy): Eukaryota > Viridiplantae > Streptophyta > Magnoliopsida > Fabales > Fabaceae > Astragalus > Astragalus membranaceus. The sequence continues at coordinate 39,683,208 of CM076849.1, read as the reverse complement.
ACACATAAACACAAACAAACCATGGTTAACGAGTTTCGCCAAATGTGCCTACCTTCACATGAACTAATAAAGCATGTGATTTCTTATCATAATCGAATAGAGTTATGAAAATTGTTAAATACTTGGTAAACTTCCTCGAAGGGCTTCATTGAAAAAGTAAATGGTAGAATGTAATGCTCTTTTCATTCCTTCCTTTGCCAATGAGTTCACCTACATCTTTTCTGTGGAGAAAGTTACCATGCAGTAAAGGGAAAGCAGTTTGAGCCTTGAGACAAGGCATTTTGAAGCGGACATGTAAGGGTTTGAATAAAAGGAGAATAATTCCACTTCCAGCAATGAGAATATGTTTATCCTAGCAAAGCGTGGGTTCTGTTTCTTCCAGCAGCGATGCCAATGTATGTCATAGTTCTTACAACAAAGAGTAGTACTAATTTGTAATCTTAATCTAATTTGGATTCTTAATAATTCAATATTGATGTAACATAAACAACATACATTTGGTTCACTAGCGATGATGCTCTTATAAAACAGCATTGTTCTGTTCATTACTTTGGGTTATTGATACAACAACCGGGCCGAAGCTGTGACAATTGACAAACAGTGTCAATATTTTGGATTAATACACACACTAAAAATTTACTTTTACGATTCCAATTCAATTCGACAATCATTTGCAAGTAACACGATACAACTTGTGAGTATATTTATTGAAAAACTTAACCAATATATTTTGCCGTGGTTATTGTGATAGAATGATAGTACAATTTTCTTAGCACTCAGCAGTAGCATATTTCTGCAAAACCACACCAGAACCGTTCAGAACCATGGATCAAAACTGAGGCCCATCAACATCTTATTGGGCCAGGTTATCGGGTCCCAGCACGAGTCCACAACGTTCAGAACCGTTTTATGATAAATAAATAACAATAACTTTTGGGCTCCCATTTTCTGTACCCCCACCTTGATACATGATAACCCCATAATAACCCCCGTAAAATACCCTCCAACCTTAACAAAAACTTAATTTTCTTTCTAATTCTTTACTTACTTCCGTTTTATCCAAAAGTAAGTCCGAAAATTTTCTTAAACGGAATTAAATAAATCCGTCGCGTAGGAACTACCTAAATCCGTTGGCCGGTTTTTTCCAAAACGGATTTACATAAATCCGTACAATTTTCATTGTTTTGAAAACGGATTTAGGTAATTCCACAGTTGAATTTGAAGTTCCTAGACGGATTTATGTAAATACGTAGTTGGTGATTTTCCAAAAAATGCGTAACAAAATTAAGGTAAATCCGTAGTTCAATATTTTCCAAAAATTAACTAACGGATTTACCATAAATCCGCAGTGTAGTAACTTTTTTAAATTTTCTTTTATTTTTATTTACAGTGGTGCTTAGCAGAGGTAGAGACAACAGAATTATAGACTCGAGGAGAGATTTCTTGATGCGGGGTGGATCGTCACAGCCTGGTGGTATAACACCCCGATTTTGGGAGCGCTACTAAGTGAGCTCAACTCCTAATATGAGATGCTTTTTGAAAAATACACTTCCTGCCTCTCTCTGAGAACATATTATTTTTTTAAAAAAATCAATTTCAAAACAATCAGAGTATTGCAGCATTTTCGAAACATGATTCCTCTCTTAATTTAATATACAAAAATTAAATCTGAAATATGACATATATAAATTTGTTTCCCCACGCCAGTATGTTACCTGTTTACAAAAGAAATGTTCAATGCAAAGACAGAAGTGTTTGAAATAAAAACCTACACAATCTAGTACTAGCTATCTTTACTAATACATATAACTGAATAAAAACCATACACTTGAGGATTTTCCAAAATGACGACAAAAGAAGACATCTACGTTGATCAAGCACTCTATACGCAACACCCGGTTAGGACCTCGAGGAGTCCACCAATACTCCACTATGAAAGGACACCGACCTCTGCAACTTTATCTGTGAAAACTGAACTATGGTCCTCCAATAACTGGGTTGACATCCATTACATTGGAGAACCACAGGCAAGAGTTATCTTCTAGAATATGCATACACAAATATACAACAACTCACATGTACATAATCAATTCACATATACATAATACGAATATGTTTCAAACAACATTCTAACAGCCCAACACTAACTACACGTCACACCACTCCATATATCCTAATGCAATGCCCATATGTCAATGCATATGATCCCGGAGTATACTACTCCAAAAAGTGTTGTGCTTCTCTCTATGATACTGCACAACGGATCTACGATCCAAATATGGGTGTGCTTCTCCCCATGATAAAACTCAGGTGTGCTTCTCTGATCGATACTGCACCATGTGGTCACTTCTCTCATCGATACTGCGCCACATCCGGCATGGTACTTCTCTCATCGATATTGTACTATACCAACCTTTTCTTACGATTCAACATCGTACAACTCCGTAAGTATCTCTTGTCCCACGCTAATCATTCCAATAGCTTCCTCAAGTCACCACCAACAAATTTCCTCTTAAAGTCCCCCTCGAAATCTCACTCTAACCTCCCTAACTTTTCATTTTTTTTCTCACTTCTCAAAACAATTCTCCATTAGTCCAAAAGTCCTAATTTTCATAATATTAACTCATCTTGATTTCAACCTCTCCAAAGGATTCCTATTGTTTCTCAAAGATTTTCCATTTGTTTCGCATTTCTTAAGTCACTTTCTAACTACTTTTCAAAAATCTGAGACAAGTGCTACGCTCACTTTTATAAAATCTCCTTTAAGTTTCTTTTTTCGAAAATGATTTACTTAGTCGCAGTAGCGGTCATACCTCCATATGCCTCATCTAACCCTCCTTTCAAAGTCACTCCCAATCCACCGGACATCTCAATCACAGATAATCAACATTATATGTTCAATTCACAACATAGAACAACAACATATATATGAACTCACAAAAGCCACAACACACACGTCCTCATAGGGACCAACCAACACCAAATCACCAAAGGTCATAAACAAACAACACACAATTACCAACCATAAGCACAACCACAAACATATAATAGTAGCTAGAAAGAAGCCCTTACCTCAACAAGCTTTCTAAGTAATAATGCACGAACCTCGCCGGCATCACGTGCCCTAAACCATACAACGGACTTAGGTTAACATTACAATCCCAGACTAACCCCACATAACTAGGTGGTTCGATCAACTAAGGTAAAATAGAGAGGATTTGGTTTCTTAGAACTTTCTTGCACAAAAAACATGAATATTTAAAATCGAATACTTAGAAAATAAGACTTTCCAAAACTTTTCTCATAAATAACTCAACACTTTAAATATCATTTTTCTTCAAATCTTTCAACTTCAATACATAACTTAAAATCATAACTCAACAGCTTAATTTGTAAAACGATTTTCTTCTAAATTCAAATCAAACACCAAAAATTTTCTAAGTATATTTATGACGAAAATTTGGCAGAGTCTCCTTTGTATTTAGGTCATTTTCCAAAATTTCATGTCCAGACAGAAACTCAAATTCATAGACATTTCTTATCGCTTTAAATCTTGTACTTTAAGTACCGGTTTAAAGGATCAAACATAATAACTCAAAAAATTTTCAACAACTCAAACATTTAAATTCAATACTCTTTCAAAACTCTAACTTTTGATTACAAATGTTTTCTCTCAAAATCGAATTTTTCTTTAGATCTATAATCACAACACTTAGATCTAACACATTAGCATTCAAAGTTAACTTCCTTTTAACCTCTAGGTCTAAAACCCACCCTTTTGAAACTCTAAAACACCTAATAATAATTTCACAAACTTCCCTAAATTGAAAATGGCTTTCGACCTACACAAAAATATGGTCAAGGATTTTTCTCTAATAATTTTAAATACATGCAAAGAATACTAACTTGTAAACCAACAAATTTATTATTATTCCTTCCTTTTCAAAAAGATTTTCTTTTCTAACTTCAACAACAATCAACAATCAATCATATCCATCACACAATTAAAAACGAATTTAACATCGAATACGTTTTTAGTGATTTTTACGCAAAAACATTTCTCGACACATATAACACACCGAGACCTTAACTTTAACCGATCAAATCACATCAATTCATAACACTCAATCACACCTCAAACATCAATTCAACACATTGATTTTGAAACAACCTCAACTTATACCATAACGCTCAATAATCGAAGAACTCACCTTATCGTGATGAAAATCACGAACACCGAGACTTTCCGCCACTCGAACATTCCGCTCGCGAGAAATCCCACTTTGCACCTAGGCACCAACGTGAGCTCCTAGAGCTTCAAAACTCATCCCTAACCCTCAACTTGATTCCTAAGCTTTGAATTTCCAATCAACCATAAAGCTTCCATGAATTCGCTATTCATCATCTTCAACCTCCAATTGCTTCAACACATAAAACCCCAATTTTGATTCTCAAACCCTAACTCACCTAAGCTTGATTTCTTCACTCCAAGCTACCAACCAAACTCTTATTTGAGCTTCCCAAACCTCTAAAACACTTTAGAGAAAAAGAAAACTCAAGATTTCCTCTTCTTCACTAATTTCGAAAATGGTAGAATATGTGAGAGTGGGTTGTTGTTGATGATCTTGGTATCATATGGAAGAGGATGAGGAGAGGATTATTTTTATGCAAGAAAAATGAAGTTCACCATGAGACTTTTCTTCCCTCTCTTCTCTTCTTCCCTACGCCCTTCTTCTCTCTTTCTTCTCCATTTTCTTTTAGCGATTTTTACGCAAAAACATCACCCCTCAGCTCTACTTTATCCCTCAAACCTTGGAAGGTGATGTTGTCATGGAGCCTGCATAAGACCGGTTTTGGACATGAGAAGAAGACACCATCTGCTCTTGTGGTGATTTGGCCACCATGATGAATAGCGGTAAGTATGTTGTCTCTTGAGTACCGAGTGGATTTAGTGTTCATTTTGAAGTGTGTGGGTGTGAAACAAGTAAATAAAAGTGAAATGTTGGTGTGAAAGAAATGAGGGTTTGGGGGGGTATTTATAGCAATGGTCACTGATTATCAACCGTTGATATTGTCGGTGCGATCTACACCGTTGAAAATCTATCCGTTGGGGCACAGTTACCAAGACGAACAAAAGTAAGCCGTTGATCAAAAGTGTCGGTGAAATCCTGGCCGTTTATTTTTTAAAATTTTTGTAACAACGGATTTATAAATAAATCTGTTTTGAAAAAAACCAAAACACATTTATCTATTTGTTAGATAAATCCGTTGTCAAAAATTAAGATAACGGATTTACCTACTTATCAGATAAATCCGTTTTGATTTTTTTCGAAACGGATTTATCTTATAAATCCGTGACAGTAAAATAACAAAACAGATTTAAGTTTCTCTGAGGTAAATCCGTCGTGTTAATTTTACTTAACGGATTTATGTTTTTTCCACATAAATCTATTGTACAATTTTTTAAGAACGAATTTATCTGATAAATCCATTTTGGCTTTTTTCATAAACGGATTTACCATTCAATTACGTAAATCTGTTGGTTAAAAATTATCGGAGGCGATCTGAGAATAAAAAATAGGCTAAATAGCACTTTTGGTCCTTTATCTTTGCTTCAGATTTCACTTTGGTCCTTTATCTTTTTTTTGGTCCGTTTTGGTCCCTTATGTTTCATTTTCGTTTCATTTTGGTCCCTCGCGTTAGTTTTGACCAAAATTAATATTATTTAATTCAATTAAAACATTAAAACGATTTACGTGATTTTACCCTAGCACACAATCAGACCACAATTCCTCTCCTCCTCCCCTCTCAAACCCAAGACCACCTCCCACCATTTCCACCACCAATTCTTCAATTTTCAACCATCCAAACTTCATTATTCTTGATTCCTACACTAGATCCACTTCTAATCTTGCATTATCTTCAAAGTTCATCATCAAATCCTTCAAGATCAAGTGATTTTCGTGGGATTCAAGAGGAGGTTCAAGTGTTCTTGGTTTCTATTTTGATCTTCTTCTTCATTTCAAGCAAGATCTAGAGGTAAGCTCACAAACCCTTGCATTTTCTTTAATTTTCATTATGTAATCTCTCTTCTACTCCTCTTTCCTTCTTGAAAGAAGCTTTGAGGACTCATTTCAAACATTATTGGACAAGGACATTGGGAGCCTTGGGTGTTTGAGATGGGTCCTTGGCCTTGAAGGGAAGATTCTTGTGTTTGAATAATTTTCCTTGCATTTCTACACATTTTTCACTAAAGTTCATGAAATAAAACATCACTTTCTTTCAAAAAAGGTTTCGGCCATGTAGTGTTTTTAGTGGTTCATGCATTTCTTTGTTCATTTATGGTGTTTAAGTTAAATAAAAAAGTGGATCTAGCCAACTATGCCTTTAGGTTCATAGGTAGAAATTAGGGTTTTTATTGTTCTTGCATTTCCTTTGATTTTGAGTTGAAATAAATGATGGAATGACAATTGTTTGAGCATCAAATGTATGGGTAGATCCTAGGGTTTATGTTCATATGCTCATTGATGTGATTTGGTTGCAAGAACATGATGAAATTCGTGCTTGAGTTTTCCTTGCTATGCATTCGGCCATAAGGCCTATTTTTACCCTCTTTGATTGCTTGAAAATTGTCATTTTGATTGTGTTTGGGCAAGTGCAAGTTATGCAATTGTGTTTGTTTACTTTTTACCATTTTACTTTACCATTCATTAACTTTTTACCAAAACATAAAAATATTTTACTACTTTGGTTTTTACCACTTCATTAACTTTTTACTAAAACCTAAAAAGATTTTACCACTTCCCATTTACCTCATGCATTTTTACTTTACCATCTCATTAAATACTTCCCATTTACCTCATGCATTTTTACTTTACCATCTCATTAAATAATTACCATTTACCTCATGCATTTTTACTTTACCATCTCATTAAATAATTACCATTTACCTCATGCATTTTTACTTTACCATCTCATTAAATAATTACCATTTACCTCATGCATTTTTACTTTACCATCTCATTAAATAATTACCATTTACTTCGTGCATTTTTACTTTACTTTTCACTAACTTTTTACTTAAAGTTTTACAACTTATCAACTTGCAAAAATACCCAAAACATTTTCACATTCATGCATCTTCATTCATACTTAGTTTATGTGACACTCTCATGCATCCTCATATGCTTATATCTCTTGCATCCTCTTATGCATCCTTGTATGCCATCCATTCATAAATAAAGTGCTATGCATCCATTCCTTGTACATTCATGCACTTACATGCTTACCTAATCATGCATCCTTGCTTACATATTCAATCATTTAACTTAGAATACTCTATGTTTACAATCAATTGTATTCACTTGTTCTTGATGCCGTGTAAATGTCTTGACTTGATTGTGTGCCCTCCTCTCCACTTGTATGACCTCCTAATGGAGACGTAAGTCTACATGCATGTTGTAGCATAGAGCCATTAGGGTAAATACAATCCTTCTCACACACACACAATTACTTTGAGAACTTTGTTTTGCATCTTTAATAATTGAATCCTTTGATTGTATGGGCATGTTTAATCTTGGTTAAGGAATGATATGTTCATGTTTGCTTGAGTATTATTCATTCATTTGCATTTGGTTATGGATTTAGAATTGACTTGAAATGTTCTACTCATTTTCTAAAACCCATTTCCTAAAATCATTTCAAAACAAAAAGAAACTTTTACTTTCAAAACAAAAATAAATCAATCGTCATTAAACACCAATCGCGCCGTTGCCGATTAGGTCATTAATGATGAGTTCATTTTCGAAAGAGTTAGTAGCGAGACCATTCTAACCGTTGTTGTTCGGTCATCGCAAAAGTTCTATCCCATTTTCGAAAACTTATTCATTTCTCAAAAATAAATCGATTGTCATTAAACACCAATCGTGCCGTTGCCGATTAGGTCATTAATGATGATTTCATTTTCAAAAGAGTTAGTAGTGAGGCCATTCTAACCGTTGTTGTTCGGTCTTCACAAACGCTCACCCAATTGCGAAAAACCTCTCAATCCTTTTTCAAAACCAAAAACCGAGAACTACGTAGCTTTGATCCCTCTTCCGGTGAGGGTACGTAGGAGCGGGGTCCTGTCCCGTCAAGCACATTCTTAAAAAATCTTTGTTTTGTCCTGATTTTCAAAGATAACCAAAAATATCCCTTTCCCCCTCGTTTTCAATAAAACAAACCCCTAAAGAAAAGAAAAGAAGTAGAACAAACCGCTTTCAAACTCAAACTTTTGTCCAAACCACACATCAAGTTAATGGTTCCCTTTCGGTAGAAAGGAGGTACGGGGTGCTAATCCCTCCCCCGTACCTAACCGACCCCCGAACCTACATCTCTGCGTTTTCAAAAGACCATCTGCCTTGTTTAAAAGACTTTTTTTCAATGTTTTGGTCTTAAAATTAAAATATTGATGGCGGCTTCATTTATCTTCCACGTTGTACATCGAGAAATCCCAACCGGATTTTTCGGGCGCAACAGCTGGCGACTTCACTGGGGACATTTTTTTTTTTAAAAAAGACGAGGGTCAAGCCTAGTTAACTTGATGTGTGGTTTTAAAATTAATTGAGTTGAAAGCTTTGTTTTACTCCTTTTCTTTTATTGCTTATGCCCATGCATTCTTCCAATCCCCATGTTTCTCTCTTCTCTGCTCCCTTTCTTGAGGTAAGCAGTGCATATGACTGTTGTTGAAACCTAGGTTGAATTATTGGTATTGTGATATTGAACCCTAGGGTAGACAACATGTTATTACCTGCTATTATCTGGGCTGTCCTGGGTTTTCATTTGCAGGTGGGGGGATATATGTGGGTAGTTTTAGGCGGTATGCCCTTGCTGCACACACTCACACCTTATGCTTACTATACTTTGAGAGGGGCCTAAAACCCAAGGTCTGACAAAACTTAGGAGAGTGGAAACGAGTAGTGACTAGCAATTGGACTGTTGTCCTTCCGACTCTCACGAAAGTTTCAGCCAGAGTATGCTCTTTCATGATGCCTCACACCAGATGGCGTTCCATCGTTGTGGGTGCTATTGTGAAAGAGAATTAGCTCTGGTAGCCTGGTGAGGAAGTGACTAGAACCCGCATGGGAGGAACATTCGAGTTGTCCTAGAACTCAGGTCCCCACCTTCGTAGGACACAAGGGGCATACCAAATTGTGTGTTGCATGGTAATATAGACATGTTTTCAAAAAAAAGAGTAGGAGGTTTTTCAAATAAAAAGTAGAGAAAGAGCTGCCGTTGTAGCCTTTCTTCTGCCGGTCCGTACGAAGTGACATATGGCCCACTCTTTTCAAAAAAAGAGAGAACGAGCTGCCGTTGTAGCCTTTCTCTTACTTGGTCCATATGAAACCACGTACGGCCCTCATTTTTCAAAAAAAAAAAGAGAGAAAAAAAAACTTGAACTAATGCCAATAAAGGTTTTACCCTAATCTGCCCATGCATAAAATACCATCATCATTTGCATACATCCCCGCATAACATAAAACATAAGTTTCTGCAACTCATGCACGCATCATTGCATGGTGTGGAATCACAAAGTAATATCTTGTCATAGGCACGGTCTAGAATCAAAAGTGAAACATCGTACACTCCGAGGTGTTTGTTTAAGTTTGAATGCATGGAATGTGCTTTGTTTCGCTAATTGATTCTAACCTTGTTGTGTTTCAAAGAAAAAATAATCAAAATCCACCGTTAAACCTATGGCAAGACATAGTACGCCGTGATTCCCGGCACTAAGATAAACAGGAAATCATACATGTTGCATTGCACTTGCATTCAAACAAGTATTAGTGCATACCGCCTTTTATCAAAAAAATCAAAAAATCAAGAAAAATCAAAAATTGTTATTTTCCACAAGTTTCTAGAAAACAAACTACATGCATTTTTTCTTTGCATTACAGAAATAATCAAATAAATATCTCATGTTGCATGAATTTTTATGACCACCAGAGAGTTAAAAGCTTTATTTTGGAGAGAAACCATGCATGCTAAAGTCAAAATCAAATTTTGTACTGTACTCTTCAAATGAAAAGCTTATAATTCCCCGACGCGGTAAATCCACATTCATCCATTCGCATTCTCATTTCATTCACATCTATTCATTTGCATTCTCATTTCATTCGCATTCTCATTCCATGCGTATTTATCCATTTTGCATTCTCATTCATTTGCATATTTACATCATGCATAAAAAAATGAGCATAATTCTAGAGAAACAATAATAATTCTAAAAAAATTGTGATGAGAGGTGAGACGTTCTTGCGAAGCTTTTTTTATTCATCTTTGGAAAAGTTTAGTCTTACTTAGTTGCAAACTCAAGGTATTTCAAGGCACTCGGTTTTTCAAAAACAGCAGTTTGTTCACATTTTTCAACAAAGCATTGCATCTCACCCACCCCATGATGAATGACCGAAATGGTCCACAAAAATGTTTCTTTCACGTTTTAACTAATGTTAACTCTCTGCGAAGCATTCGTGTAGTAACTTCTGTGTGACGTGTGTCTTTAGTTTTGTTTGATTCAGTTGGCGTCCCTACATCGTCATCATCCCTCGCCCAAGTCTAATCCCACCCTGACCACCCATCAAGCACATATCCCCCAGATTAGTGCATAGTTGGCTTTTTGGTTGGTTCCCCTAATGAAATACCACTCTTGGTCCTCCATACTGGGGCAAATTTGTCGTCACTAGATATCTTGTTAACATTGTATTCCTTTGGTGCAAGTCTTTTTTAAAAAGTAAAAAAAAAAAAAATCAAAAAAGCTCGTTAGGTCGAAAACTCGTAAGAGCGGCCTAAGCAAAAATTAGAGCATGAAAAGAAATAAAGAAAAAAGAGCAAATGTATGAAAGTAAATAAATTGTTGTCCTTGGGTTAATTTTTGAGAAAACAAGCAATCATGATTTTGAAATGAAGTTTGGCCATCATTCCATATCCAAAAACACCTTAAGCCAAAAATCCCAAAAATCTCAATCACCCTAGACAAGAATCAATCTCACATCAAAAATTGTGTATCACCTTTATCAGCTCACTTAGCTCAAAAGAAAGAGAAAGAAAAATCACACCAAAAAAAAGGAAGAAAGTGGAAAAAGAGAGGATTGAAAAGGAAAAATCCTGAAAAAAGAAGCAAAAGTAGTAGAAATGGTGAGCTGATACCATTAAACGCATGAGAGATCCTTGTCTGAAATAAACCCTCAAACACTTCCTTTGGCCTATCCTCCATAAACCCTTGACCACGTTACAACCCTGAAACAGGTTCATTTTACCGTGAGGCACATAAGAGGTTCTCATCTCAATAAAACCTCAAACACCTCATTGAGTCTAATAACTCATTCTTTCATAAACCATTAACCTGGCCAAATTATACCACTAAAAAAAAAAACATCCGTTCCATCAATCATCAAATACTTCTTTGAGCCCAATTATCCCTCCCTTCATAAATCATTAACCATTAGCCACATCACAACTCCAAAGATCCATTCTGATCAATGACTGATTGCTCCTGTTTTCTCAAAGTTTTAATCTTAGGACAAATAAGTTTATCTATTTATGATGTGTTTGCTCAAAAAGAAAAAACAAACAAGCAGAAAAAAGAAAGCTGCTCAAAAGAAAAACAAACAAGCAGAAAAAAGAAAGCTGCTCAAAAGAAAAAAACAAACAATCAAAAAAGGAAAGTTGGTAAAAAGGAGAAGGACTTGCACTCCAAGATGCATTCATGTTGCATTAAAACAAGGTCTAGTGGTCACCAAGTGGAGCCCCTCCTTATACTAAAAAGTCAAAACTTTCATTGCATTTGAGTTGTTCTTAAAGAGAACCAAAAGTGTGTACTAGGGGGCATTCCCTTCACCTCTCACTCCACTCAACTTTGGGGAGGTTTATTCATTGCCCACCCCATTCATATATCACCCTCAGTTCATAACCATCACCATAACTCTGTCGCCTTTCACAACCCCACTAGAAACAATCACTTGAAATACCATTCCAAAGTGGGGCAATCCCGTCACCCTTCACTCCACCTAAAGTCGGGGAAATTCGCCCTACGCCCATCTCATCCCCTCGTCATATTCACATCCATGAGACCACACCAGGGCAATTTCTCGACCCACCATGCTAAATACAGCCTTTTGCAAACTCGAGTCGGGGCAACCTTCCTCTCGTCAAGATTGGGGCAACACCAAACGTCGTGGGTTGAGACAGAATCTCTTGTTTGCCACCCTTCATTCCAAAGTCATGGTACTTCCAATTCATTAATCCTCTACAACCCTGGCTGTCGTCACCACTAGACAGGGGCAAGTTATGCACGCACCTTCACCAGTAGTCTAAATCGGGGCAGTTCCACCTTTCATGACCTTGGCAAAAAGCTACCTTTCATCCCCTCACGTGTCATATCTGTCATACCAAGTCAACTGACTCATTCATCTGTATTTGCACTACTCTACATGTTTATGCTTTAAAGAGAGAACACAAGTTAATAATGTAAAGTCGGAAACTCACTCAGCTAACTTTGTGGACCTAAAAATCAATCATCATGGGGCACCATCATAGGAGAGCAAAATAAGCGAGTCTGCAAATACGGTCAAATAGTTTTTGCACATCAGTGTCTGTGAATAACAACCTTGAGATTGCCATGTCTGAATTCAAACCTCTTTCCAAGGAATGATTATTCCAGAGCACTCACCTCTCTACCCCTCGCATCGAAAGTCTCATTTCTCATCTCAAAACAAAGCACATTTGCATGCATTACTATTATACCATATCATAAATCATTGCACCATACATTGTATTTCAACAACAAGCCATGCATCTACCACAACTATTGCATTTAGGCATTACCTGCGCGCATTCATCCATTTATTCAAAAAAAAAAGAGAGAGAAAACCAAAAAGGCAAAAATCATCCACACTTCACCCGTTGCCCCCACCAAAGCATAAATCATTCCATCATGCAGCCAGCAGTACCTTTGCATTCGCATGTTATCTGCATTCGCACACACAGCTTATCAATTTCTGTTTGCGACCAACTTCAACATCCATCATTCACGGACCTTTTGTAGTCCATTTACTTTCGCATTGTACATTCATCACATTGCATACCTGTAACACTTTTTTGCTTCGATAGACGTGCCAAGTGCCGGTCTCATCGTTGTCAAAAGCTTTCTACATCACCAATCATATCATTTTCTACGCATTCATGTGTTTCCTTTATTCACCATAGCATTTGCATCAAAGTATTACATTCGCATCATATTCACATTCGCATTGCATGCGTCAAGAAAAGAAGCAAAATAAATAAAAAAAAAAGCAGAAAGAAAAATCCGTCCATCATTCCATCAGGTTCAACACCCATGGTATACCCATTTCATTCATCATCCCATGTTCATCACATTACATGCATGACATTGTTTGCTTCGATAGATGTCCAAGTGCCGGTCTCATCGTTGCCCCCAAAAAAAAGAGTTTTTTTTTACATCACTAATCATATATTTGTACCATGCATGGCATTCGCATCGAAGCATTACATTTGCATCACATTCACACTTTGCATTTCATACACTCATACCAAAGAAAAAAAAAAGAGAAAAGCCAAAAAAAAAAAGGAGGAAAATTGCTCATTCCATTACACTCATCATTAGTCAGCACAATCACATTCATATCTTATCTGCATTCACATACGTTGGTTGTCAACCTCCATGTTCCATCAACTTCAACTCACATCATCTGCCCCGCTTCATTCATCCCATCGGATGCCTACCATTTCACATACCTATATTGCACGCATACATCATTCATTGCATTTTTAGACATGCCAAATATAGATAGCTTTTCCCGTCTCAGGTAAATGCATTCATTAGGTATGTTCTAGGCAGATACGCCATGTACCAATCCCAATAGTTTGTTCCCTCAAAGTCAGTGCTCCAAGCGCTGGTCTCATATCACAATTCAGAGTCCCAGTACTCTTGTTGACCCCCAGTGGTCCTTCAGAGCCCAAGCGCTCCTTCAGACCATCAATGGTCCTTCAATCCAGATCGCACGTCGCGTTATCGAGCAACCGACGGATCATCCGACCCCAGGTCCTTCAGACTAGCTGTGTCCGCCTAAAAAACACAGTGGACGTCCTTCGAGGTGAGCAAATCAAGTCAATGACCTGACCTTGCCACCCATGGCCGCTCGAAAAAGGCCACCCCTCCAAGCAGACCGTTTTACTAGTACCGTTGCTAGTTTGCGCTCCATCAGGCCCATTGGTCCATCAGGCTTAGGCATGCCCTTCAGACCTCGTCGGTCCTTCAGTTTAACTCCAATCAATGCGCCAAGCATCGACTGCGAATTAGACCATCAGAGCCCAGTGCTCCTTCAGATCCCCGGTGATCCTTATTTACTCTTGTTCTATGTTAACCCAATTTTTCAAGAATTTCTATAAAAAAAAGAGCTGATCAGGAAAAAACGGTCAGACCAAAAGAAGAACTACAACAATGTTCCACCACATTCATCATCACACCAAAATCATAGCATTGCATGCCCTTGCATAACATGCACCCATACTCCATGCACCATTCCTCGCATCAGCTGACGTATGCAGGTACCTCAATCCAGTGCGGCAGCATTGGTCATTTCAATCAATCAATCAACAGGATTCGTGAATCCCTTCAGGACCCAAGTGTCCCTTCAAAAGCAGACTTCACCTCGTATTCGAGCTGCGGGTAAGTCCTTCAGACCCCGAGTGGTCCTTCGGACTAGTTGTGTCAGCCTAAGACACAGTTGACGTCCTTCATGGTCAACATATCAGTTCCGGATCTGATCTTGACCCATCATGGCCACTCGAACGCAAAGGCCCCCTCAGACCGTTTTACTAGTACCATAGCTAGTAGCGCCCCTTCAGACCACGATGGTCCTTCAATTAAGGCCTAGGCAGCCTTCCAGACCCTGAGTGGTCCTTCAGAGCCTTAGTGCTCCTTCAGATCCCGAGTGGTCCGTCATTTTCTCTCTCGGTTAATGCGCCAAGTGTTAACCGTTCCCCGTTTGTTCTCAAGCCCATCTATTCAAAAAAAATAGAAAAAGAAAAAGAGGAAAATTCGGGTTTCCCCAAGTAGACAAAATCGGTATAATTCCTGAATTCTTTATCTCTATTTTGCCTCGGAATATGTTTCAGCCAATCCATATTCCTCGTTAAAACCCAGATAAAGAGGGGCAGCTGTCATACCCCAATTTTGTCCGGCTTAGGTCAAAACCCTAATTTTCCCCAAAAAATAAATAAATTGAGGAGTGATGAGCATTATGCATTGCATTTTGGGTCTTAGAAGTCATTCCAAGGTCTTTAAAGTCATTTTTAGGGTTGGAGTGCACTTTTTAAGCAAATTAGGGTTTTAGGGTCAAAAAGGGCATTTTGGTCATTTTTCGTAAAAAGATGATTCTCTCGCAAAAAATGCACATCCACAAAAAGTACATTTTTATTCTATCAAGGATAATTTTTGTACAATTTTTTAGAAAGAAAACCCTAGTCAAAATAATTAAAAATGTATTTTTCCATTTTTAGTGCATAGAAAAATAAAAAGGACCATTAAATATTCCTCAATTCTTAAGTGACAATTTTTATTGTCATGGGTGACTAGAGGGAATATTTTATGGTGCCCAAAAACATGTGCCACATTTTCAATAGTTGCATTCTCATTATTTCCCATGCCCAAAATTTCAAATTCAAAAAAAACTCAAAAAAGGGAAGTGTCCTCAATAAGACAAAATGTACTATTTTGTGACAACTTGCATTTTTTCCCTCTCCTTCCCTCCTCATGGCTGCGAATTTCAGCCCTCCTTTCACCCTCATTTGTGTTTCTTCAACACCCTTAATCCATGTGAGTTGTATTCCTAGCCATTGAATAAAATTCTAGATCAAATCCTAGGCTACAACTATGTGCAAATTGACCTAATTGCCCTCAACAATTTTTGTGTACAAAAAACTCTTCAATTTCATATGACACCAGCCATTCCTCACTCATTTGTGTTTTCTCTTTGTCCCTAATCCATGTGCATTGCAATCTTGGCCCTTGATTCAAATTCTATCTCAAATCTCAATGGTTGGCAAAAGCACAATGTCCTATATACCCTTAATTTTGCACCTCATATAAAACCCAAAAATAAGAAACCAAAGGGGAGGATCCTCATTTTACCCTAGCACACAATCAGACCACAATTCCTCTCCTCCTCCCCTCTCAAACCCAAGACCACCTCCCACCATTTCCACCACCAATTCTTCAATTTTCAACCATCCAAACTTCATTATTCTTGATTCCTACACTAGATCCACTTCTAATCTTGCATTATCTTCAAAGTTCATCATCAAATCCTTCAAGATCAAGTGATTTTCGTGGGATTCAAGAGGAGGTTCAAGTGTTCTTGGTTTCTATTTTGATCTTCTTCTTCATTTCAAGCAAGATCTAGAGGTAAGCTCACAAACCCTTGCATTTTCTTTAATTTTCATTATGTAATCTCTCTTCTACTCCTCTTTCCTTCTTGAAAGAAGCTTTGAGGACTCATTTCAAACATTATTGGACAAGGACATTGGGAGCCTTGGGTGTTTGAGATGGGTCCTTGGCCTTGAAGGGAAGATTCTTGTGTTTGAATAATTTTCCTTGCATTTCTACACATTTTTCACTAAAGTTCATGAAATAAAACATCACTTTCTTTCAAAAAAGGTTTCGGCCATGTAGTGTTTTTAGTGGTTCATGCATTTCTTTGTTCATTTATGGTGTTTAAGTTAAATAAAAAAGTGGATCTAGCCAACTATGCCTTTAGGTTCATAGGTAGAAATTAGGGTTTTTATTGTTCTTGCATTTCCTTTGATTTTGAGTTGAAATAAATGATGGAATGACAATTGTTTGAGCATCAAATGTATGGGTAGATCCTAGGGTTTATGTTCATATGCTCATTGATGTGATTTGGTTGCAAGAACATGATGAAATTCGTGCTTGAGTTTTCCTTGCTATGCATTCGGCCATAAGGCCTATTTTTACCCTCTTTGATTGCTTGAAAATTGTCATTTTGATTGTGTTTGGGCAAGTGCAAGTTATGCAATTGTGTTTGTTTACTTTTTACCATTTTACTTTACCATTCATTAACTTTTTACCAAAACATAAAAATATTTTACTACTTTGGTTTTTACCACTTCATTAACTTTTTACTAAAACCTAAAAAGATTTTACCACTTCCCATTTACCTCATGCATTTTTACTTTACCATCTCATTAAATACTTCCCATTTACCTCATGCATTTTTACTTTACCATCTCATTAAATAATTACCATTTACCTCATGCATTTTTACTTTACCATCTCATTAAATAATTACCATTTACCTCATGCATTTTTACTTTACCATCTCATTAAATAATTACCATTTACCTCATGCATTTTTACTTTACCATCTCATTAAATAATTACCATTTACTTCGTGCATTTTTACTTTACTTTTCACTAACTTTTTACTTAAAGTTTTACAACTTATCAACTTGCAAAAACCCAAAACATTTTCACATTCATGCATCTTCATTCATACTTAGTTTATGTGACACTCTCATGCATCCTCATATGCTTATATCTCTTGCATCCTCTTATGCATCCTTGTATGCCATCCATTCATAAATAAAGTGCTATGCATCCATTCCTTGTACATTCATGCACTTACATGCTTACCTAATCATGCATCCTTGCTTACATATTCAATCATTTAACTTAGAATACTCTATGTTTACAATCAATTGTATTCACTTGTTCTTGATGCCGTGTAAATGTCTTGACTTGATTGTGTGCCCTCCTCTCCACTTGTATGACCTCCTAATGGAGACGTAAGTCTACATGCATGTTGTAGCATAGAGCCATTAGGGTAAATACAATACTTCTCACACACACACAATTACTTTGAGAACTTTGTTTTGCATCTTTAATAATTGAATCCTTTGATTGTATGGGCATGTTTAATCTTGGTTAAGGAATGATATGTTCATGTTTGCTTGAGTATTATTCATTCATTTGCATTTGGTTATGGATTTAGAATTGACTTGAAATGTTCTACTCCTTTTCTAAAACCCATTTCCTAAAATCATTTCAAAACAAAAAGAAACTTTTACTTTCAAAACAAAAATAAATCAATCGTCATTAAACACCAATCGCGCCGTTGCCGATTAGGTCATTAATGATGAGTTCATTTTCGAAAGAGTTAGTAGCGAGACCATTCTAACCGTTGTTGTTCGGTCATCGCAAAAGCTCTATCCCATTTTCGAAAACTTATTCATTTCTCAAAAATAAATCGATTGTCGTTAAACACCAATCGTGCCGTTGCCGATTAGGTCATTAATGATGATTTCATTTTCAAAAGAGTTAGTAGTGAGGCCATTCTAACCGTTGTTGTTCGGTCTTCACAAACGCTCACCCAATTGCGAAAAACCTCTCAATCCTTTTTCAAAACCAAAAACCGAGAACTACGTAGCTTTGATCCCTCTTCCGGTGAGGGTACGTAGGAGCGGGGTCCTGTCCCGTCAAGCACATTCTTAAAAAATCTTTGTTTTGTCCTGATTTTCAAAGATAACCAAAAATATCCCTTTCCCCCTCGTTTTCAATAAAACAAACTCCTAAAGAAAAGAAAAGAAGTAGAACAAACCGCTTTCAAACTCAAACTTTTGTCCAAACCACACATCAAGTTAATGGTTCCCTTTCGGTAGAAAGGAGGTACGGGGTGCTAATCCCTCCCCCGTACCTAACCGACCCCCGAACCTACATCTCTGCGTTTTCAAAAGACCATCCGCCTTGTTTAAAAGACTTTTTTTCAATGTTTTGGTCTTAAAATTAAAATATTGATGGCGGCTTCATTTATCTTCCACGTTGTACATCGAGAAATCCCAACCGGATTTTTCGGGCGCAACAACCGTGAACCCCTCCCCCACCGTCTCTCTCCCTCCCATCACCGTCGCCGCCCTCTCTCACGGTCGCAACCCAGATCTTCGTTCCCCCCCTCACCGATCCTCCTCCCTCTTCTCACCGTCGCCGCCCTCTCTTACCGTCGCAACCCAGATCTTCGTCCCCCCCCCCTCACCGATCCTCCTCCCTCTTCTCACCGTCGCCACCCTCTTTCACCGTCGCAACCCAGATTTTCGTTTCCCCCCCCCCCCTCACCGATCCTCCTCCCTCTTCTCACCGTCGCCACCCTCTCTCACCGTCGCAACCCAGATCTTCGTTCCCCCCCCCCCCCCTCACCGATCCTCCTCCCTCTTCTCACTGTCGCAACCCCCTCCCTCTTCTCACTGTCGCAACCCCCTCACTGTTGCAACCCCCTCGTCGTTCTCTCTCTCTTCGCATCCCCCGTTCTCTCTCTCTTCGCATCCCTCTTCAGATCCAGATCGCAGAGGAGGGTGGTGGGTGGTGGTTGTTGGTGGCTGACGGTGGCTGGGAGAGAAACAGTGGTGGCTGTTTCTCTAATTTTGTTTTTCTTGTTTTTAATTATTTGTTAAATTATGTTTTAATTGTTTTAATTGTTTTAATGTTTTAATTGAATTAAATAATATTAATTTTAGTGAAAACTAACGTGGGGGACCAAAATGAAACGAAAATGAAACATAAGGGACCAAAACGGACCAAAAAAAAGATAAAGGACCAAAGTGAAATCTGGAGCAAAGATAAAGGACCAAAAGTGCTATTTAGCCTAAAAAACAAGGGGCACAAAAATATGGGACCCAACTTTTGGTTTTCAAAACGGTTACTCAGTTTCAGCGCGAACGAGAGAAAATTCTCATTCTGAATGGAGTTTTCTTCTACTCAGAAACTGTGCTTACATGTGAGCTTCATCATCTTCTTCTTATTTAACGAAATTTCTTTCCTATATGATTTTGTTGTTGATTCGGTTAATTGAATCTGAGCTCACACTGCTTGCGAGTTTCGTCTACCCTTCATAGAGAAAACTGCTCAATAATTTTATCTGATTTTTGTCATTAGTTCGATTTCTTATGTGATGCAAATATGCTATTGCAGTTAATATCTTCAGCATATCAGAGATGCCGACTATCGGAGCAGATTTGCAGACTCTCCATCATTCTCACTCGCTCTTCATCTCCGCATCCTTCTCTGCGAATTTCAGGCAATCCTCTCTCCGCGATCGCTAATTATTATCATTTTCATGTTGAATTTCTCAATTTCCAAAATTTCTTATGATTCTGTCGATGATATGATTTCAATTTTTAGTGAATATACCTTATTAATTTTTCAGGAATTTTTAATTAATAATTAAATCAAAACGATGTCCCTTGTTCACTCGAGAGACTAGTGTTAGAAGAATAGTGGTTTTGTTTCTAATAATATTTGAATTTCTTGTTAGCAGTCTCTGATACCGGGATTGGGAGCTGCTTAGAGGAATTTCAGGACTTGAGGTTTTCATTCACAGATGTAGCCGACAATTGGGGTAACCAAACAAGTCATGATTATTATCAGAGTTCGATATTTCCCCCCTTCTTATGAGTCATTTGCATTTTGCAATTGTTTATTAGTGAATTTTCTTTTCTCCTTATGAAACAGATGGAGTGCTTACTATTAAAACCACTAGTAAGTTTAATGTTCTCAATTCTCATAGTAATTGTGCTTTTATCACATTGATTGAACATGTAGATGGCCCACGAGCACAAATTCGACAAGATTAGTCTTGTATCTTCTTCAACTCAATTACACTTGCTCATAATTTGGGTGTTAATATGGCAGCCTTATTTTGTTTAAGGAAAATACTTTTATGTTTTCACATATTTTAATGGGTATAGATTAGGTGCTTTTGATATGATCCCTGTTTTAATCAGCCATGTGGAAACTTATTTATATATTTGCGTGGTAGCGTGTAGTTACTAATTACTATGTCATGGACCAAGAGTGACTTAGATTTCAATTACTTAGTATGTTGCCATGTTTAATTCAATTGTTATCACGATTCTTATCACAGTCTATGGAAATTGTAGGCATCAGTGATACCGAAATACATAATTATCATATTAACTTGAAAGAAAGTGGTTCCTCCAGAATAACTAGACCACCTTCCGATGCAAAAAATGGTGCAAAATTCAGGCACACAAATTACCTGAACTTCATTAATTTAAGACTAACTTGTTGGTAAAGTTTCTTTTTAGTAATTGTGTGCTTGTCTTATTTTGCAGTGGTACTGAAGTAAGTATGTATTCTTGTGTTAATCCTGATCTCATGCTGGCCGAAATTCATACCTTCATACAGAAGGTATGTTGAAAAGTAAATGACTTGGACTATATGAAACTTTTGATAAGCTGGTGTTTTCATTCTAGATCCGTTTGATCAAATAGCTTGTTATCACTGTGCCTTAGGGTAATGACAATCAACTCATTTATCTTCATGGAAAATTTATGCATAAAGCATTAATTTTTTGGGACATACTTTTTGGTTGGCACTTGGAAGTATACTGAACATTATACTTTGCTAAATTATACTGAAAATGATAATGTATATTTATGTATGCGGTGTAGCAAATGTTTCAATTATTAGAAAGCATTGACAACTCTGGACAGTAAGGCTATAATTAAAAGTTTGGGCGTTTGGGTATATATTTCGCACTTTTCAATTGGGACAGTATCTAAAGCAATTTTGGCATATCAGGTGTTGCCATATTGAGAAACCAAAGTGTGTTAGTGCCTCTATTTACTAAAACCACGAACTAAAAACTGGCAAATCTTAACGTGACAAATATGAAATGAAATAACAAGAAAGTAGAGATAAACAACATTCTCAAGCACAAATGTGGAGGTAGCTTTATCGGGCATGAATGTGCTAAGTTTGCTACAACTTTAAAGTTCTTATGCCGCTCTATTTCAGCAAAACATATGCTGTTAACATTACCGTATCAAGTTCCATATTCTTTCTATTTATTTAATTTTTTTTCTATGTTGCAGATGCAAGTTCTAAGGATTCCTGTAAGTTGCACTGTCATGACTGCAGAATTTTT
Organism: Astragalus membranaceus; assembly: GCA_039519185.1. NCBI lineage: Eukaryota > Viridiplantae > Streptophyta > Magnoliopsida > Fabales > Fabaceae > Astragalus > Astragalus membranaceus. The sequence goes on along the minus strand of CM076849.1, from coordinate 39,661,192 downwards.
AAATGCTCTCACATTCTTTCAAACAAACATAACTTGCAGCCTGTCGATGCTGCTGCTGGAGGAGAGCATTTTCCTTCTATTTTATATGCTATAAACAATTAACAATTTTATTTCTGCCATATCAGATTACCTAATTGAATGTTCATATTGTTGATATTAACTCAAACAACCTCAAAAATTTAATGCAGAACCATTGATTGAGACTTTGACAAGGTTTTAGTGCTTCATTTTGATATGCTATCAAGAGTTAATAATTCTACCAAATAAAATTGCAAATTTACTTCCCTATCATTGAGTTAAATGATATAATCTGAAGCAACGGTACAAATTTAATGCAGAACCCTTGAATTCTGACAAGTTTTAGTGATTTACTTTGATTTTTTGTCCAGAGTGTTGCAATTCAATTAGTAGCAGAAGATTGCGATGTACCAGAATCACGATATGAAAAGGTTTTTCTTGCAAATACATGCAAGCAGTCAGAAACATCAGCATCAAATCTTGAACATCTTATGTCAGGCCTTAAAGACTATGTACTTAAGCATGGAAACAACTTAAGTAATGAGTGCAACACTTGCTTCACGAGCTGGTACATTCTCAAACTCATGTCCACACCACGCTTCACATTTTCATTTAGAAACATAATATTTTGTTCTAGAATCAATAGGTTGGTTGCTTTGTCACAGTTAAATCACTCAGGACTCATATTTTTTCACTATGCTATATTTGATTGATTATATGTTGGTATCATCTTGTGGTTGATATGTTGATTATCAGTTAAAACATCTATGTACATGGGCAATATACTTCATATTAGTTTTCAGTTCCTTTTAAGGTGTCACAGTCAGTTCATAGAAGAACCCTTAACATGTGATATGATCCAGACAATTTTGGTGTCTAGTATTGACATCTATTAGCCCATTTACATGTGAACTATAACATGTTATTATTAATTGGCGTCATTATATTGATGGTCGCTAATTATAGCACTACAAGATTTGACCTACTTTAACCTTTCGTAGTGCAACTAAAAGAAAATAGGAAGGAGTCCTGCGGTTCATGTCTAGAGAGAGAGGCTCTGCCTTCTCTCTATCATGCCGTCACCCTCCTCCCGGAACTAGGGTTCCGTGGCGGCTTGCCCCAGCTTGTTGGTCTTTCTCCCCTTGTGGAGGCTCTGGCTCCCTCCTCTAGGTGGGATTCTTTTCCCTTTCCTTTTTCCATGCCTTCCCTCCCTCATCTTCTCTGTTACTTCATCACAACCCCCCCACATCTAAATTCCAACTCCCATCGTATCTCCCTCCCCGCTCCACCCTCATCCATTCTTCCACCTCGCTCTCTCCATAAACTCTGACCAAACCTCTCCAATCCACCTGTCCAGATCCATCCCTTCCCGTCCCTCTCTCACTATGCCCTAACTCACAAAATCACAAATCCATCTCACCTCGCGTTCGTCAAAACCTCCACCATGCTTCCTGCCATGAATCTTCAGCTGGGGTTCCCCCATCGCTCCGTTGGGCTCAGACTTGCTTCCTCATGGAGATCTGCTCCTCTTCTGTTGAACGACGCATCTGTCAGCTCACGATGCTTTCCACCCCCAGGTCTCTCCTTGTTGATTCGTCCACCGTGCTGTCGACTCGCCCGCCGCCTGAACCACCGCCATGTCTAGGAATGTTGCTGGTAAGTGTTTGTTGTACTTTCCCTGCTCTGCGTAATTTTCATCAATCAGTGGTTGGGTTCCCCCCTCCTGCGCAGGTCTTTACCCGACCTCCACCAAAACCCCTTGACTTCAAAGGAGGATGTCGCTGTGTTAGTTTGTTAGGGTGGGGTTTTGCTGCGCTCAAGATGTTTAATGAAAAGCCCCTTTGGTTAATGAAATGCTCAGTTTGGTCAAATCACTTTTGGTTTCGTGGTGTGCCCTTGGTTGTTTTTGAATTGGATATGGAACTTGGGTCCTCTAGTTTTAGTAAGTACGCAGGCTCTATGGTAGCCATCAAAAAGCCCAACTGGCCTTCTATCCGTCGAACGACTTCTAGCTTTGTGGTGTGTTTGGATCATCGCGAGACCACACATAGTCAAATTGTGCGTATTCTAGCTAAAGAAATGATCCGTAACTGGATAGTTTTTTAGACTGTGGATTCTCCTCCAATTATGACCATCTATCATGAGCTGATGTTGTTTGCGTGGATGATTGGTTCTGTTAGTCGGTTTGATGTCATACCAATATGGTCTACTCTCTACTTGTATTTTATTTCCAATGTCTTATATGTCCTAGCTTATAGGAGGAATGCGAAAATGTGTCTGGGGTATGTCCTAACACTGATTGTTCATTCTGAGTGTAATGTTTCTTCTCAATTAATGAAATGAGATATGTTTCCCGTCAAAAAAAAAAAATACTTTAACCTTTCGTAGGGAGCAGCTCAAAGTTGGGAGTGGGGTGGATTGCTGCACTGACACCCGTCTAAACACTGAACTGGTGATGGAGGCGGTCATAGTAATAAGCAATATGTCAATTCAGAACACTTCATGCTTAAGGGAATATGGTGATAAAACAGAGGTCCCTCTACTAGTCCTTGAGTTATGTTTCTGTTCTGTTTTGTTATATAGATTTTCTCTATCTGCTAACTAATTTGAATGATAACAATGTTTGATATCAGGTTTTGTATTTCAAGAACTTTTCACCTTGTGAAGTCCCCCAATCATCTATAAAGGCATTGAAAAGCATTGACTGGAAAGGATATGGTTTGCATTTAGGGAGTATAGTAGAGCTTGATGGTATTGTGTTACTAGAATGGGAAAACCTGCCTACTGATACTCACATCGATATTGTCCTCCACTCTTATCACAAACAATATCCAGCATTGGACAGATCCTTTTTCTCTTTACCAGTTAAGCACATTTTTTCCTTTTTATATATCATAAGGGATTTACTTTTTCTATTTGTTGATAGCAAACTTTACAGAACTAATGTACAGCTCTAAATTTCAGTGTTAAAGTTACATTTACTGTACTTCTCATGTAAATACATGTGCTTCCTGCATAAATAAATGAGTGCGAACATTTTCATTGTCTACTATGGTAATGTATATCTATTAAAAATATTATTCTGTGATTTTTACTTCCTTGACGTATTGATAAGACCCGCGATACCCGCACCAAGGAAAATGTCTCAACTCAGAAATCTTGTTAAAAGGGCTGTAAAACTTTCTCTGGATGACTTGAAGGAGAAGCATTCCGGGGATTTTCTTAGTTCCCGTGCCCTCCAGGTAAATTCGTATCTATCATTCTCTCTTTCTCACACGTACACACACATTTGTGATCTGTTGGCCCTCTGTTTTTACTGCTAAAAGTATTTCCTCGCACGGAGGTATGTACACAATAGAGCCCTTTGTTCCTGTAGTCATTTTATCTTTTAGCCTTCGCTCGGCACGGGGCAGCTACAAAAGAACAAAAGCATCCACAGCATAGGCAATAAATTGAAATGTCTTAACTTTTAATATATAACAGCTTTACTTCCTTTCCAATGAACTGAGTGTTAATAGCGGAGTTGGAGTTATGTATTGCTATCCTAGTATGGCCAGTATTCTTGCCTGCTCAGCCCTTAGCAACCTTTCCTGTCTTGGGCTGTGTATGACTGACAGATCAAAGTAGCACTGCCCTATAAACTTTGCATTTTTCACCAAATTACATGAGCTTGTGGCTTGGTTTTTCTCTTCTCTACAAGGGATGTAGAGAATTGACAGTCAGCTGTGAAAACTTGCAAACTATATTGGTCAACCATGCACCCATTCTTTTAAAGGAAAATTAAAATGAAAAAAACAAGCCTATAGCTAAACGTTTTGCAGCTTGGTTTGGTGTAAGGTTTTTCATAACATGATTTCTGGTATATAATATATTATGATCTACATACAATATGATTTTATGTTTATTGATAGTTTAGCATTGACATTTGGTCTGAACTAATCTGATCCGATCCGATCCATCCTTGTACTTGTAACTGGATTTTAAGTTTATTTTGTAGTTTTTCTGGATTATCCCTTTGGCCTTATCTTTGATTTATCGGCCAACTTTGCTGCCTGATATGTTGAAAAAAACTTTCATTCACTTTCAGATATGCAGTTATGCCCCTGATCTTGCAAAAACAATTGCTGGACTGATCTTGTCTTCCAGCGACTTAGATTTCCAGAGAGAATGCTTTTCTCTTTTTGGATTACAGTCTCAAGAAAATGGAACTGAACCCATGGAAAACAGTATCAAGGAGAAGATTGTTTCAGTTATAGAGATGAATGACAAGAAGCCCCACAAATATAAAGAAATTGCGCCTTTCCTTTTCGAGGAGGAGGATGATCAGATCCAGGAAGTGGAGTTTCAAGAAAACAATTTCAGCCCATTGAACATAGATATGTTCTAAAGCTTTTTATGTGTAGGTTGTCCATCTCTCAAATTCCTACTACTTAGCAAATGCTGCCAATTTCTGTGATGGTCACGGACCATAGGTAGAAATTTATGATCATTGTACGACTGTATGGATGCTACTAATACATTTGGCGGATGTGACTCTTTCCATGCGGTCATTTTGGTCCATAGTCTTGTCTTTTGCCTTCCATTGTATTGTTAATTCAGTATATTAAGATACTATGAATTTGATGAATATGAATGATTAGACATCTATCTAATTTTTTTATAGAACATTGCAGAAGTAAGCAACAAGCTGAGGGAGTACTACATCCCATAACATCAAATCTAAGCCCGAAGCATCAGGGTGGTATGGGGAATCTAACATTATCCAAGTAAGTTGTCCATGACATATTGGCAACCAAGTCTGCACAAGTTTTTGTTCCTCTATTGACATGAGATATTGACAGTCTCCAACAGGGTGGTGAGTCAAGCATAGGATCTCAGTGAGGAGAGGTTTTCTTTGCTTTAACTCTAAAGCTTATACATTTTGCAAGTGTTTGTATGTGTGTGTGATTTTACAATAACGGAGTTAACCTCGATATCGTATTGGTAAGACTTAAGATGAAACTCGTATGCCCCTCACCTTAAATTTCAACTGGGCTTTATTGATTCTATATTAATCACGGGTGTTTTAGGTTGCCTTCGATTCCAAAATGCAAAGGACATTTGTTTCTAAGTCGAGACAGCACCCATTCTTCCATTGGTCTGTGAACTCGTCTAATAAGGCATGGGACGACGAAACAACCATTTGTTTCTAAGTCGAGACAACCCCTTCCCACTTTTTCACTCCCCCTCACACACTTAATATTTAGATGCTGAGTGACAACTTCTCCTTCCCACTCATTCACTCGATATTTAGAGTGACAACTCCTCCTTCACAATCATTCACTCCCCTCACACACTCGATATTAGATACCGAATGACAAATTTTGTCCCTCAATATCAAAATATCTTGTGCAAAGGAGTGAAAGAGTGAGGTTGGGAAGGGTGAAAAGAATTTCCCATGAATATATGTTAGTAAGCATTAGAAATTGAACTGAAACAATAGGGTGGTCTCATGACCCCAAACCCTTACGCTGTTTAGGCAACCAACTGTATGAGCAATGAGTGAATGGTGTTTTTTTATCAGAATGAACGGTGTTAAGATGTGCTTTATAATGGAGTATCAAAAAAAATTAACTGTATCAAACATGATTATAGTAAAACAAGAGCAAAAAAAATTGATATCATGTTAAATTGACATTTTTCTATAAAATCTTAACTCAGGTAAATAACTCAACTTAATTTTACAAACTTCTGTTATTAAAAATTCCTAACATAAATCATGTTTGTCAAACACTCGCACAAATCTGACCAAATCTCACTTGTCTCGGTCAATGTTTGAAGAATCTCTTAAGAATATACATTTAGATGTGGTAGGTCCCGTCCCCGAAACTTTTCTCCGGCCCAAATTCCCGTCATGAGAAGTTTTTCTTCGTTGCTCCTGTCCACAAAGGGACATGGTCCTCATCCTCCGTCTCCAAAATGACCGCAAAGGATTTTCTCCCTCGTCCAGTTCCACTGAAATAAAACATGACGACTTTTAAAAGTTTGCGTATGTGTTAACATACTATACTATTTGAAAAATAAAGGTATTGACATTACCTTCTCATCAAGCAACAACATGTCAATATTGGATATGACACTTGGATTTTTGAATTCAGGAACCCTCCATGTATGCAAGACACGAACCTTAAGCCTCCAATCAGTCTTGTCCGGGCACTGGCACATGTCTAAAATTAGAGTATATCTTGAAGCCATTTATGTGAATTCTGTGAAGTATGGTTAAATCAAGAGACGGTACTTGCACCAGATGGTCGTGTGGAATCACATATGGGCTTGGTCGCATAGTACCTTGGTATTAATGTCAAGCCAAAAAGTTTTAAATAGTGATAATTGTGATGTGATTTTAATGATACATTCAAATTGGTCAAAAAAAATAATACATTCAAATTCAAAATCTCTCTCCTCCAGATATTTTTGGCTCAGACCTCTCACCCACTCCTTCCTTTAGAAGCCTCTCCACCGTTCAATAATTTTGACTTTCATCTACTCACTCAAAAGCGATTTTAGGGTGGATTTGGCACCACCTCCGGAATCATTTACAAATCTGAACAAAAAAAAATTAGGATTTCATTTTATGGGGAGCTGCTTCATACTCGCAATGGTGGTCGCACATTGGGCGGAGCTCATGGAAGCGTCCGTGAGGATTCCTTCTCTCTTCTCCCTCTTATTAGGTCTTCTCTTATTTCATGGTTTATTTTTAAATTTTTTACAATACTTATTAAACCTTTTTTGGGGTTTTAGAAAGCAATGTTACAAGCCATTGAAGAGACTGTTGTAGCTTTAGTTGTGTCTTCCACGGTTTCAAAAGAGCAGACACAACTAAAGCTAATTTTAGTTTCAATACAGGATGGAATCAAATCAAAAACAAAAATCCATATGGGAGTTATTTATTCATTACTCTACGGGGAGTTATTTAAATCTGACCAAATCTTAAGAATATACATTTAAATCTGACCAAATCTGACTTGTCTCTGTCAATATTTGAAGAATCTCTTAAAAATATACATTTAGATTTTCTCCAAGCATTTAGATTTTCTCCATACATTGGGCCGGAGAAAACTTCTCAGTATACCACATCAATTTTACAAAATTAATTTTCTTTTATTCATAATCATGTTTGTCAAACACTCGCACAAATCTGACCAAAAAACACTTGCCCATACATTGACATGTCTCGGTCAATGTCACAAACTCACAAGTCCTAAGCTCAATACCCATGTAGATGTAGTTGACCAAAAAAAATGCTCAATGTCCACGTACCCAATGGGTTACATGGCACTTCTATTATGAAAAAGTTTGAACATTGTATTTTTTTTCCGGTATCTTACAATAAACAAAATTTCCATCCAATACTCATTATATGAAAAGGTATATGACCATATGATAAAACTATAAGTCAGAACCTGGTGGCTCATTAAATCGGTACCTCCATTACAGTTATGGACATTGCATCCAGACCATTGCGAAAGATCAAAAGTATTACACATCACATGTAACAAATTCCTACTACAATTGTAGCCACCAATATATCCTAAACCACAATACATGAACACAAATTCAAGTTGTTTTGGGAGAGGACGAAGAAATAAACGCTAGATAATAGTCACCCCTGCATCCAGAAATAGTGATCCAAAAGACTCCCAAAAAGCATTATGCCTGCAATGATAGAAAATCAGAGGGGGAAGACACCTCAATAATCCCAGACAATGTACAGCTTTTTATTCCATGTCATTTCTTTTCTTTCTATTTTTTTTAAAAAAAAAAAACTAGGAACAAGAAGAGGCAGCAAACGTTCAAAGCACGTGTTTGCTGCCCCGGGACCTCCCAAGTAGGTAGCTCAGTTGGCAAGCTAAGAGATACTGAAGGAGTGCACCAAGAGTGCAAGAAGGAGGTCCCGGGTTCAAACCCGGGAAACTAACATTTCCCCCACCCCCCTAACATTGCTTATAAAAAAAATGCAAATTTAGGGTAAACAGTCATAAAGGCACATTCCATTTAATTGTTTATGTTTCATTTACTGTGTATTTAGAAAGAAAACAGACTTGGGCAATACAGGAAGAAATCCAATGGCTACCTTATTGGCTATGTTGTTGGAAAGCCAGTCCAAACCCTCATAAAGACCCTCCCCAGAGGTTGCACAGGTGCTCTGGATGTACCTGGAAGAAGAAGAGTATGTTAGATCACAAAGGGATAGCTTATAATACAGGACAACAAGGGCTTCATTGTCAAAATATTTACCAGTGGCGCTGTCTGAGAGAGTGGAGACCCAGCTTGTCAGTAATTTCAGCAGCATTCATTGCATTAGGAAGATCTTGTTTGTTGGCAAACACAAGCAATACTGCATCTCTCAGTTCGTCCTGAAAAGACAATACAAAAAAGGTTTTCAAGTGTCTATCAGAAGTCTTCATTAGAATAATATATGATTAACGAGACATCCATTGAGCATATGATTGATAGATTCAAGTGTCTATCCGAAATCTTCAAAATATATGACATTACATGAAGGAATCTTCTTCATAGGTCAATATGATTCTTAGATCTTTCTATCTCAGAATAATTTGTGGGTCCTTCCTTCCGGCCCCTATGTCATCCCAAACCCAGTCTAAAAGAATGAATTCCTTTTAAATGGCACATAAATCTAACATGAAAAAATATGAAGTTGGAAACACGGCATAGGGGCCAAACTAAATAAATAAAGTACCTCATTCAACATCCTGTGTAGCTCATCTCTGGCCTCAACAACTCTGTCCCTGTCATTGCTGTCTACGACAAATATAAGACCCTGAGTGTTCTGGAAGTAGTGCCTCCACAAGGGACGAATCTGTAAAAGAACATAAGAATCAACCACTGACTACCTGAACAAGTTGCCAAGTAATGTTAAATTGTTTGGCAGTGAAAGGGTGAGGTATGTGCTAAATATCTTGTAAAATGCACATTTTTGGAATGAAAACTAATAAAAATATACACCTTGTCCTGGCCTCCAACATCCCAAACAGTGAAGCTAATGTTCTTGTATTCCACGGTCTCCACATTGAAACCTAAACAAATAAATAAAATTAATGTATACATACAACAGCATCACAACATTTCAGCAATCTGATCATGCACTGCAATAATAGCCAATAACTCCTCACAAAAAAGGCTTGTCAAAAGTAATATTGAGCCAGTTTAATAAGCTTTTTAAAAAGCATTTGTAGGAAAAGAAGAGTAAAAATGATCTTTCAACTATTAAGAGTCTTTTAAATAATAGCTTTCCTCCATCAAGTTCAATTTACAAATCAACTTCTACACATCAAACATTCAAAAGCTCTTTCATTGAGACGCTCTCATAAGATAGAATCAAATTGAATCTGATTGGCCATTATAGTTATAGTTGTTAATAAAGAATACTTTCACATCAAATAAGAGCTTCATATTAAACACATGATAAAAACCAGCATAATTTGGGGTCTCATAGTTAATTTTAAGGCTTCTCCACAGATTTAGCAATGTGCTGACTCCATCCCATCTTAAAAGATCATTAAGTAAAAAACTAAAGAAGTCAGTTATACATCGCAAGTCCTAAACAATAAAACAATTAAGATAGTTTTACAATATGCCAAAAAGGATAAAATTCATAATGAATAATATAAGCAAAGTAGCAAAGTTAACATTCTTACAGGTAAAGTACAAATATGAATCGTCGTATATTCAGATAAAGAACAAAAGCATCGTAGAGAAACTTACCAATGGTGGGAATTGTGGTGACGATCTCTCCAAGCTTGAGCTTGTAGAGGATAGTGGTCTTACCAGCAGCATCGAGACCAACCATCAGAATTCGCATTTCCTTTTTCGCAAAAAGCCGACTGAACAGCTTTGTGAATGTCAGCCCCATTTCTCCTTCAGCTCGTTGATCCTCTCTAATTTTACATTTCAAACAAAAATTAATAACAAAAAGAACAAATCTCAAAAGCATAAAATTGTTCAAATGTCTTCCTGCAAATCTATTCATGCTAATGCGTAAAACAGAATGGCGTCATTGTCAGTTGTCACATCGGATTAAGCCAGATCTCAAAATAAACGAGAAATTAACAAATCACTACATCAGCATGCAAATCGATTCTCAAGTACAATCATAATCATTTTTCGTGGCAACAGAAACGGATCGCAGTGAATAAAATTTTCGGTAGAAAGAGAAAGGATCTGAAAACGGAAAAACAAAAGGATCTGAAGAGTTTGATCTGAAAACCCTCAGATCGAAAAATAGAGAAGGAAGCACAAAGAAACACCACGCAACCCGATCTGAGGGATGAATTTACCTTGAGAGATGAAAGGTTGTTGAGGTAGCAGAAAGCGCAGAGATACAGAGAGAGATGAAGGAAGCTTTGCAGCAACGCGGAATGGGGAGAGAAGCGTGTACGAGAATAGACTTTATCACAGGCAAAGAAAGGAAGGGTACCACAATAACAATTGTTTCCTTCACTTTGCTTAAAATAACGAAAACCACCCACACAAGAATGGATTCTTCTTTCGAAGCTTCCAGAGCCAAAATATTCATGCAAATATATTGATTTTTTATTTAAATATTAAAAAGATTAATTATGTTTTCGGTCTTTTTTTTTACCACAAAAATTTTATGGTATTTCATTCAAAAATCAAAGTAGCAATACAAGTAGGACTATAATCAAAAAACGTGGGAGCTAGCATAATTTATTGATGCTCTAGCTAAAGTATGAGCCACAAGGTTTGTTTGCCGCCTGACAAAACTAACTGTGTAGTTTCCTAAAGACGATAATAGGTTACGACAAGTTCTAATGATAGAGCCATATTCAGTTACAAAGTTACACACACCACGGATTCCATCTACAACCGCTTTGCAATCAAGCTCGATGATAACTCGTTGAATGTCTAACACTCGCAACCAATTAACGGCTTCCAATAAACCCAGAGCTTTCGCTTCTTGAGGGTGAGGCTTGCCAATAAACCAAGCTGACTTTGCCTTCACGAGCTCACCCTTCTCATTCCTGTTACAGAGACCAACACCATACCGACCATCATCAAAAAGAGCTGCGTCAACGTTGCCTTTGAGACTACCAGGTTTAGGACAAACCCACGATATATCGTCTCGCCTGCTATTTGACGTGGACAACGGATCACGAAGCAATTTGGAGCGCTTCGCCTGTTACCAACAATATAACAAGTCCAAAGCACACTGCACGAAAACACGGGCCGGCTTCTCCACATTCTCCCAAACTTTCTCATTTCTCCGCTTCCAAAGACCCCAAGTCAACATTGCGAAACACTTCCTGGCCGCATCTGGTAATGAAGAGAGAATATTAAAGAAACTAACCTTATAACCCTCAACATCATGAGCCACTGATTGTATGGAATTCCAAAGCCCAGCTTCACGCCAAACCTCTTCTGCTTTGTTGCAACCGAAGAAGGTATGACATTCGTTTTCATCATGCAAATCACACATTGGGCATACTCCTGGACAGTCAACAACCGCACCTACGGAGATTGAGACGGCACAGCAAAACACCATGAGCAGCACGCCAAAGATGAATGCGAACTTTATGGGGTACCTGCAAATTCCAGAGTTGTTTCTAGTCACCTGCAATACGCATCTCAGAGCTGCCTATTAATTCATTCATCGTCGTATAATATGCAGATTTTTTACAGAATAAAGACCATCACGACTTTTGTTCCAAATCAACTCATCCTCCTCGCCCCTACACCGAAGTGGGATTCCCAGAATCCTATCTCTGTCCACCGGAGTGGGATTCCCAGAATCCTATGTTTTCCGTCTTTAGATACCCAAAAAATGGGTCATACTTCTTACAACCCTCTCCCTACTCACTAGAAACCTCAAACCATGCGAAAAGACAAAAATGTCAGTAATGAAACGCGCGCGTTTTTTTTCCTGGGATTACGAAGGTTCGGAACTAAACTTCTGAATCAGAAGTTTAGTTCCGAACCAAGCACACACCCCCATTTGCAAGATTTTTAACAAGTTTGGAACTAAACTTCCGAACCAGACCGGTTCGGAAGTTTAGTTCCGAACCTGTTAAAAATCAGCGGGGGGTATTTTGAAGTGAGTTTCACGTGAGGGTATTTTGGGGATATTTGAGGGTCGGAGTGTCCAGTGAGTAGAGGGGGGGTTGTACGAAGTATGGGCCCAAAAAATATGTATTACATATCAACCAACAAGAGTTGGTCCAAGTGGTAACTGGCCTTGGATCCCGCCCCAAGGTCTCGGGTTCGAATCTTGGGTGTGGCAAAAACTCTTTTGGGGGGGAGAACCACACGGACCGGCAAAACTGGGTATACACGTGGCCAGCCAGGTTCCCCGGCATAGATTAGTCATTGACTAAGCCGGTGGAAACTGCGCATCAATAACATGGTAACCAAAAAAACATCTAACAAAGGCCTTGAAATTGTAAGACTAAAGCTGTCAATTTGGCGTCCTAAGCCCAGCCCCATTGGCCCCAATCAAGCCCCATAAAATTGAAGCCCCCTATTAGGGGATTTTTTTTGTACCCCCATCACCTCTCGTCTACCCCCATCAAATTGCTAAAACCCGAAAATACCCCTGCCCAACTTGCAATTCTCTCGGATTTACCTTCATCTAAGGTAAATCCGCTTTGTTATTTTTAAAGTCGGATTTACCTCAGATGGGGCCAACAAAAAGGTAAATCTGATTTCAAAAATAACAAAGCGGATTTACTTAGCTGAAGGTAAATCCGCTTTATTATTTTGGAAATCCGATTTACCTAGTGGGTACATAAATCCGATTCCCCTAAAAAAAGAGAAAATCGGATTTATCCCACCTAAGGTAAATCCGATTTCCCTAAAAAAAGAAAAACGGATTTATCCCACCTAAGGTAAATCCGATTTTGTTATTAAAAAAAATTGTTTTTTATTTAATTTTTTAAAAAAGGTTATAAAATGTTACTAAAAATCCGTTAGACAGCCAAAACTAATCCAAAAATTACAAAAACACCACTAAAAATCTAATAAAACAAAAATAAGGTGATGCAAATTTTTTCAGATATTTTGGAGATTATGAAAAATTAAAAAAATTAATAAAAAATAGTAAACGATGGAATTTGAGATTTTGATCCTTTATATTTTTTGGATTTAAAGAATGTGGTTTCATTACAATTTGAGTAGGTTGCCCGAAAACTGATTTTTTAGCCTAAATTATTCTCCCGGCGTACAATATCGTCACGTGTTAACGAACTACACACTAAACAGAACCAAAAGACGGTCGAAATTTGTATCTAAAATTTTAACTGATTTATTTATTTATTAATTAGGTTAACAAAGCGGATTTACCCCCACATAAGGTAAATCCGCTTTGGTTATTTTTAAAAGCGGATTTACCTTATATGGGGGTAGATCCGCTTTTAAAAATAACAAATCGGATTTACCCCCACTTAAGGTAAATCCTATTTGTTATTTTTATAAGCGGATCTACCCCATCTTAAATAAATCCGATTTTAATTTTTTAAAATTTTTAGTGGAAATCGGATTTACCTAAATCCGATTTCCAAAAAAAAAAATTGAAATCAAGATACGTTTGGGATTTTTAAATTTTGTGAAGGGCAATTGCGTCTTTTCGCAGGGTCGATGGGGTAGATAGGGATGTGATGGGGGTACAAAAAAAAAACCCTATTAATGGGGCTTTTTTTAGCCCCAGCCCACACTTTTAAATTTTTTAGTGGGTTAGGGCCAGGGTTTTGTGGGCTGGCCCCCAAATTTTTTTAATTCTTTTTCCACTATTTACACCTCTAATTTCATTCTTTCACCCCCCTTCCTCTTCTCCCTCCCTCTCACCACCACCTTCTTCTCCCTCTCACCACAACCACCACCATCACCATCTCCCACTCACCACGACTACCACCTCTTTTCCCACTATTTATACCTCCACTTTCATTCTTTCACCCCCCTTCCTCTTCTCCCTCACTCCCACCACCGTCACCATCTTCCACTCACCACCACCACCACCTCCTTCTCCCACCCACCACCACCACCAGTCCACCATCACCACCATCACCACCTCCCACTCACCACAACCTCATTTTCTTCTCACAACTATCACCACCCCCATCACCCACTATCACCACCAACCTCTTTTTTTTTCTCATTCTTTTCCCACCCCCACTTCCATTCTTTCAACCGCCCCTCTCTCTTTACCCTCACTATCACCACCACCTTCTTCTCCCTCTCACCACCAGTAACAAATTTTTAGGTTTTCAAGACTAACGAATGACAATGGGAGGACTTGTAATTTCTAGTTTTTTTACGAAAGTAAATAAATTTTTAGGGCTCATGGGCTGGCCTAGGTCGAAGGCCACATAGGTCTGTGGGTAATTTTCAGTTTCGTTGCAAAAACATAAAATTAAGGGCCTTGGGCTGGCCCTGGCCCACTGGGGCTTGGGGGCCTCTGTGGGCTTTTGAAATGTGGGCTTTTGGGTCCATGGGTCATGTGGGGCTGGGTCTTGGCTGGCCCACATGGGACAAATTGACGACTCTATGTAAGACCATATTAATTTGGTCCTATTGTCAAAAAAATATATTAATTTGGCCTTATAGGTATTCCAAATTTTTTTCTTTACTTGCAAAAAGTTAATTAGATTTGTCCCTCTATTGATATTTACATAGACTATAATGACATTAAGTTAATAATGTTAGAAATAGAATGCAATTGAAACTATTTTTTTTATTTTTGATAGGCAATGTTGGTGGGGAGGGGGGAATGTTAGTTTCCCAGGTTTGAACTCGGGACCTCCTACTTGCACTTTTTTGGTGCATTCCTTCGGTATACCTTAACTCGCCAACTAAGCTACCTACTTGGGATATTTGAAACTAATTGTAAATAATTAATGCTACAATAGAGGGTATGTTGGTACTTAGCTTACACAAATTAATAATTCCTAAGCACCAAAGTTTTGGAAGGGAAGGAGTAGCATTTTGCAATTTTAGGTATCAATTTGAAACTTTGATAATATTGAGGAGTAAGTTGCTCAATCCTATAATTTCATGGACCATATTCGGTATTTACTAAAAAAATATGTAATTATACTCTTAAGATGATGGGTATCATTTTCACTTCAAATGTTCTCGAGACTCATCACACTCCTTCGCCCACATCTCTTGATTGAGATAAAGTTTCTTCGGCCTCATTCGTGACTAAGTCTTTGACTCCAAAATTCCTCTTAGTGTTCGAAACTAAAGACTTGAGTGCTCAAAGACTTGTTTGTAGTGACTCCAAAGTTCCTCTCATGTTCACCCAACGAGAGATTTGACTCCAAAATTTCTCAAAAAAAGTTCTACTTTTGGTCTCCCAAGTTTTTTCCTTCAACAATTTTAATCCCTCCCCTTAAATTTGGTGCAATGTGTCAAACGGCAATGATGTGAGGAATTTTTTTAATTCACTAGCAATAACATGTAGTGCCACATCCCCTAAGTGTGCTCTCTCACTTCCCACGTGGCAAAATATCTAAATCGCTAAAATAACATAAATAGCAAGCTCTTCTGTGCATGTTTTTTAAATTTTAAAAATAATTAAGAGATAAATCAAGGTTACCTCAAAAAAAAAATCAAGGTAAAAATGTAGCATGCACATAATAAAAAGTAAAATGATGTGTGTTTTTTCCTGGTATCTTACAAACATAAACAAATTCCTCATCGGATACTCATTACGTCAAAGGTATATGACCAAAAATAAACTATAAATTAGATTTTGGGGCGCATTTAATCGTGTCTCCATTACAGTTATGGACATTGGATGAAACCCAATAAAAAACTCAGAAGTATTACACAGCCCATGAAACAAATTCCTATTACAATCTTAGCCACCAAAATGTCCTAAACCACAATACATGAACACGAATTCAAGTTGTTTGGGAAGATGACCAAGAAATAAAACTAGATAATATTCACCCCTGCATCCAGAATCGATCCACAGTATTGCCAAAAGTATTAAGCCTGTAAGATGGAAAGAAGGAAAAAAGTCACGATTAATTCCAGAGTAAGCAGCAAGCAGTATTGTCAATCATGGATTGTGGACAATATCGGTTTGTTAAAATTCCACTATTAATTCCAGAGTAAGCAGCAGTATTGTCAATCATGGATTGTGGACAATAACGGTTTGTTAAAATTCCACTATGCTATAGCGCTATAGCATAGCACCATTTGTCAGAAACCGCTATTTAGCGGCAAATAACCGCTAATTGTCAGTACAGATGGGCAAATCGCAGATTGCGGACAATGGCAGTTTCTTAAAATTCTGCTACGCTATAGCACTATAGCTGCTCTTTGACAACACTGGAAAGTTCGACGTTTTTTTTCTGGATAAATATTAGGAACCATGTAGGACAAGTAATTTGAATGTTTTTTTTAATATGAGTTTAGGGTAACATTGCATTGTGCACTCGGCTAAAACTTCTATTGAGCCAAATGTTTCCATTTTGATTTTCTATGCACTTTTTCAAATCAACATTTGCACATAAAAGCAGGGAAGAAGCCAATAGCTACCTTATTTGCTATGTTGTTGGAAAGCCAGTCCAAACCTTCATAAAGGCCCTCCCCAGAGGTTGCACAGGTGCTCTGGATGTACCTGAAAGAACCAGGAGAGTATGTTAGATCACAAAGGATATCAATCAATACTGGACACAAGGGCTTCATTATCAAAATACTTACCAGTGGCGCTGTCTCAGAGAGTGAAGACCTAGCTTGTCAGTAATTTCGGCAGCATTCATTGCATTAGGAAGATCTTGTTTGTTGGCAAACACAAGCAATACTGCATCTCTCAGTTCATCCTGAAAAGACAATTAAAATAAAGGTTTTCAAACATTGTGATTTCATCAGAAGAACACATAAAAAACAAAGAGCAAAAGACAAGGAGTAGCAAGTTATCCTTGTTGTGATCCTTGCATATATTGAAGTTGGGACAGAAGCCCTTTCAATCAAAACACTGAACTCTCTAGGAGATTGAGCAGTAATTACTAGTCATTCAACTTCCAAATGATATATCAATGTAACATCAACATCATCAAAAATAACGATCCCACAAAACACCCCAAAAAAAAGCAATGAAGAGAAATGCTTTCAGAAAATAAGTCAGTAGAAGTTTCCTCTTAATCAATAGAGATACCAGTTGAGTAAGTCATGTACTAGACTAGTGAATAGCAGAGTCAGAGTCAGAGACAGTAGATCCAACAAAATATGGACATTTTCTGGTTACCACAAACAGTTCATTCCTTCCATAAAACCCAATGAGAAATTTTTGAATATTTTGGGCCTACATTATAGAATCTTCTTCATGTGTCAATGTAAAACTTTAACCTTTTGTTCTCCGTTACTTTAAAGGTCCTTTCTTCTCCCCCCTATGTGATCCCAAATCTGATCTATAAGAATAAATTCCCTCTAGATGCCCAACAAGCATCTAACAAGAAAACAAATATGAATGCAAAGATATGTCATAAAGGGCCAAAATAAATTAACTAAAGTACCTCATTCAACATCCTATGTAACTCATCTCTGGCCTCAACAACTCTATCCCTGTCATTGCTGTCAACAACAAATATAAGACCCTGGGTGTTCTGGAAGTAGTGCCTCCACAAGGGACGAATCTGAAAAGAAAACACAAGCATTCAGCTACTAGCTTCCGGACACTTCAAAGTTCAAAGTAATGTTCAGCTGTTCACACTATACATCTCGTAAATTGCACATTTTCAGATTGAACAAGAATAAAGATATGCACCTTGTCCTGACCCCCAACATCCCAAACGGTGAAGCTAATGTTCTTGTATTCCACAGTCTCCACATTGAACCCTAAATCAAAAGTAAATAAATAATTTAATGCATGCATATAACGGCATTTCAGCAATCCGACACCCAAATTCCAACGCAAATAAAGGTTTGGCAAAGGTAACACTAATTTACTAAAACAGTTATGATAAACTTTTATAATGAGCACATATAGGTAAAGAGAAGTTAAAACAATCTTTCATTAATTATAAAGTCTTTCAAAATAATAGCTTCCCGTTAACTTTTGCAGAAGCTCTTTCATCTTACTTCTCCATAAACAACTGTAAACTTACATGAATTATTTTCATTAGATAGGAGTCAAAAACATATTTTTCAACTGAGAAGCAATCATATACCCAGAATCTAATCTAAGCTGGTCCATTATAAATATTGACTAATATTTGCATAGCAAATGTCAAGCAAGTGTCTAAAATTAAACCACATCTCATATACCCAGTATAACTTGGGGTCTTAGTGATAAACTTTGGCTTCTTCACAGATTTAGTAAAATGCTGATTCCATTCCATCTTAAAAGATCATTGAGTTAACTGGTAAAAGGAGTCAGTCATATATCAAAAGTCCTAAACAGGTACGGCATTTAGATAGTTTTACAAGATGCCAAGTTAACACTCTTACACGTGAAGAACAAATACAAAATTACAATTAATCCATCTAGGTAAAGAATAAAAGCATCGTAGAGAAACTTACCAATGGTAGGAATTGTGGTGACGATCTCTCCAAGCTTGAGCTTATAGAGGATAGTGGTCTTACCAGCAGCATCGAGACCAACCATCAGAATTCGCATTTCCTTCTTCGCAAAAAGCCGACTGAACAGCTTCGTGAATGTCAGCCCCATTTCTCCTTCAGCTCGTTGATCCTCCCTAATTTTATATTTCAAACAAAAATAACAAATCTCAAAAACATAAAATTGCTTACAATTTCTTCCCGCAAATCTACAGAGGCTAATGCGTTAAAACAAAATGGCGTAAATGTCACAACGGATTCAGCCAGATCTTAAGCTAAACGAAAAATTTAAAACAAAAATACTACAGCATGCAAATCGATTCGCACAGTATAATAATTTCGTGGCAACTTAAACAGATCGCTTTGAAAAAAATGCGATTAAAAATAAATAAAATAACGTTAAATTATAACAGAAGGTGAAAGGATCTGAAAATGAGGAAAAAGGAAGGATCTGAACAGTTTGATGCGAAAACCCTAAGATCGAACAATAGAGAATGAAGCGTGTGGAAGGAGAAAAAACTTTGATTTCGTCCGAAATAAGAAAATATGAAATACAATTGCATAAAGAGATTGGATCTGAGGTTTGAAATTACCTTAGGAGATGAAAAATTCAGGTGCCAGAAACTGCAGAATACAGAGAGAGAGGTGTGAAGGATGCTTTGCAGCAACGCAGAATAGGGTAAATAAAAATGTTGAAGAGAATTTAATTTTTATTAGAGGAAAGGGTACCGGGATTATTTTATTCTCTTTGCTTAAAATAACGAAAAACACCCTCGATCTCGAATATGGACTCTGCTTTGGAAGCTTCCGAAGCCAAAGTTATTTACGTGAATATTAGGCAGTTTTTAGTTTTTAATTGAAAAAATGTAATCAAATATATACCTATTATTTTTTATTTATTTTCTCGCAATTCTTCTACCCAAAAAAAACTCTTCTCCCAATTTGATCTTTGTCATTTTTATATTATATTATGTTTATGTCAATTTTAGTATCATTATATCATTTTTTGGTAGTGTTACAAAGTACCAAAGCAAAAAAGAAAACAAAATAACGACAGGAGAAAACTATTTTGTTTTTATAAACAACAGAAGACTTCCATTCTATTTTTCAATAAAGGACTCCATTCTAAGAGGAGGTCGGCGCAATTCTGAAGAGCAAGAGGAGTGGAAACCAGACTCAAATTAAAAGAGGAGTGGTAGCCCTTCTTTACCATGAAGTCAACACATTTATTTTGTTTATGCAAGATGTGGACCACCTAAACATTACAACATCTATCCATAGTCTTAGCAATCTGCAATAAGGTCGATGCATAGTAGTGAAGATTTTGAGTGTCTCGAATGGGGAGGAGTGTCATATTCACAGATGAAGTCTTGGTATCCCAAATCATAGTGAAGCTTTAGGCCAAGTTGAATGGCACATAATTATGCTAAAAGGACATCCCTTTTCCTAAGAATGAGTGAAACTTGTTCTCTAGTCACCCCCACGTCCACGAATAACTCCACCAGCACCTAGGTGAGAGATTCCTTCAAGGAAACTCTCATCATCATTGAGCTTAATGGCGCCACATACCATGAACATACGGTTTTAGCGTTTTAACCGGATAGATAACGTCACCTTAGGAACAACATAAAGTTCCTGATCACGTGTTCGATGGAACGTGTATACTAGTAGTACACTACAGAACTCTAACGACGGGTCAGAGTCAAAGGCAACAAAAGTTTACAAAATGGAGTAATTTAAAATAAGAATTAAAACAATGTTGCTACTCCTAGTATTTTTTTTCCTTAAAAAACGTGTCAATTCAGGGCTTTCAACTCACTGCTTTTACAGTACACACTGTTCAAGACTTAAATAAAACATTTAGTATTACAATTCAATATTCCGTAATAATTAATTAAATTTTATATTTCTCTTATTCACTTTTTTCTCGTTTTTTTTACTTCAACTTTCTCTTTCTCTGCAACAAACCGAAAATTCCATTTTATCACAGTGCGGAGCTTTAAGTTGCGGGATTTAGTGTCTTAGCACTTACATCAGGCCGTTTTTCCTGCTAAATCGGTGTCATACCCCAATTTTGTCCGGCTTAGGTCAAAACCCTAATTTTCCAAAAAAATAAATAAATTGAAGAGCGAAGAGCCTTATGCACTACATTTCGGATCCTAGAAGGCATTCCAAGGTTCTTGAAATCGTTTTTAGGGTTGGAACGCACTTTTCGGGCAAATTAGGGTTTTAGAGCCAAAAAGGGTATTTTGATCAATTATAACGGTTTTTTTTCTCTCACTTTCAAAAAGGCTCAAAAATATGTATAATTAAAAATAGAAATCTGAAATCAAAATAAAAAAATGAATAACAAAATAATATTGGATGCTTATGGTATTTTTAGAATTAGGGCTAATTCCTTTTAGGTGCTTTTTGCTTTTATCCATTTTTGGTCAAAGTAAGCACCAATTTCACAAGCAAACAACCTCCCTCACTCCACCCTCATGCCCTTCACTTCAGCCCCATCAAGTGCACATTACAAAAAAGCCTTTCATCATGACAAGCACACCTTTGAGTCCAATAACATTCAATACACAACATATTTTTACCTTCCTTCTCTCTACACCACTAAATACACACTAATTTCTTCACCTCCTTCACTCCATCCTCATGCTCCACGCCTCCCTTCACTTCAGCCCCCATCAAGTGCACATCACAAAAAAGCCTTTCATCATGACAAGCACACCTTTGAATCCAATAACATTCAATACACAACATATTTTTACCTTCTTTCTCTCTACACCACTAAATACACACTAATTTCTTTATTTCCCTCTCACAACCTTAAACCCATTAGATCTTTGGCCTCCCAAGGATTTGAATAAGAACAACTCACTCCTCTCCTCCCAAAGAGGACCAAGAAATTCGTAGCCCCTCTCCTCTCCCTCACTTCCTCTTGTTTTTCTTTCATCTCAAAGGAACCTTCCCATTTCTCCTACACCAAAAAACCCTAGCACACCAAAAACCTCCCCTTTTCTCTCCCAAAACCGTGGCCTCCCTACTCCCTTCCTTCATCCATTTTTGATTTCCTCTTCACCCAAACACCACCATCTCACTTCATTCTCATCCCTCTTTCATATATCTTCTCCATTTTCCATTCAAGATAAAACATCATCATCAAGGAAGGTTTTCATCAAGCCTTTTTTTTGGGGTTGGAGTTGAAGTTCCTTGGAGGTTCTTGTTGATTTGGTTTCTATTTTCTTCATCTCATTGCATTTTCTAGCTTGGATTTGAGGTAAAAACTTTCAAACCCTTGCATCATCTTCAACCTTTTTTGCATTAAAACCCATTTTCCTCTTCACTTTGCATTTCACATATCATCATCATTTTGTTTAAGATGTAGCTTGTTGTTGTTGGTGAGAGGAGCCTTAAACACTATTGACAAGCACTTAGGGAGGCTTGGGTGTTTAAGGTGCCTCTCATTCTTGAATAAATTGAGTCATGTTGTTTTGTGTTGATTTTTTGCATTTGTTGTGAAATAAAATTGTTGTTTCATGTGTTGATTAGGTTCGCATATCCTATTAAAGTTAGCTTTAATTTGATTTTGTTGTTTCTCTTTGCTTGATGGGGCTTAATCATGTTGTAGATATTTGATTTTAGTGTTTTCATGCTTAGATACTTCGTTTAGGTTTGCAAATTTCTTTTCTCACATAGGTTTTGCACAAAGGAAAGAGTTTGAGAATAAATGTTGATTTGAGGCTTTAGTGTTTAAATTATGTGATTAATTGTTCCTAAATCTTGTTAGTATCTTTTGCTTGCTTAATTTTGGGAGTTTGATGAATAAATTTATGGTTTGACTATGTATTGGTTTCGCAAGTCATGAAGAATAAATAGAGTTTTTATATGTTTGCTTATTGTCTCAAGTTGATGATAGGCAATATGATTCTCACTTGTGCCTAGTGCACCTTGCCTAAAGTGATGAGGATTGTTCTATATGATTCAACCCTTTTAGTTTATATGTTGTTTAAGTTGATGATTGGCAAGAAGATTCACACTTGTGCACTTGCGCACACTAATTTAAGTGTTGAGGATTGACCAAAGTGATTCAACATGCTTTGGTGTTTTGATTGTTAAGATGACTTGCTTGTTTAGGGTTTGCCAATGATCATGCTTGAGGCTACTCTTTTGAATTCATTTGTGCCTACCACTTCCTTGTCTACTCCCATGTGGAATCATTAATACTTAGATAGGCCCATTCCTCACATTGCATCTTCCACTAGATGTGCATTTAGATTCCCTTGCGTTTTGTAGAAATATTTGAGTATGGTTCTCGCCTAGCATCTTCCACTAGATGTGCATTTAGGTTCAATCTTGCCCACTCTTGTATTTTTGCTTAATGCCCAATTCAAGTTCCTTCTTTGCCTATTTATGTGTTGTGGTCTAACATGTGTAGTCTAGGCTAATATTTGCTCAAGAATTCAAATGAGATTGTTATTTGCCTAAGGATTCGATTTGCATTCATTGCTTTCTTTTCTAAATGGCCTAGCATGAAAATGGTGACTAGTGACAATCACCCATAACCTTTGTTAATTTGGTTGTCCTAAGAGCCTAAATTTCAAAAAAGGATGTTTTCATATGCATAAGCTACTTGTGATAATCACCCATAACCTTTGTTAGTTTGATTATCATGAATGCTTTCAATTTCAAAAGATATTTTCGTAAGCATCAAAAGTCATAGCGAGTGTTAGTGATGATCACCCATAACCCTTGTTAGTTTGATCATCATGAGCGCCCCTCACTTTTCAAAACCAAAGCAAAAAGACTTTCACTTTCAAGGCTCGTTAGAACTACGTCGCTTTGATTCCCATTTGGGATACGTAGGAGTGAGTCACATTCTCGTCAAGCGCAATCATAAAAAGTTTAGCATTTGCATAACAAAAAGAAAAAGAGTTATTTTCATAACAATAAAGAATCACTTTTGCAAACCAAGATAATTTTCAGAACGAAAACCTTTTCCTTTCTAAAAACATTTTCAACCCATCGTCGCTAGTGGCTAATCAGAACCTTTGTTCGTCTAGCCATTGGTGGCGATGTCTTTTTCCCCAAAAGAATAATAAATGGTGATCCATCATAACCTTTGTTAGTTTGATCATTCGTGCCAATCAATCTCTTTCGAAAATCACTTTCAAAAAAGATAATAAAAACGAGTCGCTACTAATAGTCAATCAGAGCCTTTGTTCGTCTGACTGGCGGTAGTGACTCTCATTTTCAAGAGTACTTAGCGGTGATTACCCATAACCTTGGTTAGTTTAATCATTCACCAAATGCTCGTCCTATTTAGAAAACTCACTAAAAAAGATAAAAGACAAAAACTTTTTCAGGACAAAGAAGAACTACGTAGCTTTGAGTTCTCCATCGCACCGGGAGATACGTAGGAGCGGGTCATGTCCCGTCAAGCGTTTTTTTTCTAAAAAACCATTTTCCCCCTTTTTCATAATAAATAAAGATTTTCATTAAGATTTTTTCAATAAGAAGTAGAGAGGAAAAATTAAGTATTTTCAAGTCAACACACTAAAACCACACATTTAATTGAAGGTTCCCTCTCAGTTGAGAGGACGTGTGGGGTGCTAACACCTTCCCTGCGCGTAACCGACCCCCGAACCCTATTCTCTAGTTTCGCAAGACCAATCGCTTTCCAAAAAAGGTTTTCCTAATATTTTCCTTAATAAATATTGGTGGCGGCTTCATTGTCTTAGGAAAAGTTGTGAACGAGGAAGGTTCTCCCTCGGGGACTTTTTCGGGCGCAACAATCGGGTTCAACAGTAACAAACCGGTTCAGAATTAAAGTTTTGGGCCACCGTTTTACTTTTAAAAATAGGTTGGGTTTGCAAACCATATAAATGGTTCTGGATTTTTTTGGGTGTGGTGTGGTCCAGTTATCACATTTGGGTTGGTTAACCACAATATTTACACACCCCTAGTTTTAACCGGATAAATAACGTCACCGTATGAACATAAAGTTCCTGATCACGTGTTCAGTGGAACGTGTATACTAGTAGTACACTACACAACTCTGACGACGGGTCAGAGTCGAAGGAAACAAAAGTTTACAAAATGAAGGAATTTAAAATAAGAATTAAAACAATGTTGCTACTCTTAGTATTTTTTTTCCTTAAAAAACGAGTCAATTCAAGGCTTTCAACTCACTGCTTTTACAGTACACGCTATTCAAGACTTAAATAAAAAATTTAGTATTACAATTCAATACTCCGTAATATTAAATAAATTTTATATTTCTCTTATTCACTTCTTTCTTGTCTTTCTTACTTCATCTTTCTCTTTTTCTGCAACAAACCGAAAACTCCATTTTAGCACAGTGCGAAGCTTTAAGTTGCGGGATTTAGTGGCTTAGCACTAACATCGGGTCGTTTTTCCTGCTAAATCGAGTTCAACAGTAACAAACCGGTTCAGAATTGAAGTTTTGGCCACTGATTTACTTTTAAAAATAGGCTGGGTTTGCAAACCATATAAATGGTTCTGGATTTTTTGGGTGCGGTGTGGTCCATTTATCACATTTGGGTTGGTTAACCACATTATTTACACACCCCTAGTTTTAACCAGATAAACAACGTCACCGTATGAACATAAAGTTCCTGATCACGTGTTCAGTGGAACGTGTATACTAGTAGTACAATACACAACTCTAACGACGGGTCAGACTCAAAGGCAATAAAGTTTACAAAATGGAGTAATTTAAAATAAGAATTAAAACAATGTTGCTACTCCTAGCATTTTTTTCCTTAAAAAACGAGTCAATTCAGAACTTTCAACTCACTGCTTTTACAGTACACACTGTTCAAGACTTAAATAAAAAATTTAGTATTACAATTCAATTCTCCGTAATAATTAATTAAATTTTATATTTCTCTTATTCACTTCTTTCTTGTCTTTTTTACTTCATCTTTCTCTTTCTCCGCAACAAACCGAAAATTCCATTTTAGCATAGTGCGGAGCTTTAAGTTGCGGGATTTAGTGGCTTAGCACTTACATCAGGCCATTTTTCCTGCTAAATCGGGTTCAACAGTAACAAACCGGTTCGGAATTGAAGTTTTGGGCCACTTATTTACTTTTAAAAATAAGTTGGGTTTGCAAACCATATAAATGGTTCTGGATTTTTTGGGTGTGGTGTGGTCCAATTATCACATTTGGGTTGGTTAACCACATTATTTACACACCCCTAGTTTTAACCGGATAAACAACGTCACCGTATGAACATAAAGTTCCTGATCACGTGTTCAGTGGAACGTGTATACTAGTAGTACACTACACAACTCTAACGACGGGTCAGACTCAAAGGCAACAAAGTTTACAAAATGGAGTAATTTAAAATAAGAATTAAAACAATGTTGCTACTCCTAGCATTTTTTTCCTTAAAAAACGAGTCAATTCAGGGCTTTCAACTCACTGCTTTTACAGTACACACTGTTCAAGACTTAAATAAAAAATTTAGTATTACAATTCAATTCTCCGTAATAATTAATTAAATTTTATATTTCTCTTATTCACTTCTTTCTTGTCTTTTTTACTTCATCTTTCTCTTTCTCCGCAACAAACCGAAAATTCCATTTTAGCACAGTGCGGAGCTTTAAGTTGCGGGATTTAGTGGCTTAGCACTTACATCAGGCCGTTTTTCCTGCTAAATCGGGTTCAACAGTAACAAACCGGTTCAGAATTGAAGTTTTGGGCCACTGATTTACTTTAAAAAATAGGCTGGGTTTGCAAACCATATAAATGGTTCTGGATTTTTTGGGTGTGGTGTGGTCCAATTATCACATATTGGTTGGTTAACCACATTATTTACACACCCCTAGTTTTAACCGGATAAAAAACGTCACTGTATGAACATAAAGTTCCTGATCACGTGTTCAGTAGAACGTGTATACTGGTAGTACACTACACAACTCTGACGACGGGTCAGAGTCAAAGGCAACAAAAGTTTACAAAATGGAGTAATTTAAAATAAGAATTAAAACAATGTTGCTGCTCCTAGTATTTTTTTTTCCTTAAAAAACGAGTCAATTCAGGGCTTTCAACTCACCGCTTTTTACAGTACACACTATTCAAGACTTAAATAAAAAATTTAGTATTACAATTTAATATTCCGTAATAATGAATTAAATTTTATATTTCTCTTATTCACTTCTTTCTTGTCTTTTTTACTTCATCTTTCTCTTTCTCTTTCTCTGCAACAAACCGAAAACTCCATTTTAGCACAGTGCGGAGCTTTAAGTTGCGGGATTTAGTGGCTTAGCACTTACATCAAGCCATTTTTCCTACTAAATCGAGTTCAACAGTAACAAACCGGTTCATAATTGAAGTTTTGGGCCACTGATTTACTATTAAAAATAGGTTGGGTTTGCAAACCATATAAATGGTTCTGGATTTTTTGGGTGTGGTGTGGCCCAGTTATCACATATGGGTTGGTTAACCACATTATTTGCACACCCCTAGTTGAGAGGGGCTACCATCACACCTTATATGAAGGTCCATGGCTAATCTTAGGTCACTACTTTCTCATTCAGATTGGAGGACTCTATTAAAATTCCATAAAAGTGACGACATAGGTATAGAGAGTTGTATAATTCAAGGTTTCTAGTCGAGTTGTACAATGTGAGGTTTCTATGTAGAGTTGTTGCAACATTGAAGGTAGATGACCTGACTTTCGTCCATTTTGAGCCAAATTTAATCAATTTTGTGATGCTCAATCTCCAACAACAATAGTTCTAACATTCACAATATTAGGGCAAGTATATATAGTTGAATATGAAGGATGGCGCCTTGTGTGCTTTAAATGTGGCAAATACGAGCATAGGTTCGAACTAATGATCCTAGCAAGAATACTCGGGTGGAGGAGGCTCCAACTTTGATGTCTATGAAAGGGATGAAAATGCTTCATGAATCAAGTTCCTCTTTTTCTGTCCTGTTTTGTTTAGGACTTTAGTTGCAAAAAATCGATGCAAAGTCAATCGCTTCAACTTTCAAGGACCAGGGTGAACCTAGTCCGAACTAGAGTGCGCCACCAAAAGTAAAGGACTCGAGTTCTAGATTTTCCTATAATTTTTTCAAGAGGAAGGATAAGGAATGTGAGATAAAGGGTTAATGTTCGATAAATCCTTTCTATCTTCCTATCTTTAAATCCTTTCTATTTTTTTTGGAACTTCTAACATCTATTTTCCATATGCATCCAAAAATTTATTGACAAATAGTCACAAAGTTGGAATTTAATGTTCGGCAACTAACTTCTTCATAAAACTGAAAATTAGTTGCCGAAAACTTCATAAAAAAAAAACAGAAACCATTACATGTTCATCTAGCAACTAATTTCAAGATGCATTCGGTAATTCATAATTGAAAAGTTCAACACACCATAGAAACCAAAGGCATGTTTTTACCTCTTATGAAATGAAGACAATTGCGCATGGATTAGAAGGGGGTGGGGACTGGCCATGGATCTGAAGGTGAGTGTGAAGATGGTCAGGGTTAGTTTAGGTGTTAAAGGTATTTTTCTTTTTGTAGTTAAGTGGAAATGTATGATGTATTAAAGCATATGCAGAGTCGCACTCTTCAGAGTTCACAATCGGGAAACTTGTCTTTCGCAAATTGGGCAAAAAGTTTGTGATCATACTGAAGTTATTTACATCAAACATACAACGGTAAATAAATAATAGATAAGAGGGCTTATTTACAAAATGGCAAAAGCGTAGGTTACCCTAAACGACAATTTGTTTGCATGTGATAAAGATTTTATACGTTATGCTATCTTAGATTCTTAATACAAATATAGCCAAAAGAATGAAAAGGAAATAATTTTCATAAATAGAGCTGCACGCAGTTGGCAGCACCGCTGCAATCCTCATGGAATTCCAAGCACACACTATACAACTGCTTCGGAATCCTCCAGAAAGCATCAGATGCTGGAAAGTGGAAACAGAGGAGAAAACATGAGGAAGAATCCCTAGTAAAACTTCCATTTCGAT
This sequence comes from Astragalus membranaceus, assembly GCA_039519185.1. Lineage (NCBI taxonomy): Eukaryota > Viridiplantae > Streptophyta > Magnoliopsida > Fabales > Fabaceae > Astragalus > Astragalus membranaceus. Next base: position 39,632,579 of record CM076849.1, on the reverse strand, counting down.
TTGTCTAGCATACAGAGATTCTCCGAAGATAATATCATTGTTTGAAGGAAACAAGTTTTTTTTTGGTGACAAAATGAGGCCCAAAGGCTAGAAGAAACAAGTTAACATAAAGAATAGAAGAATAGAAAATGCTGTAGATTCTCCCAAATAGGAATGGCAAAAACAGCACAGTACTATGATGTTCCAATCAGCGCATGTCAGTATCTCACTTTTAAGAGGCAAGAACAGGACAGTGATTATGATTTGATTTAAAAGCACATACTGTGCTCACACAATTGCCAAAAAAACAATGAACTGAATCAAATTTCATAGTTGAATACTCACCTAAACAATCAAATACAAATTGGATTCTAACTGTTTTTACCAATGAATACAAGAGTCTAGAATAGAAATCACCTGCTTAATTACGATGGTGTAATGACATCCATCAGATATTGGGGTTACCGCCAATATTGAGCCCAACGATGAATGGTCTCAACCATCTGAGGGAACAATGCACTCACACTCTCGTTGATAAGATCCTGGAAGAAATGTATACTGGCTTCATCATCCAGGTCCAACCGAAACTTTTCCTGAAGCTGTACAACAAGAAAGTCCCGGTATTAGAAAAAGAGAACAATTTTGACCAATTTATTGAAACATGAGAGAGCTCACCTTAAGAATTCCTTTTTCAGGATCAGAAGCTATGTCGGGAATATTGGAACCCGCCATTAAGTAAAAAAGATTTAAAATCAGATTACTGGACTTCCGAAGAATGTTGTATGCTTCACAACAATAGGACTTGAACCTTGTATAATATTGGCTGCAAGGGGATAAAAAAAAATCAATTACCATCTCAAAATCTAAGCCACAAACTAGACAAAGACCGTCTTAATCTGAAGTGAATCTTCCAATGGGAACTTTACCTTTCAGCTCCACCCATAGCCTCAACCATTTCCTTGCAAAGCTTCATTGGTGGTGGAAACGGCTTAGGATCTCGGCCAAGAATAAAACCAAAATCAACATGGAAAAGACTTCCATCATCTCTAAGGAGGAGATTGTCTAAGTGCCTAACAATACCAAATAGAAAACATAGATTTATTCGTAACATGCCTATTTCATAAAATATATAATAGCATGATAGAATCCACCTGAACCTTCTTCACTAAAAACGGGTGAAAAATCCTGGATGCCATGTGTGAGAGTTATATGCTTTATAAATTTAACAATTTAAAACAGCTAATAAGATACACAAATGTCGGTTACATTTGATAACTAAACTGGGATTAACTTTATTGGAAACCTCCTTCAGCGTCATCGTTAAACTCATTAAACTTGACACCCATTCTCATTAAACATCACCAAACTTAGTGAAGTGTGTACCTAATTTTAATCAGTAAGAAATTTTATTACTGACAGGGATAGAGGCTACACAAGCAGAGGGTGAGACATTTTCCTCAGAGGCCGAAAAGTAGCAAAAAGTTAAAAAAACCAATGAACATTTTAACAAATAGAGCCGGGGAGGAAGCATAATTCCTTTTTTAAGGAAAACTTAATTGCCATGAGCAGATTGTCAAAAAGCCATGAAGATAGCCTTATCCCACAGCACGGACAAAAGATAAAGACCTATTAGTAAACATGTTCAAATCATAGAACCTAACGATGCAGACAATTTGAAGAAACATGCCCAAATCTTTCCAAGATTGCAGAAATTTTTAATTGACTATAACACAGGACATGTCAAATTTCTGATTGATTCCCTGGTCCAAACCCACCCAACCGTAACAAACAACTCCCCAATTGTATTAGGGGTGGGGCCATGGGAGAGATTGTTGTGCAAGTGAGTCAACAGCACATCACCAAAACCAAATATCAGCATCACTAATTTAGACAGAAAATTGTATATAATGAATAAAATCAACATTCACCTGTCTCCAATACCAAGTATATATGTGATAACGGAATAGCCAGCACAGCTTTTTATAAACGTTTCAAGACAGGTGGCTGTAATTCCAAAGGGTCCATGGTCATCAGCATGAAATTTCTGCAAATAGCTTGTGATGCTACGATGCTCCGATAAAATCTAGACACAAGAGGATTACACATTAGTCTAGCGACTGGAAGACTGCACATCCTACATTCAACGTGATCATTTACTGAATATCAAAATAATGGTCCTACTAGGGGGGGGGGGTGTTGAGGAAATAACTAATATATGTAAGTGATAAACATCAACAACACTCAATATTATCAAAGGAGCTTCATAAAGCAACTAGCAACTGAACAAGTTTGAATTCATAATTCAAATGTGAATCATTTAGCGAGCGAAGAGTCTCGTAACACTCTCTCCAACACTCACTCCATGATTGGGTGAAACTCATTAGTGGATCCTGTTTCTAAAGTGGTGGAACTCACCTGTATTTTACCCAATCATGGAATGAGTGCTGCAGATAGAGTGCTATAGAAATGTTGCTAACATTACTCTTTCACGAATACTATCAGAAGAAAAAAAAGTCAAAGATAAAATAAAATCTTCCCAAAAATATTAGCAACTAAAACTAAGCATAAAACTTACTTGGACAAAACTGTGCCTATACATTAATTCACGTGCCATTTGAAAAAAGTGACATACAAAATTCTAGATGATTTAGATATTTTCTATAAGTGAATAGTATAAATGCTTATTGATAATTAATTTTCAATTTTATCTACTGATAATTTCTAATTGTGCATAAAGTGCGAGATATAGAGTAGTACACACGGACTATCAGAAGAAAAAAAAGTCAAAGATAAAATAAAATCTTCCCAAAAATATTAGCAACTAAAACTAAGCATAAAACTTACTTGGACAAAACTGTGCCTATACATTAATTCACGTGCCATTTGAAAAAAGTGACATACAAAATTCTAGATGATTTAGATATTTTCTATAAGTGAATAGTATAAATGCTTATTGATAATTAATTTTCAATTTTATCTACTGATAATTTCTAATTGTGCATAAAGTGCGAGATATAGAGTAGTACACACGGACTTTGACATCAGCTTAAGAAGCCTCTGTAAGTTATTAAAGTAAATATGTAAACTACTATACGTAATGAATTTCACATTAAAAAAAAATCAAAATTAAACTCCTTTTAAATATCAATGTAGTAGAAACGTTCAGTCAGGAAGAAGTGACTACATCCTAATATAAGAAACAGCTTTGGAATAAAATAGCCTTACCTGAGCCAATGAACGGGATGGAATGAATTCCATCATGCCTTCATCTTGCCCAGTTGCTAGCACCTTGTATGGTGTTAAATGCAGATCAAGATTTTCTAACTTAAGCAATCGATCCATTAGTGATACCATTTGAACAACCTACAAAAAATATCCAATATTTATGTAACCAAACTCAAGTTTTCTAAAGATCTATCTCCAAATGGATGAGATAGAGTTTGTGCGTGTCTCTGAGTACATGGGCAGGCGTGTATTTATTGTGCCAATGCACACATGTACATAGATATCTATTTGCATGCATATATACACAGTGAAAGAGAAAGGTTTTGCAAGAATACCAATTGATCCTGGCGAAGATCATCCCCCTTTTTAAATATGATTTTCCATGTTCCGCCATTTGCTGTTTTAAAAGTAAGGCGCAAAGGATGCAGTGCACTTTTAAATATTGACGACTCTGAGGGCACAATTCCGGTAATGAGCACACCAGGTGCCAGAGGTGATCGTATTGGCTACAGATGAACATAGTATTAGTAAACATATATCTGACAACCTTTCTACAAATTCACTTGATGTAACCAAGGTGGGTAAAATCGCGAGCTAGTTCGTTGATTCGCACGTTTTTACGTGTTTCAGAGAGCTTAGCGAGTTCAACAATGGTGGAACTCGCAAAAGAGAAGGAACGGCGAAGACGACGAGCAGAAGCGCAAAAGCGCTGGAAACGGCGCCTCACAACGCGTCTATTTTTTGACCCGTTTTCGCGAAAAATGGGCTTCTCGGGTCAGGTTTGTTTTCTGGCCCGTTTTTTTAATAAAAACCCTAATTCTAATAGTAACTCTTAGTTACTATGTAACTAGATAGTTACTCAGTAACTATCCCGCCCATTTTACCTTCACTAAATTAAAAAGTAAAAACTCTAATCTTCCCTTTTCCTTCATCGTTTCTTCTTCTCACAGCAAGCATCGTTTCTTCTTCTCTCTGGTTTACAACCAGCGCTTCTTCTCCTTCTCCAGGAAGAGAGCAACACAAGCTTCTTCCTTTTCTTCTCCTCTGTGATTCACGACGCCAATCTCTGCTTCTTCCTTCAAGGTATGTCCTTCATCTTTCTTCTCCTCTGTTTATTCATATTTCTCCATCTTTTTTCTTCCTTTACTCTTTTTTATTCATATTTCTTCATATTTCTTCATGTTTCGTTTTTCATTATTTCTTCTCCTTCCTTCATCTATTCTTTGCTGAACCATTACTGTGTTTTATTTTTTCTTCTTTCATGTTCAATAAAACAGTTTTATTTCTCTTATTTAACTTTCATTTTCTCTGCCTCTGTTTGCCTCTGTTTTGCTTAAAGAATGTCAACCCCTCCAACTCTTCCTCCTAGGGCTGCTGGTGGCTCCGCTAGAAATACCAACATTCCAATGGCCAGAAATGCACCTGGAAGTAAGGCTGATATAGCTTGGAAACATGGCATTGATATGCCTTGTTAAGTTGTAGTACTTTGAATTATGTATGACTTTCTTATTAGTATTTTGAATTTAAGCTTACTAATGGTGTTTAATTTGAATATATATGAATTTATATGCAAATCTATATAAGTTTGTACAATAAGTAGACTCTTACGAATCGTGCTACGACTCTACGAGTTACGACTTTTAGATCCCCTCCCGAGTTCACGTAGAAACTCGAATTTAACTACCTTGGATGTAACTGCTGGAGAAGAAACAAATTGTGAAAAGTAAATAGTTTATTCAAGATGCATCGTTCATTAAAGTTAGGCACAAAAGGATAAGAAACCATAAATGACTACACAACTTCATGTTAGACTGATACCTCATCAAAATAGGTAAGTTCACTAAGAAGGCCAGAAAGTAGCTGTCTAAGCTTTTCAATCTTCTTCTGCGTATTACCACGAACGTTCCTTACATCTCTAGTGATTGAACACAACTGAGCAGTTAGTTCTGTCTGACGCACCAAACTCTGCCACCGTTTAAACCCATCTTCCTCTCCATTCACACCAGCTCCTATCTGAGACAAATGGAGGCATAAATTTATTATTCTATCTAGCATTTTCATTACCATTAATTTATTAATGAAGCTTAGCATGTTTGCATGATTAGTATTCATTCCTCTATAAAAAATTGTTGCATGATGTAGAATCAAGATTTTTCACGCAACACTAATGATATTATGATGTGTGTAAGTACATAAGCTAGGTTATACATACAACTTTTCTGATTCAAGAATGAATCTCTTATTTTTTCAACTAAATATAGATCAGGGGCTCTTCTTGGTTTACATTATGGAAATAATTTACTAAATAAATCCATTCAGCAATAGAGGAAATTTTAAATTATTTTCAAATGTAGATAAAGGACAAAAAAATTATCATGATAATAAGCATCGAGAAGTAAACCTTAATATACTAAAGTATTATGAATTTATGAGTTCACACCTTCATCATATTCTCCTCCAGAATTTCATATGTGCAGTAAAATCGCTTTGCATATGCAGGATCGTAAAGTTCAACAGCCACATACCAGCGAAGAAAGCTTGCTAATTCAGTATTGCACAATGCTGTCAAAATTTAAAAGTTTCTTTCAGACAAGAACCTAATATAACAAGAATCGGCATCTGAGCTAGCTCCTAATCCCTAATGTACATACCACGCTGGACAAGAAAATGAGAAAGGCGAGATTTGTCGGAACGCTCAAACCGAAGAGCTTGAACCAATTGAAGCAAGTAACATTGAAGCTCTTCATCATCAGCTCTTTCAAGAACACTAACTGCATAAGCACGGACCTGAAGAATGGCAGTGGAGTAAGGCATTATACAGTTTTTTAAAGGTGTATAAATTTCTCCTTTTGAATAAAAAAACCGCAATATTATGTGATAAATTTATACCAACAGTAAAGGCTGGGACCTGGATATGCTTTGGTGTTAAAACATAGCTGTGTCAAGGGAGTCACACTCTCTAACATACAGAGAAATTGGGTTGATTTGCTATATTCATTTATTCCTTACTGAATCTAGTTCTATCTGACTTGGAAAGCAACTTACTCTATCCTCATTCTAGTCCCTCATTGTAACATTCCTCTCTTCTATCTGATAATTTTTTCACTATTTCCTTTTTAAAACAAACATATAGGATAATCAAAAACAAATCTTCTTAGCTATATGCCTGCTGAGAGTTAAGTATATTACAGACATGATTAATATGTGGAAGGTATTTATGTCCTCTGTACTACATTGTATGCTAGCCTGATTTACAGAATATAAACACCTTAACCTACACCAACATTGGTACAGTTTTCCCATGTATTTCTCTACTCCAACATTACCTCTTCCCTTTCAAAAACAGGAGACAAAAGCTCCAATGCATCACAAACGTCAATCATTTCCCACTTGCCCATCAATTCTAGTGCTTGTTTTGCTTCCTGAGATGAAATGAAACCACCATTAGATACTATGAAATTTCTATCCCTGTTCTTCTAGTAATAAGAAATAAAGATAAAGAGAAAACCAAAGAGAGATAAGAAGATAATTTTTCAATAAAGTGATAAACAGATATTCGGTCAACATCGGGCAAAGTCTTCTTCTGCTAGAGGAGTTCAGCCATATGGATCAAGTGACACATTGTGTTGTGTCAAAAGCCAAAAAAATTTAGGCCATTTAAATCTATATCTCTTTCAATGATTTCAATTCAATCTTTTATGGTTAATGTTATATTATTCACAAGTTATGATAACTAGGTCTCAATCACATGTTCAGCAAATAAAGTCAAATAAGAGTTTAGGCATTATCAATGGATAGCATGTGATTATGTGAAATCCCTAAAGTCTACCAGACAATGCCCCAAATTCATGTTTATAAGCAAATGGCTACAATACACCATCCCTAATATATTTTCCCCACCTTTTCCTGTAGAACAGAATTTCACACTAGACTAGATACCCTTCTGGAATAAAATTTGACTCTTGATGAAAGATGCACTAGAACTTCCAGTTCATAAATAAAACGTTGGCCAAAGCACAATTTTTTGACTAATAATAGAATTCTATAATTTTATTCTCAGTGCAAATAATTGCAGGATGGAGGAAGCTATATTTCACGTTTTGATAAATTGTCAAGAGAATACCTCATTACACTTAAAGTACCATCTCTATAACACTCAAGTCAAAATCATTTGTCATAGTATCTATCACTACTTTTCAATATTATAATAGGCTAACCTGAACATCACTCCATTCAACACAACGAAGGAACTTTGTTAGAGCCCTCTTTTCAGACATCAAAGAAAAGCGAAATTTCCACAACAGCTGCCTCTCATCTCCACTCAAAGTCCTTGTTGGTGGATATTTTAGTATTCTCTGAATGGACCTATACATAAAAGAGAAAACAAAACAGTTAAAAAATTACGTATGTTCTAGAAATGATTAAGAAGTGCAATAGTATGTTACTAAAATAAGCAGGAAAAAGTTATTTGACAGTAGAACCAAGAAGAAAACCAATTAGGGAAAAAAATTGTCAGAAGAGCTACAAGTAACACTTGATAAAACTTTTCAGGTTTTTGCAGCTAAGACAAATGAATAAACAATCCCAATATTTTCTTCGACATTTGGATGGCTTATTATTTTTTCATTTGTCACTCAGAATATGGTAAATCCCTTAAAAAATGACCATATTTCATTGAAGTTACACACTGTTTAAAACTTTTAAAAAGAGATCCTTGTTAAATCTAAAATCATTCAGTTTTAAGAATTTAGCCAAGTGGGACTAGAATTGTGGTAATCTATGAAGCATAGCCACAATAAGTGTCCAGTTTTCAAAGATGAAGATAAAACATCATTGGCGTGTTAATTGTGTTTACTTTATAGTTGATGATAAGGCACTTAACAATTTAACCGTTTCAACTTTCAAGTGCTGCAGGTAAAGCCTCCACAACATTAATCTGATCATAGACGTAACAGGGAAATTATATTCTAACATACAAATTTAAGCTTACTTTCTCTCATTTGAGCTTGGCTTCAGATCCCTGTCTATGACACCACGGGTCAAACTCCTGGCCAGCTTTAACTGTTTGTGCTCAGAGGGATTTATCTTTCCAACTTCTGGGTCCCAGACAATAACAATGTCATTCGTTGAAGCTATAGGGGATGGTAACAAAAAATTTGCACCCGATTCCTATGTTTTTTTAACAGATAAGGGTTAATGCATGAGTAGGATCTATATCAGCATTTATTAGATTATTGAAACAAGAAAACAATAAACAAAAAAATCATTATCAACCGGTATGTAGGATAGGATACCTCAAAAATTTGATGGTCTATGCAAGGAATGTTAACAGTCTTAGAAATGTAGGACACTGAATTTATTTTAAATCGCCAAACTAGATATGGAGATCTTACATACTAGAATAGTTCATGCAAGAATAAATCCCATACTAGTGTGAAAATGACAATAAATTAACAAAGAGAAAAATAAAATAGAAAAGTGCAGCCTCAAGGTATGCAGTACAACATAATCTTTTCATTATAAACTAACAAAGAGAAAGCAATTTATTTAGTTCTATCATGAAGAATAGAAATTAGCTTCAACAATAATTTTGAAAGCACCTAACTAAAACAGTACTTTGTAAGAGACCTAGAAAAATGAAAGGAGAAAAATAAAATTAATTAGAAATTTAGAATATATTCTACTACTGGATAGACTGCAGAAAGGCAGAATCCATAGGGATTTAAAGCTATATGATAGAGGTCATTAATAAACCACTTGTGCACTAAGGCATATATGTAAGTGGGGATTACATTGTGGGAACATTTTAAATTATAAGTAAGAATAAATGATGATTTTCTGCTTTGACCAGAGCAGCTCTACTCCACAGGCATTATTGTGAAACTAACCCCTTAGGTAGTATCGCAACTAGGAGGTAAGAATACCTGAAAAACAACTCGATGCTCAAAACTGCAGAAGTCTACAACCAGGTACGAATGAGAACTTCCGTTTTTCAAGCTTTCGCGTTCCTTGATTCTCTCCATAGTTTTGAAGGTGAGGCGATCCAACCAGTCCACTCGTTGAATTTGACCTCGTTCATACTTATTCACAAGCTTTTCCAGTCTCTCCAACTCCCCACGTTCATGCTTAGGGACCTAATGCGGACAACCCAAAGTATTGAAATTTTAAATGGTTTCATAAAAAATAGGCATAAAATGAAATGTGAGGCATATGATCACTAATATGCTCAGTAACCTTTCCAGGTGTAGAAGTTGGGAATGCACCATCTGCCTCTTTTCCTGCCCAAAGCCTAAGCTTCTGCTTCCCAGTTTTGAGCTGCTTTTTGTTGTTGAAGAGAAGAATTGTGGCTCCTCCAATCAATCCTTCACCATGTGAAAGATCCCAAACCTGTTTATACAAGAATATTATCAAAATATACTCACAATCTACAACTGTATAGTAAATTTTGTAGAACTCTAGAGGCTAATAAAATTAAGACATGATTTCATGCAAAACAAAACAAACTAGAAACCAGAATTCTATTCTTGCATTAATTCATTGATGGAGAGAAAATGTCCAATAGAAACTTCAAGATTTGTGCAATCGCATATCGAAGAATGCACAAATAAGCTTGTAAGCTGCCATTGCAACTTACAGTGAAAGTGAGTTGTGACTGAGCAGTCAAATCCCGATATTTAGCTGTCAACGTGATGAGCTCATTCCAACAATATGATGGTCCTGTGGACTCCAACCTTCACCACATGATTTAAATATATGAAAATCCATAAATACAATACATTGTCAGCACAATATTTTCACGTTGCTGATTGGTTAACAGCTACTTATCAAAAGAAAACATTCTAACACTAATAAAAGAAAATGTTATCTAATATGTATTCAAAACACAATACTTACAAAGGCGATAAGTAAGCAATAAGAAATCTAATCCAGCAACAATTGTTCCTCCAGTAAGTCACTTGAAATTGGTCATGCAACATGGATTAAGGAAGCAATTGGAAGAGCTTATTTAGGTTTATCTCGTGATATAAGCATTTGTGTGAGTGCTTGAAAGAGCGTATAATAATAACATGATATTTCCAGAGGTTATTTTCAGCATCTTTGAATAAGCACTCCAATATAACTTATGGAAACAATTTATGAGAGCTTTCCCCGTTCTCTCTTTGATTTCCATCCACTCCAAATTTTACGTTTATAGTGAAAAAAACAAATGTTAAAAATGCAAATAACTTGTTAACATATATATCCAAACGCAAGTAACTTAATGAGTATAAGTAATCATGACATAAGCTCTCATCAGCTTGACTAAACTGTTTCGCGTCTTTAAGGAGGGTTTGCATAAGAAGGTTTTAACGAGATTCCTAAGTTACTTTGTCCAAAAAAAAATTGTTTCCCTCCTACAACTTTTTGTTCTACAACATCTAGAAAGTTCTGTGAAATATAAACTTCACTGTATTTCAAAAAACAAATATGATAACCTTGTTCTCGTGGGAAGGCCAAATGGTGCACCATCAATGTACAACGCACACTCCACATATAACTCTCCAGTTCTATCCTCCGCAGGGCCATTATTTTCTGCAACGAAGGGAAGAAATATAGTTCAGCATGAGCAAAGAACCAAAGCCAGAACGTTTACACTGATCGCATAATATAGCATCCCAAGAAATTATAAGTGCACGATACATTTTGGATTCCGTGAAAGCTCAAAGTGAGACAAAATGATTCCTCAAATAACACATTCGTCAATTTTATTCTAAAATATATCCAATCAAAATCCCAAAATTAGAAAATTGGTGAATTTAACAAACGCAGATTCTAGATAAGAGGGAGGAAAATTAACCTGAATGGGGGGATTTGGGAAGGGGCAAATTGCCCTCGACGCGCTCGACGCGGAAGGTGACGGGGAGATTGATATCGCAGGACAAGAAGAAGCGAAATTCGTTGCCGGTCATGTGAACTTGTTGGATTGTGTTTAACTATCGGAATTGTTAGGGTTCTTTGCGATCGTCGAACACTTGCGGTGACGGAAACTGTTGCCAACGGAACTGGAGTTCGCGGCGCGCTCTTCCCATTTACAGTTTTACATGAGCTGAAGCAAAATCACGGATTACACTCTTTCCTTTTTCTTGGTAGGATAACACTCTTTCCTTTTCCACCAAAAAAAAAACACCCAAAAAAAAACACTCTTTCCTTTTTTTTGGGTACATGGATTTACACTCTTTCCTTTGACAAACAACACTTCAACAGAACAATAATGTTAGTTTTTTTACAAGAATAATGTTTTTTCTTTCTGGGTACTTCTATGTTGCGGGAGCAAATTAGATCTCTCACCGTTGAACTACTGAAATTGACCGTAGAATATTGCGTACATTGTTACGAGTGGTTAATATTTAATCAACCAGGTGTATCAGTTGTTAAACAGGTGTATGATTTAAGGCCCAAATTGATTCCTCAGAATTTTCTCGCGGGACAAATTAGTCTCTGATAATCTTTTTGGGACATATATTAATTCCTCACATTTTCAAAATGAGACACGTTAGTCCATCCGTCCATCAAGTGTTAAAAATGTTAGGTAACATCTCCTACGTGGCACGTTAACTGACACGTCATACTCTATTTAAGCCCAAATTGGTCTCTGACAATTTCCTCGCGGGACAAATTAGTCTCTAACAATTTTTTTAGGACACATCAGTCTCTTACATTTTCAAAAACAAGACACGTTAGTCCCTAGCTTTAGCTATTCTGAATTTTTAAAAAAGGGGACATATTCATCCCTGCACCTTTTGGGACAAATTAATCTATGGTTACTAATAAAAGTTGTTTCTGATTTTCAAAACCAGAAAACCATTAGACGCACAAAGAATAGAGAAAGAGCATAGGGAAGGAAAGAAGTGGAGAAGGTACGCAACGCATTTCGAAGAAGAAATGACGAAGAGAACCAAAACGTCGTGAATCCACTACATTTGGTAAACTCAACCTAAAAGTTGGAATGGAGTTTGAGAGCTTGGATATTTTCAAGAATGTTGTTAAAGACTTCAATATTAACCTTGGAAGATAAATTAAATGGAAGAAGAACAATAAGCTACAAGCTAGGATTGTTTTTAGTGTTGATAATTGTCCACGGGTTAACATTTTGTTCTCGGAGTAGCATTGAGAAGACTTATTAAATAAAGACACTTGTCTTAGAACATGCGTGTTGTAGATTCATTAAAAACAAGGCTGCAACTAGGGATTGGGTTGCCTCAAAATTAGAGAAAAGATCGTTGACGCAACCGAGCCTTAAAAGGCGGCTTATATTTGACAGAATGAAGGAGGAATTTCGTGTCCACCTAAATGTCAAGGAGTCAAGGGCACCGACATTTTTAACATTTTTAATACTTGATGGATGGAGGGACTAATGTGTCTCGTTTTGGAAATTGAATGACTAATGTATCCTGAAAAAATTGTCAGGGACTAATTTGTCCTGCAAGAAAATTTTCAGGGACTAATCTGGGCTGAAATAATGTATGACGTGACACGTTAGAACATAACGTGCCACGTAAGAAGCGTTAACTGACATCTTTAACACTTGATGGATGGAGAGACTAACATGTCCTATTTTGAAAATGTGAGGGACTATTATGTCCCAAAAAAATTGTTAGGGACCACGAAGAATTTTTCAGGGATTAATTTGGATCTTTAATCGTCTAAAGTGGGTTGAAAAGGAATAAGTAAATAATATTTCAAAAATCTTTATTACAATATACAAAGCAGTAATAAATACAAAATAATTTTTTTGGGTACATCTAATATGGACCTCTCTAAAAAGGTCTAAAAGTGGAGCTTTACCATTTTTAGTAAAAAATAAATTTGTAATAATAAAAAATAGAAAATAAAAGTAATATTTTATTAAAACTTGTTCTGTACCTTGCAGTGATGGGTGGACTGCAGTTGGTAGGTCACCTGCTGCCTGGCCGAATGTTAGTGCGAGCCCGGGAGGGGTACCTGCGAAGCCACTCCGACGCTCAAGTCAGTATTGAGAATAGATGAGTGATTTAGCTAGGAATGAGAATCTACCTTATTATGGCAATGTGAGCTGGTATTTATAGGAATTCGTGCCCGTTGTGAGCCGTCAGATTGATAGAGTTGATATGAGTCATCCAAGTATGATAACCATAATTGGGCTTGCATATTGTGGATATGGATCAAAGTGATCGGGCCAATCCATGTCCAAATGCTGAATGGGCCTCTTGGTCCAGTCCAGAACAGTTTCCCCCCAAGCCGAGATTATTCCAGAGGATGGTCTTGGCTTGAAGGATTTTCGTTGATTCGCCCGACGCGATGACTCATATGCCTTGTCAGGTCGTGCAAAATGTTTTTGTTTGACGACAATACTTTTGCTTTTGATCTTTGAGAAAAAAGAAAAATGATATTATTACTTTTTTCACCCACCCTAAGTAGGTGGGTCTTCATCTCTTGAATCACTCTTCTGAATTTTTTGAGAGAGGTGTGTGAGAAGTGGGAGCAAGCTTCTTTTCTTCTCCTCTTGGGTAAGTGTATGTCTTCTTCTTTCTTCTTTTAATGCACACTATGGCCATAAGAAAATCGTGAATCATCATTTATGCTTGAAGTTCGTAAATCGTGACCATACCTAAAAAAGGACAAATATTTAAAACACACGTGACAAATATTTGTCACTAATACCTAAAAAAGGACAAATAATTGTCACTAATATATAAAAAAACACGGGATAAATATTTCTTATTGATAATCTACTATCTATTTTTTACTATCTACTATAATCTACTAATCAACTCAAATAATCAATTGAAACTATGAGATAACTGCACTGATACGTAAAAAACACCGGATAACTGCACTAATATATAAAAAATACGGGGATAACTGCAATGCTATATATAAAAATACGGGATAACTGCACTGATATAAAAAAACACGAGATAACAACACTGATATATAAAAAAACCCTGCACTGATATATAAAAAAACACGGGATAAATGCACAATTATTTTTAAATGATACTTTTACATTTTTAGATTTTAATATTTATCTATTTTTTATTTGAAATTCCTTTTTATCTACTTTAAATTTTTCTTTATTTTCACGGGTAATGTTCAGACTATTTAAATACTGTCTAAGATCATTCATAAAAATAACACGACAGCACTCGTGCGTTTGCACGGGTATCTAGTAGTTATTTTAGAAAACACACAAAAAAATACTTGGTTTTGGTCTCTTCGATTTGTGATTTTTTGATTTGGTTTTGCATTGGATTGGATCAATTTATAAACACCCCTACTGAGAGGTGTTCCCTTAACCTTTTCTCAAAGGAAGCCGGTTGTTGTTGGAATAACCATATATCCTCACGACACCCATGCAGATCAATTAATTTGGGAGCAGAAAGCCATTATCCCTTGTCCAGGTGTAGGACCAGAGGTGAGGTTGAGCTGGGCTGGATCGACGTACCCTCCGAGCTACGAGCTGATGACTGACGTGGGCAGTGGCGGACCTGGCATATAATGAGGGGGTTCAGTTGAACCCCCTGGAATTTTTTTTTGCACTAAACACCCTATATATATAGCCTAAATCTCCTGAAATTTTAATTTTGACACCCCTGAAAATTTGAAATTGTACTAGTAGACCAAGTTTTGCACCCATTTGACACCGGCCTTAAAAAATTTGACACCCCTGACCCCGGGGTCCTGGGTCCGCCACTGGACGTGGGTGTGGTATCTGCACACACTCCGACGCCCAAGTCAGTATAGTGAATTATGTGGTGAGATGAGTTATGAGATCGTACCTGGGGCATGAAGGTGAGCGGGTATTTATAGAGTTGGGCGAGTTGGTCCCGTACCGTTGGATGCGGGTTGATCGTGGCCCTTGATCCGGGCATAGCACGGATTGCAATCCGTGCCTAGAGGCGGAGATCCACCCAAGGCCTATTCTTGGTCGTGCATGGGCCGAGCTGCCCAATGTGATTCCTCGAGGTCGGTCGGAGGCGGAGCTCGGTCCGGAACATCCCTTTTATGGCGGAAAATGATGTTTTCTCTTTCCTAAGTCTCTTCTGCTAAAGGTTTTCCAGTTAACCCAATTTCTTCTCTGGTGACTCACAATATCCTAGCCTCCAAAGGCCACATCAAGACAGACTTCTTGCATCAAGTAAAGAATATCTTTCGCAACTGACGTATGGTGGGTCTCACATTCCATATAATGATAGAAAACAATCATATAAGGTCTCATTTCTTTTTGTGCATGGTCAAAAATTCTCCTCTGATTAACTGCACATATCTGTATAAACTGCTTACTATAGTATGTTCCATTCTGAAGTGGTGGAAAAGATGTCCATGTTTTTATTGCATACATAGATGCTTGCAACCCAGCACTAACTAAACTCACACATAGGAAAATTGCCACACCTACAAGGCTGCATTTTATAGCAAATATACTCCTGGCCTCTTGCTAAAAGCAGGGCTAGTTTATAAATATTTTCATAATGAAGAAAATTTCCCTATAAAATAGTACTCCTCGACTATACAATGCTTTTATCTAACACCCTATAGGTGTGAAGGGATATCTAAATCTGAATTCACAACCATATAAATTTACATATCAAAGTTTAACATATATCATGATTGGTCTGAATCCGATTATTTGGTGGTTTCCCAATCTGCAAACAACCAATTGGTGGAACAGTAGGAGTTCTTAATTCACCAAAAGTCTGCCAACAGAATGGATCATAAAGATGGAATTGTTCTTGAATCGGTTTTAACTCCACAGAAGTTAAGGAAACATCTACACATGGCAAGTTATCACTGCAAGCAAAGTGCACTGGCTTCACTGTGTATGTTCCCTTTATTTTTTCGTAGTTGATTCCTGCTAGTGCCACTGCTGATGTGTGATTTGTGCATGATCTTTTATCGCAATAGAATTGGTCAATCACAATTGGAAACTGAACTTCTGAAACTTGTATGTTTGAGAATAATACCCCTTGCACAGAACCAGATCCACCCTGCATAGGTTTTGTTTAGAAATTGAACTTAATGCACCAAACTCTTTATAACCATTTTATTGAATGGTAATTTACCTGCCACGTTTTGATTCTAACACCATTCATTGTGTTATGCATGTTGACATCTCTAACAGTAATGTTTGAGACACAAGCTCTAGTGTTATCTTTTCCTAAACTTCCAATGCTGATTCCATGTCCTGGTCCACAGTTGACATTGTGTACATATACATTTGAGCATCCAGTTTGTATTGAAATACAGTCATCTCCTGCACAACAATTGAAAAGGTCAAATTACGAACAACACTTTGGCAACATTAACTACTCAATTTAACTCAATTAGTCTACATTATATCTTTTGATTTTTGTCTAAATGTATGCTATTTTCTTTAATCCCTCAAAAGTCTTCTGGTATATATATTTGACCTGTGTTTTGCTAATTAGGGCCTCAATTAAATGGTTGGTAAGTAGGAACAAAAAGTAAAAGCTTCATTTTTAGTTAAAGACAAAAATTGTGGGAAAAATTAGAAAGAGAAGAGGTTCTTTTGGGGGGGGGGGGGGGGGGGGCTACAGAATAGGATAACATGAGATAATGCAATATGGGTTTTGGATTTGACACCTGTCATGTAACAAATGGTATAATCTACAAAGCATTGTGATATTGATATTGTGACAAGTAGTGGACCACTAGTCCCCTACTTGTGGTTCACCTTAGAAAAATATGTAAAATTTGTTATCAATTATAATGGCAATGAGAATTTATAATAACTTATCAACAATTGAAGTATTACCACATGCTAATTTGCTGCTGTGAATCAACACATCTTTGGAATTCTGAAGGTGAATTCCGTCTGTGTTAGGGCTATCACCAGGAGATGATACAGTCACATCATGGACTAGGACACCATTGCAATTGTCAAATTTGAGATGACATTGAGGACTGTTTTGAATTGTTATTCCCGTGACAGTTGGACTAAAACTCCCATAAAACCTTAGTGCCTGTGCAACAAAAATTAAACTCATCAGTTAAAAATTTAAAAGACTTTCTAAGTCAACACGAAATGCAATTAATCACTAATATTTGCCTATATAAAAAAGTTTCAAAGCGGTACTAACGGTTGGTTTGACACTTGGCATTTTACTTCCCATCTCACTTTGTATCTAGCACAATATAAATTAACAATTAGCTTCAGGTCACTAATTAACAAAATTGAACTAAAGTGAAAATTGAGAGTGAATTACCGGTGCTGGTGGTTTCTTTGTGTGATTTAAGGGAACTATAAGCTTTTCTTCATCATCTATGGGATTATCATATGGGACATCTTGCCACCAAACAGAGCCTCTTCCATCAATGACACCATTTCCTTGAATGGTAATTCCCACTAGTTTTGTGAATTCTAGCCACTGTAGCAACCCTCCACCCCAAGCATTTGGGTTTGTTGGAGCAATAATTGTACCATCAAGCTGACACAATATATACCACTTTTTATTAGCATAAATTACAATTACAGTCACTAATTTGAAGATGTATATATTTATATTTAGGCAAATTTTAGGGTGGACTCGATATGACGTGGATCGACACTTGAAAACTCTGATGACAACACCCATGGAAGTAGAAGCTCATGATTCTACATGTCCTCACGGCTGAGACGATGACACGACAAAAAAGGAGTAGAAACTAATATGAGTGCGTCAAAACTCAACTTATTTATTTTTATTCCTTTTTTTCAATCGATACCGATAATATCATCGTCTTAGCTATAAGGACGAGGAAGACCGCGAAGTCTGGAACGGGTCCATGTAGACAGTAGACCTCTCTATAAAGGTGATTTACTCTATAGCAACATTATATTTATTTTAATTTTGTAATTTGTAAATATACATTTGTCTGTGATATTCAGTGCCCGAAACATGGAGATGGAGTTATAATCTCTATGCTATCTTATCTGTCCTCTTCTTCAACGGGAAACATAAGGAATATAAAGCAAAGACAAATGCATTAATTAAAATTAGGGTGAATATGCAAATAATATAAATATATAGTAATAATTGTAAAACAAATAATATAAATAAATTCATGTGTCAGCTTTTAAGTGGTTAAGGTAAATTACCCACATTTAATCCAAAGGCGACCTGGGCCTCAACTTTTGGTTATTGGTTTTGTGATATTTGTTTTCACGTGTTACCTACCTAGTTGTTTTCTTTCTCTTCCTTTCTATAATCAATTTAATGTGTTGCTGGCTACAACATTAAGTTTTGGTTGTTGTATTGGATTACCTGAAAAACAATGTTGGGTTTACAGTATGGGCCCGAGAAAGAAATAGGTCCCACGTAGAATACGTAATCTGCTGGAACCAGCATTGTTGATGCCTCTACCTTACATGAACTTGCCCATGCTGCTTGGAATGCCTGCATATATTTTTTCAATTCCAATATATACCTCTTTCAATTTAATAATAGTTGTACATAATATTCTCCTCATTTTTTTACATTTACCCCTTTACCGTAATAAAATACATAAAAAAAACGGTTGAAGTATTAGTTTTTGCATGTGTGTTACAACAATTATTGTAGGAATCTTGACCTCACTACGAGAATCAATCGTTAAGAGGGCCCCACATCTGTGGTTTTTTCTCGTGTCTTTACCTTTCTGTATTTTTCACTGTTCCACTTTCAATCTATATTAATCAATGGCTTAAAGGTACTTTTAGTCCCTGCAAATGTCACAATAATCCAGTTTAGTCCCTGCAATTCCAAAACTTTTAAAATAGACCCTGCAATTACTAAACGTTACTACTTTTAGTCCCTGCTGTTAGTTTAGGCTTAACACTGTTATCTTTTGATGATGTGGCACACCCCCCACCCCCCACCCCCCCACCCCACCCCCCCACCCCCCCCCACCCCACCCCCCTCTCCTCCCCTCCTCCCCTTCGCCCCTCCTCCCCTTCGCCCCCCTCCCCTTCGCCCCCCTCCCCTTCGCCCCTCCTCCCCTTCGCCCCCTCCTCCCCTTCGCCCCTCCCCCACCGTTCCACCACCACCCAGTTTTGTTACTATTTTTTTTGAATAGTAACAAATTGAAAACGATGATGAATAGTAACAAATTGGGAAAACAGGAATCCAGAGAGAAAATTGAAAACGAAAATTAATGGAGCACAGAAAAAAAAGACAATCAACGAGAGGAGGAACAAAAACCCTAGAAGGTTGGCGCCTCGTGAGGTTTCAGAGGCTTCGAATGGCCTTACCGGCGACAACGAAACCGAAGGAGAACGAAAGAGAGAGCCGCCTTGATGTTCTTCTTCAACGCGTACTGATGATGATTCGTCCTTCTGGGTGGTGGGAGGTGGTGGTGGTGGGTGGTGGTTGACGTTGGTGGGTGGTGGTGGACGGTGGGGTCGGTGGTGGGGGGGAGGGGGCGAAGGGGAGGAGGGGCGAAGGGGAGGAGGAGAGGAGAGGCGAAGGGGCGAAGGGGAGGGGGGGCGAAAGGGAGGGGGGAGGAGGAGAGGCGGAGAGGCGAAGGGGAGGAGGGGCGAAGGGGAGGAGGGGAGGAGAGGCGAAGGGGCGAAGGGGCGAAGGGGAGGGGGGGCGAAGGGGAGGGGGGAGGAGGAGAGGCGGAGAGGCGAAGGGGAGGAGGGGCGAAGGGGAGGAGGGGAGGAGAGGCGAAGGGGCGAAGGGGCGAAGGGGAGGGGGGGCGAAGGGGAGGGGGGAGGAGGAGAGGCGGAGAGGCGAAGGGGAGGAGGGCGAAGGGGAGGGGGGGGCGAAGGGGAGGGGGGGGCGAAGGGGAGGGGGGGCGAAGGGGAGGAGGGGCGAAGGGGAGGAGGGGAGGAGAGGGGGGTGGGGTGGGGGGGGTGGGGGGGGGGTGGGTGGGGGGGGGGTGGGGTGGGGGGGGGTGGGGTGGGGGGTGTGCCACATCATCAAAAGATAACAGTGTTAAGCCTAAACTAACAGCAGGGACTAAAAGTAGTAACGTTTAGTAATTGCAGGGTCTATTTTAAAAGTTTTGGAATTGCAGGGACTAAACTGGATTATTGTGACATTTGCAGGGACTAAAAGTACCTTTAAACCTTAATCAATTGATGTCCACAGCAATCCTTTTATTATTAACTCCCAAATAGTACTACATCCCAAATAAGAGAGAAGACAAAATGAAAATACTTAATTAATACTCCTAACTTAATGGTATATTATGGTCACAACATAAAACCTAATGGTATATTTATTATTTTACCATCAAATTGGGTAGGTGAAATGATACTCTCATCATTCATGCTTAGGAAAAGAAGAAGCGAATTTGTTTCTTCTAGCTAGACTCTTCTGAGAGGGAACTTTCAGTAAAGGTAAAAATGTAAAAATGCTGTAACTGATGGTGAAAGTTTTATCAGAATTAGTTTACAAAATTTCATAAGATTATATGATTTGTGATTTTCAACTCCCCTTTCACATCAATTCCAAAAATCAAAATCATGACCTTTACCCAAGTCTCTTTTTAACTTGTGGATGAAAAAACATGGTGCAATTACCAAAACCAAAATTATATATACTAGAAATTTTCCACTATAGCCTAATAGTTTTTAAGTACACTTTCCATAATTCTAAAAGCCATACTGAATACTGTAATTAATGTTGTAAAGAAAAATGTTAGCATAAATAACATGAACACTTATTTCTGACAATGCCATCAAATTTCATAACATAATCAGAAAACTACCCTGCATGTCCCTCAATTATCATTGCAACCCTGAATTAAGTGCTACATTTTGAAACCATAATCATATGCTTAATATAATGAAATTTAAAAGAGTTACCTTAGTGTCATCAGTGTTACCATCTCCCTTAGCTCCATAATCTAGCACATTGAAGATGGTAGAATGCTCACCATTGTAAGATTTTGGTGGAGGAGTTGAAGGAGACACTTTTGACTTAGGAATTGGTGGAGGTGATGGAATGGCTTTATGTGGTGGAGCCTTTGGTAATGGTGGAGTGCTTTTATGTGTTGGTGGAGGCTTTGCTTTTGAGTGGTGATTTTTGTGACTATTTCCATAAGTTTTTCCTTTCTTCTTAAACACAGAAGCTGAGACAGTGCTACTCTGTCTCCAATGCTTGCTTCTTCTTGCAATGCAGCTTTCAAAATTGGATGAACAAATGAGAAATGCAATTAGAAGCATGTATGTCAAGCCTTTGAAACTCAAGCCACTCATTTTTAGTTGTTGAGTGGAAACTCTGTAGGAGAGGCAGAGAAGGCTTCTTTTTAGTGCCAAAAAACAAGTGACGGTTATTCTTATATATAAGGAGAGTTGAAGGCTTATTATGATTTTTGGTCTGGAGTTCGGACCATTGCTGACTACCCCACATAGTGTTTCAATGTTTTCAACGAAAGATTAATTTCCACTCGTATTTATAATTTATGAGCAAATTTCGTACCGACAAATACGAAATTTGTTAGTGGGAATCGAACCTGATAACACTAAGTCGACCCTAGATCTCAAGTAACTTATATCACCGGAACAACTGCATTGTGTTGGTTTGAACGCTTATATGATGATAAAATGTGTAGACAGATAAAAAAGTATAAAATATTCTTGATAATTCTAGGCATTAACCTTTATTCTCCTTCCTTCCTTCCTTTTCCCCTTTTATTAATTAGTTTGTTTTCTTTTTTGTGAATTTTGGTTGCAATTTGTTTATTCAGAAATAGAGCTGCTATTTCTGTTGCCACGTAACCAAATTGTCATTGCATGTGACTAAATACCTTTTTCCTAAGGAGGGTGTCTTATTGGACCTAATAAGGGGAATGAAAATGGGGATAAGGGAATTGAATTTTCACCACATAATACACCTTTTGTTACTAAACCAATTAATCATGAGTTCTGACTACCAATTGTATTGGCAATTTCAGCGATATGAGGGTGTCGGGTCCCGGGTTCGAACACGAGTGTGATTATATAGTAATAGTGTGTGTGCGTGGTGATCATTTGTCATTTCGTCTAAGCGGACAAAAAAAACCAACTAGTCAGGAGTGAAGTAGAGATACTCTATATCTTAAAGTAAATGGAGCGTTTTATGTAGGGTGTATAAATTAAGGCTAAATGTTTGTCGCCATTCATAATATCATAATAGTGTGTTTTATGCACCTGATAACTATAATAATTGAGTTTTCTATTTCTTTTGAGAAATAAAGAGTATCTCCACTCGTTGGTTATGAGTTTAAAATTGTCTTTCGAACATACATAGATACGTCTTCAACATATCATACTACTGATGATGGAAGTATCTAATTGTTGTCCTATCCAACTTGCTTTTCATTTTCTTAGCTAAGCTTGATTAGTTATTTTCTTAATAAAAGGATGACCAATTATATAAAACTCATAGATAATGACAATGGAGATAAGATATTCCTTCAAGGGTTGGAGTGTTTCAATATCATAGATTGAAGCCAAATATCACTTGGTTCTGAAAACCTTCTTATGTAGATTCAAGACATGTGTGATTGTGTCAAAAGTAGATAAGAGCTTGAAACAAGTTACCCTTTTCATTAATGAGCTGGCTAATAAAAAGTTTAGAACAAAATAGGGGTTTTAGTTTTTTTTTTTTGTGTAAATCGGATATCCTAATCTCTGGAAGTGGGTAGAACCACAATGAACAACAAAGCTCTCCTTTCAGAGTTTTTACCTGCTGCATTCCCGAGCCTTGCTTGATAGGAATTTAAGTTTTGTGGAGGGATTATTGCACACAGAAGAATTAATACACTGTGTTACAGAAACACACATCACATTTCCCTTGCTTGTATTAAAGTTTAAAATATTAAACATCAATTTCTATTAGTAATAGTATAATAATGAATGAAGATTTGATGCAAAAGACAAATGATACACGTGAGTGGGTCAAGGGCACTGATTATAACAGCTCTTAATGATCACATGCAAACTTCACGGGCCAAGACTTTTTTGTGTCTTTTGTCTTCATAAGCCATGACCCAATTCTCATATGATCATAACAAAAGCCATATTCCTTAGCCTATTTCCTCCAATTCCGGACTTTCTATACCACTTTTACTTGTTAGATCAAAAGTGCTAAATTTGCTAGTGACCCGAAAAAGATTGAGAGAAGAAAAAGTGCATCAACAAAATCATTATGAAAAATTAAAACTCTCCCTAAGAGTACGGATCAGGTTTGTGTGCACTCGGGAGTCGGCATGCAGCAAGCTTGAGACTGTCCCATGCTGATTGAACAGTCTAGATTTTAACTTCAAAATTTTATATTAAACAAAATTCAAAGCTGTTCTTCAAATCTGAACTGTCCGATCTTAATCATATACCTCTAGACTTATCGACTGCACACAAAATCCAACTGCACCTGATCTAAACTCTCCTTAAGAGTACGGTCTTAATACACGAGCTGCTCAGTGTGTGTGTATATATATATATATATATATATATATATATATATATATATATATATATATATATATATATATATATATATATATAGTACTTGAAAGGATGGATTCGAAAGAAAGTAGAAAACCCACCTTTAGCCCATAGATTCATTTTCATGGTTTTGATAGACAAAATTTTCTGAGCATGTGTGAATAAAAACAAAAGAAAAAGTACAATTACTGTTATACATGCTAGTGCTGAACAAAATTTCTGTGCTCAAATGTATTGAGGTCCCCAATATAGGAAAAGTGAAATATTGCTAAGAAGTGCTCACACAAATGAACAAAAAAATTTACTTTCTTAAGATCATGTCAAAATCCCTATGTGATGGAGTATACAAAATGCATTAATTTAATGGTAGATTAAGAGGCATAGTACTATTTTGCAGAAACAGATTCAGGCCTAGATTTGAACAATGATTCTGAAATCATTGTCGTTGCTCAACTTGAAGGACCAGCTAACACTTTCTTTTATTTTCCTATTTCAATTTCAACAAACCTTCCATCCTCCACGTGTATCTTCTGGTGAGGATAGTTTTTGGCTTAAAACAAACAAGTTTGGATGCATGATAGTTTCACCATCATTATTTTTTTTTTTTTTATGAATATAGGCCAATTCATCATTACTGAATTATAAAATACTTAACACTAACTATTTTATATTGAGGAGGGATCAAGTCATCTAGAACTTTGATTAATAACTCATTATAAACAGGTGATTATAGAATTTTCCTTAGAAATATTGGAACTCATCACTCTGATAGTTGATTATTGTCATATTATATTAATGATTAAGTACACGGAATTTTTATAAAAATCAGGAATTTGTAGCTATGTAATTTGACAATTGCGATATTTACCATTACTTATTACTTTTAAAAAACTTACTATGCGTCCCATTTGAAATTATTTGATAAAGTACCAAATAGTTTTCGAATTTTATGAAAAACTATGTAGAACGGCTATGGCTTGTGTTACTAAGCCTTTTGCTTAGTAATATTTAGGCTAAATAGCACTTTTGGTCCTTTATCTTTGCTCCAGATTTCACTTTGGTCCTTTATCTTTTTTTTGGTCCGTTTTGGTCCCTCATGTTTCATTTTCGTTTCATTTTGGTCCCTCACGTTAGTTTTGGTTAATGGACGCCACGTTGGCAGTTAACTGCTGACGTGGCGTCCGTTATTCATTAAATGACGTGGCAAAAATATATTATTTAATTTTAATGAAATTACACATCACCATTAAACTATTTTAATTGTTAAACAATTAAACATCAACACCAACACCTTCATCAACTTCAAACCCAGATCTGAAACATTGAACATCAAACCCAGATCTGAAACTAAAGACAACTGTTCATCAACCTCAAAACGCGTTCAACAACAAAGGATCAAAACGGAACTGAGAAATGGAACTAAATCAAAACGAAAAGGAACTGAATCAAAACGAAACGGAGCTGAATCAAAACGGATCTGGGTTTCAAAATCGAAGAACCCATATTGAACAAAATCGAAGAAAAATCGAAGATGAAAAACGAAACTGAATCAAAACGGAACTGAGAAGTGGAACTAAATCAAAACGAAACGGAACTGAATCAAAATCGAAGATGCAAATGGGTATAAAGATGGAAATGGGTATGAAGATGGAAACCATTGTTTGTGTTCTCTGTTGATGCTCATTGTAGCGACCGCACTCATTTGTTTCATTTTAGTCCTTTTTGTTTTTCCTTGGTTTCATTTTGGTCCCTCTCATTGTTTGTGTTGTTTCATTTTGGTCCCTTTCAGATCTGGAAAAACTAAACAATCAGAATCTTCATCCTCATCACGTTTGCAGGTACAAATCCAGAAATGCAATCTGGGCATTCAGTGAAGAAAAACATATTTAAACCAAGCGTTTGGTTGCTGGAATCCTTTTGAAGACGAAATCGAAAACCATTCTGAATCATCGTTCTTCTTCTCTCCTGACTTTGAAATCGAAATCGAAAACACACCATTTTTGTTCACTCTCGCTCTCTGACTTTTACGATTACTGGTTGTTTGGGTGTTGGGTGATTTTTGTTGGTTTGAAATCGATGGAAGAAGAGAGCGAGAGTTTGGGTGATGGTGTTTGGGTGATTTGTGTTTTTTGTTTGAAGGTGTTTGGGTGATTTTTGTTTTTTGTTAATTTGTGTGTTTTTGTTAATTTGTTGATTTGTTAATTTGTGTTTTTAAAATTTAAAAAAAGATAAATGCCACGTCATTAATGAATAACGGACGCCACGTCAGCAGTTAACTGCCAGCGTGGCGTCCGTTAGTCAAAACTAACGTCAGGGACCAAAATGAAACAAAAATGAAACATGAGGGACCAAAACGGACCAAAAAAAAATAAAAGACCAAAGTGAAATCTGGAGCAAACATAAATGACCAAAAGTGCTATTTAGCCTAATATTTACTAAATAAGTATTAGCCATTGGATTCACAAAATTTCAAAGAAATTCAATCTAATGGCTAGTATTGAATAAGGGTATTTGTGTCATAGTCTTTTTTTTGTTTTAATTACATTAAATAATTTAATTTAATTACTCATTTAATGGGCCATTTTTTTAGGGACAATTAAAAAAAATCAGTTTTTTTTTTCCATTAATTTCTCTTCCACGATTTTTTCTCAGATTTCCTCTTTCTTTTACGCTCATCTTCTTTATTTTTCACGTTTTTTTTCTTTCACGTTATTCTTCTTCTTTTTCATAATCTTTATTATATATTCCACACTCTTCTTCGCACGCTATTACATCACCAAAAGTAAGTCTCAAAAGCGCACTCACGCAAAGAAATAGGATGCCCACAGTTGTTGCAAAAACGGACGACACAGTTGATCCACGCCATTGAAGGGCGCACTTCCTTTACGCCATTGATGTCTCATTATGCAGTTGATGAACATGGGACTAAAATCAGTTTTTCACGGTTACTTGCGCGTAAGTCCTTTATGAAAAATATAGGGCAAATCCATTGAAGCTAGTTTCTAACCACACTATATCAATTTAGTGGTTAGTGACAGCTGACCATAGAGGTACACATATGTGGTTAGTGTTAGCTAACCATAGTTATAATCTAAAAATAAAATGACACTGTTATCTAGCCATTATATATACAATCTTTGGTTAGTGTCAACTAACCACTGTAATACATGTTTTTGGTTTTGCAACATCTAACTAATGGTCCGCAAACAGATAGTTAGTTGCAGCTAACAACCTTATAAATTCACTTTGAATTTTATGTACTATTCTTAAAATCAAACAAATGTGTATGTTAACATTCAAATGTATACTATTAATATTAATATTAATATTAATATTAATATTTCAATATCATTTTTTTGAAGTTTTGCAACATCTAACCAATGGTCCGCAAACAAATGGTAAGTTGTATCTAACAATCTTATAAGTTCATTTTGGAGGTTATGGACCATTCTTAAAATAAAAGTGACTGTTAACAATCAAATGTATACTATTAACATTTCAATATCATTTTTTTGGTGGTTCACATTTGTGGTCCCTATATATATAAGAACTACTTAATAACGTAATAACTGGCTGCTGGAACATCTAACCATATTTGTGCATTAATGATTGTGAATGGAAATATACACGCACATATGTTGTTTGTGGCATTTAACCGCATTTTTGCACAAATATGGTTAGATGTTGCAGCAGCCTTTAAAATTCAGTAGTATGGTTATATTCACTTTAAAATTCACTTGCTGTAAAATGGATAGCAAATACTTAATTTTGTTATAACGAAACCACAAGTGTGCAATTTAGTAATAACCGGCATATAGCAAGTACACGACAGCAATGACATTCAGAAATGCTAAAAAGGTACGTGGAAGTAATTGTACACTTGTAGAAAGAACAATTAAAATAAACAATACATCATGGTTGTCAGACTCGAGAGTCTACATAGACTCATGAGAGGACCGTAGACTCGACTCGTAGACTCGTAAGATCAGTCTATGAAAAAAAATACACTAAAAAAATATGAAAAAATATTATTGTAGTGTCAAACAGTATCAATAACAATGAAGACATTTCATCAATAACAGCAAAATTTATCAAAATTTTCAACATTCCAACTTCAAACACCATAACTAAGCAAAATAATAAAGTATGTAGATAACAATTTCTATTAGATAAAACTCCAAGTTTCTTTAAAAGCTTTTCTCTAATTTCATGATATGAAGGAGGTTTGTAACCGATTCCATACCTCCCAATCATGTCAGACATCTTTGCAAACTCCACATTTTTAATACAATTGAAAGGAATAGCACTTGTACACATCTTAGACATAATGAGATTCCTCTACAAGTTAACCTAAAACACAGCGTCTTGGGCTTTTTTTAAAAAATTTTTAATTTTGTGATAAACTCGTGAGTCTGAGCGAGTTTATGAAGATTCCGATTCTACACAAAATTTGACTCGTTGGGGCATCATAAACTCGTAAACTCGTAGAATCGTACGAGTTGACTTGCGTTTTTGACAACCATGCAATACATAACCATTTCTATGTGGGAGTAACTTTACTACTTTGCCTATTTTTTACGCCTTTTTCCAGCAGCCTTTTCTCCGCACCCATTTAACAAAAGCTCATCTTGCAGTTGCTGGCAGAAAATGTTTGCCTCGTGTGCTTCCTTTTGGTCTCTTATTGCCATCATTGATTTACATTTATGTCTGTATCTTGAAGGAGGTTTTGGTTCTTTAGCACCTATAGCTTCCTTTTGGTCTCTTATTGCCATCATCCCTGGAAAAAAGGAATCAAATACATCTATTAAAAGAGAAGTTGTGAGCATGTGTTTTAAGATACAAGCATTAATTTTGTAAATTGGCTATCAGATTTAAGGAAGCAATAATAACCACAAATTTACAAAACTTTGGTTAGTTGTTTTATAACCTAACTATCACACAACATTGGATATAACCTATTCTACTTCAACTTCTTGTAAATGGTTTTAATATGTCCTTCACAGTTAAAGAAGAATTTTAATATGTCATTCGAAATTGTCTCAAAATAAAACAAGGTGTCTTCCATTAGTTTTGTTTCTTCCACCATGCTCTACTTCAAACACATATAACATATTCAATCACCACATGAACACTTTCTAATGGATATCAATGAACAAGCACAAAGAAGAGATGCTTCTTCCGCTAACCAAACTATTCAAAAGTTCGGCTACTAAAATAAAAACCAGTGAAATACTGTACATTGATTATTAGTGTACTAACCAAAGTATTGTAAAGTTTGGTGAGTGCAGCAATAACCAAAGAACTACTGTACTAGGGGTTACATCTGGTGCGAGAAAAGAGAACTACAATAACCAGAGAACTACAATAACCAGAGAACTACAATAACAAGAGAACTACAATAACCAGAGAAGTACCTTTGTTCACTGAATGCGAGCAGCAACTACTTATCTGTCTGATGGTAATGGTGTCAGCGTCTACGTGCGATGGTGTCGGTGGCGGCGACGGCGAAGTCAACGGAGATGACAACAACGACAGACTATGTGTGATGACAACGGTGACGACGACGGCGACAACGATGGCCTCCATGTGCGATTGAAGTGTTTCCGAATCCGAATGAGAGGGATGGAACCCGAGAGAGATTGAACAAAAGAGAGATTGGAATCGTTGAAATTTTTGGTTTTGGTTTTGAACAAAAGAGAGATTGAACAAAAGAGAGATGGAACCAGAGACAGAAGAAGCCGTATAATGAAAAAAAATATCCACAATCCCATGATTTTTGGTTTTGTGTAACTGTTCCATGATTTTAGGCTTGTATCCCAAATATTTCGCCTATATTTATTAGCCTATTTTAATATTGATTAGCCTATTTTAATTTAATAAACAAATTACCTATATAACTTTTTGGAAATAAAATAAGGGGATGTGATAGAGTATGATGGAATACATTCATTAAGTTCCATTCCATTCCATCATTTTTTTTTAAATTCAAACAATAGAACCTCGTCTCATTTCATTCCATTCCATACCACCGATCCAATGTACCTTAATTTTAAATTGAGAGAATGAATTAAGAGGGGAGGAGTAGGTCCGTAGGATACGACCTTCTCTTTTTATGCTTATAATTATGTGTCCCTCTCGTGAACTTTTAAATTGCTCGTGAACCAATGGACACAAAGATTAATTGTTAGGGTTGCTTCTGCTACATTGATAAGGTGAGAATATGTATGTGACCAATTGAGTGATAAACAACTTCATGCTTTTATGTTGGAATGAGCCATTTTTGCAGTAAAATATGGCCCACTCAATTAATTACGTATACCTTCATTTATTTTTTTGATGGAATTATATATACCTTCATCTTGTGAGATAAATTGTATGAAGTTTTTCTATCTCACATTTATGACAAATTAATTAAACTTTCTCTAATTGAATTAATTGCTGCGATGTATAATCTTCTAATATCGAATTAAGGCTTAAATAGTTTTTACCCCCTGCAAATATAGCCATTATCCAATTACCCTCTGGAAATCAACGTAAAACGCAAATCCATGAAAAACGCAGATCTGGAAATTTCGTTTCTGTAACAACAACAGATTCAGAAACGTAACCTGAGTTTTACGTTTTTCAAAAACCTGAGTTTTACGATGGAAACGCAGATTTCAAAAACCCCAACCTGAGTTTTACGTTTTTCAAAAACACAACCTGAAAACTCAGATTCAGAAACGCAGATTCATCGATTTGGAAACCAGATTGAAACGATTTTTGTTTGGAAACCCAGAAATTAAAACGATTTTCATTTTTTAATTCGAGATCTGTTCCATATTTTCGTTTTGGAAGATGAAACGAGATCTGTTCCAAAAGAATCTGTTCCATATTTCGTTTTTTAATTCGAGATGAATCTGTTCCAGATCTGTAGATTCGTTTAATGAATTTGGGTTGATGAATGCAAAAGAATGGTGAAGAACTGATGATGACGAAAATGGTGGAAGAGGAACTGTTTCTGCGTTTCTGGGTTTTGATGTTTGATGCAAGGCTGCGTTTTTGAATGATGAAGATGAAGATGAATGATGAAGATGCCAGATTTTTTTTAAATTAAGTGGCAATGATATATTATATGTTTGTAGGTGAGTTAATAATCCCAAATACTAATGTGGCTCAGTGGTTAGGAGGTTTTCGTATCACTACGTGGTCACGGGTTCAACACCCATTGGCCACAAAAATGTTTATTTTTGAGTGTAATAACTAGTGCCACGTGGCAGCCATTCATTGGTTGCTGACGTGGCAGTGGTGACATAGGAGCTGACGTGGCATGTCAGTGCCACGTGTCACAGAGGCCCAATAATATATGGTGACACGTGGCAGGGGGTAACTGGATAATGATAAATTTTACATTTTTAGCAGAAAAGTTAACAGGAGGGGGGTAACTGGATAACCTTACATTTTGAAAGGTTTGTTTTAAATGTTTTTTTTTTGCAAGGGGATAACCGGATAATAGCTATATTTGCGGGGGGCAAAAACTATTTAAGGCTAGAATTAATTTGCAAATGCTGGTGATGATAAAAAAATGTGCTAGACTAGAGACTAGAAGTGATTCTACTTTTAGATAGTAACAGCTTTTTGGTTCACGGATCAATCTAGAAATTTGAAGATTAACATCAGTATATATAAAACTAATAATACCTTCTTAAAAGGTTATATGTTTATTCACAACGAGCTATACAGATTCCAAGTTATGGCTTCTTCTGCATGTGAATTTTCAGTTGGAAGAAGACCCATTTGCCCACATGTTATCATCATCAATTTTTTTATTCTCAATTAATCATAAAATAAAAGAGAAATGTTATTTCCACAAAAAAAAAGTGTATTAAAATAGGAATACGTGTGAGATATGGAGAGAATATATGTATATTACATTATTTTTTTATTTTAAATTACGTTCGGTGTTATAAAAGATGCTAACTAATTGAAAACATAATGAGGAGTGGAAACTCCATAACTATAAGCCAACAACAATTGTCCCATACAAGGAGGCACCGCTCTTCTTGTGCATACATTACCTAGATTCGCTAAGGCATTTGCACACCGATTAGCCTCTCTTGGGTCAAAGAATTTTACCTATTAATATAATATAATGTACTAAAATTTGAATGTGATATATTCACGGATTTCTTTGAGCCCCAAAAGCTTTTGCAACATCTAAAATGCAGGCGCGTGACCCTTTGTCCTACGGCAAACAACGATGCGACACATGCACACAGAGACAACAACTTCATTTTAGGCTATGAAGAGTGTTCCCCCCATCACGTGACCTTTTTTGTTTTTGCCACTGTACGTGGAATGTTCATTGTGTCATTTTTAGATCACAGCTTCCAAATAAGAACTACCATAATATCCACAAGTACGAAACATATGCAGGAGAAAAAGTATGCTGGAAATAATAATTAATTCACTGTTTTATGCAGAAATTTTTTAAAAATGTATTGTGTCATTGTTTAACCATGCACTGTACACTGTATAAATTCCTTCACATCAGAGACTCGATCGCTCCCCAAATATTAGTTTTAAGCGGTGTCATAACAATGGCAATCAGAACTTCAAGATGAATAAAGCTAATTAGCTACGCCGCCAAGAAAACAGCATCTTCTTGGTATATATATTGATAGCATCAAATTCACTCGTATTAGTTGGATTCAATGTGACTTCCGAATATTGAGGGTCTAATACCAATAAAAACTTATTGATAACATCTAACACAACAAAACAAAACAAACCAATTAACTATATGCTTTGTTATTTTTCCTTCTCCAAAGTTAGTTAGCACAGTACTTTTAGCAATTCAAATGGTCCCAATAGAGTGTATGGTGGACCCAGCTGTCAATGTCATGTGTCTGTCTCTTCTACCACACAAAGCTGAATAAGAACATGTAATTACATCATATCATATTAACTTAATGCTAATTATGGACCAGGCTAGTGTTTCACTGTTCCCTCCCTTTTTGTCTGTATCTGTAACTGATACCCGCTCAACTTTCAAGTGAAGAAAGCATCAAAATATAGTAAATAAATTATTAGATAAAAATTAAAATAACAAGACTTTGTATATCTATAATTAATTATGCCTTTTTCATGTGGCAAGAATATGAGTGTTCCAAGTTACTCCAATCCAATTTGATCAACCTTATGGACTAATTAATGTTGTGGTGCACTCAATCTTCAGAGAATCGGACCGATCATTGAACCAGTGAAGGCAATGGTTTAAGGTTCAATGGTTCAACCGATAATCAATCAGACCGGTCATTGAACCGTTGTACTCATCATATTTAACATGCAAAATTAAAAAATATGAAGAGCCCACATTCCCTTTTATTATATTTTTATATATAATTATAATGCACATATCCAATTTGATATTAATTCATGACAAATTTAACTATGAAAAATTAAAAAAATTAATAAAAAATAGTAAACGATGGAATTATGCCTTTTTAATGGCTGTGATTTCATTACAATTTGAGCAGATTGCCCGAGAACCGATTTTTTAGCCTAAATTATTCGCTCGACGTACAACATCGTCACGTGTTAACGAACTACACACTAAACAGAACCAAAAGACGGTCGAAATTCGTATCTAATTTTTTAACTGATTTATTTATTTATTAATTAGGTAAATCCGGATTTATTTATTAATTAGGTTAACAAAGCGGATTTACCCCCACATAAGGTAAATCCGCTTTTGTTATTTAAAAGCGGATATACCCCCATATAAAGTAAATCCGCTTTTAAAAATAACAAAATCGGATTTACCCCCACTTAAGGTAAATCCGCTTTATTATTTTTAAAAGCGGATTTACCACATCTTAAATAAATCCGCTTTTAAATTTTTAAAATTTTCAGTGGAAATCGGATTTACCTCACAGATCCATAAATCCGATTTGGAAATCGGATTTACCTCACAGATACATAAATCCGATTTCCAAAAAAAAATTGAAATCAGGATACGTTCGGGTTTTTTAAATTTTGTGAAGGGCAATTGCGTATTTTCGCAGGGTCGATGGGGTAGATTGTTATGTGATGGTGGTACAAAAAAAACCCTATTTATATTCTAAAAAAATTTCTAAAATGGGCCAAGAAATGTAGGCCATGGGACCTGTAAGCCTAACATGTGTTGCAAGCCCATTAGAGTCATATATATACTGCTTTCTAAATTTTATTTAAAAAAAATCGTCAACGAAGCATACTAGTGTGGCGGAAGCAGAGAAGAACACACAGAACTACAAGGCAGAGGAAGATGATTATCCCCGTTCGTTGTTTCACCTGTGGAAAGGTCTTTATTCGTCGCAATACTCTATTTCTTGTTTTTTCGTTGTTTCTCGGTTATTTAAAATCGAAAAGTTCGAGCCTTTTCTAACTAGGTTAGAAATTAGGGTTATGAAAATTTGATGCTCGATTTCTTTCGTTTTTTCCTGTTTAGGTCATTGGAAACAAATGGGATCCTTATCTCGACCTTCTGCAATCAGATTACAGTGAAGGGTCGGTAACTTCTCTCTTTTCCAATTTGCGTGTGCGTCTATTTTTTTTTAATTCATAATAGCTTTTCTGTTTAAGAAAATAATTATGCTATTTGCTTGTTAAGTTATTCTTTGAAATCTTAGGGCCTGCAAGATTCTACCTTTATAAAGCAATTTTTTGTTTTTGTAAGTTATCATAAGAACAGAATTTGTTCTTTCTTAATTCTTAAAAAATAGAAAACTGTATTTAAAAACATACTCTCAGTTTCTCAATTACTTTTTAGTACCATTATCTTGTATTTTGAACTAAGTTGTGTCTTGCATGCTTTGGCAAAATGACATTAGGTAAATTTCTATATGTCATAGCGGACTAGCATGATTACTGCTTGGTTCAAGGTTGTTGGTATGAACACATGATCAGTTTTTGTTTTTCCTTAAAATTGCACTTTCTGTAATAGATGTTTGACTTGTGGATGAGCGCCGGTACCTGTAAATTCTAGTTTATTCACTTGTTGAAAGGTTGAGTGTAAACAAATTTTTGTTTATTCACATGTATATTAACTATTACTAAGTGCTGGACTTCATACTTGTTATCTTTTCAATCTAATCTTTAGTATAGTATACATTTATATATGTGCAACATGTCTGATTTACCTGCAATAAATCTTGTTTGATGTTGTAAATGAGCTGAAAGCTCATGTTCCTTCTCTGGTTCCCATGTCTACTAGGCTTCCTATTCAAAATAATATACTGGGCATTAAGAACTGGTGTAGGCCCTGCTTATTGCAGCTTTTTTAAGATGAAAAAATGATCATAAAGTAAGAATTAGTTTCCAATTGCCATAACTTTTTTAAAAGGGATCCAAATATTTATATGCACCAGATGCATATATCTTAGTGGATAGTAGGTACCATTGTGTATATACTATATTTCTTGATGGCATTTCAATGTCCACCTCCTGGCAAATATTAGTGATAGTATCGTAGTATTAACATAATGATGGATTGCAGAGATGCACTGGATGCTTTGGGGCTGGTTCGATATTGTTGTAGGCGCATGCTTATGACCCATGTCGACCTCATTGAGAAGCTACTGAATTACAATAGTAATTTCTTATCCCTCTAGTATACCCTGTTTCAAATTTCAATTTTATAATATATGTGG
Organism: Astragalus membranaceus; assembly: GCA_039519185.1. Classification (NCBI taxonomy): domain Eukaryota; kingdom Viridiplantae; phylum Streptophyta; class Magnoliopsida; order Fabales; family Fabaceae; genus Astragalus; species Astragalus membranaceus. Next base: position 39,597,272 of record CM076849.1, on the reverse strand, counting down.
GATTTGTATTGATCATACATTTGGTTGCAGCTTTGGACAAGTCTGACGCCAGTTAAGGACTCTTAAAGGAAAACTACAGATGACCAAGATGTGTCAGTTGGGCTGCATGTTCTGTGTCCATATGTCAATGGTTTTTGTTTTTGTTTTGTCCTTCATCTTCTTTAAATTGTTTTGCAAAAAGTAGATCTAATTTGTGTTCTTGGTCAATTGTGGTTGTTGAGAGAGGCTATATGTTAACTAAGTACTCTTATGAATGTTAGAATGGATACTAATGCTTGTTACAAATTTGTTTCCGGAGTATTGGTACCCTACTCAGATATTGCAATTTAACCTGTATAGATGATGCGTGTGGTATTAATTCAGGGGTAGCTTCCTTGGAAAATTTTACTCCCAAATGTTAATAAAATATGAAACCAACCTTTAATTTCAGACAATATAATTGGTGTGCTCAGAATACAATTCGCATATATCACCTTTTGTTTCCTGGCAACTGTTAGAAGCCGATAGCAATCTAGTTTACTCGATCAAACTATTTTCTCTTTAGTATTTTTTTTTATGTATTTTTCTTTTCGTAAGTTTACATAAAATTTAAATTCAATTGAGTAGTTATATATTATTAGGTTATCATATAATAATATCTTGGCTTATAATAAGAAGAATGACAATATCACGATATTATCAATTGAAGAGTATATTATATTACAGCACGGGAAGGATAACATGAACTGTTCATGGTAATGTAGAGTACATTATATAGTAGTAATAAATAAGCAACATACAAGTAAACTGTATAAGTATAACATCATCCATATTGGCTCAAACATCACAAAAGGCAGAAAATCATAGGAAGCGAAAGTCCAATCCAGCATGTAGAGATTAGTTCTTAATTCAGGGTTTAGTGGTGGAAGGTGGTGGAGAGAAGAAAGGGATGGAAGGAAAAGTGGTTGGAATGGTACTGGGGATGGAGGGAAAGTTTGGGAGTGAAGTGGCAGGGAGTGGTGGCAGAGTGCCCTTTGGGAAAGTTGTGGGAATGGTAGGAAGAGAGGGCAAAGATGGGATTGTTGGAAAAGTGGGGAATGTTGGGATTGGAGGCAAAGGTGGCAATGTTGGTTTTGGCAAAGTCGTCTGTAGGAGATGGCGTGCTGCTATGCCAATGTCCATCATGCTTGAGAATGAAATAGCAAAGAAAAATGCAAAGATGATGCATCTGTAGTAGGAAGCCATGTTGTAATTATTGTGGTACTATGAAGGTAAAGGATTTTGCTATGAGGAAGTGAAGTGTGCTTGTTTCCTAAGACTAGTTAGTGGCTGGCCTTTTTATAGAGAATATGTGGTTGCATACTTGCATTGCAACCCTTACAAGTTTCTTCTTGTTAGCTAACCTTCCTTAGATTAAAGAGCTTATTATGTTTTGCAAGTCTGTTGGTGGTAGTGGTTGGCCTAGTAACATAGGAGATTCAAAAGTAGGATATCAGCAAACCTTTCTCTCTCTTTATTTATATATCTATATCTATCTTTGAAAATTTCAACAGAGGGGAGAATATTTTATTGCTTTCGGTTTTACCATGTCTTTTGGTTTTCCAGATTGTATCTTCCTTCTCTCTAAAATAAACTTATCAATAGGGTGTTCAAATTGAAAGCAACCCAAAAAAAATTGCAAGCTGATAAAAAAACAAAAAACTGCAAATACCAAATTTGTTTGGGCCAACTTTGTGCAAACCTCGTGGTTTGGTTTTTTTATTAGTACCTGTGGTTTGGTTTAGTTTGCATTGAACCGAACCAAACCAAACCGCTCACCATTTATAGTACACAGTCTTAAGATCATACTTGAAGTAATATAAATAATTAAATATGTAATTCTCGGCGGAATGTAAAAATTGAATTATTTAATTCAATCCAAACCACATGTTATCTAATCGCATTGGTTCGATATTTCAAAGGAGCCATCCAATCCAAATCAAACCGCATGTTGTTTATAAATCTTTAAATCAGATGACTTTTGTTTCAAAACTGAACTAAACGGTACTACTGCGAACACTCCTCTTTAATTTGTTAGCTAACCCTTAACATGAATGGAGCCTTTATAATTACCATCAACCAAGCAATTAACTCTTAAAACAAATAAACACTTCTGTGACCAAATTCCAAAATAAAGAAAAAAAACATTCTCATGATCCATAAAACTAATTGGTAGAGCTGATGATATGCTCAACAGAAAGGTGTCAGTCAGATAAAACTATCAATTATGAAGCACTTTCTAAAGTCTTTTTTAAAATGTCAGCTCTCTCAACCCCTACTTAATTCGTTTTCATTACCAAGGGCATCTTTTCTTCAGAAGGAAAACGACTTAAACAGAAGCATCTTAAATGTTAAACAGAAAATAGCTACTAGCTTTCTTGCTTGTCACATATACATATGCTGAGAACTTCATTCACTCAAATGGTGTCCTTTCCAAGATGGAATTCCTTGCCACCTTTCTTCCACGGAAACCTTGACCTTCTTCATTCACCTGAATGTGAAATCATGCACTCAATATTACAATAGTAATTAATGTACTGGATTAGAAGAAAAAGAGGGTAGGCTTAAATTTGCATGGAAAGTACAACTACATTGCCCTTGAAAAGTTGGCACTAGCAGTAGCACATACAAATGAGTACATTATCTAAATGTTAAAATTAGTACATTAAATTATCTTAATGTTAAAAATTAAAAGCATAATCTTTTGAAAACTCCATGTGAAATGCCAATCAATTATAGAATGTGCTACAGGCACCCAGATTATAATTTATTGAGGATCTACAATAAGTGACTCAATAAAGTCTCTGCCATTGAATGAATGGAGCCTACCTATACTATTCCCTTGTGATGATGTAAAGAAAGGGGCAAGTAACACCATAAATGCACACAGTGCCAAACCAAAAAAATTCCACATACTTATAACATGTTTTAATAAGCTAAAATAATTTGTTTCAGCTATAACAAAATATCTGTTTAATAATAAATGAAAAAACTACTTTATTTTCTTAAATAATTATGCTTTTAGTTTTACCTCAACATCATTAAAGTCAAGATCCACAAGTTGATCTATCTGGCTACAGCTCTCTTCATCTCCTTTGCACTCAGTTGGGGGACAATTGGCCCACTGAAAATAACATTTTTTTCTCTATCAGCATTATATGCTTAATTCAAAGTCTTAAAAGACTGCCTAGCTTTCAAATGAGTTGAAGAGCTTACATTTTTTGCAGCAGTACTAAAAGCTTCCTTGTGAGCCATGTCAGGATGTTCAGCCTTTAGCCTCTTAATCTCTTCTCTGCATTAAACTAACACTCACATTAGCAATCAAGATTCACAAGTTAATGGTTTGTGTAATTACTTTGTTTAGTGAACCATTACTTGATGAAACGGTTATAAGCTGACGGTGTTCTCTGTCTCTTCTCTGGAGCTGCACACAATAAACAAGATTTACTTAACTTGCTTCTAACTCAGTTAACTTATCTTATTATTAACAAAGTTACCATTGCCTTACACATACGTTTATTCACAACATTGCTGATAGGAATTACATCATCATCCTCACAATCAGAATAAGTCATCATGGAAGCACTATTACAGTTCAAAGCCTTGATTGCATCTTCATCTGGACTACTTTCTTTTGGCTAGAGAGTAGAAACAGTCACAAATATATGCATGTAAAGTTAAAAAATCCTTTATAAGTTAAAAGAAAATAAAGATAGAGTTTGATGAGGTAACTTATCACCTCAAGATTAGTAAGAGATGCTAAAAGGTGAAAAGGGACAAAAGAAGCCTTCATCATGTTAACAGATAGGAGACTTGTGCAGTGACCACATCTAACTGTCACTACCATTGACAAACTGCTGCATGGAACACTTACCTGCATAACAGAATTGAATATGAAACATTAAACAAAAAATGAAAAGTATATGAAGTTAAGAAGTACATGCATGCATGCAGTTAAGAGTTTAAGTAACCATGTATAGAAAAGAAATCATTACCATTAAAATGGTAGTACAGAATCCACATTGTACGTAACATATTTGTTCTGGAAGATCAAAAAGATGGTTTAGTGTTGACATGAGTGTGTTAAGAACGTGTGTTTGAAAGAGGAAGAGAAAAAAAAGAGATAGTTGTTTTGACACGGTGAAGCATTTATTTATAGTTGAAGTTGAACACTCATAATCAATCATCATCTAACTTTAAATGATTTCTCATATGAGGTACTTAATGTGATTTTCATTGCCTGAAACCACCCCAACATTGATGCTAAGGAAGTGGGGAGTTAAATTACTGAAACACCCTTGAGAAGAGGATTTGTTTGTGATGATTTTAATATCATGATGACTGGCAAACTTCTACATAAGTTGCAGTGGCCCAAAGTTCTATACTACTTTACAGAAAGGCTTCAAGTACTTGTTTGTTTCATGTGTTGTTTTCTCTTTTATTGACACTTAAAACCTTTCTCTATCCTAGTTGAAAATGAAAGTGCAGAATTTTTTCTATATTAAGAGGGAGTGAAAGTTTCCACAAGGGTATATAGAGAAGGTAAAGAGGCATCTTATAGGATTTGTCTTTCATGAAAGATAGCAAAATAAATTGACTAATGAAAAAAAGGATCCTCCCCACTTTCTGTGCTCTCTTGGCATGTGTCACTTCTCATCTATTTTTGTTTCACTTTGAGATTGGATTCTCTATTTTAACTATGTATTATCCATTTCATTCAAACCTTTTTTTGCTGTTTCCTTAACTCTCTCCCATGTGATTGCACATGAGTTAGATTTTGGAAGTAGGTTCCAATGATCAAGGGTCAATATTCATTCAACAATAGGAAAAACTAGAGCAAATATTCCATATGATTATGGAATATGGATAATGGTGTTCAAATTCATAGTTAAATCACTTGAGTTGATGGTTAATGAGTTATGTGCTCATTAACCACAATTTTGAATTGTACTAACCATGGAAATCCTATTCCTATAGGGCTAGTCCTACTATATAGGATGACTAGGACTAGTTATTTCCACAAAGAACCAAAATTGTGAAACTTCTATACATGTTATGATCAATAGCTATGTCCCACAAACAAAATGAAAGAAAGCTGTGAGTTAGCTAGGAATCAAGAGCCGCATATCTCTCTCTCTCTCTTATTGCTGCATTATTTTTTAACTCATTTTTTGTAGCTGATAAAGATAAAGATGTCCTTGGCTCTTTGTAATTATAGTCTCATTTTTTTTTCCAAGTTCCCTCAATTGTTTATATTTTGACCTTTTCTGCTTTGACAATTTTGTTTCAACCCTGAAGGATGGGTGTGTTTGTTCCCATTGCATTTATTATATGCACTCCTACTTTAGACCTCATTTATAAGAGTTTAGGAAAAAACTTTCATTGAAATAGAAAATTGACACATTAAGACAATTCTTAAGAAAAGGTTTGCCTCTAATTTAATTTAAGAGGCAAAAACAAAAGTTTAGCAATAATAACTATACTGAGACACACACAGTGCAATATGATGTGGCAGAATAATGAAAAGACCCATTTAGGCTCTGACAATTTTTTATGAGACAAATTGGTCCTCAACAATTTTTTTGGACTAATTAATCCCTCACATTTTCAAAACCAGGACAAGTTAGTCCCTCCCGACCATCCAATGTCTGGGACTAATTTGTTCCAGTTTTGAAAATCTTGAAGACTACTTTGTCCTTAAAAATTGTCAGGAACCAATTGGTCCTGTAAAGAAATTCTCATGAACTAAAATGAGTCTTTACTCGTAATGAAATATAATTGAAATCATGTGTAAAACATGGTTACAATGTTAATGTATAGTCATTAAAGTCCACAAAACAATAGCATGAACAAGAAATTACTTGACCAAACTTTAAAAGGACACAGAAAAAAAAAACCTGGTATCAGAGATATAGTGTAATGAGACTGCTAATTCATGACAGCATGAGTTTCTTTTTATCATTTAGCAGGATCAAAAAGCAGTAAGAAGCTTCTTTACCGATGGCATCTATCCAAAGATAGAAAATTTTGCTTTCATTTTGAAAGAGAAAAAAATTGTCTTCTTTTGATGTATTACCATATATACAACTCAATTCAGAGCTGTCATAAGCACATTAGGAATGCCTTGGGTGTCTTTGACTCACTGAAACTTTTGCTCTCTACATGAACCTGAGAAAACTATAGAGCTTACAGCTATGCACCGATTCCATGACTTAGAGAGCTTTTAAGACATTTTTCAGAACTTGAATAGACTACCTCATAAATTGTTAGATGTAGTAGTTCAACCTCAAGGAAAGTGACTAACAGTACTAGAATTATTTGAATTTTTGAAGTTTGAGTTAAAATGGATGAGTCAAATTTCATATCATTAAGCTACAAAAGTGACACACTGAGGTGTCACTGTTGTCAATTGATGTCGAATCAAATGTTTCCAACTACTTGGTTGGCAATTCACCTTACTCTGTCAGAGGGATTTTTGTTACAAAGAGATTTAGTTAAATAGTAGTGTTAAGTATCTGAGTTGACATGGATAAAGTTTGGATTCACATGCACCATATCATGTGTAAATCATGGTAGGCGTGACTTTCAACATAGATAGAATCAAAGTCAAACATTTTTATGATGTGTTAATTTCTGATTGATTGACGTTGTAAAATATTTGTACACTATTAGTGTATACTAATTAAATCTTAATAAGTAATAAATTGCACACCATTTTATTTTTTGACTTTATTGGTAACTACATGTCACTAATGAGATGATTTGTGCATCAAAATTAAACTCTCAAAAGTTTTCATTTACTTTTTTCTAATTCATGTTTAAGTTTGGGTGTGCTGCTGCTGTAAAGTGTAAACTAATACTAACCTATTCATATATCATGACATGAGATTGTCACAATTCCCTTTCCCCACCCCACAAAAATAGGATAACTTCATTCATTACATTGTGGTGTGGACAGCAACAAGTTTTGCTACACAGATGACAAAACAAATATGCCAAGCAATTGTGCTAAAGATACAGTGAAAACAAAAGTAGAAAAGTTGCAGTTGCAGGCATGGATATAGAAACCTAAGAGAAAATTTATGATCCATGTGCTATATGGAGTAGTTTTGCATACAAAAAGATGTGCCTCTTCTAGTTTTTATTTTTTTGGTCTTCTCTTCTCACTTTCTTTTTCTGCCTTTTATGTAAACCTTGAATATTGTACAAATTTCTGTTTAAACAAGTTAATACTGAAGTTCCTTTTTTCATAAGGGGTCTAGAAAAATAGTGAATTGCCTTCTAAGACTTTGTTTTAGGTCTTGTTGTCCATAAAGAAGTGTATTTTGTTCCCTAATATTGTGAAATATGCAAATAGTTAACTAGTTACACATTATTTGATCAGTAACAAATTAGCTAAGAATTAACTATGGAAATTTTTTCTGGATGCTATTATAGCCTTTAAAATTGATAATAGATTTATCCAATGGATTCATGCAGTGGTGAAGCTTGACTAGAGAATTTGGGGAGCCAAAATTTAGTGCTTTTCATTTAAATAAAAAAGTATTTAAAAATATAAAATAACCTAGACTATTTTTGTATTAGAAATTAAAAATTAAAAATATAAACACATGAGAATGAGCAGAAATATAAACATGAGACAAATTTATGCACTTGCGCTAACATCAATCATATAACAGAGTCGTTGAGTAGAATTAGGACCAATATATTTAAGGTTTCAAAACTTATTTCAGATGTTTTAAATTATTTTAAGAAGTTTTTTTTTTGACAATGATTATTTTAAGAAGTTAACTCTTAAGAAAAATACATTTAGAAGTTAGTACATTTTTGTTTATTGCCCTTGCAGATATCAGTATATCTGTCTTATTTAACATGATTACGGTGATTCATATTCAAGGGATTTGCACATCAATAGGTGTGTGATTTGTATTCCCCATCATTTATATTCAAAAATGCAGCGACCAATTAATTTCGTTCCCCGGAAATGAAAGATACCAATTTGGTTAAATAGGTTATTCTAAACCTAATACTAACGGGTCTGATAATTGGACCGGATAAATAATTACAAATTACACTATTTACAACACTCCCCCTCAAGCTGGTGAATGGATATCTATCATTCCCAGCTTGGATGTAAGTTCTTTGAAATGCTCTGTTGGCAAGCCCTTCGTTAACACATCTGCCAATTGGTGTCCGGAAGGAATGTAAGTTGTAGTTATTAACCCGCTGTCAAGTTTTTCCTTAATGAAGTGACGATCTATCTCTATGTGCTTCGTCCTGTCATGTTGAACGGGATTATAAGCAATACTGATAGCCGATTTATTATCGCAAAATAACTTCATAGGACCTTCACATTGTATCTTCAAGTCATTTAGTACAATCTTCATCCACAATAGTTCACAGATTCCTTGTGCCAAAGCTCTAAATTCAGCCTCAGCGCTTGATCGAGCCACTACATTTTGCTTCTTACTCCTCCAAGTAACGAGGTTCCCACATAGGAAGGAGCAGTAACCTGAAGTAGATCTTCTATCACTTATTGAACCTGCATAGTCAGCATCAGTATTAGCTTCCATAGTTAGGCTCCCACCTCTTTTGAACAATAGTCCTCTTCCTAGAGCGGCCTTGAGATATTGAAGAATACGATCAACAGCCTGCATATGTCTCACCCTCTGTTCATGCATGAATTGGCTCACCACACTGACTGCATAAGCCAAATCAGGTCTAGTGTGTGCCAAGTAAATCAATTTTCCCACCAATCTCTGATATTGGATCTTGTCAACTTTGGCACTTTCTTCTTCAAAGCTAATTTTGTGATTCTGCTCTATGGGAACTCTTGTAGGTTTGCATCCAAGTTTTCCAGTTTCCTGCAAGAGGTCAAGCACATATTTTCTTTGAGAGATAAAAATGTCTTCTTTTGAGTAGTCTACCTCGATTCCCAAGAAATACTTAAGTTTCCCAAGGTCCTTGATTTCAAACACTGCTGATAATTTCTCCTTGAGTAGTTGCCTCTCAACCAAATCGTCACCTATAATAGTGATATCATCAACATAAACAAGAAGTATAGTCAGTTTTCCATCTTGTGGATGTTTGAAGAAAAGAGTGTGATCTCCTTGGCTTTGCTTATAGCCTAAGTACACTATTGCCTTTGAAAATCTCCCAAACCATGCTCGAGAAGACTGTTTTAGCCCATATAAAAGCTTTCCTTAATCAGCACACCTTGTTTGTTCCCTCTTTTGGACCAAATCCTGGAGGAATCTCCATATACACCTCCTCCTCTAAATCTCCATGCAAGAATGCATTTTTGACATCAAATTGGTTTAGTTCCTACCTAGAGTGGGCAACAAGTCTTAGTAAGATTCGAACAGTGTTCATCTTTGCCACGGGAGCAAAAGTCTCCTTGGCAAAGGTCTGAGTGAATCCTTTAGCCACTAGTCTTACCTTGTACCGATCAATAGTACCATCTGATCTGGGTTTGACTGTATAGATCCACCAGCAACCAACGGGCTTCTTGCCTACCGGTCTTTCAACAATTTCCCACGTTCCATTTTTCTCAAGTGCTTTCATTTCCTCATCCATGGCTTGGACCCAATTTCTATCTTTGAATGCTTCTTGAACAGATGATGGGGCTATCAGAGTCAACAGCTGAAATAAAACTCTGACGCTGCACAAAAATATTTTTAGTGGAGACAAATTGAGAAATAGGGTATTTGGCACAAGACCTTTTCGCTTTCCTCAAAGTAATAGGCAAATCATCTGTATCAATGTCACAAGTGTCAGAACTTTGGGAATCACTACTAGGAGGGTTAATTTCAGTACTTACCCCTGTTTCAAGCAATTGAGGTTGTGTCTGGGGCAGGCCGGTCTTACTTCTTCTCTGATACACCAAAGTTGGCTCACCAGCTTTAGCATTTGCTAGTGCTGAAGATGATGGTTCCTACAAAACAGAAGACAAAGGAGGGACCAAAATAGAAGTAGGTGACTCAGATTCGGTATTTGTCGAAGCAGGATCAATAGTAGAAGGTGAGATAGGAGTCACATGCGACTCAGGGCCCTCAAATGTAGGACTTGTGGAAGCAGGACAAGTAGGACCAGTAGTAGGACTTAAGACATGAGTCTCAGGTAACTCAAGTAGGACCAGAAATTCGAACTTAGATTCCAAATCATCATGAATGCTCTCCCTCTGAAGCTGAGGACAAGTGAAGTAGGATACATTCTCATGAAACGTGACATCTTTAGAGACAAAGTACTTGCGACTAGGAGGATGATAACATTTATATCCTTTCTTATTGGGAGGATAACCCACAAAAATGCATCTGACTGCTCGAGGGTCCAACTTACTTCGGTGTTGTTTATGAACATGGACAAAGGCGTCACAACCAAACACTCGAGATTCAAGACTCTGCAAAACAGGAATAGAAGGAAACCATGAAGTCATAAACTGAACAGGACTGACATACCTAACATGTGAGATGGGACCCGATTAATCAAGTAGGCAGCAGTCAGTATTGCTTCTCTCCAGTATGAGTTGGGAACTGCCATTTGGAAGAGAATGGTTCGAGCAACTTCAAGTAAATGACGATTCTTTCTTTCTGCGACACCATTTTGTTGTGGGGTGTCGACACATGTAAATTCATGAAGGATTCCTTATTGACTGGTAAAATTTGAAAGGTTATGATTTGCATACTCCTTGCCATTGTCAGACGGAATTCTTTTAATACATTTTCCAAATTGTGTTTGCACCATGTGATAAAATCTGATAAATAGTTCTGGTACTTCTGATTTATCCCTCAACAAGAAAATCCAAGTTGCTCGAGTACAATCATCAATAAATGACACAAACCATTTTGCACTCGAAACATTAGAAATAGGTACAGGTCCCCAAACATCAGAATGAATAAGATCAAAAGGTTCAGCACTTTTATTGACACTAGGAGTAAAAGAGACACGATGGTGCTTAGCGAACTCACAAACTTCACATTTAAACGACTCTACTGAATGATGTAAAAACAATGAAGGACACATAGACTTAACTAAAGAGAATGGAGGATGACCAAAACGCTTGTGCTGAAGCCAAATTTGTACAGCAAAATGAGAAGACTCAGAAGACTCGGTCTGCAAACAGGAAGTTAGCACTTTCGAACAATTTGGTTCATCAGATAAGTAGTATAACCCTCCCTTTTCCTTAGCAACTCCATTTGATAAACTCTGATTTAGTGCATTTTTAGAGACACTTTTGGGTTATTTTTAGAGCAATTATTACTAATTATATAAATCACTTCTTAATTTGCTCTATATTTTGCAGAAAGATAGAAAAAAATAAAAAGAATCAAAATTTAATTTTAAAGGCACTAAAAAGCTATATATATGTATTATGTGTGGGCTTGAATAATCAAAGCATGAAATATTAGTTTGCTAAAAGCAACAGCCAAAGGCCCGCGATGGAGAAAAGGAGAAGTCCATTAAAGATTGCAAAGTACGTCAATTAGAAAACTTGGAGGAAAAGAATTAGAGGATTGGCAATCACGCAAGCCTAGGTGGAGCTTCAATTACAAAAGGGGCTGCAACGTGAATTAAAAGGGGAGGATAGCCGCAGACGTGAATTGATTAGAAGCAGTAGTGACGGCAACACACAGGAGAGGAGAAAAAGAGTTTTTGGGTACCGTTTTTGACACCGTGAGAGAGCTTTGGAGCAGAGAAGGAGACTGAATACTTAAGATTAGAATTTCCTCCATCTTCCGGGTTATTTTTATCTTTATAATTCATGACTCCTAATTTTATTTCATTGTTCATAGTCACTATGGATAGCTAATCCTCTTCTAGGGTCTTAGGTGGATCTTGCAAGACTAGAGACCTTTCTATGTTTTAATTTATGCTTTGAATTCCCGGTTTTTATTTCAATTAATATTATCTTATTGCTTTTATCACATAATTAGAATTGACAACCCTTTGTATGTTAATAACCAATTAGTTGATCAGCGACCGTACTGCAATTAGTTGGTGGACCTATAGGATAGTTGGAACTATAATTAATGCATGACCAAACTTTAATTTTGTCTTCCAATCATTCAACCTTTTTGCTCTTTATGCTTTTCTTGAATTTAAGTTCTTGCATGACCAAACAAGGGTTAATTTAGGAAAAAGAATATTAATCGCGAATGACCAAACAGATTAATAGCTTTTGTAAAGGGATTGGTAATTGAATAAAATAAAAGAATTCAGGTAGAATCAGACATAGGGGAATCGAAGCTTGCAAGTGAAACCGTGACTCTAGGCTTCTCTCTATTGGTTAAACATTACATTTTAATTCTTGCTATTTATTTCTTTTTATTTTAGTTTCTATAACCCCCAAACATTCGTTCGTCTAAATAATAATTAATCTTAAGTATTTTGGTACTTGTCAAATAATCCCTGTGGAGACGATATCTTTTATACTACTTCTACGAAAGAGTACACTTGCTCTAAGTGTGTTTTTAACGCAACAAGTTTTTGGAGCCGTTGCCGGGGATTAATTTAGCAATATTAAACGAAAAAGATTTTTATTGCTTTAGACATTTTTTTTATGCACTAGTTTTAAATTTTTTTATTTATCTTATTGAAAAAATACAAAAAAAAAGCTGCTAATACTTTCCCAAGAGACCGCTGCAGTTCACTTTTTTTTGCAGATAAAAGTTTAAATCATAGTTAAGACAATTGGAGATTATATTAGAGAGGCAGAGGCACAAAAGAATTTGGAGAAGTCGTCTTGGTATATGCCTCAATGTCAGATCCCATTTCCTCCTCCTCCTCCTCCTTATGAGACTTATTCAAACTATTGGGATGACTATGAGCCACCTCCTTATTCCTCCAACTGGGATAATTATGAGCCACTACATCTCCATAGGCAAGAGGAGGAGATACCAATGATGTATTGGCAAAGTTTATGGAGAGGACAATTGAAAAATTTGAATCATTGGAGAAAAAACTGGAGGCGACCAACTTTAATGAAAGGTTTGACCGCATGGAGGACCAAATTGGAGCTATGAGTGATCAAATATCAAGTATCATTGCTTTATTATCTCAAGAGGCCCAAGAAACTCCTTCACAAACTAAGTCTACCCAAAATGAAGAAGCTGAGCAATACAAAGAAAATATTCCTACGAGAGATGAAGTTGTCTCCATGGAATATAATTTGGAGGAAGAAGCTCTCAAGAAAGATGAGGAGAGTCTTACTGAAGGGAGTCAAATCAAAATAGTAGCTCCTACTGAAGGGAGTCATATTGAAACAAAAGATCCTACTAAAGGGAGCATTTGTGAGGATAGTGAGAAAGATCATATGGTTCTTGATTTGGAGAAAAATGAGATGGTCCCAAGTTTTGGGCAAATTATTTTAACCATTGGTGATGCTGTAATTGAGGTTCATAGGGGCAAGGTAACTTTAAGGAGTGGTAAAGAAGACGATGTTATAAAAGCTTTAAACTCTAGTGAAAATTCCTCTCTTTTACTTCTTCTTATTTTGATGAGTATGTGGTTGAAACTAACAAATTTGGTGATTTAAAGATGCAAGACCTTTTGAAAGAAATTTTTATTTTGCAGGATCCTAGCATAGTGGTGGATGAAGATAAAATAAAAATTTCACCATCCTTTGAAGTTCATCCACCGCGTGGAAAAAGAAAGAACAATGTGAACCACATGGTTAGAAAGTTAAGAAGGTGTACTGCGTTAGATGTAAAATTTGCTTTTGGAGAGGCCCCTGATTAAGCACTACGTATCGTCAGGCTCACGACGTTAAACAAGCGCTTCGCAGGAGGCAACCTGTGTTTTACTTTCAGTTATTTTTATTTTGTTTTTGTTTATTTTGTTTCAAGGAATAAGCTCAGACTGCAAGCTCTCTCAGGAAAGTCACTCTTATTCTCTCATTTATTTATTTATTTTTGATCATATTTGAATATTTTGCATTGAGGACCATGTTTCATGCTAGTGTGGGGGAGGATATTATATCTTGTCACTTGATCTCCTTTAATGCACATACCCACTACATGTGTTGATAGCATTTTTTTTTTTCTGGCTTGTTTTGAATGGACTATGCTTAAAAAAATAGAGATTTTGCCTTTAGGGGACCCCATAATTAATTTATTTGACAGACTTGTGTTTGATTGTAACTGTGAGGTTGTCCTTAGGAAGCTGATAATTAGCATTTGTGTCTGTTGAGTACTTTTTGTGAACTAGCTTCTAAATGTGAGATTTGAGCCTTTATAAGGGGATTGATACTAAATCATAAATTTTACCTCTTCTCTTTGTATGAGTGTGTTTCTCAATTTGCTACATTCTAGAATTTGCCTTCTGACCATTTCAAGACGAAAATTGATTTGCATCATGAAAAAGATTTGGGGAATTTAGGTATTTTTCTGGCCTCAGAGTTGTTTGTTGAATTTATCCATTAGTTGCCCCCTTTGAGCCTTTTTGTTATATATTTCTTTGGTACCCAAATATAATTTTTTTTTGAGGTAACCATTTGAAATTAAATTTGGAACAAATATTGAAAGTTACAGTTTTGTCATGTATTTTAATTGTCTATCTCATAAGGACATAAAAACAAAATAGGAGTGGTTAATGTGGTTACAAGTACCTTTTCCTCCTAAGGGAAATATAGAAAAATGAAATGGTGAAAAAAAAGAAGAAAGAAAGCAAGAAGGAGAAAAAGGCAAATCAAGAGAATGAAAGTGCCTAGGGGAAAAGGAAAATCAAAAGCAAAAAAAAGAGTATACTCAAGAGAAAAAGTAACTCAAAAAGAGTCGACTAAATAGAAAAAGAGTGAAGAATGAAAGTGAAATTAATTTGGAGTTTGGACAAAATTTGTAAAATAGATAGGAGCTCCATATTTAGTTTCAAAGGTTACTATGTGCTTGTTGTTTTAACCCTTTGATTATCTCTTTCTTCTTATTTCCTACCCTGCATGAATTCACCCTGGCCCCATTACAACCCATAACACCCCATCTTTTGCATGCATGTGAACTATTTAGTGGAGATTTGGTCAAATTACAAACTTATGGTAATGTGCATTTTGTTGAAACTTGAGTGTCTATTTTCCCTAGTCCCTAAACACTTAGAAAGATTGTGAGCGAGTGCCTTTGTTCACAGAAATGTATTCTTCAAGGACATGAGCCTCTAATTGGGCAACTTTTTGACACCTCATATGTGTTATATTGTCTATTGTCTGTCATTGTGCTTCTAATTCTAGGTCTCTTATTTGGCTGTCTCTATTACTTATTTTAAAAAAAAAAAATTATTGAGCCAGGAAATTTGCTTGAGGACAAGCAAAAGTTAGAAACATAGACTTAACTAAAGAGAATGGAGGATGACCAAGACACTTGTGCTGAAGCCAAATTTGTACGGCAGAATGAGAAGACTCAGAAGACTCGATCTGCAAACAGGAAGTTAGCACTTTCGAACAATTTGGTTCATCAGATAAGTAGTATAACCTTCCCTTTTCCTTAGCAACTCCAATTGTCTTCCCCACGGTAAGATCCTGAAAAACACGTGAAAAATGTTACTTTACAATTCTGATCATGGGTGAGTTTCTGAACAGATATTAGATTGTGAGAGAGTGTGGGAACATGTAGCTCATCCTGTAATTGAAGTGAAGATTGCAAATTAATATTCCCAGAGCCATCAATACGAGCATAAAAACCATTAGCAACTGTAACATAAGAATTCATCTTAGAGGAGGTATAAGAGGAAAATAAATCGGAATTAAAAGTCATGTGGTCGGCGGCACCAGAGTCCAAAATCCAAGCATCTTTAGGGATTTTACCCCAAACATTAAAGGATCGGGAGCATTCACTCAAGTTGGTCGTTGGTAGAGATCAACTTCCAGAAGGCTTGTAGAGAGAGTCAAGTAAGGCCTTTAAGCAGTTCACATCATCCTCGGTGTATGATAACGAGTAATCAACAGAAATATTATCTGCCATCTTGAACAACGATCGAGAAAAGAACAACCAACAAAACCAAACGGAAACGAGAACGGTTCCCGAAGTTGCAAAAAAAAAATATAACGATGACCAAAGGTGTGAGCTTCAAATAACCCACAAACAGTAAGTCAAACAAAAGCAGACGTCGGCCGCCCAAAAGAGGAATTAATAGTGCTGTTTGGACGAATAAACAGTGTACCGTACAGAATGAACAGTGACAATGAACAGTATCGCTTGAACATTGCGATGAACAGTTCCGCGTGAACAGTGCGATGAGCAGTACTGTGTGAACCATAATGATGAATAGTGTCGGTGAACAGTAATCGCGCGAACATTGTTAAGCCCAAAAAAAAGACAAAACTAGCACAATGAAGGTGCCAAGAAGCTGCAATGAAGGCAGAAAGAAAGCTGGAACGTTGGCGGCTAGGGTTTTTGTGCAGAAGCGAGACTCCCAAAAACGAGAGCTCGTGATACCATGTAGAAAATAATTTATGAATATTATGTTAATGGTGTCTAGAGTACAAACGCTAATCTATTTAAATAGGTTGTTTTAAACCTAATACTAACGGGCCTGATAATTGACCCGGATAAATAATTACAAATTACACTATTTACAACGGTGGTTATTAGGACCACGATTCCCTGCAGTTGAGTTTAACTGCAGGGCCCTACATTTGGTGTATATGTGTGCGAGAGAGAGAGAGAGAGAGAGAGAGAGAGAGAGAGAGAGAGAGAAAATAAAAATATTTTAGATAATGAAAAAACTAAAATACCCTTTATAAAAGTGCAAATGCATTTCAGTGCAACTGCAGTGACAGCAATAAATGCTGACTGTAGAGGATCTCATTCCTCGTTATTAAAGTTGTTTTCCCTAGCCACCTCCAATGTGTTGACGATATTATGGTTTCTGTAAAGGTACTAAGAGAAATATGGTTCCCTTAATGAATTTATTCCATTTTTATGGTGAGGCTTTTGGTCAATTTCTTAATGTTGACAAATATATGTTTTATGCCAAAAAATATTTAGGCTAGATATCATGTCCCGGGGTCGAACCCGAAATCTCACCGTTGTGTGTGTGAGTTTCTAATGGCAGTGCCAGTAACCACTTCGTCTAAATACCCAAAAAAAATGTTTTATGCTAATTTTACTTTGAAAAAACCTCTTTATGGACATACCTATCTTCAGCTATTGCAGACAAAATTAAAACCAAGTTAAAACCAAGTCTTCTACTTGGAAGGGGTCTTTACTCTCTGTTATGGATTGGGCCTCAATGGCCAATCCACCAAAAAGGCCCAACACCAAAGGGTCCAATTCATCCAACGGTGGAGATTGCAGACCTAGATCCAACAGCCCTCCTCCACTCCAGATACCTATAAATAAGATTCAATGCTCTCATTAATGGTATTCATCTCTCACCTATTCTCACTTGTAATTGACTCACTCACTGACTTGAGCGTCGGAGTGTCATTGCAGGTACCACCCCACCTCGGATCGGAGCACCAACTCGGACAATCAAAGACACACGTACCAACTATCTCGGACCGGTCTATCTATCCAAGATCGGATACGTAGCAGGAGATACGGTACCGAACACTCTCTATTATGGACAAGGTTAGCTCACGAATTCTATTATAAACATGTTGATTTATAGCTTTATATATATATATATATATATATATATATATATATATATATATATATATATATATATATATATATATATATATATATATATATATATATATATGCTTGGTCGGTAAACCTCCAAAATACTATTGACTCTTGGATTCTTAATTTTATCTGGTTTGGTGCATTAATTTATTGAAGTCGTACATTAAGTTTTTTAAAAATACTATTGCTTTGGAATAAAAATAAAAAACCAAAACTATCAAATATTAGGAACGGATAGAGTAATAGTTAGTGTTTCATAGCATCTATTACAAGGATAATATTTATTTTGCAAAATATCTCCCCAGGTCCCTTAATTTATTTATTTGTAACGAATAGGTCCCTTAATTCGTTTTTATAACGCGTAGATTCCTTAACTTTTAAAAACGTAACACTGTTGCGCCTTTTAACGTTTTTTTGTTAACATCGTTACAAAAACGCCTAAGTGGTTGTTTGGGCTGCTTACGTGGCCTTTTTTATGCTTACGTGGAAATTTTATTTACTGACTTGTTATTTGTAATTATTTTTTAATTAAAAAATTAAAAAACCCGGATTCTCAGAAATCGAATCAACGTTTGATTTTCCTGATTTTCATCATCCACAGTTGATTAAACAAAAAGTGTGAGCGATGGAGGAAGAAGACGAATCTGGGTTTTCCCTCTTAACATGGGTTTCGGGGTTTCCAGAAAAAATAATTCAGCATTTGCAGTCGCAAAACAAAAATCTGGGTTTCCAAAAATAACCCATCAGCTTGGTACCACACATGGTATCTTTCTCCAACCCCACACAGTTGCAATCGCAAAAACCAGAGAGAATCATTTCATCATTTCATAATAATAATAATAACTTCTTTCGATTCTTAATTCGTTCCTTTAAGTCTTGAATGTTGGAACAATACTTGACTTCTGCAGATTGCTTCACTTGCAATTGCAGTTTATCACATTCAGTAGCTTAGTCAGTAAGTCTGCAATGTTTTCTTCAGTATTGCAGTATTCCAGTTTAAGCTTCTGTTTTGCAACTTGGTCCCAAAGAAAATGGAATTTGGTCTCTATGTGTTTGCTCCTACCATGAGCAATTGGATGCTTGGCCAAATCTATGGCAGATTTGTTATCCACAAGCAGTTTCACAGCATCATCATCCTTCAGTTTCAGTTCACTCAGTAGCATGTTGAGCCATTGTGCTTGGCATGCTGACATAGCAGCAGCTATGTACTCAGATTCACAGGATGATAAAGCCACTACACTTTCCTTCTTTGAACTCCAAGAGATTGGAGCATCACCATACATAAACACATAAGATGTTGTGCTCTTCCTATCCCCTTTATCTCCACACCAGTCTGCATCTGAATATCCAAACACCTCCTTGTCATTTCTTCCATTTCCACTAGGGTAGAATACACCCATATCAGCAGTCTCCTTTATATATCTCAGTATACGTTTTGCAGCTACCAAATGTGAGGTCTTTGGATGTTCCATAAACCTGCTTATGAGCCCAACACCATATGATATGTCAGGCCTTGTATGACACAAGTACCTCAATGATCCCACCAATTGTTTGTACAATGTTGCATCCATTGTTTTCCCTTCACCATCAGTTACTAGCTTCACTGCAGTGTCTGTAGGAGTGGCAGCAGAATTACAATCATTCATGTTAAATCTTCTTAAAACATCAGCAGCATACTTCTTTTGATGTAACAAAACCTGGTGGTTGGTTGACATATACCTCTTCCTCTAAGTAGCCATTGAGGAAGGCAGCCTTCACATCTAATTGATACATAGACCAGTTCTTAAAACTGGCTATTGCAACAATTAACCTTATTGTCTCAATCCTTGCCACAAGTGCAAGGACATCATTGTAGTCATGTCCAGGTCTTTGTAGGAACCCCTTAGCCACCAACCTTGCTTTATACTTTCCAATTTCACCATTGGGTTTGATCTTGGTCTTGAAGACCCACTTTACATCTATAACTTTGTTCTGTTTGGGCAAATCAACTAGCACCCAAGTGTCATTTCTTTCAATTGAGTTCAACTCTTCTAGCATTGCTTGCTTCCACTTAGACTGTTTGAGAGCCTCTTCTATAGTTATTGGATCACAATCAGCAAGTAATGCCTCTTGCAACAATTCTCCATCAATTCCTATGGCATTGTCAGGGAACAATTGAAATTCATTCAATCTTTGTGGCAGCTGTCTGTTCCTTCTTGGTCTCTCATGTGCACCTTCTTGTTCATTCATTACTTCATTCACAACATCATGGTGCTCATTCAATGTCACAACTACTGGTGTGTCCTGCACAGGCTCCAGTAACACAGTAGTGGCAGTATTACTTTGTGCAGGATTGTTCCACTCCCATCCCTTTGATTCCTCAAAGACTACATCCTTGCTAATAACCACATTTTGTCTATTGGGATCATACAACTTATAGGCACCAGTTGAATGATAGCCTAATAGAACCATTGGCTGAGCTTTGTCATCCAATTTCTTTCTCAGTTGGTCTGGAACATGTCTGTAACACAATGCTCCAAACACTTTCAAATGTTTCACACTTGGTTTCTCACCACACCAAGCGTGTTCAGGAGTCATTCTATCCAGTCTCTTAGTTGGGCTTCTATTCATGATGTACACTGCTGTGGTTACTGCTTCTCCCCAGAAGTAACTTGGCATATTTCTACTTTTCAACATACTCCTAACCATGTTTAATACAGTCCTATTCTTTCTCTCTGCTGTACCATTATGTTGGGGAGTATATGGTGCTGTGACTTCATGCCTTATCCCTTCATCTTTGCAAAATTTCTTAAATTCAATGGAGGTATACTCCCCACTTCCATCAGTTCTAAGTCTACTGATGTAACATCCTGATTCTTTCTCAATCATTATTTTAAAGCTTTTGAAGACATCAAGCACTTCACTTTTCTTACTAAGTAGATAGATCCACATCTTCCTAGTAAATTCATCAATGAATGAAAAAAATAGCTATTACCTCCTAATGTCTTCACTTCAAATGGGCCACAAACATCTGAGTGAATGGCTTCAAGTCTCCTTGATGCTTGAATCTTCATTTCAGTGTTGTAGGAGCTTCTAGCTTGCTTGGATTCACAGCATTGCTTGCATACTTCATCAGGTAGTTTCAATGCAGGCAGGCCATGCACCATACCTTGAGTAGTCAAATTCCTCAAGTCTCTAAAGTTCAAATGCCCATATCTTTCATGCCATCTCCACACTTCATCACTGGTGACAGCTTTCAAACATTCATCATTGACTACACTCATGCCAACTTTGAATGTTCTCCTCTTGTTCAATGTCGCTTTCAACAGTAGCCTTCCTTTAGGATCATATAGCTTCAATTCCAAATTTTCCATTTGAATTGAACATCCCTTCTCTAGAAGTTGTCCCAGGCTTATCAAATTGCTTCTCATTGATGGAACAAATAACACATTTGTGATGAGGTATGTCTTGCCATCATTCCTCTTTATTCTCACTGTGCCACAACCTTCTGCATTTATCACTCTATCATCACCAAACCTTATAGACTTCTTCACTGATTCATCTAGATCAATGATCCAATTTCTATTTCCAGTCATGTGGCTTGAACACCCTGTGTCCAAGTACCATAAATCTTCACTATTTCCACTTGACTCTGCCATCAACACCAGTTCATCATCACCTACTAGTTTGGCCATTTGTTGTTGCACATGTGTTCCATTCTCAGTGTTAATTTCACCAATTTCTGCCATCAAGACCACTTCATCATCAGAGTCAGAATCACCTCTAGCCAATTGTGCCTCTTCTTGAGTGTTCTTTGATTTACACTCATCTGCATAATGACCAAATTTCTCACAATTATAGCACTACACCTCCTTCTTGCTATATTTCTTGTTCTCTCCTTTATTCTTCTTCCATGCTTCTTTTCTCTTTTGGAAATCATTTTTCTGATCATTATGCTTATTTGACCCTTCACCACCTTTGTTCCATTTTCCTTTCCCTTTCTTGTTCTTACCCCAATTCCCTTTCTTGTTCTGAGATTGTGCCAGCAGCACCTGTTCACTTGCTTTCTCATTTGATTTATCACCAATTCTTGCACGAATTCTTGTTTCATTCGCTTCAAGAATTCCTTGCAATTCAGCCACCTTCAATGTATCCAAATCCTTGGATTGTTCAATTGAAGTCACCACGTAATCAAATTGTGGAATTAGGATTCTTAACACTTTATCAATTTTCCTCCTATCTGTTACAGTTTTTCCATTGGTGCGCACTTGGTTCGTAATCAATGTCAATCTATTGAAATACTCCGCAATTGTCTCTTTCTCATTCATTTGAAGCAGTTCATATTCTCTATGCAGCGTATTCAATCTTACTTGCTTCAACGATGCATCGCCGGAATAGACTGTGACTAATGCGTCCCATGCTTCCTTCGCTGTTTCATACTCAGAAATCTTCTCAAATGCTTTGCCATCAACACCTTGATGGATCAAGAACAACGCTTTACTGTCTTTCCTTTTCCATTCACGAAGCACATCTCCAGCAACTTCTGCGGGTATTCCGGTTTGCACAACATCAAGCACTTCTTGATACCGGAACACCACTTTCATCTGCACAATCCATTTATCATAGTTCTTGGAATCAAGAACCGGAATTTTCGCTGGAAGTTGATTGGCGTTCTGGTTCGCCATTATCACGTCTCAAGATCACGAACACGATCGCGAACAAAGCCCTGAAATACCAGTTTGTTGGAACAATTCTTGACTTCTGCAGATTGCTTCACTTGCAATTGCAGTTTATCACATTCATTTGAGAGAGAGAGAGAAAGAATGAGAAGGTTGAGAGAGGGAGTTCACAGAGAAGAGGGAAAAACTGTTAATCAGAATTTTTTGTGAAAGACTTAGTGTTAACCAAGGTGGTTAACTCACTTATTTATTAGGCATTTTAATAGCCACATGTCACACTATGATTAGTCTACATTTTACATAGGTAAAACAACAAAAATGTAAAACTACAACTTGACTATTAACTGGACAGTAACTTCTAAACTGATTTACACACAATATTGAATCGTTGCTTTTAATTTCTTGCTAGGATGGGATTCAGTTTAATTTTTGATTTTGTTTCAGTTCTATTAACGAAAACGAAAACCCAATTCGAAAATGATTTTCGTTTTCAAATCGACGGTTTCAGATCTACGATTTTAGAAAACCCAATACCCAGTTCGATTTCAGATCTACGACTTTCGTTTTCATTTCAGATCTACAGTTACTCTCAAATCTATGATTTTCGTTTATTTTTCAGTTCCATTTCGTTTCTGCAATGTTTTTGGGTATCAGTTCGTTTTCTGGGGATGAAAGGATGAAGAAGATGAAACCTTGAAGAAGATGAGAAAAATCAGAATTTTTCTTTTATTTTTAATCAAAATTAATTAAAAAATATGAATCATCAGTCACATAAGCAGCCCAAACAGCCACTTAAACATTTTTGTAATAGTGTTAACAAAAAATGTTAAAATGAGCAACGATGTTTTGTTTTTAAAAGTTAAGGGACCTATGCGTTACAAAAAAATTTAAGGGACTTATTCGTTACAAATAAATAAGTTAAAGGAGGTGGGGAGATATTTTACCTATTATTTCTATTCTTATAGTAGATCTTCTATTTGGTCTTTGGTCTGGCATTAAGAATAATATTCCCTTAGTATATTTGAATGCCGGTAGTATATTAAAGCTGTTTAAAATTTAAATGTTAGGAATACTATTCCCTTCTTATTTCTTGTTCATGTGATTTGCGCAATGACATTAATTATTGAGAGGAATTATTCCGCCTAGGGTTGGGGTAAATTTTTAATTTTGCACCTTATATAATCCCCCAACAGGGACCAGTTTTCTGCTCCAATAGGTGGGGTTTTGGTTAAGCCACATTCATCATTTCAATCAACCTATAGGTATGAAGCTTGGGTGGGGAATAATTAATTAGCAAGAAGCCCTGTATTGAGAGATATGTATGTATACCTAGATTCCTTCCTAATACCCTTCCGCACAAGTCCAGTTGATTTAAAGTTTGGAGAGCTATTTGTACCACTGGAGATGATGCGAGGAAAGGAGCTTTCATAGCTTGAGGGAGATGGTCGATGTGTAAAATTTTGGAGGCACAAATAGATGTCACCGGGGGACATCCTTGAGAAATATCTCCAAAGTCAAATAAATACCATTGGATCTCCTAGAAGCCTAGGTGTGAGCTAACTTTGTCCTTATGAAGATTAGGAAAATGATAGATGTAGCTTTCCAGGTTCCGAAGGGTAGGTGTTTTCTGTCGATTATCAAATGGATGCCACCTGTGGTCTGTGTGGAATGATAGATCATAGATGAAGTCATGAAATAACTAATCTATGTTTAATAGGAAACGTTTTCAGGCCAGTTTAGTTTTTTATGAAGTTAGTAGATGCTGGCTCGGGAAGCTTCTTTAGCCAATCAGAGAAGGGTGGCTTTTACGGTCCACCAATCTGACAATTTGTGTATGGCACACAAGTGCTTGATGGACATGTGATAGTCGGTTTCCCAGTTAACAATTATTTATCTATGTTATGGTAATAAGTAAAAGGTCTTAATAATATTTACACCCCTGCGAGGCCCAATAACCAACCAACCCATATCCAGAAAATCTGGCCCAATCAATCAACGGTTCAGATACCTCTGCAAGATCTAACGACTCAGGATCGTCATAACGAACATCACTCAATCTCTATAAATACCACATTCAATACTCATAAATGTAAGCAATTTCAAAAACTAAACATTGATTCACTCAAATACTGGTCATCTCAAGATCGAACATCGCCGTCTCAAGATCGAACACCGCTGATCAAGGATGACAGCTACCAACTATTTCGGACAACTCATTAAGGTCGGAAGTACGGTACAGAACAACTTATATTTCCCAACTTATATTCCCCAACTATTCAGTTCACCAGCAAGAATTGGCAAGCTGGAGTGTGGATCATTTAGAAGAAACACTGCTAATATCAGTTATAGTGAGAAACCACTTGAATACATTTTCACCAATGTCATTGAAGCTTCTGTGAATTTGGGTGGCCACAACCAAGCTTTTATAAAGTTAATTGATGTTGCAGCTTTGGTTTTTCCCACATTTGCATTGCATCAAATTCTTGACAGTCTACTTGACTTTAGACATCCAACCTACTCTTGTATTGGACAATTGGTTTTACCAAGCAATGTGGCAGCCACAAAGATATTTGGAATCTATTTACATAATGGGTAGATTTTATTGGGATGATGAGCTGAAGCTGAGCACCAGTCACCAGATCATTAAATCAAGTAGTATCATTTTAAGGGAAGGTTTTGAGGCTAAGGTATTGGAGATCGATTTTGGTTCACTTGTTCAATGCTGTTGCAGCTGCAGTATCCCTTCAATTCATCTTGTAATAATCAACAATTGATCGATCCTCAAGCTAGTTGAATTCACGGATTCAATTGTGTAATTGTCTTCGGTTGTAATGAAGATTGACTCTCAATTGAAGTTACTGTTTCATCGAATTGAAATTCATTTCATTTACTGTCCACGCAAATAGGATGGACAATTTAACCAGAGATGAGAGAGACAAATAGGGAGGAAGAGAGGAGGGGGTAAAATAGGGATATATATATATATCCAAGTCAGCAATTTTAAATAAAAGAAAACTAACAAAAGGGTATTTTTAATAAAAGTTATTTTGAAGACTTTTTTAAAAGTCAAATATGTCAACATGTAGCTCTGTTAGCCACATCAGCAAATGCTAACAGAAAAATTAACAGAAGGGTATTTTGAAAAAAAGTTATTTTGCAAAGACTTTTTAAAAAAAATTGCAAAGGCTTATTTCCAGGGACGAAAAACATATTTAAGTCTATTAATTTAATATTTATCTATAATTATTTTGTAATTTCCATTTTTCTGAAATCCTCATAGGCAAATATCATAAATTGGGCAGCAAACGTCACCTCCGGTAACCATTCTAAAATCTTGACCATTAAATATATATGTATTATATCTATGGTTGAAAAGCTATTTGTGTGCCATACACAAATTGTCAGATTTGTCGACTGTAAAAGCCACCTCAGAGAAGTCCGATTTTAAGGATACATAGGCACATGAGTTACACGACAATGTGACCCAGCAACCAGATGGACTAAACATAGTCTTGATGGGTCAGCCAATGTGTTTACAGATGAAGATTGGATACTCCTTACTGGTTTGCAGGTGACATAATTTGGGACATAAGACATAGGCAACTTTGATTGAACCAGACTCCTTGACTGAAAGGGTGATATGTTCTGCCCTCACCCCTTGATAATTAAAGCAGAGACGTTCTTCACGGAGAAGGGATTAGGTGTTGCAAATATCTCATGGCTTGAAGGAAGCCACCCGAGTAGAAGGATGCCTAGCTAACTTACGTTAGAGACAACATGTTTTGTTTACTAGGTTCGAGTTTCTTATAGGATTTTGCTGATCCAGAGTCTGTTGGGAGTGCCCTCCCTCCAATAATTTAGGGTACTTTCTATGGGCACTGGGTTCCCTTACCAGAAATAATCCAGCGAGGAGTTGTGAGAGCCACTCACTCACAGTAATCCACATTGAATACGAATAAAATCAGAGGGGCTATCAAATATGGATTGGAATGTTCAAACTGTGGAAGAACTTTTAATCCAAAGATCGCAAACCATGAGATTTACGCAGATCTATTTGGACGAGCTTTTTTACACAAATATTAACCTGTCAACTTAAGTAAACTTGAACTTTTTTCATTAAGTTTTGTTTACTATACACATACACATTATGCCCAATCAATTACTTCGTATTTTCAAGCTAGTTATTAAAACTTAATTGCAATAAAAATTTAAGTATCAAAAACGTGACAATGATACATACAGTCACTGCTTGTTCTTAGCAAAAGAGCAGTACAAGCAGCTGAAGGTGTTCACAGTTACAAGCATTGACAAAAATGCCATATCTGCTAGCTAAATTTTGCTAAATCAATTGAATCCGCCATATTAACAAATTCTCATTTCTGCAAAGACTCTAAACAAACACATAACAAAATACTAGTAATAATATCAATATTAAAATTGTTTGTTCAAACGAAACTAACCACCACCTTCACCTACTGGAGCAAAATTAGGCACGGCAACACATGATAAGATGACATGAATCACGTGTGGATGAGCCATTTGGGTGTAACAAAAATATTTAAAAACACTTTCCGTCAAAAGGCAATTCAACAACGGACAGAAAACCAACCCCAAAGTTGAAAACTAGCCTTGTTTCTACTTTAATTGTTGTTTTCAATAATTTGTAAACAGGAAAGAGTAAAAAGAATGGATTGCTTTGTAAGTGATAAGTATAAGGATACCAAAGTTGTGAAACGAAAGACAGCCTTTGAACTACAGGACTTTCCAGAAAAAAGATTTAGCTGCTCAAGTTTGAAGAAAACTGGTCTACTACTCTAAACAAAGAATAGGACTACACAACATACATTAGGCACAGAACAAAGGTTCCAGGGAAAACAAAGCTAAACAAACGAACTTTTTGACACGGAAGAAAACAGCTGAATTATATGCCAACCAGAGCAGCCAAAAAATCGAATTTATTTCAGTTTCGAAACAGAAAAACCAGAGCAACAATTCAGGGGAATGGTACCAAAAAGAGTTTAAAGGAAAACAACCAAAAATTGGAGCCATTTTATAAAACATAAAACATTATATACCATTATGAACAGATAAATTATCCAGTTACAAAATCGTATTCAAATTCATAATCTATCCTTCAAAAAGAACCAAAAGTTGATGTTATACACATAGCAAAAACCAATAGAATGTTTAAACTACGTTCAGATTTATGAACGGAAAACTACATGCTTTCATCCTAACAAAAGCAGTTTACTCACTATAAAGGCCAACCAAACACGCACAATCCAAATGACTAGATTTCGAATACCAATCACAATTTTCAAAACAGTAAGCAAACACAACATAGCTGGATATATAACCCACAAACAAAACGATGCTATCTATATCCGATTCATGCCAACCAGAAACATATTAAAGAGTCGTAAATAAATATATAAAAGTAACACAATATTGTGTTCACAACAGTTGCAATAACAAGCTATTAAAATTGAACATTCATCCAATCATAGCAATATCAAAAATTGTCTACCCACTATTCGAAACAAAACTGAAAATACTAAAACAGTAAAATCCAATACTTGATAGAGAATTAAGCATCAGCCTTCTGGTAAACATAGGTCAAACCACACTTGCCACAGTAATGACGATCAAAATGATTCGCCATGAAAGTTCCAGCACCACATTCAGCGTTAGGGCATTCCTTCCTTAGCCTCTGAACCTTTCCAGAATCATCAACCTTATAAAATTGAAGAACAGCAAGCTTTACCTTCTTATGCTTATGCTTGATCTTCTTTGGCTTAGTGTAAGTCTTCTTCTTACGCTTTTTAGCACCACCACGGAGACGGAGCACGAGATGAAGAGTGGACTCCTTCTGGATGTTGTAATCGGCAAGAGTGCGGCCATCTTCGAGTTGCTTTCCGGCGAAGATGAGACGTTGCTGGTCCGGTGGGATTCCTTCCTTGTCTTGGATCTTTGCCTTGACGTTGTCGATTGTGTCGGAAGACTCCACCTCTAGGGTGATCGTCTTCCCCGTTAGGGTTTTCACGAAGATCTGCATCTTCGAGAACAGAGAGGGTTTGCGCCGAGTGATGAAATGAATGGGTGAGTAACGAGAGATGAGTTTGTTGGAGGATTTTATAGTGGAGAGGAATTAGGGTTTTGTGGTTGCTTATTGGGTTGGTTTTTGAGGCCCAAGTTGAATGACGTGGCAACGAAGTGGCGAAGGGGCTTAGCCCAAAGTATTTGGGTTTCTTTCGTTTCCATGGAGCCTTCTATCTAGTCTTAGAAAAAAAAGGTTAGTTATTAAATACACCCCCAATTTTGGTTGTATATATGGTCCATCTTGAAACCTATTTTCCTTTTTTTTTGTCACAAAAAACTATTTTCTTATGTGTAGTATTTGACAACTGCTTAGACGCAACTTCGATACCTGTCTTTTCAATAAGAGAGAGTGTGTTATCAAATACGGATCTTGATTCTTTGCATTCAAGTGTCTATATCTCCTCCTTAAATTTTTTTCATTATTTTTAGATAAAAAAAGCAATGGCTGGAGATTATATGAGAGACCCATCCAATGGGTAGGATTCAATTGACTGCAGTGATTGTTGTGAGCAGCAACTGCAGTGAATCATGATTCATCAAATACACCACCAATTGCAATAGTATAGACCTTCCATTTCGAAATATATTTTTGAAGGTGTAGTATTTTTCTGTCCAAAGGTATATTTATAAACACATTATACCGTTTTAAAATATATTGGCTTTAATCCATGTTGGGTCTCCTAAGTATTGTCATTTGGCGATTTTAGTCCCTCACTTTTAAAATTAGCAAATTTAGTGCACCAAGTATACTCCTCATTGTAATTTTGTGGTCCCACCCCCCCCCCCCCCCTCTCCCAGTGTTTCCAAAGCTTGTGTATATGTGTCCTCGTTTAACCTACTTCTAAGGTTATAGTTGTTGGTTCTAGAAGTGGGGCATCAAAACCTTTGGTAACTGAGGATGAAGGAAAGTTGTCACAAGAAGGACCAAGTAATGTTGGATGTGATGCAGCTAGGCAAGCAATATTGATGGGGACTTGAGACAAGAGAAGGTAATAGATCTTGAGCTAGGTAGTGTGAAATTTGAGATCTTGGGTCAAATTGAGGGGCCACTGACAATTAGGACTTTATTTTGCTGTTATGATAGTGGTTAAATTATGGTTGTATTTTTGTGTACTTTGCCTTTCATGGCATTTGGGATGTATCATGTACTCTGCCTTGATGGCATTTAGGGACTACTATAACACGTTTTCCTTTTGGATGTACTTTGCCACTTTTTCATTTTGGATGTATACTTTCCCGATGAAACATTAGTAGTTTGATGTTATCAAATTTGGTCTTCTAGTCCAATTTGGTGAACAATTCTTATTATGACGGTTTACAATATGCTATGCTTCTAACCTGTGTGCCGAGTGCCATTGGCGATCAATGCCTAGTTCCACATGTTGGAGATCCAATTCACCCCCCAACGAGCACATTTCCAGAATCTCCTTCTACGTTTTTTCATAGTGTTGGAGATCCACAAACGTATAGCTTCTCCACATCCACACATTGGGAGTTGGCCTTTCCTCGAGTTTGCAATTGAAGACGCGTTGCTAGCTGACATCTCCGCAAGCGCTTGCTTATTGCTGCAAAAGTGAAGGTAGAAGGCAAACGTGAATGTGAAAAGGAAAAAGGTGAAGGCGAACACGAATGTGAAGGGCAATGGAAGAAGAATTGAGAAAAAAAATTTCGCTCTAATTTCCGAAACCCTAAATTAGAATCCTCACATTTGGATTTTTTTGCCAAATCAGATCATTTGCCACGAGGGTAGTGCCACAACAATTGTTCATAAACGGAGGTTAACAGATGTTAACATTTGTGTCCAAAGTAGATATATTTTTATTTTGTGGGGAAAAATTTGCAGGGACTAAACAAATAGAGTAAATACCTAAATTGGTCCCTGACAAAGAACAGAGACCAACTTGGTCATTAAGAAGTAAAAACTACCAATTTAGTCCTTGAGAAATGAAAATGTGGGTAAAATTAGTCCCTAGCGACTAAATGTTCCTAAAAAATATCCCAAAAAGAGATATGTATCTATATATTTCGCTCAAATAAAGACAAATAAGTTGGCGGCATTTTCAAAATTTTGATAAAAGCATGAGGAAAGATATTTCACATACACCACACGCCAAAACTTGCACGCTTTTTTTTCCTTTTTCATATTTTAAGCAGTGTGTTTCGGGATACTTTAGAGTTCAGAAAAAAATTAACTGTTCAAACACGCCGAGTTAATTCTTCAATAATCGGTTTGATAGAAAAAAAATTAATTTCGTGACAAAGTACGTAAAGTGCGACACTAAACAATGTGTTTTGAGGTATTTTAAAGTCTGGAAAAAAATTAGATGTTCAAATATGTGATATTCATTCTTCAATAACCGATTTGGTTGAAAAAATTAATTTTGTGCAAAAATACAAAAAGTGTGATGTTAAGCAATGTGTTTTGAGATACTTTAGAGTTCAGAAAAAATATTAACTCTTCAAATACGCGAAATTAGTTACTCAATAACCGGTTTGGTGGGGGAAAAATTAATTTCTTGATAAAAATACGTAACGTGCGACGATAAGCAATGTGTTTTGAGGTACATATACATGATGTTCATTCTTCAATAACCAGTTTGGTGGAAAACTTAAAGGATCAACTTATTACAATTAAATGATTTAAAGGAACTCAGTGTAATTTAACGTTATATTTTTTAAAAAATATTTTTGCCTTATATTTAAATATTTGGTCATGGGTTCGATCCCTGGCGGGTGCGTATGAAAAAACATTTGTTGGGAGAGGTCAACCCTTAAATGGATCTCAGATACCTCGAATGATTAGTCTCCACAATCGCCGTGGATGATACATTGGTTTACCAAAAAAAATGGTGCTTCTAGGGTGAGAGCACGTCAAATCTCTCACCGATGAAACATTAAAATTGACCGTTGGATATTGTTTAAAATGTTATGAATGGTTAAGATTGAATCAACCAATATTAAATCTCACTATTGCTGAATTTTTATACTACATCCAACGGTCAATTTTAGTGTTTCACCACTAAAAAATTTAATTTGCTCTTTCACCCTAAAATCACCCCAAAAAAATGTAAAATGTGCCGTAGTTTTGTGGTTTACGTTACGCAAGTATCCCGTGTGTTCCCCGATGATTCTAGGCCATGTAGTTGGTATCATTGATGAATCAAACAAACAGATTCTTGCCTCTTTCCCTTTCCCACTTTGCTAAATCTAATAACACCAAATTTATCTTCATACTTGCACATGTCTTGGCCACGAGGTCCCCTCTCCCTTCTTTCCCCTAATAAAAGAAAGAACCAACTCAACGCATCTTCTTTCTATTGACGCCTCCGCCCTCTTAATTTTACTTCTCTACTCTCCCTGTGAGTACTTCTACTCCTTTAATTTTCTTTTCTTTTTTCCCCTTTCCATTCCAAATCCTATTTTTACCCTCTTAACTTTGATCTCAAGTCTTGAATTTTTGGAATTTTGGTCAAACCCGTATTAATTAAGGAATTTGGGTTCAATTGGATTCGGATATTGGAGGAGGTCTTAGTTTGCTCCTTCTCTCGTGAACTTGATTTTGAATATTCTGGAAAAGAACAATCATTACAAAATTCGGTGCCTTTTTTGTTTGACTTTTCTTAAAGAACAAGTTTATTTTTCCTGTTGGTTTTTGCTGAATTTTATGTTGCTTTTCCTTGTTGTGAAGAACTCAATGAATAGACAATTTAGGATCATTTTGACTAAATTATCATTATTTTCTTGAACTTTGTTTGGAGTACTATAGCTTTTCAAGTGCAGTGCTCGGCTAACAAACCTAACCCTTATGAATTGTGATGTTTTTCAACTGGGAGCAACAATTGTCTTGTATTTTGTTCTACTCCTGTTAATATGTTTTTATTTCTCTCCTTAATTCTACTCATTATGGTTCTGGTATACTTTCTACACCTATATAAGTGCATAACAAAGATGCTGGTAGGAACACATAGCTACCAAAGCAAGTGTTAGTAAGCAACTCATGAATTTGATAACATTGACAGGATCCTATCCTCAAGCCGCCATGATACCAGAAACTAATACCCTGAGTTATTGGTTGAACTGGAGGTTCTTCCTATGTGCACTATTTATTTTATTCGCTATGGGTCTGGCATCATTTTTGATATGGAAGAATGAACATTTCAATAAATCAAGAAATCGGAGGAGAGAAAGGGAGCAAGAAACAGATGCGATGCTATATGAGGACGAATTATGGAAGACATGTCTTAAAGGAATTCATCCTGCTTGGCTACTTGCTTACAGAATAATTTCTTTTCTTGTGCTTTCGGCTTTGCTCATTGCCAATGTAGTTGTTGATGGAGGTGGCATATTTTACTATTACACTCAGTAAGCTACATTGCACATAACTTGTATATTACTGTCTTTCATGAAACTACATAGAGATGAGATTAAATTAAACAAGTTATAATTGTGCTTGCCTGATGTAATGAAAACTGCCAAAGCTCCTAGACCTGTTGTATTCATGCTGATAAAGAATGAGTAAACTATTATTTGTTGCTTAACATATTTTTAATTTGCACTAGTTTATGTTTCATTTATTTTATAGTTATTTTCAGATTCAATAATAGGATTTTTAAGAACACGTTTAATATAGTTTGCACTATACTACGAATGGGCTGGATTCAAGTTTTTTATCCATTCTCTTAGTCTCTTTATCCCCAATCATGTCTCCCCAGTAAAATGCCGCAAAATATGCAAAAACATGGCACTTCTCTCTTAAATGTATCTTTTCTCTCTTAGTTTACTGTAAACTTTTATTTGCATAATTAGCTGTATTTTATTAGGGGATAGTATGCCCAGAAGGTTTGAGTTCAAATGGTCTCATATGTGCCAACAATGAAAAGCCTTTGTTAGAGTGAAAGCTATTACATGAATTGGGGTATTTAATTGTATTAATCCCTGAATTGTTATGATGAAACACGGCAATCTCAAGCTTTCCTCTTGGTTATAGACACACTGATTCTTTTTCTATTTTTGGCTGCTGAACAGGTGGACATTTACTTTGGTCACTATTTACTTTGGGGTAACACTTCACTTCTCTAACACTTTTTGTATTACTAATTAAATTGTATTTCTTTGATAATTTTGGAATGGAATTTAGTCTAGTCAGAATATTGAAATTCTGTAATAACAGGTTCATATGCTCCTTAGAAAACTGTTGAACCTTTCCATCAACTTCCCTTTTCTATGTTTTCATTTCATGTATCCTCCAAGTGATTTCTGCTCTTAATTTCAATTTCAGCTTGCGTCTTCTTTCTCCTTATATAGATGTTGCTTTAACCACAATAATTTTGGGGGGGACACATTAGATGCAGAACGAGACACTTATATGGCTCCTACACTTGACGGAACTGCAGATATACCTCATCTCCCTAAGAGTTCCAATGCTTATCGCAAACCTCACAGTCAGAATACTGCTGGTGCTTGGGGTCATACTATTCAAATAATATTTCAGGTAATTTATTCTTAAATGATTTTATTGGTGTTGATTTTTAGTGCATGGCAGTTATTTTAGTGCATGGTAGTTATTTTATCTGATCTAGTATCCAACTTTGAGTCTTTGTCACTTTTAACCATAATTTTAGTTTAGGCAGAACATGCAACTGTGATTTTTTACTTTTAATATTGGTTTGTGAAAGAGAATGGATATGATTGAGCCCTGAAGCATGTAATAGATGTGTGATACTCAAGTCTTTAGCTTGAAAAAGTTTATCCTTTTTACATGAAGGGTTTTACACTCCTTTAAAACGCGTCTTAAATTTTTAAATATATTTTCCAAAGTGCCAAAGAGAACTTATCATCAATTAATCACATCTTCACAACACTAGTTGTTGACCTAGCCGACCCCATCTAAGACACCTGATTTGTTGTTGGGTGTTTCAGTGGCTCAAACTTATTAAGGGACAGGATTGTTTGTATACCTTCATTGTGATTGTGATGCTCTACTAATAGTTGCTTTAGAGACCATCTAGCTTTGCTGGACTTATTGTTTTTCTCGTCCTTTGAGTTTACACTTTTCCTCTTGTTTGCAATTAAGTTTCACATAATTTTGTAAGATTACGCGACAGTTTCTGGTGTAATAATATTTTATCAATCATGGCTGAAAAAGGATTCTGCTATATGCTTAGATTGGAGTAGTAGTTACACTATTCTTACTAAGAAAGAGTGTTCAAAATTCAAAGCCTTCCAGTTTGAGAAATCACAGTAATAAAGTGTAAAATGTTCAAAATTGAAATTTAAATGTACATCTAAAGCTTATTGTTTTTTAATATGGGTTTGCTGATGAATATTTGTGCAACAATCAGAAGTTTGTAAACGGCTGTGATGCAGTCTAGTTATCACAGTCATGCATTTTGTTGTTGTTGTTCATCTTATTCTTTTTTAGTTTATCAATTAAAAACTGTAACAATGTTTGGATTTAATTGTGTTGTTAACTGGTTAAACTCCGATAAACTCTGAAGGCAATCTATTGATTTATTTTAATTTCCTTTTAAATAAATAGACTTGTGCAGGTGCTGCAATGCTCACAGACATTGTATTCTGGCTCGTTCTTTATCCTTTTATGTCACCAAAAGATTTTCGTCTGGGTTTTGTAAGTATTATTGATCTTGTCCTTGGCCTGTGGTTTCTGCTTTTGGTTAGTAAAGTTTAATATATTGATAAAAAATTTGGGGGCTGTTTGGAATTTCATTACTAGTTTCATTTTTTTTAAAAGGTTAAAACAAATTGGAGATTTAAGATTTCCATTGAATATTGATGTTTAGAATGACTCTGTTATCCAGTTCCAACTCCTTGAGAGCAGCTGTACCGTATTTTCTTTAAATTTTTGTGATTTTCTTATTAAAATTTTCCTTCAATTTGCAGTTCGTTGTTGGTATGCACTCCGTTAACGCTGTTATCCTCCTCGGTGAAACATCATTGAATTGCATGGTGAGTTTTTTTTTTTTATGCTTATATTCCTCATTATTATCTAGTTTAAACTTACAACTATTTCTTCTTGACTCGTGCAGAGATTTCCAGTGTTTCGATTTGCATATTTTATCTTGTGGACCGCTACATTTGTGAATTTTCAGTGGATCATCCATGCCGTTAAATCGATGTGGTAAAAATGCGCGTCTCATCTTCTGTCTTGCTTTTCAATCGATGCAATTCTGTTCATAATTTTCCAACCTTTGTTATTACAGGTGGCCTTATCCTTTCCTTGAGTTGTCATCCCCATATGCACCCTTATGGTATGTTCTTAAAGTCAATTGGTCACAGATACTCAATTAGACTAATGCAAAAATGAAAGAAAAAAAAATCAACTTTACCACTAGTCAACTTTTGTTAAGAAATTTTGGTCAAGATATGAAATTTTGGTCAAGATATGACAAACTTAAAATAAAATTAATTTTGGTGAAATAGTTGGATATGAAGTTAATCTTGTAAATTGAAGTGAGTAGGTTCAGATGATTTGTGTTTTTTGCCATCTTGTTGGACTTTTAGGTACTTGGCTGTTGGTTTAGTGCACATTCCATGCTATGGTGTCTTTGCTTTGATAGTGAAGTTGAAGCACTTGTGGTTGTCAAAATTGTTCCCTGGTACCTGTCAATTTATACGGTGATAATACATTCCACAACATTAATCATTGGAGGAGGGCTAATTTCATCCTGACTAAAGCATTTTAAGCTTTGAAGATTAGATTTAGAGCTCCTCAAAGGGTCTTCAGGGGAGTGTCATTTTTATGTGGGGGTAATTTTGGGGACAAATATTTGTACTTAACATTAAAGATTGAATTCATAAAAGTTCCCTTTGGTAAGTTCACGTTTATGATGTCTTCTATCCAAGTTAAATTTTCCGCGTACCCTATATTGATTAAATCTTTCACGGATTTAAATCGTGAAATATGGTGGGCGTTACGGTCCACAAATCTCGTAAGTTTTTTGTACCGAACTCAAATTTGATAAGTGGTAAGTGGGGTTGGTGACCACGTAGGACTTGTTTTGCCTTGGTAGTCGTGATTAGTGTTACAGTACATAGTTACTTGGGTTTTTGGGTGATAAGTGGTTAGTGACCACGTAGGACTTGCTTTGCCTTTTTAGTAGTGATTAGTGAAAGATTGTGACTAACCATTGGGCTCACTAGTTACTAGTGACCAAATAAGTGTTACTTGTCGGTTGATTAGTGACTAGTGATTACTATAGGAGTTAGTTTTCAGGTGAATAATGGTTAGTGATCACGTAGGACTTGCGTTTTGGGTGAATAGTGGTTTGTGATCACATAGGACTTGCTTTGCTTTGTTAGTAGTGATTAGTTAAAGGACGAGACTTAGTTTTTGCGGGCTGACTAGTGACTAGTGACCAGATAAGAGCTGGTTTCCGGGTGAATAGTGGTTAGTGACCACGTAGGACTTGCGTTTTGGGTACATAGTAGGACTTACGTTTTGGGGAAATAGTGGTCTGTGACCACGTAGGACTTGCTTTGCCTTGTTAATGGCAAACATATATTCATAGCTTCACACTAGCAAACACACGTTTAAATAACTTTGATTTGGATCTACATCAATGTCATCTTGATCATCAGCCCATATAAGTCTGATGGTGCTGATAAGATCTAGTGCAAATCAAATATTTCCTTCTGCATTTCTTCCAAAGGGGAAGACAGTGCTTTCTACCTTGCATGGATTCAATGTGTGGTGGTGTTGGGCCTTAATTTTCAATCTGATCTGCAGCCTGCAGGCCTCATTCATTTAGCTCTTGGTGCCGGTCTGTCTAGATGCTGTTCTTGGTTACTGCTGCCTGAACTTGAAATTTTGCTACTGCAGGTGGTCCCTTATTGCGCTATTCACTGCTTTTTCTATGGAGTATTTTGGTTGATGGTTTATTGAGCAATGGTGCTTGTCTTAAGAATGAGGGGTGCTAACGGATAGGTTGGCAGCTTTTCATGTGGCCTAGTGGTATACTGGTGTATACATGATGTTGACAGAAGTTTGGTCTTTAGCTTCTTTGTGTCTTAAATCTTCTAGGCTTCTTTGCTTTTAGATTGTAGCATGCTGGTGTTGTGTTTTTAGTAGACTTGTAGGAATTAGCTTAGCTTTGGTCAGGGTCCTTCTTGTTGGTTTGGTGTGCTGCACTAGTGTTGCAGTGCTGCGGTTTTGATACCTTAATGGTTTTGCACCCCAATTGGTGTTTGTATTTTAATCTGCTTGAGCAAATGATTTTCACTTGATCTGCACTATGTCAAATTATTTTGATCTTCACTTAGAACTAGTTCAATCTGCAATATGTCCAACTTTTTTGACCAACAGGTGCTTTGATAACTAACCAATGTTCACTAAAACCAAATCATAACTCCTACTAAGTACATGTTTGAGGGAGCGGTGGTTCTACCGTAGTCGTACGATTATGCTGATTTCACTGTGGAAATGAGAAGCAACAAATAGTAGCTGCTTGTTTGACATGATATTTCTACGTGAAAAAAACAATTTTCCAAACACATGCTAAGCAAATTTATCTAAAGCAATCTTCACTTTAACCAATGTTCCAAGTTTCAGCATTTATCTGTTACTGAATCAATCTGAAACTCAAAAATGACTTGAACTATCTTCTTCTAACTTGAACTTAATGAAATTAAAGAAACTAATTCCCTTAACAAACTGACTCACTGGGAACTTATGAACCTCAACAAATTCATTCCCTCAACTCCTTAATGCCTATCATTCTAAATTTCTAATGTATGACTCCTTCACAACAAAAACCATTTCGTAAATCCTACTAGGAAATCACCAACTCCATAAACCATACTTGAAAATCAGTTTAACAACAGAAAATAGGTACGTATTAAACAAGTTCAACAACATACATTCCTCTAAGCATCAATCTACGATACTCTATAACAATCTATTTATTGACGTCCATCCAACTGAATTCCGGGCTTTTGCAACCATACTATGAGACCAAATACTAAACCCCTTACCATCAACCATCAATCAACATCAACAAAAAAAAATTGAGACACATAAATATCCCATATCTTTTACCGTCTCTAACGAGGCTCTATATCTCTTTCTTTTGTTTTAAAAAATTCTCTCTTACTGTCTAAGACCAAATACTGGAAAAAAAAAACATAAGTAATGTTTAAAAGGTTTACCATGTCAATTGTGTCATAATCACAATCTTCAAAGTCTTCGTTGTTAGTTGCATCAGTTGTAGTTAAACCCACACTAGTGTCGCAAGATGCATCAACAACTTTCCTGACAGACGCTGGCAGAATCTGTATGTGAGAAAGAAAAGAAGAGGAGTTGCTGAAGGGCGCCAAGGGCACCAGTTCCTGCACAACGCCGGTAACTGCCTGGGTGCTATGGGCGCCAGTAACTGCCAGGGCGCTATGGGCGCCAGATCCTGCCAAGTGTCTAGCGCAGGAAACTACCAGGGCGCCAACACCTGTCTAGAAGAAAGAATTGTCAAGGGGCGCCAAGGGCGCCAGATTGTGCCAAGTGTTCAGTAACTGCCAGGCGCCTGATGATTAGGCGCCACTGCTGTTATCTGTCTAGTAACTGTTTTATTGTATTGTGTTGTATATATTGTCTTGTGCAATCATTAGGGAATTAGGCAAGTTTATATTTGGAAGTGTATTCCTTTTGGAGGCCCTGAGCACCTCGAATCGCTCAAGATAACATTAATACTTGCTCTGTAATCAGAATGAACAAACTGGTTCATTGTAATTCACTAATTCAATAATACAACAGAGTAAATCTCTGTTTTCTGTTTATAATTTCCCTTTTACTTAATTGTATCCTAACATTTACTAACTGGCATGACATCTTGTTGTGGCCCTTTCTACCACATACACCACATCTATGTACTCTTTTTGGGGTTTTGTTGTTCTTTTTAGGTGCACTTAATGGTGTAGCTCCACAACCCTTCCTTCGTATACGTGAAGGATTTCCCAAGGGACGATTATTAAATGGATCAACATATGTAAGTACAACATTCTCACCTCTACCAACAGCTTCCAACGTCTGATATGTATGGTAACAAGCTCAAATGTTCTTCACATGATCTCTGGCCTGCCACATTCCAAAGCTGCAACTACCATTCTATGCCATCGGTCCACCATGCCTTTGTAGTGGTTGACCAATCTTGGGTCAAGTCTACCAGATTTGGTCATTTTATTCAAGGGAATTCAGTCTTTCACTGACTTTGTCTAAGGTTTCATGACTACACGATCAGGACAGTATGAAACATGCCACTTGAAACCATCTTTGCGGTACTTCACAACTGTATAAATGTAAAATGATTATTTTTGTTTAAAGCCACCAATCAATCCTGCACATATAAACCTTTTCAAGAAAATCACTATCACTATTATATATATAAATATATATATATATATATATATACATACATATACATTGTGTTTGCAATACAGAAGTGTTGTATGAATTCTAGCAAATTGTTTTTGACACAAACATATTTACCAAACTGAGTGTAAACCCTCATGTCTAGACGTAATCCTAAACCCCGTAAAGAAATTGCCGCGTATGTGTGCCATGGCCACATAGTTCTCTTCTCGTACATCTCTAACACCCAAGTATTCTCTTCTAATCCAAAATCAGCAACCCTATGCATCCCTCAAGAAGTTTCTGTAATATGAGAATGCAATGATGTGATTACTAGTTTCCACGTGCCTTCAAGAAGTTTCCATTTGATGAGAATGCCTTATGGGATATGATAATGTCATTAACCGTTCCCTCATTTTATTTTCCCATCTTTCACTTAAGTGCAAAAAGACAAGAATACCCCTATCTCATAAAACCTCCAAAATCTAACATTATCGTAGTTACTATAATAACGGATGCATGGAATTACAATATGGGATTGGAGGCTATGACATCAGGGACAGCAAGAAGGAAGATCATTCAGCAGGATCAAATTAGCCTCCAAAATATGCGTGATGAGATGCATAATAAATGTTTCCATAATCTACTATCAATAGTTGCCATTAACCCACCATCAAATTCACTATTTTGCCCTCCCTACCTTAATTGATCACCCTACCCTTTTTGGTCCTAACATTCAATTTTCACTTCTTAAAATTTTGCTTTCCTTCTTTTCTACTTTCTATCTTCCACTCACCGTACACACTCTCAACCTTCTTTTCCACCGTACACACTCCCAACCCTATCACAACAGGCAGCGACTTTTCAAACCAAACGCAACCCAACAAAAATTTCATTTGACAATAAACGAATCCCAGGGAAGAGGGAAAAGGAAAAAGGAAACGAAAGGGTAGGGTGCTCGACGGCGAAGGAGGAAAAAGGAAACGAAACCGGGAAGTCGAACACCGAGGAAAACGAAAGACGACTCGACTGACTCCGTGAAGAGGAGAAAGGAAACGAAAGGAAACACGGAGGGCAAAGGAAACGAAAGGAACGAAAGGAAACGGAGAAGACGAAACGAGAAAGGCTGACGACGACACACACCTCAGGTAAATCTTCGTCTTCATACTTTCTTTAATCTTTTGCCCCTTAAACTTCAGTTTTCATAGCGCAATGTCCAACTGTTGCATGAACAACAGATTAAAAAATTCAGTAAATCAAATTTAAGAGGGTGAAGGGTATCCGTGTTTTTAGATTGGCAAAAAAAAGCTACCCTAACCGATTTAAATTGCTGCAATTCAATATTCATCGAGATGATTTAATTTATGTGCTTAACAAATGCATATTACATGATTTAACATACTGATATCCAAGATTCTGAGGAAGAGTTCGGGTTTTTAGGATTCATTTTTGCCCCTTAAACTTCAGTTTGCAGTCAATGCATATATGATTTATCTGATTTGGATTTAGGGTTTTTAGGATTCATTTTTGCCCCTTATCTGATTCAGTTTTCAGTTTGTTCATTTTATGCGTGACCAAATAAATCTGAAGGAATGCTGTTTCATATAAATCAAGTCATGTTTATCCAATGGATATATATCAGCTTTTCATATATGCATTGAGGAACCACTTCACAGTCATTTGCATATCAGCTTTCCCTAAATCAAGTCATGTTTATCCAATGGATATAAATCAAGTCATGTTTATCCAATATGCTGTTTCGTAGGGAAATTTACATTAATGTGGTCAGTTGCAGAAACTTGGTATCTGATGGATATATATCAGATAAATCATATGTTTATCCAATAGACAAACTAAAACTACAATATTACAGATTTTGTAAGCCTTAAAGGAAACTTATTTCTATGAGTTTGAATCAAATCTACTCTTCATATTGAATCAAATCTACTCTCATTTTTGTTATGCTCTCCTCTTGATTTACTAACTTATTTCTCTTTATTATTACACATTCAGCTTGAACCCATTCCCTACGAAAGGAAACTTGAACCAGCAAGGAAACTCGAACCAGCAAGGAAACAAACTTCCACTGCTTTGGCAGCATCTAGGTTTCATCAATACTCTTCATCTTATTTTTGTTCATTGGAATAATATTGA
The DNA here is from genome assembly GCA_039519185.1 of Astragalus membranaceus. Lineage (NCBI taxonomy): Eukaryota > Viridiplantae > Streptophyta > Magnoliopsida > Fabales > Fabaceae > Astragalus > Astragalus membranaceus. The sequence continues at coordinate 39,555,369 of CM076849.1, read as the reverse complement.
TTCAATAAATATATCTGTGAATTGACTGCATTGCTGTTATATCTTGAACACACACCAAGAAGAGTTTGTTTCATCTCTTGAAAATATATGCATTGACTGCATTGCTGTTCAATCTGAAATTAACAGAAATGGGAAGCATTGACTGCATTGCTGTTATATCTTGGAAAGCATTTTGCTCACACATGTTGATAAATGACTGTGAAGTGGTTCCTTAAACTTCAGTTTGCAGTCAATGCATATATGATTTATCTGATTTGGATTTAGGGTTTTTAGGATTCATTTTTGCCCCTTATCTGATTCAGTTTTCAGTTTGTTCATTTTATGCGTGACCAAATAAATCTGAAGGAATGCTGTTTCATATAAATCAAGTCATGTTTATCCAATGGATATATATCAGCTTTTCATATATGCATTGAGGAACCACTTCACAGTCATTTGCATATCAGCTTTTCATATCAGCTTTCCCTAAATCAAGTCATGTTTATCCAATGGATATAAATCAAGTCATGTTTATCCAATATGCTGTTTCGTAGGGAAATTTACATTAATGTGGTCAGTTGCAGAAACTCGGTATCTGATGGATATATATCAGATAAATCATATGTTTATCCAATAGACAAACTAAAACTACAATATTACAGATTTTGTAAGCCTTAAAGGAAACTTATTTCTATGAGTTTGAATCAAATCTACTCTTCATATTGAATCAAATCTACTCTCATTTTTGTTATGCTCTCCTCTTGATTTACTAACTTATTTCTCTTTATTATTACACATTCAGCTTGAACCCATTCCCTACGAAAGGAAACTTGAACCAGCAAGGAAACTCGAACCAGCAAGGAAACAAACTTCCACTGCTTTGGCAGCATCTAGGTTTCATCAATACTCTTCATCTTATTTTTGTTCATTGGAATAATATTGATTCAATAAATATATCTGTGAATTGACTGCATTGCTGTTATATCTTGAACACACACCAAGAAGAGTTTGTTTCATCTCTTGAAAATATATGCATTGACTGCATTGCTGTTCAATCTGAAATTAACAGAAATGGGAAGCATTGACTGCATTGCTGTTATATCTTGGAAAGCATTTTGCTCACACATGTTGATAAATGACTGTGAAGTGGTTCCTTAAACTTCAGTTTGCAGTCAATGCATATATGATTTATCTGATTTGGATTTAGGGTTTTTAGGATTCATTTTTGCCCCTTATCTGATTCAGTTTTCAGTTTGTTCATTTTATGCGTGACCAAATAAATCTGAAGGAATGCTGTTTCATATAAATCAAGTCATGTTTATCCAATGGATATATATCAGCTTTTCATATATGCATTTAGGAACCACTTCACAGTCATTTGCATATCAGCTTTTCATATCAGCTTTTCATATCAGCTTTCCCTAAATCAAGTCATGTTTATCCAATGGATATAAATCAAGTCATGTTTATCCAATATGCTGTTTCGTAGGGAAATTTACATTAATGTGGTCAGTTGCAGAAACTCGGTATCTGATGGATATATATCAGATAAATCATATGTTTATCCAATAGACAAACTAAAACTACAATATTACAGATTTTGTAAGCCTTAAAGGAAACTTATTTCTATCAGTTTGAATCAAATCTACTCTTCATATTGAATCAAATCTACTCTCATTTTTGTTATGCTCTCCTCTTGATTTACTAACTTATTTCTCTTTATTATTACACATTCAGCTTGAACCCATTCCCTACGAAAGGAAACTTGAACCAGCAAGGAAACGAGAACCAGCAAGGAAACAAACTTCCACTGCTTTGGCAGCATCTAGGTTTCATCAATACTCTTCATCTTATTTTTGTTCATTGGAATAATATTGATTCAATAAATATATCTGTGAATTGACTGCATTGCTGTTATATCTTGAACACACACCAAGAAGAGTTTGTTTCATCTCTTGAAAATATATGCATTGACTGCATTGCTGTTCAATCTGAAATTAACTCTATCTTGGGAAGCATTGACTGCATTGCTGTTATATCTTGGAAAGCATTTTGCTCACACATGTTGATAAATGATACAGTTATGTGCTTCTTGGAAAGCATCTCTTGGAAAGCATTTTACAACATTTTGCTCACACATGTTTGTTTATCTGATTCATTTTGCTCACTACACTATTTTGTTAAAACCATGTGTTAAAACCAGATTTTGTCTAATGCAAGTTAGAAAGATTTTGTTTCAATAATAATTTTCATAAACAATGTTTTTACAGTAACTTGATAAAGTCCTCATCTTTTTGTGCATTGCCTTTTTTTTGGTTCCTTTACTAAACCAGGTTTCTTTAAATGTCAAGTAGTGTTGATACTTCCTTTTTAATAATTCTGGAACTGTAAAATTGCATGTTTGTTTGTCCGAAGGCATGGCACGTCCGTTTGAGACTCTCAAAGCCCTTAACCCAAAGTGCGATTTATGGAGAGTCAATGTTCGAGTCATTGACTTTTGGACAGTTACTAACGGCGGCAACCAGCATATCGAAGGCATTTTAAGGGATGAAAAGGTTACCTTTATCTCAACTTTTATTTGCATTTCATTTGCTTCTATAACAACAAATTTCTAATTAATCCTTTTTGATACTAGGGAGATACAATCCATTTTGTCATTCCTACAAAAGAAATGACTTCCTGGAGGACATCGTTACAACAAAACATGACCGGCATCCTCCAAAATGGACATCTGCAGACAAATGACTTTCAATATAAGGTTTCAACACACCCTTATAAATTAGTGTTCGGTTTACGTACTACTTTCAAACAAGTTGACCTTCCCGGTATCCCTTCATATGAATTTAATTTTCAACCTTTTGGAGACATCTTGAATGGAAACTATAAACCAGATCTGTTAGTAGGTAAATCTCTCAAATGTATTCTATCTCCCTCTTTTGTTTATTTGTCACCTATTATTTGACTCATTAATTTCGTTTTTCTTATATAGATATCATTGGTGCCGTTCATCAAATTCGACATAAAAATACTGAACCTCATATCACACATAAGAGGATTGGCTTTACTCTAATTGATACAAGGTATACATTGTCGTTATACTTTCAATTTCAATTATGCCAACACGGTAACAATCTTTCTCATTCGATGATAGCTCTAATGTCGTCCATTGCACTCTTTGGGGAGACTACGCATTGACCTTCTCTGCTGCCTATGATGAAAGATCTGATACTACTCCTTTCGTTATCATTTTGACTCATGCGAGAGTACAACCACCAAAGGGTAACCAATTTTTCTCTTTGCCTTTCACTTCACAATTACATAATCAAGCGTCACACTAACCGTTTGCACCTTTTTCTCCAATTACATTCACAGCAACATACCCTCTCCAAATTACCAACCACTGGACTACCTCTAAACTCCTCATCAATCAACAGCTTCCACCTATCTCTGACTTCAAAAACAGGTTGATACACTTCCTAATTTATTACAATTCGCCATTTGAGAGCTATCTCACCTAACAAACCATTCGAATTTTGTTGTCACAGCTTCACAAACGAGCAGATCATTGAGCTATCAACCCAATCTCAATCCCAACTGACTGTAGGGTCTCAACTCAATGATTTTGAGACAGCTATGCAAAGGGATCCAATAAAAAGCCTACAAGAGATAGCTCAACTTACAGAGGTATAGAATGATCGCGTAGAATGATCTAATAACAACATAACTTTACTTATCCTCATTCAGCTTTGCTTTATATTTGTCAAAACATCTAACTGCTTCCCGGTCCCTTCATAGGACACTTACTGTATCACAGTCGCAACTACTGGAAAGATTGTCCTGAACGAGATAGGCTGGTACTTTCCTGGCTGTGCAAGCTGCCCAAAGAGACCTAAACCACAGGGTACTGGGTTCCTTTGTAAATGTAAGAAATACCATGATCACACTGTGCCAAGGTACTTATGTTTTCCAGCTTTGATTAACGTACCACAAAATTAAATTCCCTCAAAATTACCTATGTTTTCCAGCTTTGATCACACTGTACCGCAAAATTAAATTCCCTCAATATAATTAATTCGCAGATACAAGTTGGAAATTGAAGCCGGTCATAATCAACACACCTATAACTTTATCTTCTGGGATAACGACTGTCGGGATATTATTGGACATTCAGCCCAGGAACTAATAGACAGACTACATCAGGTTTATTCTACTTAACTTTAATTTCTACTTCCATCATTCATCATTTATTTTAGTGTTATTGTTCTAAACAGATGTCTTGCCCTTAATAGGATGGAGAATACGATGAAAATTCATATCCACAACTGCTTGATGAGATGATTTCCAGAACATTAGCTTTAAGAGTCAAGGTGCAACCTAGATCCCAACAATGCTCTGTCATGAAAGCTTGGGACAATCCCCAATATGTTAAAACTGTATTGGACAAGATTCAAAGCCAGGAGGTAATCTTTGTCATACATTTTTTGACTATATGAATAATATTTTCCAAACTTTACATTAAACAATATCTTCATTAACAGACTACATCCCAATTGGACAACGGGAAAGGACCTCACCCTAATTACTTAGCACTTTCAACAGCTATTTCAACATTACTATAGTATCTTTACATTATATGAATGAAAGGAGCAATAATCATATAATAAAGTTGATTTTGCAGCTCACTTACACTATCTCACTTACTAGATCAATATGATAAGTTGGAAGCATATGGTAGCTATGACCTGTAAATTAGAACTAGCAAACCAATTATACCAAAAACATAATGTCAGCAGCATCCTTATTATGACAGCATAATTGATCAATTTGGAAAACATTAATTTGGAAAACATAATGTCAATTTATGACAGCATAATATCATTAAGCATATGGTAACTAATAGGTCAAATGTTTGCACACCAACTATAAACAAGTGAAACAACTTTTGTCTATCTATATCAAACAAATCGAAATATATTGCCATTATGTGAAACAAATTGAACTACATCATTTTGGTTACTTACTTTGTTAGCCATTCTTATCGGATTGCAACATATTAGCACTGTTTTCGCTGGAATTTAGACTGCATTGCTGGAATATATGCATTGACTGCATTGCTGTTCAATATAAAATGTTCATGCAATTATGACTATATTATGCAACCTTAAATGACTGCTGATGGCATTAAATGAAAACAGATTAATAGACAATCTTTTTATAGAGACAAGGACAGACCACATAATACTATAAACCATTTGTATAAATGTGGTCATCAGCAAACTAGAAAGAAGGTGAGCTCTTAATGTTTCTTCATTGGCATCTATCTTACTTTTCTTTCATTGTTCCCACATTAAATGTTGTGTTGCTGAGATGTTCTGTGAATCAATTTTCTGCAGGGAATACATCAATTCGACATTTATAGATTCTTCCCTCTCCCAGCTGTGGACATTAACAGTTTATAACAGGTACCAATCAATATAACTTAATGACTCAGTTTAATGACATAAATATATCTGTTAAATTTGTCGACAGATTTCGATGACTGCTTAATGATTTAATGTCTCCCCATATAGGAACCTATCTGAAAATGAAGAACCATATAACTGAAATAGTTAGCTTAATTGAAACAACATATTACTCTGTTGACTACACATTTCCTGCTGCCTTTTCATAATAATTTAGACTGAATTGCTGGAATATATGCATTGATTGTATACCATTTGGATAAATCTGATTTACTTTGCACTTTCAACAGCTATTTCAACATTACTATAGTATCTTTACATTATATGAATGAAAGGAGCAATAATCATATAATAAAGTTGAATTTGCAGCTCACTTACACTATCTCACTTACTAGATCAATATGATAAGTTGGAAGCATATGGTAGCTATGACCTGTCAATTAGAACTAGCAAACCAATTATACCAAAAACATAATGTCAGCAGCATCCTTATTATGACAGCATAATTGATCAATTTGGAAAACATAATGTCAATTTATGACAGCATAATATTATTAAGCATATGGTAACTAATAGGTCAAATGTTTGCACACCAACTATAAACAAGTGAAACAACTTTTGTCTATCTATATCAAACAAATCGAAATATATTGCCATTATGTGAAACATAGGAAATATTGTGCAATGGAACTAGATTAATTGTTACAAGACTTGGTAATCATGTCATAGAAGCAAAGATCATGTCGGGGAAAAACATAGGAAATATTATATATATTCCAAGAATGAGAATGTCTCCTTCACAATCACCATGGCCTTTTAAATTAATGAGGAGACAATTTCCTATTGTTGTTTGTTATGCCATGACTATTAACAAGTCTCAAGGGCAATCATTACAAAATGTTGGATTATACTTGCCTAGACCTGTTTTTAGCCATGGTCAATTATATGTGGCACTTTCAAGGGTTCAAAGCAAAGAAGGATTGAAAGTACTTATTCATGATGGCCAAAACCAACCACTTACATCAACAACAAATGTTGTCTTCAAGGAGATCTTCCAAAATATATAACTATCGTAAGTATATTAAAACTATTTCAATATATCATTACCATTTTTTTATGAGTAGAATTTTAACTGTTGTCCCCAAATATATAATATTTTAGGTGCCAAGAAGATACTCTCTAATGAAGAATTCTGTTTGGAGACTAGAAGGATCGATACTTTTTGAATTTAAGCATCATTTTTGCTACTTAATTGATGCTCATTTTGAATGCTATAGCTAATATTACTTGCCACTTATGTTGAACTTCAGGCTGTAATATTTGATACATTTTGAATTTAAGTTGACTTTTTGCTACTTACTTCATGCTCATTTTGTTTAATTGCTAATATTACTTGCCACTTATGTTGAATTTCAGGCTTTCATATTTCAATAACTACCTATAGAAGCCTTTTATGTATGTAGCACTATAATTATATATTACAACAATTATCTACTTCATCTACATTCAAAATTTTAGTATTTCCAGGATTTCAAATGCACAACTTCAGTTCAATACAAACACAAAAAACGATACAACCCGTGCGGATGCACGGGTATTCGACTAGTTGGGCAAATGATAATCGAAGCCGAACCTTACAGCTAAAAAACTAAAATTTTAATTTCCTTGATAACGTCACCCATGAAAAAAGCAGCAACCAAAACTTTCTAAAAATAAAGTTGAGTAAGAGCAAAAAAAAAACAATGGGCAGCAATGGGTGAGAACAGATGTCTGTAAAGCCTAGGACAACGAACAAAGCTTACATTGTTAGGCTAGACATTTTCCGTTGTTACTTGGAATCGAACTCGAGGTCTCTACTTTGCGTATGAGTTTACGGATGGGGTTGGCAACTCCATCAACGGGAAAAAAAAGTACCAATACAAATAGTTGAATCGTTATAGTACGGTCAATATTCAAAGACTTCCAATGAAGTCGATCCTCAATGATCCAAACATAGCAACTCTTACCCCGACCCTCCCCATCCCCCTTCTACTCGTCCAGGCTGTGCTGAGTTTTAAGAGGTAACAAGCAAAGCAAGAGGATCCACCCCATTCATAACAAATTTAATTGGGCAAAATTCTAAGTCTAAACATAATATCGAGCTACGGCCTTCACATGTTCTCTGATAAACTCTTCCAGCTGAGATATCTCCCCAGTTAAACCAGAAGCATCTGCAGTTGTAACTTTGTTAGAGCACTGGGTAAAGGAAAATGGCTCACCAGGTACACCCAAAGTGAACTCATTTGTAACGTCAGCTTCTGAAACTGCACTTCTTGATGCTCGTAATTTGTCGCTGGTAAAGGATAATACGAAGTCAGTAGAGTTGAAAGATGAAATCATCAAAAGCATCAAACTTATGTTGAATAATATGCACATTTTCAGTATTTAAACAAACCAATCGTTGATTGAGTGTTAAGACCAATATCTATGAAAGAAGCTAGAAAGATTTGAGCAGTTAAAAGAAAATAGAAGACATTTCATCAATATAAAGTTATAAACCAATCAACAGTAATGTCATCCACATATGAAAATGCACATGTCCCACACACAAAGGGAGCACATAATCCATCAACTGTTGACAGTAAAATGAAAGGATAAAGTTTGCTAAATGATCAAATGGGTAGAGGTAAAAGAATTAGGACTTGAAGCCATACATTTCCTTCTCCAACTGTCTGCGGATAAACTCTTTGGTATGAGCAGTGACCTTGTCTGTTTTGTTGCAGAGAATAAGCAGAGGAATCTTCTTCTTCACAACACTTCCCCTTAGTCAATAGATCATATAGGTACCTTTAAAATGTAAAACAAATGTCAGCATCTATGTAATTACCAATACATCTTCCTTGGGAATAGTGAGAAATTGTCACTTATTTAATATGATAATGCTACAACATATTGAGATTATTTTAACACTCCGCCACCACCACGGCTTACTGCTAGTATTAACACAAAGTGTTACGTTATAAAATGATGGTAATCTAATGACTAAATGGAGGAAGGAATTACTCTGAGGCAGAACGACAATTTGGTAAGAAGTCCAAAGCATCAACCACAAAGACTATGCCAGCTGCTTGAGGCAAGTACTCATCCAGCTTGGGTCGAAGACGAGAATGCCCAGGAACATCAACAATATGAACAGGTTTTATCTTCCCCTTCTGTCAAAATCAAAGAAACATAATCAATATTTGATCTATTGTAACTTTGTTAGTCTGATTCCACAACTAATAAACAAACATGAGAAAATAAGATATAATTTCAACTAATTTGACAACCCAAAAGGTTCTCTTCAATAAACAAACACGGCGGTATTTGAGTGCCAGATGCTAACATTACCTTCGTTGTCTCACCATGAAGAATAAAAGTGCCTTCATTAGGTTCCATTGATGTAACAGTACCCTGATGAGTAGAGCCATCCCGAAGCTGACATAGGCATAAAGAAAATTGACAAGAACATTATGTTAGCACAGAGAATGAGAATTGAAGGAAAATCAATGGTATTAGCTAGGAGTCTGATTGAATCCCACCGTGTAATGCTAATGAAATAAGATGCTTTCAGTTTTTCATCAACTGTCTAACCCCTGAATCTTCTTTTCCCTCACATACAAACTATACAAGCAATATCTAGTCTAAATTAATTACAAATTTACAATTTTTTTTCCTGTATTATTACACACTAGATTATGCAGTTAAAAAACCTGTAAGCAATGATCATGAATGAAGGCTCGCGATGGACTAACAAAAAAAATCAACTTATTTCTTGTTTACAAATTAAAGAAAATAAAGGATTCTCATAAAACCACCATAAGACACACCATCACAGTATTCAGGTCAACCAAAGCTTTCTTTTGAATAACGTCTTCAAACAAAAGGATGAGGTAACATTATTCAGCTTTCAACAAAAAAGGTTTGGAGGAAGAGGGGGCTGTTTATTTTTTTCAAGACTCATGCTAAATCCCAATATCTTAGTCCTAGACCAATACTATCCTACAGTGCATTTCATTCATTGTATATAGCACCACTTCATTTCATGCAGGCAATATTAATTTCAAGAATAAACACAAAATTAAGCATATAATGAAAGTGAGCTCAAAACAATTGAAAATGTCCAACAAAAACAGAACACACACACAAAGGCAAATGCACTAACACACCAACCTACCCAGTGTAGTCAATCGCGGATTGCGGAAAATAGCGGTTTGCTCAAATTTCGCTAAAGCGTAGCGCCACTATAGCCAGTAGCCACTATTTGACGGTATCACAGCGGTTTGCTCAAATTCCGCTATGCTATAGCACCACTATAGACACTATAGATTGACATATCGCGAATAGAGGACAATAGGGTTTTGCTAAAATTGCGCTATGCTAGACATGTCGCGAATAGCAGACAATAGTGCTTTGTTCAAATTCCGCTATCTTGTTGCGCTGTAGCGCCGCCATTTGACATCAATGAATCTACCAACTAAACTAAGCTAAACCGAATTGAGGATTAAAATCAAAAGTGTAGTTGGTAGCTCACCTGATAGAAGAGAACAGTTTTCCCACTCCCACTAAGCCCTGTCAATACAATGGTGTTGGACTTGCTGCGCCTAAACAACCGCACTACAAACATAAAAACAACCAATGAAAATTAAGAATCAATCAAGCGAACAAGAACTCAACAACAACACGAGTTCACTCACGTGAGAGAAGAAGCAGGGTTGTGAAAATCGCGATAGCGGCAGCAGCGTAGAGTTGTTCGGGAGGAACCTCGCGAAGATAATCCATAGCCACATGCCAAAGGTGAGAAGCCTGTTCCTTCCATTGCTCCAACTCTTGCATTGTGAAATTGAGGGTTTTTTGATTATCTTCAAACAATTGAGGCGTTTTGTTTCGGTGTTGTCCTCGAGGATTGCGAAGTGAGAAGCCGACAGAGGCTTAGGAGCAGGATGCTAACCAAAGACCTACCGTACCGTCGTACGCGGTGGCTGCCGACGGTGCTCGGATTCTCCCGATTTGCAGATCTGGCGTGTCGACCACCAAGAGCGTTTGAAATAAAATGCCAAACTGCAGGAAGCTGTGTCGTTTAGCGTATTATTACTTTTCAATTTTTATTTTCATGTGGCTTAAATGTACTGTGATTCTAGGGTTAGGAGCAAATCAAGTTTCTTAGTGATGAATCATTATCGATAGTATAAAAATTTATCACGGTTGAGATTTAATATTATTTGATTCAATTTTAATGACTCATAATATTTTATATAATATTCTACGGTCAATTTTAGTAGTTCACCGGTGAGTGATTTGATTTGCTCCCTGACCATAGAAATACCCTTAAATATATGTTTTTTTTACAAATCCTTAAATATATGTTTAGTCACTGCAAATATTTGTTTGATTTACTATAGTCCTTCGAGAAATAAAATTTTGTTTGTAACCCTTGCAAATATCTAGTTTAGTCATATAAAAATAAAATTTAGTTTTTTGTTTTTATTTTTATAAGGATTAAATTGGATCAAATGTATATTTACAATGATGAAAAACAAATATTTATTTTTACAGGGAATAAACTAATCAAACGTCTAATTGCAGGAATTAAACTTATATTTTTTTTTATTTTTTTGATAAACGCAACTAAACTTATATATAAACATTTTTCTTATTACATAATTGATATCAACATTTATTATTACTACAAAAAGTTGTTTTTTTTACAATTGGTGTATATAGTTGTTGTAAAATTTTTTACTTCATCAACCAATAAAAGTTCGTAGTATCGGTGAGTTTTAAGATAGTTAAAATAAAGTCAAACAATTTTTATGACATGTCGTTTCGTGATTATCTGATGTTGTACAACGACCGAGTATATAAATTAAATCCAAAAAAATAGTTTTTTCAAAATATCTCTAAAAAACTTTTAATCATGAATAGTGAATATATATATATATATATATATAGAGAGAGAGAGAGAGAGAGAGAGAGAGAGAGAGAGAGAGAGAGAGAGAGAGAGAAAGAGAGAGAGAGAGAGAGAGAGAGAGAGAGAGAGAGAGAGAAAGAGAGAGAGAGAGAGTATATACTAGCCCTTAAAGGAAATAAATGTGCACATAGAAAGAGAAATTTAAAACTTAATATTGATAATATATTATTAGTTGCTCTAATCATTTTAATTTTATAAAATATATTTTTTGGAACAAATACATCATAAAATATTTTTTTGGTTACAAGAGAGAAAAAAACAAAAAAAAAAAAAACTAAGGATTAATAAAGGAAATCCCTAGAGCATCAGCTTCAAGCAACTGCTACATAGCAGGCGGCGGAGCATCCAACAAAACGAAAGGAGACAAGACCGTGGTACCAAGTTTCGCTAGCAAATCTGCACAAAAATTGGCTTCACGGAACACATGTTGAATTTTGATCTCCCAAGCATGATCCAAAAGCTCCCTGAGCCTTGCAATGCCATTACTGTGTGAATGATAATTAGGATTGGCACTTTCAATGGGCTTCAACGTATTCAGTGAATCTGAATAGCAAATTACCTTTCTATAGCCAGGCTCCCAACACAAAGCAAGACCCCTAAGAAGCGACATAAGCTCGGCGTACATGATGGTGTTGCTGCCTAGATTGCCATGAAAACCCCTTAAAAACATTCCATTATGATATCTGATTAAGCCTTCAAATCCTGCAACAATTTGATTTTGAATGACACTACCATCCACATTTAGAGCTATCCACCCTTGCGGAGGTGCAACCCAAGACACCTCTACACCAGAACAGATACGGCTCTTGTTCAATGGCGGACCATATGCGGATAAAACATCGGCCAGTAAGCCCCAAACCTGAGCAACAATATCGTAAATATTATGCTTTATACCTTCAAAAATAAGCTTGTTTCTGGCACACCAAACTTTCCACATGACAATGACATAAATAGTTCCATGCATTTTCACCATTTGATGTAGCCACTCAATTGGAATGAATTCATTATCAGGAACAGCTATATCACAATTAATGCAGCACCTCCACACATGTCTAGCAAATTCACATTCAAAGAAACAATGAATAATAGTCTCATCTTGGATAGTGTAGTAAGGACATGTTGCATCATTGAGTACATGTCGCCTCATAAGAGTTGCTCTAGTCGGCAAAGACTTGTGACAAAATTGCCAAAGGAAGACTTGAATATTAGCTGGTATTCTTAGTCGCCAAAGCCACCTCCAGTTGCAAACATTCTGAACCTGAGTTTCAGCAGAGTTGAGCATATGATAACCTGATTTGGTTGTATACATTCCAGTATAGTTGGCTGACCAAACCCAAACATCATTAACACCTTCAACCAAGTTTGGAGATAAGGAAACAATTTTGTCTTTCAACTCAGTGGGAATCTGGGTATATAAAGACTCTAACCTCCAAACACCATCAACATAAATATCCCTCAATTGCAATTGAGAGTCATGAATAGCTATAAAAGGCACTTGAGCACCAAGGGATTTTGTTGTTATCCAACTGTCAGACCAGAGACTTGTTTGGCCATCACCAAATTTGAAATTATAACCTGTTGCTAAATCATCTCGAGCCTTCAACAAAGAATTCCATGTACTTGATCCTCTAGATTTAGACACACCAAGAAAGGATTGGTGTTGGAAATATTTGGACTTCATGACTTTGACCCACAATTTATCAGGTGTAGCCATGATATCACAAATCAGTTTTCCTAGAAGAGCTGTGTTTTGGTATCAGGCTACTCTAATACCCAAACCCCCAGCATGTTTCGGTCTAGTAATAGCCTGCCACCCCACCATGGGCATTCTTGTATCCTTGTTACCATGCCACAAGAAATTCTGTATTGACTGATCCACTTTCTGACATATAGATTGCGGGAACCATTGTAACTGCATGCAATAAGATGCGGGAACCAGAGTTAGCACCTTACCAATATCAGAAACATCGGTATTCAGACCAGAGACTCTCTTTGTTGTTGCAAGTCAGTGTGAAGGAATTAGAGCTTCATAAGGAAAAGAAGAACCGTATCAGGGGTTTCCCGCTAAGTTATTTCGAAGGTTTATTGAAGTTTTATGCCCAGAATAAGAAGTGGGGTCCTTTCAAGCAGCTGTTAGCCCTAACTATTTTTGGGATCATCCTTTTCCCTCAGGTCGAGAAGTTCATTGATGAGACCGCTATTGAGCTTTTTCTAGCATTCATAAGTAAAGAAAATACGATTAACCCTGTACCAGCAATCCTTGCAGATACCTACTATTCCTTCACTCATCACCGTGTGTTAGGAAAGAAGAAGGCTGCTTGCTCTTTCCATGTTCTCTACACCTGGTTCCTCAACCATGTTGTCACTCATAAGACGAAAGCTGCGGACTTAGTAGAATACGCCTTGTGTTGTGATGTAGAAGCCAGAAGTGCACAAGAATGAGTGCACACTTTAGAGAATCTCAGTGCTCTCAAAGTCTGTTGGTTCAATCATCCGTATTGGAAAGATAGGCCTTCAATACTGTTCCAGTGCGGAAATTTCCAGAATGTACCATTGATGGGAACCCAAGGCTGCATCAATTACAATCCTTCTCTCACCATCAGACAGCTTGGATATCCTATGAAGAATGCACCCACTAAAGACATGTTGGCCCCAATCTTTCTCGATAAAGAAGATCCAAAGAACCAAGGCTTGCTTCAGAAAATTTCAAAGGCTTGGGAGGGTGTAGTTTACAAGGATAAAGTGGAGATCACAAAGAAAACGGGTGATGTTACTTTCTACCAATGGCTTCACCAAAGAATTCAAAATGTTGGCCCGCCTCATCAGAATTCATCGGCAGTTGGGAAAGAAGTCCCAGAGCTTCACGTTCCAAGTCTCAAAGAACTAAGTGAGGTCAAATCTGCTTTGTTCGAGGTAGAAGAAGAAAAGAAAGCCTTACAAGATGAGTTGGGGAAAGTCATTTCTGAGAAGAGAAAGTTAGAGAACGAGAACGAATGCAAGGCCGAAGCCCTCAAAGAAAGCAGCAAGAAGCTTAAGAAAGAAGAGGAAAGTAATCAAAAAATAAAGGAATATCTGAAAGGTGCCAAAGATGAGTTGAAAAGATCGAATGCCAAGGTGGGTGAGGCCATGGTTAGAGCAAACGAATGGAGGAAGTTGTTCAAGAAGTCTGCGCAAAGTGAGAGAGCTACAAAGGAATCACTAGAGGAATTCAAGAAAAAGTCTCAGTCCGTGACGTGTGAGCTTGAAAGTCAAATAGGGTGCATCAGACAGGATAGAGATGCATTTGTGAACATCCTTAGAGAGTATCAGCAGGCTTTAAGGATGGAGCAAGAGAATTCAGATGAGCTAAGGAGGAATCTGAGTCACATCAGTGAGGCTTACCGACAGGTAAGAGAGGAGAGTTAGTACTGGGAACACTGTCTTCTCGAACTAATGGGTAGGATTGAAAAGCAAGAGATCATAGTTGAGATGAGGGCAGAAATTCAACAGTGGGAGAACAAGTTCTCTAAATTAGCATGGTTGGCTAACCAGGCGGTGAGGGATGTTCCCAAGAGGTTGAGAAAGGCAGAAGCTGAGATGCTGCCTTACAACACTCTGGTGCGAGTATATGAATTCGTGGAGTACTGCAGGTCTCTGACTGAGGAACTCATGGAAAGGGCAAGAGAAGCTGCTGCAGCTAGCAAAAAGGAGAAGAACCAAGAGAAGATGAAAGCAATATGTTTTTAGATTTAAATTTTCCCTCTTTTAGAATGTTCACTAGGAAATTGTAATTTTTCTTTTCTTAAAGAATGTTGTGTTATTGTATCTTGTTCTTGGAATGATATGATGCTTGAATGAAGTACGTTTATCTCACTTGTTGATCCCAGCCGCGTTATGTTCTTGAAAATATTTGAATATACACCTACGACAAGAGCAAGTTGCACTGTGGTTCCCGGCAATAAACAACAAAAAAAAAATAAAAAAAAATGTGCATTACATTGCATTCATTAATTTGCTCCTTTGCTTATAAAAATGTTTTCAACTCAAACAGAAGATAAGGCAAGCTGGTGCGACCACATCCGTATTGGACACGTTCACAAGCCAGAAGAATGGCAATCTTAAGTGACCCCGATCAACCTCAACCAGAGAATCAGAATCCTCCAGCTTCAGGCTCAGAGAATGGAAACGGAACAGGCCAAGGCCCCGAGGTACAGAATCAGAACCATTCAGCTCCTGGTAGCTCCAGTCAAGGTGATCCTGAGTTGAGAAACGAAATGAATGCCATGAAGGCACAGATGAGCGAGATGATGAGACTCCTGTTGTCCTTGAAGAATGGAAACGACTTTCAAGCTGCTCAATGGCCTCCTTATGGCCTTCCTTTGGGTTATAGTCCTCCAAATCAAGGGGCTAACCCAGGAGCTGGTCCCGGGGCAATAGACGAGAATGTACGGCCAACGTCTGTCGGGTCAGAAGGAATGGCTGGTGAACCCCGGGTTCAGATCCCACATACAATTGTTATACCTCAGCCTACTCCTCAGAACCTCAGTCCACAGCCAGCTGCCTTTCCACAGACTCAAGGCTTTGTGTCCGGAAACTCCGTTTACCCTCAGGTTCAGCACTCAATGCCTCCACCTCCTTATGGTGTAAGTCATTCCCCTCAAGTCTATTCTGCCGAGCACCAACAGACCAGAGAGCAGTTCCAGATGTTAGAAGAAAGGCTAAGAATGATTGAAGGCTTTGGCTCCAGGGCTAGGGAGGCCAGAGACCTATGCCTTATTCCTGATGTGGTGTTGCCGCCAAAATTCAAGGTCCCCGATTTTGACAAGTATAGAGGTGCGACCTGCCCAAAGAGTCACTTGACGATGTATTGTAGGAAGATGTCTACCTACTCCCGTGAGGACAAATTGCTAATCCATTGCTTCCAAGATAGCCTTGCCGGGGCATCCCTTAACTGGTATATGAAGTTAGAGCCATCCCAAGTCCGCTGCTGGAAGGATTTAGCAGATGCGTTCCTCAAGCAATATCAATACAATACGGACATGGCGCCAGACCAAACATAGCTGCAGAATATGAGAAAGATTCAAAGAGTACGCTCAACGATGGAGGGCTTTGGCCGCGCAAGTCACACCTCCTCTTTTAGACAAAGAACTGGTTTCTATGTTCATGGAAACCTTGCCACCGCTATATTATGATCGTCTGATCAGCAGTGCATCATCCAATTTTTCAGATGTGGTGATTGTGGGAGAGAGATTGGAGAACGGATTGAGAAGTGGAAAGATTGCACAGGGGTCTACAAGTAACACAAGTTCCCAAAAGAAGCCATTCCCCGGCTTTCCCAAAAAGAAAGAGGGGGAAACCAATACCATCACTATCAGCCCACCATACCAGCCACCCAACATCCCAGTCCCCACTCCCACACAAACAGCCCATCCATTCCAAAACAACAACCAAAGCAACCACCAAAGGACCTATCAAAATAGAACAACCTTTGACCCAATTCCCATGTCATACACAGACCTATTCAACTACCTCATCACCAATAAGCTCATCAATACAAGACCCATGAAACCTGTTCAACCACCTTACTTTAGAGGATACAACCCCAATAGTACCTGTGCTTTCCACGAAGGGGCAGTTGGACATGTCGTGGAGGATTGCAAAGCCTTCAAGATAGTGGTGCAGGACTTGATAGACAAAAAAGGCATAACTTTCAAGCAGGAGGATCCAAATATCACGACTAACCCGCTGCCTGGTCATGGGAAGCATGCCACTAATGCAATCATGGATATGAAAGAGCAGTCCCTAATCAGATCAGTAGAAGGTATTCAGACTCCCCTAGAAGTCATTCATGCAGAATTGTGCAAATGCGGGATCATTAGGATGGGTTGTGTTCAGAAAGGAATTTGTGCTAATGTCAGCTGTGTGGGAGCATGTGAAGCATTCAAGGTGGTGTTACAGGATCTGATGGACCGCCACATCATCCAGGTGGGTATACAGGGGAGAGAGGAGGATGTTCTGACCCTCCAATCAGAATGAGGCAGAGATGTGCAGGGACCTATCGAGGTGCCATACAGTCGGAATTCGGCTGTGGCAAGACCAAAGACTATTGTGATCCCAGTTCCAGCTCTTAGCCAGGAGAACACTGATGTCCCATGGAGCTACAGTGTGCCAATTCCAGCTCCAAAATCTCAAGCTGCTCTTGACATCACCAATATTGCAGGAAGTAGTGGGGTAACTAGGAGTGGGCGTGTGTATGTTCCCCAAGCTCAGGAAGAGGGTCCTTCTAAGGCTGTTCAGAAAGGAATTTGTGCTAATGTCAGCTGTGTGGGAGCATGTGAAGCATTCAAGGTGGTGTTACAGGATCTGATGGACCGCCACATCATCCAGGTGGGTATACAGGGGAGAGAGGAGGATGTTCTGACCCTCCAATCAGAAGGAGGCAGAGATGTGCAGGGACCTATCGAGGTGCCATACAGTCGGAATTCGGCTGTGGCAAGACCAAAGACTATTGTGATCCCAGTTCCAGCTCCTAGCCAGGAGAACACTGATGTCCCATGGAGCTACAGTGTGCCAATTCCAGCTCCAAGATCTCAAGCTGCTCTTGACATCACCAATATTGCAGGAAGTAGTGGGGTAACTAGGAGTGGGCGTGTGTATGTTTCCCCAAGCTCAGGAAGAGGGTCCTTCTAAGGCAACAGAAGAGAGAATCCGAAAAGGAAAGAATGTAGAGTCGGAGCCTATGATAAATAGGAAGGTGTCAGACCTAGAGGTTGCTGAATTCTTGAAGATAATGCGGCAGAGCGACTACAAAGTGGTGGATCAGCTACACCACACCCCAGCCAAAATTTCCATCATGTCCCTACTACTAAACTCAGAAGCCCACCGTGACGCCTTGGTTAAAGCACTGAATGAGGCCCATGTCGCCCAAGATATTACTGTCAATCAGTTGGATGGTATAGTTGGGAACATCGTTGCATCTAATTACATTACTTTCACTGATGATGAGCTCACCCCAGAGGGGAAGGGGCACAATAAGGCGTTGCATATCTCAGTGAAGTGCGATGAATATACGCTCTCCAGGATTCTCATTGACAATGGATCTTCATTGAATGTTATGCCCAGATCAACGATGAACAAGTTAGAGGTGGATTCTTCCTACATGAGACCCAGCTCAACCTTGGTCAGGGCCTTTGATGGGTCTAAGAAAGAAGTCATAGGGGAAACGGAGTTTCCAATGCAAATAGGGCCTGAGGTGTTCTTTGTAACTTTTCAGATTATGGATATTGAATCCTCATACAGCTGTCTCTTGGGGAGACCTTGGATCCATGCAGCAGGCGCTGTCCCTTCAACACTTCACCAGAAACTCAAGTTTATAGTCGACGATAAGCTTGTAGTTGTCTGTGGGGAGGAAGAGTTCACAGTCAGCAAACCTGTCCCCTCTCATTATATTGAAGCTGCAGAGGAATCCCTCGAATCCACCTTTCAATCCTTAGAAATTGCGAATGCTGTGTTCGTAAGTGGAGAATCCCCAGTACCTGTACCCAAGTGGTCCAATGCTGATGTTATGGTAGCAAAAGTTATCCTGAAGAGTGGCTATCAGATTGGGAAGGGACTAGGAAGATCTGAGCAAGGAATTCTGTCACCCGTACATCTGCAGGAATACAAGGACAGACGTGGGTTAGGCTATGGGCCCACTCCAGTTGATAGGAGAAGAATGGCTGAGGAGAAGCGTGAGAAGAGATTGGCTAGGCTTCAGGGGAGCGAACCCAGATTGATGATGATCCCCATAGATGACCTCAAGTGGAATTTCAGGAGTGCTGGCATGCTGATCCCTAATCAGATAGCTGTCATCGAGGAAGAGTTAGTTGAAGAGGGCGGGGGTCGGGGCCTGGTTCGTCGCAGTGTTGCAGGAGAAGAAATTGGCAATTGGAAGATCGTCGATTTCCCTGTTGTTTTCATTTCAAAGTAATGATCTTTGTAATGCAAATCCTCTGGCTCTTCCCAAGGCCTTAGGACAGTTTCGTAGGGGCATGCATGTTTTCTTTTAGATATCATCTATCGACAAAATGTAGTTTTGAATTCTCAAATGAATAAAAATAGCCTTTTTGCGTCTTCATTTTGTGTCTCTATTTTTGCTTGTTCATTGCTTTTCCATTCCCGCAAATGCAGATCTAAAATGAATACCTCTGAAAATAATGATGCCAGCAGCCCATATGTTAATTTTGATTACCCCGTTAATCAAGCTGAGAAGGATGCCGAGGATGACTGGGAAACTCCTTCGGAATTGATGAGAATGGTTGAGCAAGAAGAAAAGGTTATTCAGCCACATGGGGAAACTACTGAGATCATCAATTTAGGCACAGAGGGCGAAAAGAAAGAAGTCAAGGTTGGCACTTCAATGAAAAAGAGTGAGCATGAGAAGTTGGTTCAACTCCTGCGTGACTACATTGATGTCTTTACATGGTCGTATGAAGATATGCCCGGGTTAGATACTGATATAGTGGTGCACAAGCTGCCAGTCACGCCTGAGTGCCCTCCGGTTAAACAGAAGCTAAGGAGGATGAAGCCTGAGATGTCTTTAAAGATCAGGGACGAAGTGAAGAAATAATTTGACGCTGGTTTCCTAGCCGTAGCCAAGTATCCACAGTGGGTGGCTAACATTGTGCCAGTGCCCAAGAAGGATGGAAAAGTCAGAATGTGTGTCGATTACAGAGATCTGAATCGTGCCATTCCCAAAGACGATTTTCCCTTGCCCCATATTGATGTCCTAGTGGACAGCACAGCACAGCATTCCCTTTTCTCCTTCATGGACGGGTATTCAGGGTATAATCAGATTAAAATGGCTCCTGAGGATATGGAGAAGACTACTTTCACAACTCTCTGGGGAACGTTCTGCTACCAGGTCATGCCGTTTGGGTTGAAGAATGCCGGCGCTACTTACCAAAGAGCTATGGTCACGTTGTTCCACGATATGATGCACAAAGAGATTGAGGTGTACGTGGATGATACGATCGCAAAGTCCAGAATAGATGAAGAGCACGTTGTTAATTTGCGGAAGCTCTTTGAACGGTTGAGAAAGTTCAAGCTCAGGTTAAATCCAGCTAAATGCACCTTTGGGGTGAGATCAGGAAAACTATTGGGGTTTATTGTCAGTCAAAAGGGGATAGAGGTTGACCCAGACAAAGTGCGTGCAATTCTCGAGATGCCTGCTCCTAAGACAGAAAAAGAAATTCGGGGTTTTCTCGGAAGACTGAACTACATTTCCAGGTTTATCTTCCAGCTAACTGCTACGTGTGAGCCGATTTTCAAATTGCTGTGCAAGAATCAAGAGACTAAGTGGAATGATGATTGCCAAGAAGCTTTTGAGAAGATTAAGAAATACCTGCAAGATCCGCCTATTTTAATGCCTCCGGTGCATGGCAGACCTTTGATCATGTACCTGACCGTGCTAGAAAATTCAATGGGTTGTGTGTTAGGACAACATGACGAAACTGGCAAGAAAGAGCATGCAATTTATTATCTGAGCAAGAAGTTCACCGATTGTGAGACGAGGTATTCGTTACTAGAAAAGACTTGTTGCGCCTTGGCTTGGGCTGCTCATCGCTTGAGGCAATACATGTTGAGTCACACCACTTGGTTGGTGTCAAAGATGGATCCCATCAAGTATATCTTCGAGAAGCCTGCGCTTACAGGAAGAATTGCCAGATGGCAGATGCAGTTGTCAGAATATGATCTTCTTTATGTCACTCAGAAGGCCATCAAAGGTAGTGCGCTAGCTGAGTACTTGGCACATCAGCCTATTGAAGATTACCAGTCGATGCAGTGTGATTTCCCAGATGAGGACATTATGGCTTTATTTGAAGAAGGAAGGTCCCCAGAGAATGAAAGGTGGAGAGTAGTGTTCAACGGTGCTTCCAACAGCTATGGGCACGGGGCTGGGGCAGTGCTGGTGTCCCCTGACAATCGCTTCATACCATTCACTACTAGATTGAGCTTCTATGTGACAAATAATATTGCGGAGTACGAGGCATGTATTCTGGGTATTCAGGCAGCTCTAGACTGGAAAGTTAAAAGATTAGATGTGTATGGAGACTCGGCCCTAGTTATCCATCAAGTAAACGGAGATTGGGAAGCCAGAGATCCTGAGTTGATACTGTACAGAGACTACATCCGAGAATTGGTTGAGTCCTTCGAAGAAATGACATTTCAACATCTTCCTCGCAGAGAGAATCAGTTGGCTGATGCACTGGCCACTTTAGCTTCAATGTTTAATATCAATTGTGATAAGAACTTGACCCAGATCAGAATCCAGCATCGAGGTTTGCCGGCACACTCCTACTCCTACGCAGCAATTGAAGATAGCGGAGATGATAAACCTTGGTATCATGACATCAAGCAGTATATCCTGAACAGAGAGTATCCTTCAGAGGCATCGGAAAATGATAAAAGAACACTTAGAAGACTGTCAATGAATTTCTTCCTGAGTGGCGAGGTGCTTTACAAGAGGAATCATGATAAGGTACTCCTTAGGTGTGTGGCAAAGGAAGAAGCAGAAAGGATCATGAGAGAGGTGCAT
The DNA here is from genome assembly GCA_039519185.1 of Astragalus membranaceus. NCBI lineage: Eukaryota > Viridiplantae > Streptophyta > Magnoliopsida > Fabales > Fabaceae > Astragalus > Astragalus membranaceus. Next base: position 39,533,384 of record CM076849.1, on the reverse strand, counting down.
GAGGGCTCGTTCGGAACTCATTCCAACGGGCATACTATGGCAAGGAAGATATTAAGGGCTGGCTACTATTGGCTGCAGATGGAGGCAGACTGCTACAGTTTTGTAAGAAAGTGCCACAAATGCCAGATTTATGCCGATCACATACACGTGCCACCGGCTTCATTAAATGTCATGACTGCACCCTGGCCATTTTCAATGTGGGGCATGGATGTCATTGGTCCCATAGAGCCCAAGGCGTCGAACGGGCACCGCTTCATCCTAGTTGCAATTGATTACTTCACCAAATGGGTTGAAGTTGCTTCATACTCCAGCATAACCAGTTCTGTGGTTGCCAAGTTTGTAAAGAAGGACCTGGTGTGTCGCTATGGTCTCCCGGATAAAATCATTACGGACAATGGTAGCAATCTGAATAGTAAAATGATGAAAGAATTGTGCACAGAGTTTAAGATCAAGCATCATAACTCTTCTCCATACCGTCCTAAGATGAACGGGGCAGTCGAAGCAGCCAATAAGAATATTAAGAGGATTGTGCAAAAGATGGTAGTAACCTATAAAGATTGGCACGAGATGCTTCCTTTTGCTTTGCACGGGTATCGTACCTCAGTGCGTACCTCAACTGGGGTAACTCCATTCTCTTTGGTGTATGGGTCGGAAGCAGTCCTCCCTATTGAAGTTGAGATACCCTCCCTACGGGTGCTAATGGAAACCAAATTAGAAGAAGTAGAACGGGTTCAAGCTCGTCTAGATCAGTTGAATCTCATTGAAGAAAAGAGAGTAGTCGCTCTGTGCCATGGGCAGTTGTACCAGCAAAGAATGAGGAAGGCTTTTGAGAATAACGTTCGTCCTCGACAGTTTCAAGAGGGAGACCTAGTGCTCAAGAAAATCCTGCCTATCCAAAAAGATTCCCGGGGAAAATGGACCCCTAATTACGAAGGACCTTATGTGGTGAAGAAAGCATTCTCTGGAGGGGCATTAATCCTCACAAAAATGGATGGTGAAGACCTCCCACTCCCAGTGAACTCAGATGCAGTCAAGAAGTACTATGCCTAAAAGAAATATATAGAAAAAAGAGAAAGATGATCCAAGCAAGAATTAGCTCGCTAGGTTGAAAACCCGAAAGGGCGGCCTAGGCAAAATTGAGCGACCCGGTGGATTGAAAACCCAAAAGGGCGATCCAGGCAAAAATTAGGGTCAGAAAAGTTGGACATAAAAAGAAAAGGGGCAAGCAGTGCTTCCAAAAGCTTGGATAAAAGGGTGATCAAGGCTGCAAGTATGAGTGGTTGGCATCAAACGCTCCAGAGACAAAGAATATTCATAAGATCTGCTGCGTCCATTCTCCTTTTTCTTTTTCTAGTTTCAGGAAAATTTCCAATGTACCCTTTTCAGTCAGCGTGACATTCTGCGCGTCTGACTCCCGTATGAATAAAAATCCAAATTTTTCACTCTATTAGTTTGCTGTCTTATCATTACTTTCTTTTCATTTCTGATTTTAAACTACGTTTTATGGTAGATGATAAATAAATCATGGAAATGTGCATAAGTCATAGCATTAAGATCATCGCGAAATTTTTGAAAATGACAACAAAAAGAGACGATCTTTCAGTCAAGTAAGCTCACAAAAATCAAATAAGAAGCGCTGATTGCATTAAAACAAGAGGACGAAGCTCGGCTCCCGAATAATTATCATAAATAATCATGGTGTCTCATGACGCAAGTCCCGCGAGTGGATCGGACCAGCAAAGGAAAAGCCAAAAGAGCAAAAAAGCACAAAAAGAAAAATATATGAAAAATAAAAAAGGAAGAGAAAAGAAAAGGTTGAAAAAGCAAAAGAGCAATAAACAAATAAAGTCATGCATTACATTCACCAAACATAAAATCATGCACTCATCAAACATAGAAAATAATAAAAATAAAGTAAAGAAAAGAGAAATTCAGGCATTTGCATTACATTCATCATAAGAAAAAGAAAAAAAAGAAAATGGCAATCATGGCATTTGCATTGCATGTATGGGCTCATTTTTTCAGCTGCAGACAAGTGAGAGAGGATAAACACCGCGGTGTTAATGCTCGCCTTCAGATTCCAGAAAATGCTCCCCCAAGTTGGGAGTTCAAAAAAGAAGAAGAAGAAGAAGAGAAAAGAGAGAAACAAAAAAGGAGAAAAGAAAAAAGAGAAAAGAAAAGAGAGCGCTCAGGCGCGCATTGCGGATTGGAGCCCAGAGAGATCGTCGCTCCCTTTTGCCCAGGTCTCACATCGTGTATGAGCAACGCGATGGACCGCAGCCCCATGTGAGGTTCAACGGAATAGTTGTATCAGCCTAAGATACAGTGGACGCCGTACATTGATCAGTATACCAGTTCTGGAGCTGATAACGATCCCCCCGGTCGCTCGAAAAGGCCAACAGGAAGCGTGCTCCTCAAAGCCACGTGCAAACTCGGATTCATCAAGAGTTCGTTTAAGGATTACAGGTTTTAGGCAGCTTGGGCAATTTACCGCTTTCTGCATGCCAAGTGCCCATTTTACTCTTCTGTCTGCACGCCAAGTGCTCATCTTACTTTTCTGTCCGCACGCAAGTGCCCATTTTTACATTTCTGTCTGCACGCCAGTGCCCATTTTACTTTCCCGTTTGCACGCAAGTGCCCATTTTACCTTTTCTGTCTGCACGCAAGTGCCCAATTTACCTTTTCGGCCTGCATGTCAGTGTTCATTTACTGTTTCCTCGTCAACACTCCAAGTGTTGGTTCAAGAAAAAGGAGGGGAAAAAGAAAAAGAAAACTGGGGTTTCACCAAGTAGACAAAATTGGTATAATTTCTGAATTCTTTATTTCTATTTTATCTTCGAAATATGTCTCGGCCAATTCATATTTCTTGATAAAATCCAAATAAAGAGGGGCAGCTGTTATACCCCAATTTTGTCCGACTATTTGAAAATCAAATAAAAAAATGTATTTTCGTGAACATCCAACTCTAATCGGTATTTTCTCGTTTTCAAAAACATATAGTCATTTGAGTCTAATCGTGTATGCATTTTATTCTCGTTGTGCGCATGTCACTTCCATTGTGTGCGTGTGGCTCCTAATTGAGTTCGCGTGTTTAACCTCATAGTGTGTATTATTTTGCTAATCAAGTGTGCGCTTGTGCGAGAATCAATTAATTGCGCGTTTTGCTCGAAAGTTATTAGCACTTTAGCGCTATTGTTATTTGTCTCATTTGTTTTGGTTAATTAGTACTCATCAATAAGGAGAAAAAAATAGAAGAAATAGTCAAATAGTGTCTTGTTTAAATCTGTTTTATTATTATTATTATTATTATTATTATTATTATTATTATAAAAAAAACAATCAAAAGAAGATAAGAAAGAAGCCTGAGCATCATTGCTCGTAGATTAAAACAAGCATCATTCATATCTATATTAATTCAGCCAAGTTGTGGCCTTTTTTTACATTAGTAAATATTCCTTTTAAACAAAAAACATAGTTGCTCTAATCAAGAAAAAGGTACAGCAACCCCAAAAGTCAGAAGGTCAGCAGAATGGACAAAGAGAAGAAGCCAAATTGTGGCAGCAACATGCCTCAGCAGCAGATTTAGCATTGTCTAGCTCCAAAGCTTAAAATAGGCAAAGTCTTTGCTTGCCTTTTGTTATCCATAGCCTGCACACACATAAACAATGTTTATAACAGTCAAATACACTAAGTTGTGAAAGCACCAGAGGTTGGAGAGGAAGAAAAAGTTGCTCAGAAAGTTTAGAGCACCAAAACATGAAACATTTTGAGAAAATACAAATCAGAGTTTCAGGAAAAATTGATCACACAGTGCATCAACCTATGCAATTTCACTATAAATACACACTCAGGCAGCAACACACAGAGAGGACAACAATACTCACTAAACAGTCAATCAAAACACTGAAACATTTTTCTTTGATTCAAAGTTCTGTTCCAAAAAGCAGCAGTGGCAGTAGCTTTTTTTTTTAGCAGAAAGAAAGTGCTTTCAGAAACAAAACTTGGGATCCAGGTTGGTTATTCTAACTATTAGATAGAAAATAGATGCTGAAACTCTTTTATTTTTAGTATGATCATTGAATCTGAATGTGTAATAACCGTAAGGGTCGTGTGTTTTAAAAAAAAGAGACAATACTAGTTGAAAACGATTTAAAATAAATCAGTAAATAGGTAGATAAAATGTTGTTTGAGTCGTTGTTATTGTTGTCATAAGGAACAGAGCATGCTCTTCTCTTTCAAATGTAGTTCCATTTAGATTTAGATTTAGATTAGGTATCAACTTAACAAAGAACAAAAAAATAAATAAAACTTGAGGTATAGACAGTAGTTAGAGTTGCTGTTATAGGAATAAAACTTGAATTTGTTTCAAATGGGTTTATTAGATTTAGATGCAAAGAACCAATCAAAAGAGGGCAACCAAAGCAAAAGCACTAAAAGAAGTAGAGAGAGTTACCTCCGGCCACCGCGTACGGTGGTCGTCCCTGTCCGTTGACCGTGCGCCTCCGTCGTCGCCGCCGCAAATCACCAACACAGAAACCGAACCATCAACAGCCTCCCCAACCACCACGACCTCACTATCTTCGCGAACAGCCCCCTCCTCCCTTTCAACCACCAAGGCCAGACCTACACCACCGTCCACCGAACCACTCCCTCTTCGCACCACCCTCCTCTCTCTCCTCATCACCGAACACCCACAGAAACAGCTACCATCAGCCTCCCCATCCACCACGGCCACACCGCTCCTCCCCTTCGCAGCCACCACGCCGTAGACCGCCACCATCAAACCGTTGCCCATCCACCCTTACCTCTGTCGACATCGCCGTCGTACCACTACCCTAAACCACCAAACCGTAGCCCAAACAGTCAGCAACAGAACCCAACCGCACCCCCAATAGAAACCGAATCAGAGAAATAGTGGATCGGTTGAGAGAGAGAGAGAGAGATTCAGCGTGGTGTTTTCGGTGGCGGAGAGAAAAGGGAAACGGATGCGATTGAGAGAAAGAGAGAGGAGATCAGAACATTAGAGAGAGGAGAGAGGAGATCAGAGTATGTGAGAGGGGAGAAGTGAAACGGCGTCGTCGGAAAGGGGGAGAGGAAGGCGCCGTTGGAAAGGGAGAGAGGGGCTACGGCGGTTGGTGGCTGAGGAGAATTTAGGGTTAGAGAGAATGGGGGAAGTGCGGCGCTGAGAGAGGGGACAGGATTCGAATTAGGGTTTCCTCTTTTAACTTTGCTTTATATATGTGCCTTTTTAATTTTATTTTATTTCAGATTGATACCTACACCCTGCATTTCACTACGCGCACCCCCCTGAGCCCATCAGAAAACTAAAAAACGTGGGTCAGCTCGCTAAGGATGATGGGCTACTGTTTACACCCCAATTTTAATAATACAGCCTTCCTGCCACTTGCACCCCCCATTTTACTATTTCACCCTCTGTTTCTCTTTTTAAATTTTATTTCTTTCCCCTAGATAAACGTATTTTTTCACAAAACCTTTTTTTCCCAAATAATAAATTTTCTTTTCCCTAAACAAAATTAATCCAATTGCGAAAACTCTTCAAAATCAAGAACTTTGTTAGTAGCCTTGCGGAGCCTCTGCCTGCATGATTATTAACAATGGAGTGTTAGTAATGATCACCCATAACCTTCGTTAGTTTGATCATTATGAGTACTCTCCACTTTTCAAAACCTAAGCAAAAAGACTTTCACTTTCGAAGCCCCTTAGAACTACGTCGCTTTGATTCCCATTTGGGATACGTAGGAGCGAGTCACATTCTCGTCAAGCGCAATCATAAAAAGTTTAGTATTTGCATAACAAAAAGAAAAGAGTTATTTTCATAACAAAAAAGAATCACTTTTGCAAACCAAGATCATTTTCAGAACGAAAACCTTCTCCTTTCTAAAAACATTTTCAACCCATCGTCGCTAGTGGCTAATCAGAACCTTTGTTCGTCTAGCCATTGGTGGCGATGTCCTTCTCCCAAAAGAATAACAAGCGATGATCACTCATAACCTTTGTTAGTTTGATCATTCGTGCCAATCAATCTCTTTCGAAAACCCCTTTCAAAAGAACAAATAAAAACGAGTCGCTACTAATAGTCAATCAGAACCTTTGTTCGTCTGACTGGCAGTAGTGACTCTCATTTTCAAGAGTACTTAGCGGTGATTACCCATAACCTTGGTTAGTTTAATCATTCACTAAATGCTCATCCTATTTCGAAAACTCACTCAAAAGATAAAAGACAAAAGCCTTTTTTAGGATAAAGAAGAACTGCGTAGCTTTGAGTTCTCCATCGCACCGGGAGATACGTAGGAGCGGGCCTTGTCCCGTCAAGCGTTTTTTTTCTAAAAACCCATTTTTCCCCTTTTTTCATAATAAGTAAAGATTTTCATTAAGAATTTTTCGATAAGAGGTAGAGAGGCAAAATAAAGTATTTTCAAGTCAACACACTAAAACCACACATTAAATTAAAGGTTCCCTCTCAGTTAGGGGTGTTCACGGGTTGGTTTGGATGGATTTTGACTAAATCCGTTATCCGAACCAATCATATTTAGTCGGTTTGGGTTGGTTTGGATTTTGGGTTTTTTTCTATAAAATCCGAACCAATCCAACCCAATATTGAATGGGTTGGTTCGGATGCGTTCACGGTCATATGTTCACATTAAATTTTTAAAACATAAAATTCACCTTTTAGCTCTAAAATAAATGAGGAAAGAAATTTATAGTGGACAAATAATCCAGCAGAACAACAAATGGTATGTACTCAGCAACAAATGAAATCAAAAGAAAATGGAATCAAATACTTCATCGATCAAGACATAATCCAGCAGAACAAGAAATGTCACGTACTCAACTTCATGAGAAATTTTTTTAAAAAATAAACAGGCAAATGAGGATGACGGTAAGTTCTACACAATAGCTTGTAATAAATGGGTGAGAGTGATGAGTAAATATGATTTATGATTGAGCCGTTGTGTTGGTTTGTGTTGTGAATTGTGATTTGGAATTTGGGAATGGGATGAATATAATGAATTCTACCTAGGAAATATGCAATTTAAACTTTGAAGGACGGGATGGGTATGGGAATTGATTAAGCAGTGTTGCAATATTGAAGAAGAGTAGAATACTAACAGACATACCAACGGGTTCACGGTTTGGATTGGGTTTAATTTTTAAGATCCGTCATCCGAACCAAACTAGTAGGAGTCTATACGGATTGGTTCGGATTTGATCCGATTACAAAAATTGTCCGAACCAAACACTTCGGTTTGGATCGGGTAACGAGTTGGTTCGGATTTGCCCAAACCACTGAACACCCCTACTCTCAGTAGAGAGGACGTGTGGGGTGCTAACACCTTCCCTGCGCGTAACCGACCCCCAAACCCTATTCTCTAGTTTCGCAAGACCAATCGCTTTCCAAAAAAGGTTTTCCTAATATTTTCCTTAATAAATATTGGTGGCGGCTTCATTGTCTTAGGAAAAGTTGTAAACGAGAACAGTTCTCTCCCAAGTACTTTTTCGGGCGCAACAGCTGGCGACATCACTGGGGACTAAAAAGAAAAACATTTTTTCAAAAGTGGGTCAAGCCTAATTAATTAAGTGTGTTGGTTTGTGGGATTGATTTGAACATCTTGCTTTGCCTCTATTCTTCCTCTTTTTCATAAGCATGTTGCATCCATATGCATTCTTCTTCTATGTTTGCTCTTGTTTAATATAATAGATAGTTACTTCTATTGTTGTCGGCACCCTAGATTAGTTGTATTTGATTGGTATTGAACCCTAGGGTAGACGACATGTTATTGCTTTCTATTGTCTGGACTGTTCTGGATTTTCATTTGCAGGAGGGGTAGTTTTTAAGAAAATGCCCTTCGCGCACACACACTTGTACCTTGAGGTTATATGATTAGAGAAAGAGACCATAACCCAGGTCTGTTAGCGTACCTTAGGATGAGTGGATTCGAGTAGTGGGAGCCCATCAGGACCTTTGTCCGTTTGGCTACTCGCGAAAGTTTCAATCAGAGTTGTGCTCTTTCATGATGCTTCGTATCTAGCAGTTTGCTGCATTTACGGGGATTTTCATGAGAGGGACTGTGGCTCTGATGACCTTTGTGAGGGTGTGAATAGAGCTACATGAGAAGATTATCCCTAAAATACCTTAGATCATAGGTTCTACCCCCTTTTAGGTCACAAGGGCTTTCCAAATTGTGGGTTGCATCGTTGCATTCAGTTCAATCAATGTTTCTTTCAGAATTTTCGAAAATCAAAAAAGATGTGCTTTTCCTTTTCAATAAACGCCTATATAAGGTGGCATATAGTGTGAAAATTTTCAAATCACCACCTGTAAATATCCTCCTTCTGCAAAAACACGAAAAGGAGAATCATTGCATCATGCATCATGGCATCATTGCATCATTACGTCATTTGCATTAAATAAAACCTAATTTTGAAAATCATTCATCACGCATCTAAACTGTTTGCCGGGATTGTAAAGTAACTTGGAATCTTGTCTTAGGCGGGAAAGATAAAGCAACATGGGATCAAGAAGCGAGATTGTACTTAATTCAAGGTTCCCGGTTGTCAGGAGAATAGATGTGGAGGGTTTGAAAGAGTTTGTTTCCTTGATGAAGTCAGAAGAGAGGGATCTATTCGGGAAGGCTTATGGTAACCTCCTCAGATTGTTACAATTAGATGTCCAAGAGAGTGCTATTATGGCCCTGAGCCGATTCTATGATCCGGACATTCGATGCTTCCTCTTCAAAGACTTTCAGTTATCACCAACTCTCGAGGAGTATGAACAGATTCTGGGGTTCTCAAAGTCAGAGTTAGCACCTTACCAATATCAGAAACATCGGTATTCAGACCAGAGACTCTCTTTGTTGTTGCAAGTCAGTGTGAAGGAATTAGAGCTTCATAAGGAAAAGAAGAACCGTATCAGGGGTTTCCCGCCAAGTTATTTCGAAGGTTCATTTAAGTTTTATGCCCAGAATAAGAAGTGGGGTCCTTTCAAGCAGCTGTTAGCCCTAACTATTTTTGGGATCATCCTTTTCCCTCAGGTCGAGAAGTTCATTGATGAGACCGCTATTGAGCTTTTTCTAGCATTCATAAGTAAAGAAAATCTGATTAACCCTGTACCAGCAATCCTTGCAGATACCTACTATTCCTTCACTCATCACCGTGTGTTAGGAAAGAAGAAGGTTGCTTGCTCTTTCCATGTTCTCTACACCTGGTTCCTCAACCATGTTGTCACTCATAAGACGAAAGCTGCGGACTTAGTAGAATACGCCTTGTGTTGTGATGTAGAAGCCAGAAGTGCACAAGAATGGGTGCACACTTTAGAGAATCTCAGTGCTCTCAAAGTCTGCTGGTTCAATCATCCGTGTTGGAAAGATAGGCCTTCAATACTGTTCCAGTGCGGCAATTTCCAGAATGTACCCTTGATGGGAACCCAAGGCTGCATCAATTACAATCCTTCTCTCACCATCAGACAGCTTGGATATCCTATGAAGAATGCACCCACTAAATACATGTTGGCCCCAATCTTTCTCAATAAAGAAGATCCAAAGAACCAAGGCTTGCTTCAGAAAATTTCAAAGGCTTGGGAGGGTGTAGTTTACAAGGATAAAGTGGAGATCACAAAGAAAATGGGTGATGTTACTTTCTACCAATGGCTTCACCAAAGAATTCAAAATGTTGGCCCGCCTCATCAGAATTCATCGGCAGTTGGGAAAGAAGTCCCAGAGCTTCACGTTCCAAGTCTCAAAGAACTAAGTGAGGTCAAATCTGCTTTGTTTGAGGTAGAAGAAGAAAAGAAAGCCTTACAAGATGAGTTGGGGAAAGTAATTTCTGAGAAGAGAAAGTTAGAGAACGAGAACGAACGCAAGGCCGAAGCCCTCAAAGAAAGCAGCAAGAAGCTTAAGAAAGAAGAGGAAAGTAATCAAAAAATAAAGGAATATCTGAAAGGTGCCAAAGATGAGTTGAAAAGATCGAATGCCAAGGTGGGTGAGGCCATGGTTAGAGCAAACGAATGGAGGAAGTTGTTCAAGAAGTCTGCGCAAAGTGAGAGAGCTACAAAGGAATCACTAGAGGAATTCAAGAAAAAGTCTCAGTCCGTGACGTGTGAGCTTGAAAGTCAAATAGGGTGCATCAGACAGGATAGAGATGCATTTGTGAACATCCTTAGAGAGTATCAGCAGGCTTTAAGGATGGAGCAAGAGAATTCAGATGAGCTAAGGAGGAATCTGAGTCACATCAGTGAGGCTTACCGACAGGTAATAGAGGAGAGTCAGTACTGGGAACACCGTCTTCTCGAACTAATGGGTAGGATTGAAAAGCAAGAGATCATAGTTGAGATGAGGGCAGAAATTCAACAGTGGGAGAACAAGTTCTCTAAATTAGCATGGTTGGCTAACCAGGCGGTGAGGGATGTTCCCAAGAGGTTGAGAAAGGCAGAAGCTGAGATGCTGCCTTACAACACTCCGGTGCGAGTATATGAATTCGTGGAGTACTACAGGTCTCTGACTGAGGAACTCATGGAAAGGGCAAGAGAAGCTGCTGCAGCTAGCAAAAAGGAGAAGAACCAAGAGAAGATGAAAGCAATAGGTTTTTAGATTTAAATTTTCCCTCTTTTAGAAAGTTCACTAGGAAATTGTAATTTTTCTTTTCTTAAAGAATGTTGTGTTATTGTATCTTGTTCTTGGAATGATATGATGCTTGAATGAAGTACGTTTATCTCACTTGTTGATCTCAGCCGCGTTATGTTCTTGAAAATATTTGAATATACACCTACGACAAGAGCAAGTTGCACTGTGGTTCCCGGCAATAAACAACAAAAATAAAATAAAAAAAATGTGCATTACATTGCATTCATTAATTTGCTCCTTTGCTTATAAAAATGTTTTCAACTCAAACAGAAGATAAGGCAAGCTGGTGCGACCACATCCGTATTGGACACGTTCACAAGCCAGAAGAATGGCAATCTTAAGTGACCCCGATCAACCTCAACCAGAGAATCAGAATCCTCCAGCTTCAGGCTCAGAGAATGGAAACGGAACAGGCCAAGGCCCCGAGGTACAGAATCAGAACCATTCAGCTCCTGGTAGCTCCAGTCAAGGTGATCCTGAGTTGAGAAACGAAATGAATGCCATGAAGGCACATATGAGCGAGGTGATGAGACTCCTGTTGTCCTTGAAGAATGGAAATGACTTTCAAGCTGCTCAGTGGCCTCCTTATGGCCTTCCTTTGGGTTATAGTCCTCCAAATCAAGGGGCTAACCCAGGAGCTGGTCCCGGGGCAATAGACGAGAATGTACGGCCAACGTCTGTCGGGTCAGAAAGAATGGCTGGTGAACCCCAGGTTCAGATCCCACATACAATTGTTATACCTCAGCCTACTCCTAAGAACCTCAGTCCACAGCCAGCTGCCTTTCCACAGACTCAAGGCTTTGTGTCCGGAAACTCCGTTTACCCTCAGGTTCAGCACTCAATGCCTCCACCTCCTTATGGTGTAAGTCATTCCCCTCAAGTCTATTCTGCCGAGCACCAACAGACCAGAGAGCAGTTCCAGATGTTAGAAGAAAGGCTAAGAATGATTGAAGGCTTTGGCTCCAGGGCTAGGGAGGCCAGAGACCTATGCCTTATTCCTGATGTGGTGTTGCCGCCAAAATTCAAGGTCCCCGATTTTGACAAGTATAGAGGTGCGACCTGCCCAAAGAGTCACTTGATGATGTATTGTAGGAAGATGTCTACCTACTCCCGTGATGACAAATTGCTAATCCATTGCTTCCAAGATAGCCTTGCCGGGGCATCCCTTAACTGGTATATGAAGTTAGAGCCATCCCAAGTCCGCTGCTGAAAGGATTTAGCAGATGCGTTCCTCAAGCAATATCAATACAATACGGACATGGCGCCAGACCGAACACAGCTGCAGAATATGAGCAAGATTCAAAGAGTACGCCCAGCGATGGAGGGCTTTGGCCGCGCAAGTCACACCTCCTCTTTTAGACAAAGAATTGGTTTCTATGTTCATGGAAACCTTGCCACCGCTATATTATGATCGTCTGATCAGCAGTGCATCATCCAATTTTTCAGATGTGGTGATTGTGGGAGAGAGATTGGAGAACGAATTGAGAAGTGGAAAGATTGCACAGGGGTCTACAAGTAACACAAGTTCCCAAAAGAAGCCATTCCCCGGCTTTCCCAAAAAGAAAGAGGGGGAAACCAATACCATCACTATCAGCCCACCATACCAGCCACCCAACATCCCAGTCCCCACTCCCACACAAACAGCCCATCCATTCCAAAACAACAACCAAAGCAACCACCAAAGGACCTATCAAAATAGAACAACCTTTGACCCAATTCCCATGTCATACACAGACCTATTCAACTACCTCATCACCAATAAGCTCATCAATACAAGACCCATGAAACATGTTCAACCACCTTACTTCAGAGGATACAACCCCAATAGTACCTGTGCTTTCCACGAAGGGGCAGTTGGGCATGTTGTGGAGCATGTTGTGGAGGATTGCAAAGCCTTCAAGATAGTGGTGCAGGACTTGATAGACAAAAAAGGCATAACTTTCAAGCAGGAGGATCCAAATATCACGACTAACCTGCTGCCTGGTCATGGGAAGCATGCCACTAATGCAATCATGGATATGAAAGAGCAGTCCCTAATCAGATCAGTAGAAGGTATTCAGACTCCCCTAGAAGTCATTCATGCAGAATTGTGCAAATGCGGGATCATTAGGATGGGTTGTGTTCAGAAAGGAATTTGTGCTAATGTCAGCTGTGTGGGAGCATGTGAAGCATTCAAGGTGGTGTTACAGGATCTGATGGACCGCCACATCATCCAGGTGGGTATACAGGGGAGAGAGGAGGATGTTCTGACCCTCCAATCAGAAGGAGGCAGAGATGTGCAGGGACCTATCGAGGTGCCATACAGTCGGAATTCGGCTGTGGCAAGACCAAAGACTATTGTGATCCCAGTTCCAGCTCCTAGCCAGGAGAACACTGATGTCCCATGGAGCTACAGTGTGCCAATTCCAGCTCCAAGATCTCAAGTTGCTCTTGACATCACCAATATTGCAGGAAGTAGTGGGGTAACTAGGAGTGGGCGTGTGTATGTTCCCCAAGCTCAGGAAGAGGGTCCTTCTAAGGCTGTTCAGAAAGGAATTTGTGCTAATGTCAGCTGTGTGGGAGCATGTGAAGCATTCAAGGTGGTGTTACAGGATCTGATGGACCGCCACATCATCCAGGTGGGTATACAGGGGAGAGAGGAGGATGTTCTGACCCTCCAATCAGAAGGAGGCAGAGATGTGCAGGGACCTATCGAGGTGCCATACAGTCGGAGTTCGGCTGTGGCATGACCAAAGACTATTGTGATCCCAGTTCCAGCTCCTAGCCAGGAGAACACTGATGTCCCATGGAGCTACAGTGTGCCAATTCCAGCTCCAAGATATCAAGCTGCTCTTGACATCACCAATATTGCAGGAAGTAGTGGGGTAACTAGGAGTGGGCGTGTGTATGTTCCCCAAGCTCAGGAAGAGGGTCCTTCTAAGGCAACAGAAGAGAGAATCCGAAAAGGAAAGAATGTAGAGCCGGAGCCTATGATAAATAGGAAGGTGTCAGACCTAGAGGTTGCTGAATTCTTGAAGATAATGCGGCAGAGCGACTACAAAGTGGTGGATCGGCTACATCACACCCCAGCCAAAATTTCCATCATGTCCCTACTACTAAACTCAGAAGCCCACCGTGACGCCTTGGTTAAAGTACTGAATGAGGCCCATGTCGCCCAAGATATTACTGCCAATCAGTTGGATGGTATAGTTGGGAACATCGTTGCATCTAATTACATTACTTTCACTGATGATGAGCTCACCCTAGAGGGGAAGGGGCACAATAAGGCGTTGCATATCTCAGTGAAGTGCGATGAATATACGCTCTCCAGGGTTCTCATTGACAATGGATCCTCATTGAATGTTATGCCCAGATCAACGATGAACAAGTTAGCGGTGGATTCTTCCTACATGAGACCCAGCTCAACCTTGGTCAGGGCCTTTGATGGGTCTAAGAAAGAAGTCATAGGGGAAATGGAGTTTCCAATGCAAATAGGGCCTGAGGTGTTCTATGTAACTTTTCAGATTATGGATATTGAATCCTCATACAGCTGTCTCTTGGGGAGACCTTGGATCCATGCAGCAGGCGCTGTCCCTTCAACACTTCACCAGAAACTCAAGTTTATAGTCGACGATAAGCTTGTAGTTGTCTGTGGGGAGGAAGAGTTCACAGTCAGCAAACCTGTCCCCTCTCATTATATTGAAGTTGCAGAGGAATCCCTCGAATCCACCTTTCAATCCTTAGAAATTGCGAATGCTAAGTTCGTAAGTGGAGAATCCCCAGTACCTGTACCCAAGTGGTCCAATGCGGATGTTATGGTAGCAAAAGTTATGCTGAAGAGTGGCTATCAGATTGGGAAGGGACTAGGAAGATCTGAGCAAGGAATTCTGTCACCCGTACATCTGCAGGAATACAAGGACAGACGTGGGTTAGGCTATGGGCCCACTCCAGTTGATAGGAGAAGAATGGCTGAGGAGAAGCGTGAGAAGAGATTGGCTAGGATTCAGGGGAGCGAACCCAGATTGATGATGATCCCCATAGATGACCTCAAGCGGAATTTCAGGAGTGCTAGCATGCTGATCCCTAATCAGATAGCTGTCATCGAGGAAGAGTTAGTTGAAGAGGGCGGGGCTCGGGGCCTGGTTCGTCGCAGTGTTGCAGGAGAAGAAATTGGCAATTGGAAGATCGTCGATTTCCCTGTTGTTTTCATTTCAAAGTAATGATCTTTGTAATGCAAATCCTCTGGCTCTGCCCAAGGCCTTAGGACAGTTTCGTAGGGGCATGCATGTTTTCTTTTAGATATCATCTATCGACAAAATGTAGTTTTGAATTCTCAAATGAATAAAAATAGCCTTTTTGCGTCTTCATTTTGTGTCTCTATTTTTGCTTGTTCATTGCTTTTCCATTCCCGCAAATGCAGATCTAAAATGAATACCTCTGAAAATAATGATGCCAGCAGCCCATATGTTAATTTTGATTACCCCGTTAATCAAGCTGAGAAGGATGCCGAGGATGACTGGGAAACTCCTCCGAAATTGATGAGAATGGTTGAGCAAGAAGAAAAGGTTATTCAGCCACATGGGGAAACTACTGAGATCATCAATTTAGGCACAGAGGGCGAAAAGAAAGAAGTCAAGGTTGGCACTTCAATGAAAAAGAGTGAGCATGAGAAGTTGGTTCAACTCCTGCGTGACTACATTGATGTATTTGCATGGTCGTATGAAGATATGCCCGGGTTAGATACTGATATAGTGGTGCACAAGCTGCGTACCATCCTCAGACAGACGGGCAGACTGAGAGGACAATCCAGACGTTAGAGGATATGTTGAGGGCTTGTGTACTCGATAGTGGAGGCAGATGGGAGGATCATCTTCTATTGGTGGAATTCTCATACAACAACAGTTATCATTCTAGTATCGGAATGGCTCCATATGAAGCATTGTATGGAAGGAAGTGCAGAACACCATTGTGTTGGTGGGATGTAGGTGAGCAGAGATTGTTGGGACCGGATTTAGTCTGGGAGACTACGGAGAAGATCCGTCAGATAAGAGAAAGGATGAAAGCCGCGCAGAGTCGGCAAAAGAGTTACGCGGATAAGAGAAGAAGGCCGTTAGAATTCGAAGAAGGAGACCATGTCTTTCTGAGACTTTCCCCAACCATCGGAACCGGTATTGCTTTGCGAGCGAAGAAGCTCAGTCCCCGGTATGTCGGACCCTTCCAGATTATCGAGCGAGTTGGGCCGGTAGTGTATCGCATTGCATTACCTCCAGAATTGTCTAGATTACATGATGTGTTTCATGTATCGCAGTTGAGGAAGTATATTCATGATCCGAATCAACCTTTGAGTTATGAAGCGATTGACATCAGACCAGATTTATCTTATCAGCCTACTCCAATTAGGATCATCGAACGCGGCGAGAAAACGCTCCGGACGAGGTCAATTCCTATTGTCAAGGTGCTTTGGGACGGTGCGTCACCTGGCGAAGCGACATGGGAAGTAGAGGAGATCATGCGGGAGAAATATCCGTATTTGTTCGAGTAAGGTATGTTTTGTCAATTTTGAGGACAAAACTTTAGAAGTTGGGGTGATTGTAACATCCCCTAATTAGCTAATTAGATTTAATTAAATTAGCGCGAGGTTAAGTGGTTTAGTTGGCAATAATTACGTGATGTGGCAAATTAATAAATAATAGTTAGGCATAATTGCAATATTATGTTAAGTTAGTGAGTCATGGGAATTAATGTGGTGTTAAGAGAATATTAGAGAATAGGGGTATATTGGTCCTTGCAACCCTTTTATTGAAGGCCAGCTGAACACACCACAACACCACACCATTTTCAGTCCTCAGCAAAAAGAAAGAATAGAAGGGAGAGAGCTTGAGAGAGAGAGGGAGAGAGCTCGAGAGAAGGGGGAGGAAGAAGAGGTAGGATCTCCATGATTCCTTGATGCATGTGAAAGATAACACCACCAATCTTTTCCATTTCCTTTCTTCTATCCAATGATGCAAACTTCATCAGCCACACTCCCTTCTCCATCAAATCACCATTTGAGAGCAAGCCAGCTCAACTTGAGAAAAATCTGAGTTACCCACCTTGCATGTCCTTGTTGTAGGCATACAATCAGTACCAAGGTTCATATTCAAGCCACCATTCAGTTTGAAGTCATTTGGGTAGCTAGGATTCGGAATTAGCTGCTGTCCAAGCGAGTTGGAGTGGCTAAGTTCGTCGTTGGAGCGTGTTCGAAGAGAGTTCGTGGTTGTCGGAGCGGTTGAGTTCTCGGAATCTCGGTGTTTGCGTGATTTTCATCACGATAGGTGAGTTCTATAACTCGCTTAGGGAATGTTTTTGCGTTCTGAGTTTTATTCTCAAAAACCATGGTCACACGTTTTTGTTATCGAAAGGAAACTTATTAAAAACCGTTTTCTCCAAAGAATCGTGACTTAACTCATATATTGTGTGATTGATTGTGTTGGAACGCTATGATATATTATTTTAATGTGCGATTGAGTTTGGGTCTCGATCGGAAGGGATTTTGGAATCGGAACGGAATGGATTACTCATGAAAATACTATTTTCTGGAAAACTGATAGAGACGCACGGATCGTGTGCCTACGAGCACGGGTCGTGCGCCTCCCTCTGATACGACAGGAACTGGATTTTTAAAACACGCACGGATCGTGCGCTTAGTCGCACGGGTCGTGCGTATGTCTCTGGAACTTTATAAAATTTTAGTGGATCACGCACGGATCATGCGCCAAGTCGCACGGGTCGTGCGTATCTTTCTGGAAATCTTCTGCAAACTGTTCAACCACACACGGGTCGTGTGCCTATACGCACGGGTCGTGTGAGACCTTCTGACCCTCAATTTCAAAGTACCTTTTTATCCATTCCAAATGATTCCAATCCTCTTCCAATCCATTCCCCAAGGTTCCACAACAATGTAAAGGTAACAATGGTATGAGATTGAGCGTGTTCGATAGAAAGTTTGTGTGTTATGAATAAAATGAAGAACCGCACTTAGAAAACGCGAGAGTACATATGTCAAGAATGATAATAACACACGGTATTTGACTGATATTATACACTGTAATTGACTGATATGGTACATGGTACTTGACTGGAACGACTAACAGCCCATTACGGGTACACAGACTGAAAAGGTATAATAAATACAAGAGGAAAAAGGGTGACGACCCTAAGAGGTTAGCATACTAGGGGAGGGGAAGTCATGAGCCCCAAAACCTAGACTCAAGAATGTTTCCCCTGCTAGAAATAGCGGGATGGGTTCACCAAAGTCAAGAGATGCCTATAAAATAGGTAGACTGAGGTGTTATGCTAAAAACATGGAACAAAGATTGCATGCTCCATGTGTCGCTTAGGAGGGCCATGAGCATGAAGGTTACAGGAACTAAATGTATTTCCACGTGGTTGCTTTTTAGGACCACGAGTTCAAAACATGGCATAATGAACCGCTAGAGTAGTAAGGGGTCTCGATAGGACTCACTGAGATAATGTTTATCTCACCCTTCATATTTGTGGTTTTTTACAGAGAAACAGGGGAAAGCAAAGGCGATAAAGCATGGTTAGCTGGTGTGACTCTTGGAGTCATTGAAGACCTAGTTTAATGTTTTAGACCTTTGTTCCGTTTATTGTTTCTATGTTCCGATTGTATAACTTTCGTTGTTAAGTTGTAAAATCGTTTCCGCTACTTTATGTTTTGAGTATTGAACACCAGGATTATGTACAAGTCTTAAGTTTTGGAACTTAAGCATTTTCAGGAAGTTTATGAGGTTCAGAGAACCAGTTATTATGTATTATCGAAAGTTTTAGTTGTGTTCAATATTTCAATAACAGGAAGTTACTCTGATGTATGCCATCTAGTGCATTTCGGTGATTCTATATGTTAGAATTTATCGGGGTGTTACATTATGGTATCAGAGCAGTTCGACCTAGTCGGGCTTAGACAGTTAGGGTGGTTTTGTCCCTCGAGTAACTCTGCTATCTTGCTTCTTGTGATACTAAGAGACATTGAGACTGATCAACTTAATACTTGGTGTATCATTTGCAGAATTATGGCAGGAGGATCGAGGAATAACCCACCAGTTGATCCGCATTCTACATGGATGCAGAACGTGATCGAGAGGCAACAGAAGATGATGGAAGATATGTTGCAGATGCAACAGAATGCTCAAGCTCAGCCCCAGCAAGTCCCTGAGCCTCAAGTGGACCCAATGAGGGTTTTCTCTGAATTTCTGAAAATGAAGCCGTCCGAGTTCAGAGGAGGACCGGATGTCATGGAAGCCCAGCATTGGCTAAATGATATCGAGAAGATTTTCGTAGCTATGCAAGTCACTGATGATGACAAGTTGAGATTGGCAACTCATATGCTGAAAGGTGAAGCTAACAACTGGTGGACTAATGCCAAAGCCATGATGGTAACTATGGATACTCCCCAGACTTGGGAACATTTTAAGCAGGTATTTTTGGAGCAGTTCTTTCCGACAGCCATGAGGTTCGACAAGGAAAACGAATTTCTGACTCTCACTCAAGGAAGTTCAACTGTGGGTCAGTACGCGGCTAAGTTTGAAGAGTTATATCAATTCTTCGGTTTGGCCGGGTATGCTCCCAATGACAAGTGGAAAACCGAAAGGTTCAAGTATGGGCTAAGGGAAGACATTGCTCAGAGTTTGAGTTCTTTTGCTTATACTAACTATGCTGCCATGGTTCAACAAGCACACATAGCTGAGAGTGACTTGAAAAGGTTATATGCAAGCAGGAAAGTATTCCATCAGAATAAGAAGAATGTTGGATCATCCAACAGTCACACGGGTCCCAGGCACAACTCCAACAAAGGGAAACAGGTTCAGTCGTCGAACTCCTCAAGGTTCAGTACGTGTTCCAACTGTGGAAAGTATCATCAAGGTAAATGCCAGATGGGATCCAACCAGTGTTATTTCTGCAAGAAAGACGGTCATTTTGCACGGGACTGCCCAGAGAAGGAGAAGAGTCAAGGAAGTAACCCTGCTGCTACTACAATCCATGGAAGAGTTTACACCTTGGACGCCCAGAAGGTCACACCGTCAGATAATCTACTAAGGGGTATGGGATCTCTTTTTAATAACTCCGTTAGTATTTTATATGATTCGGGTGCGACCCATTGTTTTATATCTCAAATTTGTGTCGATCGGTTGGGATTGGCTTTAACCCCTTTGCCTCAACCAATCTCCATTAAGACTGCTGCTGAAGGTAGTGTTCAGACTCAAGCGATATGTGAAAACTGTCTTCTATCCATTGGGGACAGGAATTTTGTGGTAGACTTCATGTGTTTACCAATGAAGGGCATGGACGTCGTCCTAGGAATGAGTTGGATGACGGCCAACCATGTGACTATAGATTGCTTCCATCGAACTATCGGTTTCGCCTCCGAGTCAGTAGAGCTACAATCGCCCAATTCTGAAGCTGTTATTTCTTTCACTTCGGCCAGTAATTATCTGTTCCAAGGCGCGGAAGCTTACGTCATGATGCTGTCTGCATCCACTGAGACAGGTCAGGATTTATCTTCTGTGCAAGTTGTTAATGAATTTCTTGATGTGTTTCCCGACGAAGTTCCTTCGTTTCCTCCGGATCGGGAGGTGGAATTCTCTATAGAGTTGGTTCCGGGCACTGGACCTATTTCTATAGCCCCGTATAGAATGTCGCCGTTAGAGTTGAGGGAATTGAAAGTTCAACTAGAAGAGCTAATTTCCAAGCGGTTCATCCGGCCGAGTGCCTCACCATGGGGTGCTCCAGTGTTGCTTGTCAAGAAGAAGGACGGAAGTATGAGATTGTGTATCGATTATCGTCAATTGAATAAGGTGACTGTCAAGAACAAGTACCCTCTACCGAGAATTGATGATTTGCTAGATCAGTTGAGGGGAGCTTCTGTGTTTTCAAAGATTGATTTAAGGTCCGGTTATCACCAAATCAGGGTTCGAGCTTTGGACGTTCCGAAGACCGCTTTCCGTACGAGATATGGACACTATGAATTTGTAGTGATGCCCTTCGGTTTGACCAATGCTCCAGCAGTATTCATGGATTATATGAATCGGATTTTTAATCCTTATCTGGATCAGTTTGTGGTAGTGTTCATTGATGATATATTGGTGTTCTCTAAGACGATTGAGGAGCTTGTGCAACATCTCCGAATTGTTCTGAACGTACTCCGAGAGAAGAAGTTGTATGCTAAGCCATCCAAATGTGACTTTTGGATGCCCGAAGTTAAATTTCTGGGACATGTGATATCTAGGACTGGTGTTGCAGTGGATCCCAGTAAGATCGAAGCGGTAGTAGACTGGGAGCAGCCGTCTACGGTTACTGAGGTAAGAAGTTTCTTAGGATTAGCTGGGTATTATCGAAGATTTATTCAAGGATTTTCCCAGCTGGTTCTTCCACTCACTCGGTTAACTCGCAAGGGTCAGCCGTTTGTATGGGACTCATACTGTGATAATTGTTTCGCGGAATTGAAGAGTCGTTTGACTTCTGCACCCATCCTGATTCTTCCAGATCCGTCGGTAGGATTCCAAATCTACTGCGACGCCTCTGGTAAGGGTTTGGGATGTGTCCTAATGCAGAATCGACAAGTAGTTGCTTATGCCTCCAGATAGTTGAAACCGCATGAAGAGAACTACCCTACTCATGATTTAGAGTTGGCGGCGATTGTGTTTGCCCTAAAGATTTGGAGACATTACCTGTATGGGTCTCGTTTCGAAGTCTTTAGTGACCACAAGAGCCTTAAGTATTTGTTTGACCAAAAGGAGCTGAACAACAGGCAGAGGAGATGGGTAGAATTCCTGAAAGATTATGATTTTGAATTGAAGTACCATCCTGGTAAGGCTAATGTTGTTGCCGATGCTTTAAGCAGAAAGTCTATCCATACTGCGAAGCTGATGATGCACGAGATGTCATTGTTAGAATCATTCAGAGACCTCAATTTGAGAGTTAAGTCAAGAAGGAACAGGTTGGTGTTGAGTCACATTCAGATTTCAAGTTCATTGAGGAATCTGATTCGCTCAGCCCAAGAAGGTGATGTAGAGCTGCAATCGCAGAAGAGATTGCCGAGTTACACCGAAGACGGTGATGGAGTAATTTGTTTTGATGGCAGAATCTGTGTACCGAACGATGAGGATGTGAAGAGGCAAGTTTTAGTGGAAGCTCATAAGAGTCAATTCTCAATACATCCAGGGTCTACCAAGATGTATCGAGATTTGAAGCAATTATACTGGTGGCCGGGCATGAAAGTGGATATTGCAGAGTTTGTGTCTCGATGCTTGACTTGTCAAAAGGTTAAGATAGAGCACCAGAAGCCAGGTGGCCAGTTGCAACCGCTGAATGTACCTGAATGGAAATGGGAGAGCATATCTATGGATTTTGTCATGGGATTACCACGGTCCCAAGCCGAAAATGATTCTATTTGGGTAGTGGTGGATCACCTGACCAAGTCCGCCCATTTTATTCCACTGCGTTCGACACACAAGGTTGCTAGGTTAGCAGACGAATATCTCAAGAATATTGTGAAGTTGCATGGAATCCCTACAAGTACCATCTGTGATCGAGATCCCAAGTTTACATCTCGATTTTGGAGAGCATTGAACATGGCGTTGGGAACGAAGGTGTGTGTTAGCACTGCGTACCATCCTCAGACAGACGGGCAGACTGAGAGGACAATCCAGACGTTAGAGGATATGTTGAGGGCTTGTGTACTCGATAGTGGAGGCAGATGGGAGGATCATCTTCCATTGGTGGAATTCTCATACAACAACAGTTATCATTCTAGTATCGGAATGGCTCCATATGAAGCATTGTATGGAAGGAAGTGCAGAACACCATTGTGTTGGTGGGATGTAGGTGAGCAGAGATTGTTGGGACCGGATTTAGTCTGGGAGACTACGGAGAAGATCCGTCAGATAAGAGAAAGGATGAAAGCCGCGCAGAGTCGGCAAAAGAGTTACGCGGATAAGAGAAGAAGGCCGTTAGAATTCGAAGAAGGAGACCATGTCTTTCTGAGACTTTCCCCAACCATCGGAACCGGTATTGCTTTGCGAGCGAAGAAGCTCAGTCCCCGGTATGTCGGACCCTTCCAGATTATCGAGCGAGTTGGGCCGGTAGTGTATCGCATTGCATTACCTCCAGAATTGTCTAGATTACATGATGTGTTTCATGTATCGCAGTTGAGGAAGTATATTCATGATCCGAATCAACCTTTGAGTTATGAAGCGATTGACATCAGACCAGATTTATCTTATCAGCCTACTCCAATTAGGATCATCGAACGCGGCGAGAAAACGCTCCGGACGAGGTCAATTCCTATTGTCAAGGTGCTTTGGGACGGTGCGTCACCTGGCGAAGCGACATGGGAAGTAGAGGAGATCATGCGGGAGAAATATCCGTATTTGTTCGAGTAAGGTATGTTTTGTCAATTTTGAGGACAAAACTTTAGAAGTTGGGGTGATTGTAACATCCCCTAATTAGCTAATTAGATTTAATTAAATTAGCGCGAGGTTAAGTGGTTTAGTTGGCAATAATTACGTGATGTGGCAAATTAATAAATAATAGTTAGGCATAATTGCAATATTATGTTAAGTTAGTGAGTCATGGGAATTAATGTGGTGTTAAGAGAATATTAGAGAATAGGGGTATATTGGTCCTTGCAACCCTTTTATTGAAGGCCAGCTGAACACACCACAACACCACACCATTTTCAGTCTTCAGCAAAAAGAAAGAATAGAAGGGAGAGAGCTTGAGAGAGAGAGGGAGAGAGCTCGAGAGAAGGGGGAGGAAGAAGAGGTAGGATCTCCATGATTCCTTGATGCATGTGAAAGATAACACCACCAATCTTTTCCATTTCCTTTCTTCTATCCAATGATGCAAACTTCATCAGCCACACTCCCTTCTCCATCAAATCACCATTTGAGAGCAAGCCAGCTCAACTTGAGAAAAATCTGAGTTACCCACCTTGCATGTCCTTGTTGTAGGCATACAATCAGTACCAATGTTCATATCCAAGCCACCATTCAGTTTGAAGTCAATTGGGTAGCTAGGATTCGGAATTAGCTGCTGTCCAAGCGAATTGGAGTGGCTAAGTTCGTCGTTGGAGCGTGTTCGAAGAGAGTTCGTGGTTGTCGGAGCGGTTGAGTTCTCGGAATCTCGGTGTTTGCGTGATTTTCATCACGATAGGTGAGTTCTATAACTCGCTTAGGGAATGTTTTTGCGTTCTGAGTTTTATTTTCAAAAACCATGGTCACACGTTTTTGTTATCGAAAGGAAACTTATTAAAAACCGTTTTCTCCAAAGAATCGTGACTTAACTCATATATTGTGTGATTGATTGTGTTGGAACGCTATGATATATTATTTTAATGTGCGATTGAGTTTGGGTCTCGATCGGAAGGGATTTTGGAATCAGAACGGAATGGATTACTCATGAAAATACTATTTTCTGGAAAACTGATAGAGACGCACGGATCGTGTGCCTACGAGCACGGGTCGTGCGCCTCCCTCTGATACGACAGGAACTGGATTTTTAAAACACGCACGGATCATGCGCTTAGTCGCACGGGTCGTGCGTATGTCTCTGGAACTTTATAAAATTTTAGTGGATCACGCACGGATCGTGCGCCAAGTCGCACGGGTCGTGCGTATCTTTCTGGAAATCTTCTGCAAACTGTTCAACCACACACGGGTCGTGTGCCTATACGCACGGGTCGTGTGAGACCTTCTGACCCTCAATTTCAAAGTACCTTTTTATCCATTCCAAATGATTCCAATCCTCTTCCAATCCATTCCCCAAGGTTCCACAACAATGTAAAGGTAACAATGGTATGAGATTGAGCGTGTTCGATAGAAAATTTGTGTGTTATGAATAAAATGAAGAACCGCACTTAGAAAACGCGAGAGTACATATGTCAAGAATGATA
This sequence comes from Astragalus membranaceus, assembly GCA_039519185.1. Lineage (NCBI taxonomy): Eukaryota > Viridiplantae > Streptophyta > Magnoliopsida > Fabales > Fabaceae > Astragalus > Astragalus membranaceus. The sequence continues at coordinate 39,508,814 of CM076849.1, read as the reverse complement.
ATAACACACGGTATTTGACTGATATTATACACTGTAATTGACTGATATGGTACATGGTACTTGACTGGAACGACTAACAGCCCATTGCGGGTACACGGACTGAAAAGGTATAATAAATACAAGAGGAAAAAGGGTGACGACCCTAAGAGGTTAGCATACTAGGGGAGGGGAAGTCATGAGCCCCAAAACCTAGACTCAAGAATGTTTCCCCTGCTAGAAATAGCGGGATGGGTTCACCAAAGTCAAGAGATGCCTATAAAATAGGTAGACTGAGGTGTTATGCTAAAAACATGGAACAAAGATTGCATGCTCCATGTGTCACTTAGGAGGGCCATGAGCATGAAGGTTACAGGAACTAAATGTATTTCCACGTGGTTGCTTTTTAGGACCACGAGTTCAAAACATGGCATAATGAACCGCTAGAGTAGTAAGGGGTCTCGATAGGACTCACTGAGATAATGTTTATCTCACCCTTCATATTTGTGGTTTTTACAGAGAAACAGTGGAAAGCAAAGGCGATAAAGCATGGTTAGCTGGTGTGACTCTTGGAGTCATTGAAGACCTAGTTTAATGTTTTAGACCTTTGTTCCGTTTATTGTTTCTATGTTCCGATTGTATAACTTTCGTTGTTAAGTTGTAAAATCGTTTCCGCTACTTTATGTTTTGAGTATTGAACACCAGGATTATGTACAAGTCTTAAGTTTTGGAACTTAAGCATTTTCAGGAAGTTTATGAGGTTCAGAGAACCAGTTATTATGTATTATCGAAAGTTTTAGTTGTGTTCAATATTTCAATAACAGGAAGTTACTCTGATGTATGCCATCTAGTGCATTTCGGTGATTCTATATGTTAGAATTTATCGGGGTGTTACAATAACTCTTCTCCATACCGTCCTAAGATGAACGGGGCAGTCGAAGCAGCCAATAAGAATATTAAGAGGATTGTGCAAAAGATGGTAGTAACCTATAAAGATTGGCACGAGATGCTTCCTTTTGCTTTGCACGGGTATCGTACCTCAGTGCGTACCTCAACCGGGGCAACTCCATTCTCTTTGGTGTATGGGTCGGAAGCAGTCCTCCCTATTGAAGTTGAGATACCCTCCCTACGGGTGCTAATGGAAACCAAATTAGAAGAAGCAGAACGAGTTCAAGCTCGTCTAGATCAGTTGAATCTCATTGAAGAAAAGAGAGTAGTCGCTCTGTGCCATGGGCAGTTGTACCAGCAAAGAATGAGGAAGGCTTTTGAGAAGAACGTTCGTCCTCGACAGTTTCAAGAGGGAGACCTAGTGCTCAAGAAAATCCTGCCTATCCAAAAAGATTCCCGGGGAAAATGGAGCCCTAATTACGAAGGACCTTATGTGGTGAAGAAAGCATTCTCTGGAGGGGCATTAATCCTCACAAAAATGGATGGTGAAGACCTCCCACTCCCAGTGAACTCAGATGCAGTCAAGAAGTACTATGCTTAAAAGAAATATATAGAAAAAAGAGAAAGATGATCCAAGCAAGAATTAGCTCGCTAGGTTGAAAACCCGAAAGGGCGGCCTAGGCAAAATTGAGCGACCCGGTGGATTGAAAACCCAAAAGGGCGATCCAGGCAAAAATTAGGGTCAGAAAAGTTGGACATAAAAAGAAAAGGGGCAAGCAGTGCTTCCGAAAGCTTGGATAAAAGGGTGATCAAGGCTGCAGGTATGAGTGGTTGGCATCAAACGCTCTAGAGACAAAGAATATTCATAAGATCTGCTGCGTCCATTCTCCTTTTTCTTTTTCTAGTTTCAGGAAAATTTCCAATGTACCCTTTTCAGTCAGCGTGACATTCTGCGCGTCTGACTCCCGTATGAATAAAAATCCAAATTTTTCACTCTATTAGTTTGCTGTCTTATCATTACTTTCTTTTCATTTCTGATTTTAAACTACGTTTTATGGTAGATGATAAATAAATCATGGAAATGTGCATAAGTCATAGCATTAAGATCATCGCGAAATTTTTGAAAATGACAACAAAAAGAGACGATCTTTCAGTCAAGTAAGCTCACAAAAATCAAATAAGAAGCGCTGATTGCATTAAAACAAGAGGACGAAGCTCGGCTCCCGAATAATTATCATAAATAATTATGGTGTCTCATGACGCAAGTCCCGCGAGTGGATCGGACCAGCAAAGGAAAAGCCAAAAGAGCAAAAGAGCACAAAAAGAAAAATATATGAAAAATAAAAAAGGAAGAGAAAAGAAAAGGTTGAAAAAGCAAAAGAGCAATAAACAAATAAAGTCATGCATTACATTCACCAAACATAAAATCATGCACTCATCAGACATAGAAAATAATAAAAATAAAGTAAAGAAAAGAGAAATTCAGGCATTTGCATTACATTCATCATAAGAAAAAGAAAAAAAAGAAAATGGCAATCATGGCATTTGCATTGCATGTATGGGCTCATTTTTTCAGCTGCAGACAAGTGAGAGAGGATAAACACCGCGGTGTTAATGCTCGCCTTCAGATTCCAGAAAATGTCCCCCAAGTTGGGAGTTCAAAAAAGAAGAAGAAGAAGAAGAGAAAAGAGAGAAACAAAAAAGGAGAAAAGAAAAAAGAGAAAAGAAAAGAGAGCGCTCAGGCGCGCATTGCGGATTGGAGCCCAGAGAGATCGTCGCTCCCTTTTGCCCAGGTCTCACATCGTGTACGAGCAACGCGATGGACCGCAGCCCCATGTGAGGTTCAACAGAATAGTTGTTTCAGCCTAAGATACAGTGGACGCCGTACATTGATCAGTATACCAGTTCCGGAGCTGATAACGATCCCCCCGGTCGCTCGAAAAGGCCAACAGGAAGCGTGCTCCTCAAAGCCACGTGCAAACTCGGATTCATCAAGAGTTCGTTTAAGGATTACAGGTTTTAGGCAGCTTGGGCAATTTACCGCTTTCTGCACGCCAAGTGCCCATTTTACTCTTCTGTCTGCACGCCAAGTGCTCATCTTACTTTTCTGTCCGCACGCAAGTGCCCATTTTTACATTTCTGTCTGCACGCCAGTGCCCATTTTACTTTCCCGTTTGCACGCAAGTGCCCATTTTACCTTTTCTGTCTGCACGCAAGTGCCCAGTTTACCTTTTCGGCCTGCATGTCAGTGTTCATTTACTGTTTCCTCGTCAACACTCCAAGTGTTGGTTCAAGAAAAAGGAGGGGAAAAAGAAAAAGAAAACTGGGGTTTCACCAAGTAGACAAAATTGGTATAATTTCTGAATTCTTTATTTCTATTTTATCTTCGAAATATGTATCGGCCAATTCATATTTCTTGATAAAATCCAAATAAAGAGGGGCAGCTGTTATACCCCAATTTTGTCCGACTATTTGAAAATCAAATAAAAAAATGAATTTTCGTGAACATCCGACTCTAATCGGTATTTTCTCGTTTTCAAAAACATATAGTCATTTGAGTCTAATCGTGTATGCATCTTATTCTCGTTGTGCGCATGTCACTTCCATTGTGTGCGTGTGGCTCCTAATTGAGTTCGCGTGTTTAACCTCATAGTGTGTATTATTTTTCTAATCAAGTGTGCGCTTGTGCGAGAATCAATTAATTGCGCGTTTTGCTCGAAAGTTATTAGCACTTTAGCGCTATTGTTATTTGTCTCATTTGTTTTGGTTAATTAGTACTCATCAATAAGGAGAAAAAAATAGAAGAAATAGTCAAATAGTGTCTTGTTTAAATCTGTTTTATTATTATTATTATTATTATTATTATTATTATTATTATAAAAAAAAACAATCAAAAGAAGATAAGAAAGAAGCCTGAGCATCATTGCTCGTAGATTAAAACAAGCATCATTCATATCTATATTAATTCAGCCAAGTTGTGGCCTTTTTTTACATTAGTAAATATTCCTTTTAAACAAAAAACATAGTTGCTCTAATCAAGAAAAAGGTACAGCAACCCCAAAAGTCAGAAGGTCAGCAGAATGGACAAAGAGAAGAAGCCAAATTGTGGCAGCAACATGCCTCAGCAGCAGATTTAGCATTGTCTAGCTCCAAAGCTTAAAATAGGCAAAGTCTTTGCTTGCCTTTTGTTATCCATAGCCTGCACACACATAAACAATGTTTATAACAGTCAAATACACTAAGTTGTGAAAGCACCAGAGGTTGGAGAGGAAGAAAAAGTTGCTCAGAAAGTTTAGAGCACCAAAACATGAAACATTTTGAGAAAATACAAATCAGAGTTTCAGGAAAAATTGATCACACAGTGCATCAACCTATGCAATTTCACTATAAATACACACTCAGGCAGCAACACACAGAGAGGACAGCAATACTCACTAAACAGTCAATCAAAACACTGAAACATTTTTCTTTGATTCAAAGTTCTGTTCCAAAAAGCAGCAGTGGCAGTAGCTTTTTTTTTAGCAGAAAGAAAGTGATTTCAGAAACAAAACTTGGGATCCAGGTTGGTTATTCTAACTATTAGATAGAAAATAGATGCTGAAACTCTTTTATTTTTAGTATGATCATTGAATCTGAATGTGTAATAACCGTAAGGGTCGTGTGTTTTAAAAAAAAAGAGACAATACTAGTTGAAAACGATTTAAAATAAATCAGTAAATAGGTAGATAAAATGTTGTTTGAGTCGTTGTTATTGTTGTCATAAGGAACAGAGCATGCTCTTCTCTTTCAAATGTAGTTCCATTTAGATTTAGATTTAGATTAGGTATCAACTTAACAAAGAACAAAAAAATAAATAAAACTTGAGGTATAGACAGTAGTTAGAGTTGCTGTTATAGGAATAAAACTTGAATTTGTTTCAAATGGGTTTATTAGATTTAGATGCAAAGAACCAATCAAAAGAGGGCAACCAAAGCAAAAGCACTAAAAGAAGTAGAGAGAGTTACCTCCGGCCACCGCGTACGGTGGTCGTCCCTGTCCGTTGGCCGTGCGCCTCCGTCATCGCCGCCGCAAATCACCAACACAGAAACCAAACCATCAACAGCCTCCCCAACCACCACGACCTCACTATCTTCGGGAACATCCCCCTCCTCCCTTTCAACCACCACGGCCAGACCTACACCACCGTCCACCGAACCACTCCCTCTTCGCACCACCCTCCTCTCTCTCCTCACCACCGAACACCCACAGAAACAGCTACCATCAGCCTCCCCAACCACCACGGCCACACCGCTCCTCCCCTTCGCAGCCACCACGCCGTAGACCGCCACCATCAAACTGTTGCCCATCCACCCTTACCTCCGTCATCACCGTCGTACCACTACCGTAAACCACCAAACCGTAGCCCAAACAGTCAGCAACAGAACCCAACCGCACCCCCAATAGAAACCGAATCAGAGAAATAGTGGATCGGTTGAGAGAGAGAGAGAGAGATTCAGCGTGGTGTTTTCGGTGGCGGAGAGAAATGGGAAACGGATGCGATTGAGAGAAAGAGAGAGGAGATCAGAACATTAGAGAGAGGAGAGAGGAGATCAGAGTATGTGAGAGGGGAGAAGTGAAACGGCGCCGTCGGAAAGGGGGAGAGGAAGGCGCCGTTGGAAAGGGAGAGAGAGGCTACGGCGGTTTGTGGCTGAGGAGAATTTAGGGTTAGAGAGAATGGGGGAAGTGCGGCGCTGAGAGAGGACAGGATTCGAATTAGGGTTTCCTCTTTTAACTTTGCTTTATATATGTGCCCTTTTAATTTTATTTTATTTCAGATTGATACCTACACCCTGCATTTCACTACGCGCACCCCCCTGAGCCCATCAGAAAACTAAAAAACGTGGGCCAGCTCGCTAAGGATGATGGGCTACTGTTTACACCCCAATTTTAATAATACGGCCTTCCTGCCACTTGCACCCCCCCATTTTACTATTTCACCCCCTGTTTCTCTTTTTAAATTTTATTTCGTTCCCCTAGATAAACGTATTTTTTTCACAAAACCTTTTTTCCCAAATAATAAATTTTCTTTTCCCTAAACAAAATTAATCCAATTGCGAAAACTCTTCAAAATCAAGAACTTTGTTAGTAGCCTTGCGGAGCCTCTGCCTGCATGATTATTAACAATGGAGTGTTAGTAATGATCACCCATAACCTTCGTTAGTTTGATCATTATGAGTACTCTCCACTTTTCAAAACCTAAGCAAAAAGACTTTCACTTTCGAGGCCCCTTAGAACTACGTCGCTTTGATTTCCATTTGGGATACGTAGGAGCGAGTCACATTCTCGTCAAGCGCAATCATAAAAAGTTTAGTATTTGCATAACAAAAAGAAAAGAGTTATTTTCATAACAAAAAAGAATCACTTTTGCAAACCAAGATCATTTTCAGAATGAAAACCTTCTCCTTTCTAAAAACATTTTCAACCCATCGTCGCTAGTGGCTAATCAGAACCTTTGTTCGTCTAGCCATTGGTGGCGATGTCCTTCTCCCAAAAGAATAACAAGCGATGATCACTCATAACCTTTGTTAGTTTGATCATTCGTGCCAATCAATCTCTTTCGAAAACCCCTTTCAAAAGAACAAATAAAAACGAGTCGCTACTAATAGTCAATCAGAACCTTTGTTCGTCTGACTGGCAGTAGTGACTCTCATTTTCAAGAGTACTTAGCGGTGATTACCCATAACCTTGGTTAGTTTAATCATTCACTAAATGCTCGTCCTATTTCGAAAACTCACTCAAAAGATAAAAGACAAAAGCCTTTTTTAGGATAAAGAAGAACTACGTAGCTTTGAGTTCTCCATCGCACCGGGAGATACGTAGGAGCGGGCCTTGTCCCGTCAAGCGTTTTTTTTCTAAAAACCCATTTTCCCCCTTTTTTCATAATAAGTAAAGATTTTCATTAAGAATTTTTCGATAAGAGGTAGAGAGGCAAAATAAAGTATTTTCAAGTCAACACACTAAAACCACACATTTAATTAAAGGTCCCCTCTCAGTAGAGAGGACGTGTGGGGTGCTAACACCTTCCCTGCGCGTAACCGACTCCCGAACCCTATTCTCTAGTTTCGCAAGACCAATCGCTTTCCAAAAAAGGTTTTCCTAATATTTTCCTTAATAAATATTGGTGGCGGCTTCATTGTCTTAGGAAAAGTTGTAAACGAGAACAGTTCTCTCCCAAGTACTTTTTCGGGCGCAACAATCATGAATTTCGAAACTTGCATGTTATCTCCCTATATTCCTCTACGGATAGAACCAATTAACTTTTCAAATTACTAGTATGCAACCCGTGCGATGCACGGGGAGCAATGTTCTATAGTATAGATAAAATAAAATATCGTTTGTAATAAATGGGTCAATGAGAAGTGCATCCGATTAGAAGTAACTGAATGATCTGCTTTATTTGCTTTGTTCTAAGTTAGATAAATTAAAATATCCTTCGTAACTATCCGTGACATCCGCTATGTGATTTTTTTTGAAATTCTTGTTTTTTGACATATCTGGCAGTTGTGGTTAATCAGAAACACACATTAAAGTTGTTAAATATCACAAATATTGATCATTCATCACTAACAAACAATTTTTCAATATATAACAATTACCAATTAAATAATTTGTATTAAACCCAGGTTTGAATATCAAAGCAGGATTGATGAAGTGATATATCATAGTAGGCACAACAGACTGGTGATCACGTCTGACGGTGGTGTTGAATTGAAAATTAAGCTTGTACTGGTGTGAAGACGCACGAAAACCACCTGTGTTAGCACGAACATCAAACAGAGAAATTCTGTAGACCGAGTCCTCCTGCAATATGCTATCAAACTTATAAATCAACTCCCTACGGACTGTTGCTTGAATGCGATTCCGCTACACAAAGAACCACGACAGTTAGTATTACGTTTTCTCATATATATATATATATATATATATATATATATATATATATATATATATATATATACTTACTAAGCAAAATTTGACATGATACTAACAGCAAAATCCATTAAAACCATCTCCTTTGTGTATGGAGTCCGTCCTCGGTTTAGATCTTGGACATGCCACATCTGAATCAATCGTACGACAATGGGACTAGGTTGGTGCCCAGCAATGATATCAGAAAGGAGGACGTGGTTGGTATTCATATTTGAACTCTTTGAAAAAGGAACAGCAATACGGTCGTGGATTTTTTTTAGAAAAGGCTTTTTTAGTGAAAAGCGTGAATAGGACTGCTAATGACTATTCGATTGTTGGTGGCTGTCTTATATATGGAACAAATGTTGTGTTAGGTTTAAGGTTTTTTGAATTCAAGAAATAAGGGTTGCGGCCATTTTGGTGGATTGGGCGGGTTAATTGGTGTGAAGGACAGTAATTTTGTACGTGATTATAGGTGGCCACTTAATGCATATTAAAAATTCCTATGTGTTTATAGGTGGCCAATTAATATAGAAAGAAGTCACACGCTCATATTTGGAATTGCATTTAAATGCAGTAAATTGGATTCATCGGCGTTCCAAAATGAGAGCGTGATATTGATGACGTTATTGCATTTGATCAACTGGAAAAAAAATTCAAAAACGTGTATTCAAATATTTCAATTAAAAATTCCTACGTGATTATAGGCAGCCATTTAATAGATTGTTGTTGTTGTTTTATTTGTAATAGACAGGATTATTATTAACAATAAATGTCTCATAATATACATTAATCACCCAATAGTTGTCTCAATAAATGCCTCATATTAATCTACTGATTCATATTGTCAAAAAAAAACTGATGTATGAAGCTAGGTTCTATAAGATATCATTTTAAAATTAATACATTAAATAATTCAAAGAAGGATTAGTATGCACAAATTACATGGCTGCATTTTTTGTACGATGCTGTCTTACTAAAAATATAGTTATCTTTTGAAAATCATAAAAATATATGTTTTTTTGATATATTAAATTAAATTTAGTAAGGTAGATTTAATCTGTTTTTCAAATTTTTTGTTCTGGCTTAGTTTTAGACAACCGTCGGTTGTTGTCTATTCGTAATATTATTGAAATTATTGAAATGCAGTAAATTGGATTAATTTTTGATTCCAAAATGATTGCGTGATATTGAATACCTTGTTGCATTTGGTCAACTGTAAAAAAATTCAAAAAAGTGTATACAAATACGTGAATCAAAAATTCCTACGTGATTATAGGCAACATTTCATCGATTATTGTTCATATTTTATTTATAATGGGCAGGATTATTGTTAAGAATAAATGCCTCATATATATTAATCACCCAATAGTTGTCTCAATAAATGCTTCATATTAATCTACTGATGCATATTGGAAAAAAACGGATGCATGAAGGTTCTATAATGTATCATTTTAAAATTAAAACGTTAAATAATTTAGAAATGGTTTAGTTTTATGTTATGGGTTTGCAGTTTGTGTACGATGCAATTTAAAATGATACATCGTGGATCTATAAAATGGTTTAGATATATAGTTTATGTAAAAAAAACTGATGTATGAAGGTTATATAATATATCAATTTAAAATGGCGATATAGTGGTTCTATAAAATATCATATAAAAAAAACTGATGCATATTGTAAAACTAAAAATTGGTGGATGAAGGTTAATATATAATTTGAATATAATGCAGAAAATGGAGATATGAAATGAGGCAATTCAAATACGGCATTGATAGACGTCCGAAACGTTTCAAAAAAAACAATTGATTATTTTTTTGTGAAATGCCATGTAGATTGGACAATTAATCCCGTCCCCATGAATCGTGGCCGATAGGACAACTCAGCAAAAAGGCTTTGAGAAGCATACGAAACACACATTAAAGTTGTTAAATATCACAAATATTGATCATTCATCACTAACAAACAATTTTTCAATATATAACAATTACCAATTAAATAATTTGTATTAAACCCAGGTTTGAATATCAAAGCAGGATTGATGAAGTGATATATCATAGCAGGCACAACAGACTGGTGATCACGTCTGACGGTGGTGTTGAATTGAAAATTAAGCTTGTACTGGTGTGAAGACGCACGAAAACCACCTGTGTTAGCACGAACATCAAACAGAGAAATTCTGTAGACCGAGTCCTCCTGCAATATGCTATCAAACTTATAAATCAACTCCCTACGGACTGTTGCTTGAATGAGATTCCGCTACACAAAGAACCACGACAGTTAGTATTACGTTTTCTCATATATATATATATACATACTAAGCAAAATTTGACATGATACTAACAGCAAAATCCATTAAAACCATCTCCTTTGTGTATGGAGTCCGTCCTCGGTTTAGATCTTGGACATGCCACATCTGAATCAATCGTACGACAATGGGACTAGGTTGGTGCCCAGCAATGATATCAGAAAGGAGGACGTGGTTGGTATTCATATTTGAACTCTTTGAAAAAGGAACAGCAATACGGTCGTGGATTTTTTTTAGAAAAGGCTTTTTTAGTGAAAAGCGTGAATAGGACTGCTAATGACTATTCGATTGTTGGTGGCTGTCTTATATATGGAACAAATGTTGTGTTAGGTTTAAGGTTTTTTGAATTCAAGAAATAAGGGTTGCGGCCATTTTGGTGGATTGGGCGGGTTAATTGGTGTGAAGGACAGTAATTTTGTACGTGATTATAGGTGGCCACTTAATGCATATTAAAAATTCCTATGTGTTTATAGGTGGCCAATTAATATAGAAAGAAGTCACACGCTCATATTTGGAATTGCATTTAAATGCAGTAAATTGGATTCATCGGCGTTCCAAAATGAGAGCGTGATATTGATGACGTTATTGCATTTGGTCAACTGGAAAAAAAATTCAAAAACGTGTATTCAAATATTTCAATTAAAAATTCCTACGTGATTATAGGCAGCCATTTAATAGATTGTTGTTGTTGTTTTATTTGTAATAGACAGGATTATTATTAACAATAAATGTCTCATAATATACATTAATCACCCAATAGTTGTCTCAATAAATGCCTCATATTAATCTACTGATTCATATTGTCAAAAAAAAACTGATGTATGAAGCTAGGTTCTATAAGATATCATTTTAAAATTAATACATTAAATAATTCAAAGAAGGATTAGTATGCACAAATTACATGGCTGCATTTTTTGTACGATGCTGTCTTACTAAAAATATAGTTATCTTTTGAAAATCATAAAAATATATGTTTTTTTGATATATTAAATTAAATTTAGTAAGGTAGATTTAATCTGTTTTTCAAATTTTTTGTTCTGGCTTAGTTTTAGACAACCGTCGGTTGTTGTCTATTCGTAATATTATTGAAATTATTGAAATGCAGTAAATTGGATTAATTTTTGATTCCAAAATGATTGCGTGATATTGAATACCTTGTTGCATTTGGTCAACTGTAAAAAAATTCAAAAAAGTGTATACAAATACGTGAATCAAAAATTCCTACGTGGTTATAGGCAACATTTCATCGATTATTGTTCATATTTTATTTATAATGGGCAGGATTATTGTTAAGAATAAATGCCTCATATATATTAATCACCCAATAGTTGTCTCAATAAATGCTTCATATTAATCTACTGATGCATATTGGAAAAAAAACGGATGCATGAAGGTTCTATAATGTATCATTTTAAAATTAAAACGTTAAATAATTTAGAAATGGTTTAGTTTTATGTTATGGGTTTGCAGTTTGTGTACGATGCAATTTAAAATGATACATCGTGGATCTATAAAATGGTTTAGATATATAGTTTATGTAAAAAAAACTGATGTATGAAGGTTATATAATATATCAATTTAAAATGGCGATATAGTGGTTCTATAAAATATCATATAAAAAAAACTGATGCATATTGTAAAACTAAAAATTGGTGGATGAAGGTTAATATATAATTTGAATATAATGCAGAAAATGGAGATATGAAATGAGGCAATTCAAATACGGCATTGATAGACGTCCGAAACGTTTCAAAAAAAACAATTGATTATTTTTTTGTGAAATGCCATGTAGATTGGACAATTAATCCCGTCCCCATGAATCGTGGCCGATAGGACAACTCAGCAAAAAGGCTTTGAGAAGCATACGAAACACACATTAAAGTTGTTAAATATCACAAATATTGATCATTCATCACTAACAAACAATTTTTCAATATATAACAATTACCAATTAAATAATTTGTATTAAACCCAGGTTTGAATATCAAAGCAGGATTGATGAAGTGATATATCATAGCAGGCACAACAGACTGGTGATCACGTCTGACGGTGGTGTTGAATTGAAAATTAAGCTTGTACTGGTGTGAAGACGCACGAAAACCACCTGTGTTAGCACGAACATCAAACAGAGAAATTCTGTAGACCGAGTCCTCCTGCAATATGCTATCAAACTTATAAATCAACTCCCTACGGACTGTTGCTTGAATGCGATTCCGCTACACAAAGAACCACGACAGTTAGTATTACGTTTTCTCATATATATATATATATATATATATATATATATATATATATACTTACTAAGCAAAATTTGACATGATACTAACAGCAAAATCCATTAAAACCATCTCCTTTGTGTATGGAGTCCGTCCTCGGTTTAGATCTTGGACATGCCACATCTGAATCAATCGTACGACAATGGGACTAGGTTGGTGCCCAGCAATGATATCAGAAAGGAGGACGTGGTTGGTATTCATATTTGAACTCTTTGAAAAAGGAACAGCAATACGGTCGTGGATTTTTTTTAGAAAAGGCTTTTTTAGTGAAAAGCGTGAATAGGACTGCTAATGACTATTCGATTGTTGGTGGCTGTCTTATATATGGAACAAATGTTGTGTTAGGTTTAAGGTTTTTTGAATTCAAGAAATAAGGGTTGCGGCCATTTTGGTGGATTGGGCGGGTTAATTGGTGTGAAGGACAGTAATTTTGTACGTGATTATAGGTGGCCACTTAATGCATATTAAAAATTCCTATGTGTTTATAGGTGGCCAATTAATATAGAAAGAAGTCACACGCTCATATTTGGAATTGCATTTAAATGCAGTAAATTGGATTCATCGGCGTTCCAAAATGAGAGCGTGATATTGATGACGTTATTGCATTTGGTCAACTGGAAAAAAAATTCAAAAACGTGTATTCAAATATTTCAATTAAAAATTCCTACGTGATTATAGGCAGCCATTTAATAGATTGTTGTTGTTGTTTTATTTGTAATAGACAGGATTATTATTAACAATAAATGTCTCATAATATACATTAATCACCCAATAGTTGTCTCAATAAATGCCTCATATTAATCTACTGATTCATATTGTCAAAAAAAAACTGATGTATGAAGCTAGGTTCTATAAGATATCATTTTAAAATTAATACATTAAATAATTCAAAGAAGGATTAGTATGCACAAATTACATGGCTGCATTTTTTGTACGATGCTGTCTTACTAAAAATATAGTTATCTTTTGAAAATCATAAAAATATATGTTTTTTTGATATATTAAATTAAATTTAGTAAGGTAGATTTAATCTGTTTTTCAAATTTTTTGTTCTGGCTTAGTTTTAGACAACCGTCGGTTGTTGTCTATTCGTAATATTATTGAAATTATTGAAATGCAGTAAATTGGATTAATTTTTGATTCCAAAATGATTGCGTGATATTGAATACCTTGTTGCATTTGGTCAACTGTAAAAAAATTCAAAAAAGTGTATACAAATACGTGAATCAAAAATTCCTACGTGATTATAGGCAACATTTCATCGATTATTGTTCATATTTTATTTATAATGGGCAGGATTATTGTTAAGAATAAATGCCTCATATATATTAATCACCCAATAGTTGTCTCAATAAATGCTTCATATTAATCTACTGATGCATATTGGAAAAAAACGGATGCATGAAGGTTCTATAATGTATCATTTTAAAATTAAAACGTTAAATAATTTAGAAATGGTTTAGTTTTATGTTATGGGTTTGCAGTTTGTGTACGATGCAATTTAAAATGATACATCGTGGATCTATAAAATGGTTTAGATATATAGTTTATGTAAAAAAAAACTGATGTATGAAGGTTATATAATATATCAATTTAAAATGGCGATATAGTGGTTCTATAAAATATCATATAAAAAAACTGATGCATATTGTAAAACTAAAAATTGGTGGATGAAGGTTAATATATAATTTGAATATAATGCAGAAAATGGAGATATGAAATGAGGCAATTCAAATACGGCATTGATAGACGTCCGAAACGTTTCAAAAAAAACAATTGATTATTTTTTTGTGAAATGCCATGTAGATTGGACAATTAATCCCGTCCCCATGAATCGTGGCCGATAGGACAACTCAGCAAAAAGGCTTTGAGAAGCATACGAATTTGTATTATTATAGATTAATCTTATACATATTATTTATATACTTCGTTTTTTACTAGTACTTTAGGTAACCAATTAACTTCGTTTTATTAATCTCAAATAAGAAATTCACACATGTCAGCACATTAATCGTCCACCTATACATCTCACATTTCACGTCATTGCCACATGTACAGATATAATTCCATGTCAATTAAAATTTAAATTTCAATAGACATCAAAGGCATTATAACCGTTTTAATGCCTAATTATTTCATTTGACAGGTTCAACATATCATGTGCAGATGAAGGTGAAACTATCTGTTGAGATATCATGTGCATGAATTTACTTGAGATGTCATTTGTACTCAAAAAATTTGTATTGTATTTTTATTTTTATTGTGACTTCCTTATAGGTTAATGATTTTGCTTCTTTGGTTTTATTTTCAGGATGTATGCAAAAGTATGGTGCTCGATGCCGCATTTAACACCCAGATAAGAAACTTAAGACCAATGATATTTTCAAATAAAAAGATTCATTTTAGTGTTTATAACCAATCTTCATAGACAACTCTTTTGTTGCATTGTATCCACATATATATATATATATATATATATATATATATATATATATATATGTGGATACAATGCAACAAAAGAGTTATATATATATATGTATATGGACTTTCAATTCGGAAACCAATGAAGCATGACAACATGTTAGGGCTATTTTTCATTTTGGATCATCTTAATAGCATACTGAACTAATATGTCTAAGTTAATATGGTTTGGCCATTTCTGTTAATGATTTGTAACTTTTATCTATTTGAAAAAGTATGATGCATGAAATTTATGTATCCATTGTTGAGCTCTTTCTTCGTTGTTTATTTTTGATCAAGTGACATGGTTTTTGGCAGGGATTTGTGATGCTATGATATTGAAATCACGTGTACTCGGTAGACTTTTATTAATTAATTTTTCCACCCTTCACCCTAATTTGATTAGATTTTAAACCAGTTATCGTAATTCATTTGAATAGTTTTGCGTTGAATGTTTTGAATATTAACAATTATGAGGTCCGGACAGTTGTGTATGCTTTCTTTACCAACAATTTGGTTCATGCCCTATGTGTGCCAAGTTATTTTGATATGCATACTTTTCTTTGTGCATAAACACATTCACATTACCAAAAATAATCATTTGTTGCATATTGATAATTTATTCCAAAAAAAAATTGGTTTAAGTTTCTGACTCTATTATTTAGTACACGCTTTAGGTTTAATCATATATATATATATATATATATATATATATTGAAAAAAGATTCATACACTTCTTACTAATGTATTGAAAAAGTTTAGGTTTTTTCCATATCCTTTCTCAATTGTTTTGGCCAAGTATATTTGAATATGGGATGAGGAAAGGACCACCCGAAGTAACTTTGCACTATGCGGTATTTTCTTATTCTTTCAAAAAGGAATTGACGTTTAATTTGTTTAACTTTTATGCAAGGAATTCAAATTTGAGCTATTTTCATAGTGTGAATTGTGACTTATAGTTATATGGGGATATTGATGATGTACATTAAGTATTTGAATTTTAGTTTTACATAATTTTTTTAGCTTTGTTTTAAATCTTATAAACGGATTTGGAACTTAACCATGATATGCTAGAGTATTTATTGTGACAGGAGGACCTAAACTTTTTAATTTGGTGTATGTCATAATGACCAATGAATTGTATGAACACGTTAAGAGGGAACATATTTATGACTGATTTGAAATGTTTGTTTACTAGTATGAAACCCGTGCGATGCACGGTGAGCAATGTTCCATAGTATATTAGTTATAGAAAAAGTATGATACTGTAGAACCACTATAGGATATTATAAACTTGTTCTCTAAATTTATAAAGTTATGAAAAAGAATAACAAAAACGAAGGAGACGTCTTATGTTAGGTCATTTAAATTATTCAAAATTATTTAATTTTTTGGAAACCTACTTTAAAAATTTTGGTAATAGACTATTTAGTTTATGAAATTTCTATTGCGTTCATTGTAGTCTTTGACATTTACAAATTTTCAATTTAGAACAGACAAATTATATTAGTGATTCAAATTAGCCCTTTTTTACAACGTACAGGGACTGAATATATATATTGTATGGACTAAATTTTAACACTTACGGAGAAGTCATGGGCTAAAATGAATCATGATAAATAAAATGTGCTAAATTTAATCTAATGTTAAATATCCAAGACTTAAAACACTCGGTCTTGCAAAAACATGTATGCTCTATGAAAACACTAAAGATTATCAAAAACCTCATGATAGACCACATTTCTTGTAGACTTGCAAACCTTTTCATCATTGTTGAGGATCAACATTTTCAAACCATTCCTTGTCTTCACTCTTGAAATAGCCACGTATAACTGTCCATGTGGGGAAACTGGTTTAGAAAGATACAGCCCTACATGTGAGAGTGATTGGCCTTGGCTCTTGTTAATTGTCATAGCAAAACATAAAGCGACTGGAAATTGCCTTCTCTGAAATTTGAACGGAAGGCCAGGATCAGAGGGTACCAAATTCATTCTTGGGATGCATATCTACAATCCAATATTAGTCCCGGTTAATACGGTAGCACCGATGACATTGTTTCCAAGTGTGTTTACCAGTAGCCTTGTCCCGTTACATAACCCAGCTCCTTGATCAATATTTCTCATTAGTATAATAGGAACACCCACTTTGAGATGTAGTTTGTGATTAGGTAAACCAGAACATTTTACCTCATTCAGAAATTCTGTAGTGAACCACTCCCCTTACACCTCAGCATTTTCATGCATACAGAATTAGAACTACTATACTCTTTCACATCAATGTTAATTAATGAATTAATGAATTTTAAAGTTTAAATAAAGTAGAAATTTGATTTCTCATAGTCAATGTTAATTAATGAATTTTTAATAGGATTAGTGATGACACATAGGATTGGGCTCAAATAAGGTAATAAATAAATAAAATGAAGATGAAAATATTAATTATGAAATTTGAATTCAATAAAAAAGAAGAGGGAAATGAAATTGTAGGCGACATTTTTAATGAATGATTAGTTCATGATTTTTTTTAATTACATTGACCAATAGCACTGCATTATTCAAAATTTCATCATAATTAATATTTCCCCTCTTTTAATTTGTTTTGGATTATTAGTATTCACAATATTTTTTTTTGTTGCGATAAAAAATAATAATAATAATAATAATAATAATAGTCTACTAAGTTTTGTATTTTTGAAATCGGAATTGCTAAGTAGAACGAGAAAACAACACGTATTTGTAACACGAATGGCCCAATGCGGTTATGGTGGACCTATGATTGAGATGACAGTATTATCTAAGTTTATTTGTTAAAAATATTGCGGAGACTAATATTTTAAAATCAAATTCTTTTTTTTGACCAATTTTAAAATCGAATTCTCCTTTCCTACAATCACAGAATAATATATAAATAATATTATAGACACTAATATTATTACTGTAACCGGTAGCATAGTTATAGGACAAATTATAGAGTTTTGATAATAAATATTAATCACCATTAATCATCTTTAATGCATTGATGTAATTGTCATTTGTATTATTAAATATTAATCACCATTAATCATCTTTAATGCATTAATGGTGTACGAATTAATGATACAAAAAAATAGTCTATAATAAAATTTTAAGAGCGAATTATTATGTAACAATTGAAAATTTCATTTTAAAGAAAATGAAATAAATAAAATGAAAATTGAATTTTAAAGTTTAAATAAAGTAGAAATTTGAATTTGTGCCAAGTTTTGAGTATAATTGGTGCCAAATTTGAAATATGAAATTTGAAAATAAATAGAATTAACAAAATCATTATTCAAAATGCATTTATTTACATGTATTAATAGTAGTTATTTCGGAAATTCCGTATTTGTTTTATTTCCATAAAGGTGTATTTAAATTTAAATTTAAATTCGAATTCAATAGAAAATAAGAGGGAAATGAAATTGTAGGCGACTTTATGTTAAGTTCATGATTTTTTGTGATTTTTTTTCATGATTTTTTTCACTTATTTTCATGATTTTTTTTAATTACATCAGCCAATAGTAATGCATTATTCGAATTCGAATTATCATAATTGGTGTGAAGGTCATAAAAATCGTACGTGATTATAGGCTGCCACTTAATGCATATTAAATATTGATTCATTATGATTAAAGTTGACTTGAGTAAATAATAATATACCAGGATTAAAATTATAATTACCTAATAAATACGGCACAAATAAGGTAATAAATAAATAAAATGAAAATGAAAATATTAATTATGAAATTTGAATTTTAAAGTTTAAATTTAAATTTGAATTCAATAAAAAAGAAGAGGGAAATGAAATTGTAGGCGACTTTTTTAATGAATGATTGGCTCATGATTTTTTTTTAATTACATGGACCAATAGTAGTGCATTATTCGAAATTTCATCATAATTAATATTTCCCCTCTTTTAATTTGTTTTGGATTATTAGTCTTCAAAATATTTTTGTTGTTGCGAGGGTAAATAATAATAATAATAATAGTCTACTAAGTTCTGTATTTTTGAATTTTTAAATAGTGTACGAATTAATGATACAAAAAATAGTCTATAATAAAATTTTAAGAACGAATTATTATGTAACAATTGAAAATTGGATTTTAAAGAAAATGAAATAAATAAAATAAAAATTGAATTTTAAAGTTTAAATAAAGTAGAAATTTGATTTCTCATAGTCAATGTTAATTAATGAATTTGTAATAGGATTAGTGATGACACATAGGATTGGGTGGTTCATGATTTTTTTTTTAATTACATGGACCAATAGTAATGCATGATTCGAATTATCGTAATTAATATTTCCCCTACAATTGCTCTCGTGAGGACACATAGGATTAGTGAGCTGTGAGGAGGAGACGAATTTGTATTATTAATAGATTCAAATTTTAGTGTTCCCTCATAAAATCGAATATTCCTTATTCTTTTCTTATTTGTATGTACAAATGGAATGAACATTATTTTTATTTGAATAGGGAATGTTTGGCTGTAAGGGATTTTTATTTTAACCGTAATAGTAAATGTGCCACGTCAATTAATGAAAAGGACACATCATCTTTATTCTTTGTTTACATTGCACTTTGAACTATTTCATGTTTCTTTCTGTGAACGACACATGGAATGAGGGCTTTGAACAAAGCCTTCATTGTAAAATGGATATTATACACATGGTGAGCTAAGGGGCACTGATGGAGTTTGGTTGAAATCCTGTAAACTAACATACGATGGGGACAGGAGAGAAAATCCCTCCACGTTAATGTGGGGATGGGGATGAAGACTATGCTCCTCGCCTTGAGAACATTACATAAATACCTTTATTATATAGATGGATATTATATTATTAGTTTTAGGGGTGGCAAAAAAATCCGGACCCGCGGGTACCCGCGGGTAAACCCCGTCACGGGTCCGGGGTGGGTAGTCATTGATAAAACATTTTAAATAAAAATATATAAACATTAATTGGATCCAAAGTTGCCAAATACATCAAAACCATGATATCTTGACATTACATTGTGAATCGTAAATATTAGAATACCAAAATATTTAAATAGTAATCCAGTTTTATAAAACACATATTGTCAATCAAATATATTAATATGCGAAACTCGGTTATTTTTTATAGCAATTTATATATATATATATATATATATATATATATATATATCATATTATAAATTATAATAATCAATATGAGAATTTAATAATATATTGTATACCCGTGCATCGCACGGGTCATACACACTAGTATAACATAAGTAGAAAAGCAGATAGACAGATGCAGTCGTATCAACTCTGCTGAGACAAGTGCTGTCGAAATGCAGAGACAGATGCTGTCCAATGATGCAGTCAAATTGCAGAGACAGATGCTGTCGAATGATGCTGTCGAATTGTAGAGACAGATGTTGTCGAATGATGCTGTGAGCAAAACCTGCGAACAAAGCAAACGTTAGATAAACAACCGGAGGCGCCTTGCGACTGCCCTGAAGAATTTATTCACCTCTACAGCGCAAATTCCCCGAGGTACAACCGGTCTCTTCTCAATCGTAGTAGTGAAGGAGGACTCCGAACTGGCAAGAACAATTTCGACACTACAGGAGACAAACCCAGGACTCTTTCGTATTTTTCAGAGGAAAATCAGTATTTTCTTTTTTTGATGTATCTCAAATAGCAGCTGACAACGTTTATATAGGCTTATGAATTTGGCCGTTTGAAACATACGCTCCAGCAGTTTAATTCTCATTCATCAACCGTTGCAAAATAATTGTAATAAATCAGAAAACCGTTTGTAAAGAATTCAGGAGTTACGAAATAATTGTAATTTAAAATGGCCGTTGGAAAGTAATTCAAGAGTTTCGAAATAAATCGAATTAATTCAAAACCGTTGTAAAGTAATTCAGTCGAAATCAATTTTCAGTTTACGAAATGAATTATCCGTTTGTGGCTTAAAAATGGGTATATTCGGATAAAACCAAAATTAAGTATAAAAATAATATTTCATTAATTAAAATTAGCGCAAGGGGGGGAAATCGGAAAATTTGCACTGAACCAAGCCATGTTGGTCCCTGCTTGTGCGCGCGAGGGAGTCCCTTCTTCTTTCTTGTTTACAAGCTCTCATTACGCTTTAATATTTAAAGACTTTGGTGAGTCCAATGTCAAGCAATGTGGGACTTCCCACTTTTGAAATATCTTTTGTTTTTCCAATAAAACACAACACATCTCTCTACAATAAATAAGTCAAACATCGTTGTCATCCAAACTATTTTTTCTAGTCGTGGGGTCGGCCAGAGATTTGAAACTATGATTCCTCTGTTTCTTCAAGCAATTTTGCCGAGGACGAAACTTTGTTCTTCGACTGTGAGTTTCCTGACTCCTCCAAATAGTGTTAGGATAGATGAGAGGGATGTGTGGTTGGACTATCTACGGGGCGAAAAACATAAAGAAATACAGTAAAGATAGAAAAAGTAAAGACTTTGCGAAAATAGTAGATTGATTTGATTGATGTGTATTTTTTTTCAGAATGTACACCTTACTATATATATACGTAAGCTCCGTTCACTACAAGAAAAACAGGATTTTGCGGCGGGAAAAATCTGCCGGAAAAGCCATATTTCCACCGCAAAATTGGACTTTGCGGCGGATTTTTGCCACCGGTAGCCAGGTCGCAGCAAACGCTTTCCAGCAGATTATCCGCCGGAAACTTGCGGCGGATTTCGTGGCGCCGATAAATCTGCCGCAAGTTTCCGGCCGATAATCCGCCGCAAAGACCATAAATCAGCCGGAAAATTATCCGCCACAAAGACCATATATCCGCCGCAAAATCCTTTTTTTTTAAAAAAATAAATATCATTTTTTAAAAAAATCGTTTTAATTAAAAAATTTATTTTTTTATTAAATTTTTTAATTATTGATAAAAAATAAAATTCAATAATTAATTAATTTACTATTTAAAAAAATAAAAATTGGAAAGAGCAGTCATTGGAGGAACATCAACCAGAACATTAACCGCAGGAACTGCAGCTACCCCTGGTGCTACCTCCCCGTGACGACTCCATGTCCAATAATTTAGCCTAAACCCATTATTGTACAAATCAAGTCTAACTTCATGTTCATTTTTTATAGCTCCAATGAAAGGAGAAGACAATTCGTAGGGAGGAAGTGAGGAGTTTCAAGAAGAGATTTAGTAGGGAAGGAGAGAATTTGGAGAGAGTAAGAGAGAAATTTTAAGAAGAGAATGAGAGAATTGGTAGAAGTGTGAAGAATAAGAAGTGGGGAAGGGATATATATAGGAAAACGGAGTCAAACGGTCAAATGGGGATTTGCGGCGGAAATTTGAAATTCAAACTGCGCGCTTATTTTTTCAAGGCCGCCGGTAACGGGGATTTGCAGCGGTTTTGGGGATTTGCGGTGGACTTTTGAAAATTTAAAATGGCGCTTATTCTTTGCAATCTCCAATCCGCCGCAAAATCCACGGCGAAAACATATCTGCCGCAAAATCCACGGAATCCGCCGGAAATTTTGAGGCGGATAAAATCCGCTGGCAATCCCCCTAATCCGCCGCAAAGTTTGTGGCGGCTCCGAATCCGCCGGAAATTCCTGGCCGGAAATTCAATATTTTCTTGTAGTGGTTAGCCACTGTCGCACCCCGAAAAATCCTCGGAGGGATTTTTCTTCGCACAACGGGTTTTTAGAGTCGCCACCAATATTTTTTAAAGGTAAAACATTGAAAAAAACCTTTTTTGGAAAGCAATGGTCTTTGGAACCATTAGATTTGGGTTCGGGGGTCTAATTGCGTATGGGGAAGGTATTAGCACCCCACAACGTCCCTTCAAAGAAGGGTTACCTTAATTAAATATGTGATTTGCAAAGTTGTTTCGGAAAAATGCTTTGTTTTTACCTCTTTTATTGATGAATGACTTAATGAAAAATCTTTAGTTTTCGCACTTGACGGAGGGGATCTGCTCCTACGTATCTCCCGGTGCGATGGAGAATTCAAAGCAACGTAGTTCTTGGTTGTCTAGAAAAAAGTTTTTGTTTTTTTATCTTGTTTAATTGTGAAAATTAAGCTTTCATGATGATCAATTGAGCAAAGGCTCCAAGTGACCACCATTAGCACTCCATTGTTAATAATCATGCAAGCAAAGGCTTCGCAAGACTACTGACAAAGTTTTTGATTTGGTGAAAATCTTTAGGAAAATTAGGCATTCACGATGATCAATTGAGCAAAGGCTCCAAGTGACCACCATTAGCACTCCATTGTTAATAATCATGCAAGCAAAGGCTTCACGAGACTACTAACAAAGTTTGATTTTGAAGAGTTTTCGCAATTGGATTGATTCTTGTTCAGGGAAACATTTATCCATTATTTGGGAAAAAAAAGGTTTGTGACAAAAAAAAGTTTACTTAGGGGAAAGAAACAAACTTTAAAAAGAGAAACAGGGGGGTGCAGTAGTAAAATAAGGGTGTAAATAAAGGGGGGGTTGTATTGTTAAGATTCGGGTGCAGAAGTGAGCCCAGCTTGTTTTTGTAAGCTGGGCTGCGTTTCCTTTTTATTTTACGAAAAAGAGAAGATGGGCCGCAAACGGGGGGCGGGCGCGCTAAGTAAAACGTGGGGGGTGTGAAAAGCGATCTAAAAAAAATTTAAATTAGGACAGACTAAACCTAAGTATATAAGGCTAACATAAAAAAAACAACCCTAATTTTACATCTCCTCAGCGCCGCACCACTATTCTCTTCTACCCTAATTTCGCTTTTCTCTCTCCCACGCCGTTTGATCCCTCTCCCTCTCCCCTAGCTTCGATCTCTCCCCTCACCTTCTTTCTCACCGAACCTAGATCTCCTCCTCTCCTCTGTGCCGTTCGCTTCCATCCTCTCCGATCCTCTCTACTGTTTTCGTCCCCCTTGCTTCCTATAACCACCGACCCTCCCTACTCCTCTCACCGGACTGATCTTCTTCTTCTCTTCTTACAGCGGCTTCACTCTCTCACAGATCCACTCCCTCACGGCGTCGGTTGGGTGCGGTGTTGACGGTCAGGGATGGTGATTACGGTGGTTCGCGTTGGGTTGTTGCGGTGGAGAGAGAGGAAGACAGTGGTGGTAAGACGTGGAGGTGCGATGGTGGTTCGGTGTGGTTGATGGCGGAGTGTGGCGATTTGCGGTGGTGGAGGGTTCAATCGGTGTTTGGGGTTGGCTACGGAGGTGTGGGTGGCGAAGAGAGGTTGTTGACGGTGGAGCACGGTGGTTGGGTTTGCGACAGTGGTGGTGTTTGGTGATGGCTGAGGAGAGGGTTCAGTCGTTGGTGGTGAGGAGGGAGAAGAGGCTGTTGGTGGTGGTTGTTGGTGAGGGTGGACGCGGTGATGCAAGTTTACGGCGGCGCAGGGGCGGAGACGACCACCGTACGCGGTGGCCGGAGGTAAATCTCTATTTTTTTCTTCTCACCTATTCACCATTTTTCTGTTTTATTTCCCTCTCTCCACCTCTTATATTTTATTTTTTTAGACTAAACAGAAACCTTTTCTTATGCCTCGTTTCCTACTGATATGCCTTGTTTGCTACCCCTTTTGTTTCTCAACACCATCCACATTCTATATGCATCGTTTGCTATCTCTTACATTTTTAAAGTATGCATAAGCTACACTGAGAATTAACACATGAATAAAATAGCAAGTAAACAAGGCATATGAATAAAGAAAGAAGAAAAACAAAACTCAAGGATGGTATTATGAACGAATAGATGAAATTAGGAACTAACCTAGTTCCCAAATGAACTGTTTCTTCCTTTTCTGAACCAAATTTGTTTTCTAAGTGCCTTGAAAAATATGATTATTTTGTGTCTCTGTTACCGTTTTTTCCCCCTTTTCTTTGAACCCTGAATTTTGATACTCAGTGTTGTGTATGTATTGCTGTGCGTTTCTCTGTGTATTAGAGTTCTGCAATGAATTCTAATTTTCTCAGCTGTGTGTATATTGTTGTTTGTGTGCATGTGGTTCCTTCCCTTAACACTGTTTCTGTTCATTGTATTTATAGGCAGGAAATTATGGTGTAGGTGTGGGAGGAAGCAGGGAATCACAACTCCAGGAGACCATAAAGCACAACAACCTCTGGTGGAGGCAGTGTGAGGCAGCAGGGGTGGAGCAGAGTTGCTGCCAATGCTGCCATGTTTTTGCTGAAAATGGGAAGCAAGCAAAGGGACAAGAGGAAAAAAGCTTGGGTTTGTAGCTCCAAAAAAACAAGGCAGCAAGTCGCTGCTGTCCTATTCTGATTTTTTTGCTTTATTATTTTTTTTTTGTACCCTTTTTTTGTTTGTATTTTGATTTTTGTATTATTTGTAATTAAATTTTCTTGTCAACATGTAAATAAAAGAGCTGACTTTTTTTGTACTATTCTCCTTTTTTTTGAAATTTTTTGTTTGTATATGTAACAAAATTAAAAAAGGGGACAGCTAATAAAAAAACTGATTTTATTTTACTATTAGTATATTTTTTTATGATAATAAAAGCGGTAACATGAACCGATGCAACCGCTCGCGCACGACTCGCAACTAACACGTGCTGGCGTTACGAATATGAATGCGTACCCGTCTTAATGCGCACACGCGTAAGTTATTAAAACCGATTTCATTTCATTCTCACTTTTCTAAAAAAAACTCGGTAAAATAAACGCGCACCGACGCAACTATCCGCATGACCCGAAACGAAGCGCGCGCTCGCCCTAAGACTAGGAACCCGTACGCGTTTTGAATACGCACGCGCGTACGTTATTAAAACCGATTTCATTTTATCCTCACTTTTCTAAAAAACGGTAAAATAACGCGGAGTGACGCAACTACTCACACGTGACTCGCAACCAACACGCGCTCGCGTTATTTATTATTATTTTTATTATATATTTTTTTGGACTCTTTTTTTGAAAGTAACGAGTGTCAAACAAAATCGTTGCACGAGAGTGCCAAAGACACCCGCGTTTAGAACAATATGCGAAGCGATAAAATTTGGGATTTTTCAATTAGTCGGACAAAATTAGGGTATGACAGCCACTATCCGAGTCTTCAACTGCTCACTATTGGATCAGTTATGATCAACTCTTCTAATTGCTCCTAAGCCCTAGAAGTTCAGAGACACTCTACCGAGTCCTTCAGTTACTGAGTCCTTAAGTTCCTTAAGTGGTAGTCTGTTAGGGGTTATTGTGGCTTCATAGATGCTTGTTTTCGTAACATCTTCCTTTATACTTTTCTCCGTTAATTTCACGTTTAGAATGGCCGTGTATCCCTCTCAGGGAAATGAGCACGTTGTCTACACTACAGCGAGCGCGTTAGCTTCGCTTTTTGCCTAAGAGGATTCCTCATGGTGCGGCAAGCGCGTTGGCTTTGCTTTTTTCCCATGAGGTTCGCCCAAAGATCATGTCAAGACGTTGCTCGGTTTTTACCTGTCGGGACTTTGTTATTTTCGGCACATACTATGTCGAAACTATTGGAGAAAAGTAGCGAGCAATCTATCAGTTTCAGAAACACCCCGCGTTCGGTCGATTGATAACTTAATTTCTGACCAGTCTTCTTCATTGTTGCTCGGCTAGTTCTTGTTTGAATGATACCCGAGACTTACTCAAAGTACAGCATTAGTAACTTCAAGACAATTATGATTTGGTCAACATAACTATCGCAACAGAAATATTTAATTGTCTTGAAAATCATTTACGTCTCAAAATGTTTCACTTTGATGAAATTGAATAACGTCTCAAAGCATTTCTTACACTATCATCCAAAACGTTTTAAAGACATTTAATTGTCTTGTGGCCATTAAATGGGTGTGAGTAATGACAATTGACTTCACATAAGTAGGTGGTAACAATAACAATGCAAGCAATAGACCAATTATCAGCGGGTAAAATGCAAACAACTCTTACTTTTCGGTTCGTACGACTTTCACAAATATGCCATAATTTAAGGATAGCACAGATAATATGCCATAATTTAAGGATAGCACGTGGGGTTGGGAAAATAGTATATGACACTCGACCGGATAATATGTGGTGACGAGCTTGTAGGAATTCTTTCTTTCGGATCAGAATTTTTCCGTTTCGCTATTTTTCAGATCTAGAGGAAGTGGTTCCTAGTTGAATTGTAGTGATCCAGGAAGTGATGAATAGATGCAGGGACCAATAGATATGATATTTTCCATTGGAATCTACTTTTGGAGAAAAGGAATTTGTGTGAAGCGTAGGAAAAGTTTTACCTTTTCCCACATACCGCGCCAATGTTCCGGTCTATTTCTCACAGAGGAACTAAACCGAACACATATGATAAGAGACTAGTAAGAATAATATAGAGAATATGATTGAGAGTTCTCAAATCCTTTCCATCGGCCTCTAAGGGCTATATTTATAGATCAAATGATGTTTATTTGTAATAAATGGTTATTATGACCATTATGGTCGTTACAAGACAAATATGAGAGGAATCTGGGATTCCCTAAATAGAGCGGGGGAGCTCCTAAATATATCGTCCGGTCCTGTTGGGAACAATATATATAGTATCGGTGACGAAACTAGTAGTCATCATTTTTTTACAATTAATGCTCAAAAGCTATGCATTGTTGGTGATTAGTAAATTTGGCTAGTGAGGTATCTAATGTCGTTGATTTAATTAGTTGAAATACTTTGTCTATAGCATTAATGGTTTGGGAAAATATTGTTGAGGACTCGGACATTGCTTATCTTGGTGCATATTGTTTGGAGGAATGGTGCAGCTAACACCTAAAAATTGCTAAGTTGTTAGTCAAGGGAGGCCTCCACCGAGGTAAGTACTCAACCGATTCTAGATGAGCTGATCTATCCAAAATTCTCATAAAGCAGAAGTCAAAAGGCTAGGAAATATCTTATATTTCTCATACATCTCCTAGATTTCTCATTACTTGTTTGAGTAAGCAGCTGCAAAGGAGTTATTGAAGCTAAATGTCTCGCCCGAGGGACCAATAGCTGAGGACTTAGCTGCTAAGGATTTTGGGTACTATTGCTGATACATGGGAGTTACTTTCAGTGTAGGCAAGTGAAGCACATGGAAATTGTGTTGAAGATTGCAAGTCAAGACGTGGAGCAGAACATGTTTAGGCGCATAAAATGTAGGAGATGATGGTTACTGTCTACTATACCTGCTAAATGGACGTTATGGAGCAGTTTTTCCTAGGTTTTAACGCGCGTGAAGATTAGTGTATGTTAACTTTAGCTGATCCAATCGTTTTTGTGATCGTGGTTAGGTGTAGGCCAGTTAGAGCTGTCAATTTGGGCCCGACCCACTGGGCTGCCCAGTGACCCGATTTTTTTGTTGGGCCTGGGCTCTAAAATTAGTGGCCCAAAATCAACGGTATCTTTTTTGGCCCGGCCCGATCGATAATATTATTGGGCTGGGCCGGGTCTGCCCATGGGCTTCGAGTCGGCCCGTTACTTTTTTGTTTTAATTTTTTAATTTTAAAATATGGTCCAACAAGAAAATGGAGCAATTTTTTAAGTAAAAAAATAATAAAAAAGTAAAGAAATTTTGTGTAAATCTCTAATATTCCTCAGTTTGTGTAAATCTCTAATACAAAAGTAAAAAAATGGAGCAATTTTTTTAAGAAAATGGAGCAATTTTGTGTAAATCTCCAATATTTCTCCGTTTGTACCTGTCATGTCCAATGAAATAAAGGAAAAAAGTTAATTAAAGTTAGCAAACACCAAAGTACAGAGAAATTGTAAACTACACCGTAGAAGTCATATATTGTATCAGCTCTGTATCTTAACGAGACATTAAAACTATTTTTTTATAGTCAAAATTCTAAAAAGTCAATGATTTGTGGCCCGTTGGCCCGATGGGCTGGGCCGGGACGACCCGAGCCCGGCCCATTGACAGCTCTAAGGCCAGTGATCATGGCAAATAGAGACCATTGTATATAAATATCCAGCTTGTAAATATTTAGACACACGACAATCAATCAAATTATCTATTTTCAAGCATTTTTTACTCTTCCTTTACGTTATGCATAGCCTTAGATTATCCTAAACTATCTGAATCATTTCCCACGCCTAATCCTAACGCTCTTTGGAGTAGTTAGAGAATCCAAAACTGAAGAACATGGTTCCTTCCTCAGTGTCATCGTTTGAAGAAAGGAATCACAAAGTCTAAGCTTTAGCCGATCCTCAACTAAGTTAAAGTTCGACAATAGGTGCAACGGTAGAAACAAGCATGATGCATGGAGTAAAAATTCAGTTTATGCACAAATGGCGAACATATGATGGGGTATGTAAAATGCAATATAGACGCTTCATCTAATAGCCAAAGTGGTCGTGTGGGTATTGGCTTATGTGGCAAAGATGAATTTGGTCGTGTGGTCCAGTTTTCTAGTGGATGTCAAGGTTGGTGAGGCTTTGGGTTTGGGTTCGGCCATATAATGGCTTAGAGAGCTTGAGTTTGATGATGTTGTTTTTGAAATGGATGCTAAGCTAGCGGTGAACGGTCTTAAGTCTACTATGGAGGATTGCATTGAGTTTGGATCCATTATTCAAAAATGTAGACATTTTTTTTAAAAGTAAAATTCTCACGTCGAATTTGCTAGAAGGTATGTCAATTCTATTGTTCATAGCTTGACTAAGATATAATGCTAATCTCTAATTATTTTTTATGTTATGACATGTATTAAATCACTTACCACTTATTTTTAATGTAATGAATCAGATATTTTTATTAAAAAATTATTATCTTAATGTTTTACTTTTTTGGTAGTAACTAGCGGTACACCCGCGCATACATACAGATACCGTCGTGTTCTTTTATGAATGAGCTTAAATAGAATTTAATTAGTTTGAACATTACTCCGTGAAAATCATTAAGCAGTGAAAAAGTAAGAGATGTTTCAAAAAGTGTGAGAGTGAAAAAGTGAAAAAAAAGTCTTAATTTACATTTTAAGACGATAATACTATGCCAACATCATGTAATATTTCTAGTAGAGACTAAAAAGCTAGTTTGTATTAAATTTCAAATTTTCCAAAAAAAGTAAAAAACTTATTGATAGAGAAACACTAAATTTTAAAATTTTGTCAACATTTATTAAAAAGAAAGTTTGAAAGAAAGATGGGTGGGAGTGGGAGAGGGAGAGGGAGTGAAAAAAGTGAAAAAAGTGAAAAAGTGAGAAATATTTCAAAAAGTGAAAAAAAGAGTGTGTTAATTTACATTTAAAGACGATATTTTTTTTGATCAAAACATTTAAAGACGATCTAATATTATGCCAGCAACATCTAATATTTCTCGAAAAGACTAAAAACTAAAATTGTATTAATTTTTCTTTGAACAACAAAATTTTATTCAAATTTCAAATTTTTCAAAGAAAAAAAAAAAGGTTATTGATAGAGAGAAAATTAATATTAAAATTTTAAAAATAGTAAAGAGAGAGGAGAGAGTTGGAGGAAGAAAGGAGGAGAAAAAAGATAAAGAAAATTAAACAGAAAGATTGAAAAAAAGATGGGTGAGAGAGAGAGAGAGAGATGTGAGAAAGTGGGAATGATTTGAAGTGTGAATGAGAGAGAGAGAGAGAGAGAGAGAGAGAGAGAGAGAGAGAGAGAGAGAGAGAGAGAGAGAGAGAGAGAGATTGAAAAATGGGACAAAGGTTTGAAAAAGTGGAAATTCAAAGTGTGTTAATCTACAGTTTATGACGATAATACTATGCCAGCAACATGTAATATTTCCTGCTGAGACTAGAAAATAAAATTATATTAAATATTTTTTAAACAGCAAAATTGTATTAAAATTTCAAATTTTTCAAAGAAAGAAAAAAAAGCTTATTGATAAAGCAAAACTGAATATTAAAATTTTGTTAAAATAGTAAACAGAAATGAGAGACTCAGAGGAAGAAAGGAGGAGAAAAAAGTTAAAAAAGTTGAAAAAAAGATGGGTGAGCATAATAGTCATTTTTCTATAAATGAAAAAATTCGGTGACCACCACACCAACACTTAATTGTGGTTAGTATGTACTAACCAGTGTTTTCATTTACCTGCTCACTCACCACACAAACACTAAATTGTGGTTAGTATGTACTAACCATTGAATTGTTGTATAATGGTCACCAAAAAATTTAGTAATGGTTACTAAATTGTGGTCATTGCCGTAGAAATCAACTCTATTATAATAAAAACCAATGGCAGCACTTTTACATTTTTAGACATCTTAGATTTTTCCATTTTGTCAAAAATTAGAGGTAAAATGGTCATTTCGCCACTAAAAGATAAAAAAAAAAACAGTTTTTTAAGTTTATAAAAAAAGAAATTAAAACTGACGCTCTCTCATAAGTTATTTTTCTTTTAAAAAATCATATTTTTTTTGAAAAAAAATATTTTTTTTAAAACTGTTTTCTTTTTAAAATCATTTTTTTTAAAAACTGTTTTTTTTTTTTAATTTTAAACTGCTTTTTTAATTTTTTATTTAAAACTTGTTTTTTTTAAAAGTCTCTTTACATAATTTTAAAAATATGATTTAATTAATATTTTAAAATCTGTTTTTATTTTTTTAAAAAGTCTTTTTTCATATTTTTTTTCCAACGGGACTTCCAACATTAATGCCGACGACAGTGGCAACGAGAGCGCCAACGAGAGTGCCGAATTTTTTTAGACTTTTTCCAACACAACTATTTTAAAAAAATAAATTTTTTATTTATTTTTATAATTTACTCAAACTACTAAAATCAATCAATTTAACCACTACTAATTGTCAAAAAAACCTTTTGTCAAAAAAAATATTGTCAAAAAAACCCATACCTTTAACAAATGTTACCAAAAATCCAAAAAACTAAATTATTAAATTCATATTATACTCAATAATTAAATAATCTAAAATTTATTATTTACTATAATCTCTCTATTAAAACTACTCAATCAATTTAACCACTAAAAAAAATACCAAATTACTATTTTATAATTACTAAAAAGGAGTAAAATGCCAATGGGAGTGCCAACAGGAGGAGGGCAAACCAGAGTGCCAACGGGAGTGCCAATGGGAGTTTCTTCATTTTTACTCCATTATTAACATTATAAGAAATACCGACCACTATCCATTAATTAGTCACTAAATTTTTTACCACGTTTTTACTAAAAATAATTACTCACTATTTTTAGAATTTAGTCAAACTACTAAAATTAATTAATTTTTTACAACGGTCAAATTAATCATTTTAACCACTATCCATTGTAAAAAAAAGACGTGCATGTAACAAAAATTTAAAATTAACTTTTTTATAAATAAATGAATATGATTAAATTAATATTAAGTCATATTGAAAAACATAAGTCATAATACGTGGTAACGGGAGCGGCAATGCGAGATTGACAATGAAATCGACAATGAGAGCAACAACGGGAACATGAGTAGGAACGAGAGAGGCAACGAGTGCGCCAACAGAGCGCCAACGTGGGTGCATATTTTATAAAATCTTATTTCCTTTTTTCTTCATTTTTACTCCATCTAAAATTTATTCTTTACTGTAATCTCTCTAATAAAACTATTAAAATCAATCAATTTAACCACTATGAATTGTAAAAAAAACAACTTTAGCCACTATCAAATATTACACAATAACGTACTTATAATTAAAAGAATATGATTTAATTAATATTAAATCATATAGAAAAATATGAGTTAAAATGTGGCAACGGTAGCGACAACGAGAGGCAATGAGAGCTGCAACAGGAGTGGCAACGAGAGAGGCAACAGGAGTGGCAACGAGAGAGGTAACGAGAGCGTCAACGGGATTGCCAATGGGAAGGCCAACAGGGGATGCAAACAGGAGGGCCAACAAGAATGCATATTTTATCTCTAATGTCCAAATACATTATTATGGATCAATGTAATTCTGATTGTCAATGGGGATGCATATTCCACTTGGAATTTCAAATCATACATTTTGGACATTGTTCACAAGTTATGAATATCTTCCAAATTAGTATTATGATTTCATAGCAATACACCGACCATACAGTATTAGACGTGCGTATGCACGGGTAAAATACTAGTAGTTACATAAAATAGAGGCTAAATAGCACTTTTGGTCCTTTATGTTTGCTCTAGGTTTCACTTTGGTCATTTGTCTTTTTTTGGTCCGTTTTGGTCCCTCATGTTTCATTTTTGTTTCATTTTGGTCCCTGCCGTTAGTTTTGGCCTACGGATGCCACGCTGGCAGTTAACTGCTGACGTGGCGTCCTCAATTCATTAAATGACGTGGCAACAAATATATTATTTAATTGTAAATAAATTCGTTTATTAATTTAAATAAAACATAAAAACATAAAACAAAACAATTAAAACATTGAAATGAATTGAGAAATTAACAACATTACCATGAAACCCAGAAACAACAACATCAAACAAACAAGCTCATCTTCCATTTCAAATCAAACAAAGAGCAACATCAAACACAAAAACGAAAAACACAGACACGAAGATCTGAAACCTTTTAAAAATCGTTTCTAAGAGCAACATCAAACACAGAAACGAAGAAATCAACAACATCACTGTGAAACCCTCTCTTTTGTTCTTCATTTTGATTTGTTGTTTTTGTTCTTCGCTTTCTCTCTTTTGTTCTTCGTTAGTTTTTCCAGATCTGAGTTGTTCTTCATTTGTTCTTCATTTTAATTCGTTATTTTTTTCAGATCTGAAAGGGACCAAAATGAAACAACACAAACAATGAGAGGGACCAAATTGAAACAACACAAACAATGAGAGGGACCAAAATGAAACCAAGGAAAAACAGAGAGGACTAAAATGAAACAAATGAGCATCAACAGAGAACCCAGATCTGCACAGAGAAGAAGAAATCAGAACCCAGATTTGTGCCAATATCCCAAACCCAGATTTGTTATTAGATGCTCATGAAGAACGAAAACGAAGATGAAACGCAAACGAAGAAAACCCAGAACGAAACCCAAATGAACAAAAACGAAGAACGAATACGGGTTGAATACGAAATCCAGAAATTGCTTTAATGTTTTAATGGAAGAAACCCAGATTTGGAAGAAACCCACTGATAATGGAAGAACAAAATTGCTTTAATGTTATAATGGAAGAAACCCACTGATAATGGAAGAACAAAATGGAAGAGTGACGGTTGAATGAAACCCACTGATTCTCAGATTTTGTTTTTAAGTTTTGTTAATTTGTTGATTTTGATTTTATGGTTTATGTTTTTATGTTTTATGCTTTATTTAAATTAAAAAATGAAATTGCTGATGTGGAAATGAGTATGCCTTATTTCTGCCACGTCATTTAATGAATTGAGTATGCCACGTTAGTATTAACTGCCAGCGTGGCGTCCGTTAGTCAAAACTAATGTCAGGGACCAAAATGAAACAAAGATGAAACA
Organism: Astragalus membranaceus; assembly: GCA_039519185.1. Taxonomy (NCBI): domain Eukaryota; kingdom Viridiplantae; phylum Streptophyta; class Magnoliopsida; order Fabales; family Fabaceae; genus Astragalus; species Astragalus membranaceus. The sequence goes on along the minus strand of CM076849.1, from coordinate 39,474,569 downwards.
TGAGGGACCAAAACGGACAAAAAAAAATAAAGGACCAAAGTGAAACCCAGAGCAAACATAAAGGGCCAAAAGTGCTATTTAGCCTAAAATAGAAGATAGTAGATGGTAGAACTAGAAATGTTTAAGTTTTTTTGTCAAAAAAAATAAATGTTTAAGTTTTGACTTTTGACTTAGGGTTCCTTTGTAGTTTCATATAACTTTGCATCATAGAACTGCATAAGTCCCGCCCGCTGCCGCTTTCTTATACCCATCGATTACCGCTCGGATTTACACCGTCTCGTCGCCTCCGGCAACCCTCTTAGCGCCGATTTTCACCGCTAACGAATCTCGCGGCGGCGGACGCTCTAACAAGGTAACATTCCATTTCTTCCACTCCTACTCGCTTTGCTTCTTCCTTTTGAATCTGAGAAGTTTCTGTTTTAATTATGAGGATTTACATCGATGCAGTTTCCCACGTTTTCCATTTAGATGATATCGTATTTTTTTGTTAGGTACAAAAATGTTATCAAATTTTAATCCTTTCACAGCTAAACATTTTGAAATCAATCTAAGAATCAAAATTCCGAGTGTTTGAAATTTCAATCATAGTTTTGTAGTTTGTAGCATCAGTGATGAACAATTCTAATTCGTTATCCTTGCACTTTGATTGTTAGTGAAGAAACTTATGGGGAATTATTACTGAGATGCTCTTACAAATTTCTCATTATTCTTTATTGTTTAATGTCTCAGTTTATTCAAATAAAATTCTTTATTTTATTTACTTTCGTTTTCTTTCTTATTTATGGATCAGTGATGTTACTGTAAACTGCGTTATCTATCTGAAACCTCCTAGAGGATTTGAGGATAACTATAACATACTGAGATCCAATGTGATGTAATTTCCATTTTCAATTGTTATGTTGCATTTGTCTGCTTGATTTGGTTTGTAATTATGTTTCTGTCTCCAGAGCATCAGTGATGAGCAATTATTCGTTATCCTTGCACTTTGATTGTTAGTGAAGAAACTTACGGGGAATTATTACTGAGATGCTCTTCTTACAGATTTCTTATTATTCTTAATTCTTAATAATGTCTCCCTTTATTGAAATAAAGTTATTTATTTATTTATTTATTTATTTATTTATTTATTTATTTTTGTCTTCTTTCTTATTTATGGATCAGTGATGTTACTGTAAACTGCGTTATCTATCTGAAACCTCCTAGAGGAATTGAGGATAACTATAACATACTGAGATCCAATCTGATGTAAATTCCATTTCCAATTGTTATGCTGCATTTGTCTGCTTGATTTGGTTTGAAAATTCTTTCAGTGGTTGAGCTTTGCCAGATTTTTTCCCCTATTAGATTAACTCTCTTTGTTAAATTGATTGCGCAGCCATGGCTGAAACCATCCACGAAGCTGCCATTGTTCCAGATCCCACCCAGATCGACGTCAAACTCTTTAACCACTGGAGCTTTGACGATGTTCAGGTTGTTCATCGTTCTGACAATCTTTTTTTTCTTTTATTTCACATTTCCATTTATGCTAAAGCAAAAGTGTTCTATTCAACGCGCTCATCAGATTTGGACCATACAGAAGTGCAATGCTGGATAACTTGAGTAGAGTTCATTTTGTTTAGGCTTGACCTGCCTATTAATTAAAATTAATTATATAATCTATCTGAAAGTGTCTCAATTTTTTTTATTCTAATCTCTCGAATGTGTTTTACATATGTTGAGTTTCTGGGGTTTTGTTTTTTGCGATGTCAGGTTACTGACATGTCTCTGGTTGATTATATTGGAGTGGTGGCTTCGAAGCATGCAACATATGTTCCTCACACTGCCGGTAGGTACTCAGTGAAGCGGTTCAGGAAAGCACAGTGCCCCATTGTTGAGAGGCTCACCAACTCTCTCATGATGCATGGTAGGAACAATGGCAAGAAGCTTATGGCTGTCAGGATCGTCAAGCATGCTATGGATATTATCCATTTGCTGACTGACCTGAACCCTATCCAGGTTATTGTTGATGCTGTCGTTAACAGGTATGCATTGGTGCTGGATACAATTATTTTCATGTTAAAGTTTATGTGTTGATCATGACTGTGTTTTTAGAAATTGTTTTTTGAAAGTTTGGCGAACTTGCCGATAGAAATTGTCTTTGATTTTCAACTATTTGAATGAGGTTTTGATTTAAATTGGCATTTTCGGGCTGCTTGTTTGGCTTTATATGGATGATGGAATGATGAATATTTGTTTCCCTATTGGTTCGACTGCCTGAATGATGGCATTTTGTATTGGCTCTAATATCTAACCATTCTCCTTTTCTCCCCGTTCACGTTTTATATTTTTTATTTTTAAGTAGATTAGATGAGGTGGTTCTTATTTGGGGGAAGATAAACTCATCTGCATGTCAGCCTTTATCATTTTTCAAGGTTTGTGTATGTAGTCCGAGGAGACGAAAAGGAAGTTAAGTAAATAAAGTTCACAGTCTATTCATTTCCTTATTGATTTGATTGTCTTGATGGTCAAATTTGGCATTAGCGTTGACTGATAATCTCATTTTTTTTACATTATTGCATTATGCATTGTACTTCATTATATGGTTAATCAAATTCAAATATTTGGAAATAAAAACATTATTTGCCGCGTTGTTTTCTTTTTCTACTTGTTTTAATTGGTTGTTGTTTGAAATGATCTTCAGAAAATGAAGCACGAGTTTTCCAGTGAAATTGTGAGGGAAGCTTATATTTAATGTGAAAGCTGTTTTAGTTTTAAAGCTTAGACCAACCAATGATAGTCAGAGTTGGAGAATGACTTGATAACTAATTGTTTCCCTATTGGTTTGATTGCCTGGATGATGGCACTTCTGTATTAGCTCTATCTAGAGCTGTCAAATAGGCCCCTAACCTGTGGGCCAGCTTCCCTTGTCCCCCAATGACAGCCCCTTATTTTTTAGGCCCCCTACTGATGGGGATTTAAAAGCCCCAACCCAAAAAACCCAAAATTTCATGGGGCTAGGGACAGGGCTTAGGGGGCCAGCCCATTGGACTGCAGTTTTGCAGAAGTCAGTTAGCAAAGTTCACGAATAATGTACAAAAATTCTCCCTCCACCTTCATTCTTATCACAGACCCATTCAACCCGCAACGCACTCAAAGTGCGGATCATTGAAAACATGCATGCCCCACTCATGGACATTATCTTGCAATTGCAAGTATATAAAAAAAAGCAAGCTGTGCATAGTGATATATATATATATATATATATATATATATATATATACTAACAGATAAAATTTACAAATCGCTGATTTCTCTATGTTATTTAAAGTACAATTTTTCTAAAGCACATTGTAAACAGGTAATGTACACTACATCAAATTGATAAAGTCTAAATACATTCAATCGTCCAGTTCGAAAGCTAACTAAAACAAATGACTTTCATCAAGAAATGAGTCCCAATAATTCAGGACCTATGGGCTGGCCCCGGCCCATGGGGCTTTGTGGGCTTTTTAGCCCATGTGCCTTTTGGCACCAGGTCCATGTGGGCTAGGACTGGGCTGGCCCACGTGGGCCAAATTGGCAGCTCTAGCTCTATCTGATCGTTCTCCTTAATAACTAAAAAAATGGAATTATGGTTGGTTTATTTTCACTTAATCAACATTCTTTGTTTTATGGAGAAAGTGATTCATCACCGTAGGTTTGTACTTGTTGGTGATTGTTGCTTAAATATGTCATGCTTTATAATTGTTTTAATTGGTACTGATCAAAAAACTTGTTTTAATTGGTTGTTGCTCAAAATAGCCTTTGTAAATGGAAACTTAAATTTGATGTCAAAACTATTTTAGTTTTAAAGCTTAGACCAATGATGTGTAGAGTAGGAGAATGACATGATGATTAATTGTTTCCCTATTGGTTTGATTGCCTGAATGATGGCACTTATGTATTAGCTCTATTTGATCATTCTCCTTAATAACTTAAAATTGGAATTATGGTTGGTATATATTCACTTAATCAACATTTTTTTTTTTCATGTTTTCAGTGGTCCTCGTGAAGATGCAACTCGAATTGGTTCTGCCGGAGTTGTAAGGAGGCAGGCTGTGGACATCTCACCCCTTCGTAGGGTTAATCAAGCCATCTATCTTCTAACCACTGGTGCACGTGAAGCTGCTTTCAGAAATATTAAGACAATTGCTGAATGCTTGGCCGATGAACTTATTAATGCAGCAAAAGGTTCATCCAACAGGTATATCATTACATTTCATGACAGTTCCTGAGTTCCCAATGCATTGGATCTATTTTCATTGGTCTTTTACTGTTTGGTGTTTTACTGAAAATCAATATCCCATTTCAGCTATGCCATCAAGAAAAAGGACGAGATAGAGAGAGTCGCCAAGGCCAATCGTTAAGCAGCATTTGCAAGTAGTCTCAGTGATAATTTGTTTTTTGTCTTCGTACTACATTTAATTAGCATTGTTGTTTTTAAACATCGAGTAATCTTTTAGCTGGTTTATTTTTATTGTTTTATTGATGAATTCACATGTCATCTACATTTTTTTTTGGTTACATACAATTTTGTTTCTTACAAGATGACATGTTTTCAAATATCTCTAGGATATGGGTTACTACTTGCTGGAGTAGTTGGTTGGGGAGGAATGGATCGGTTGTTAACATGGTTTGGTGGTGGTGGTTGTGGCTATGTATACTGTCATTAGAGTAACTTCAACATCTAACGATGCTCATCTTCCATCTGACAAATCTTTGCCTCAATGGTCTCCTCTTGCCTCTGTGACTCCTGCACCTCTTGCTCTACAATGACCAGTCTTTGTTGAATCTCATTATAATCTAGCTAGTCAGTGTGAGAGCAGACAATACTGGCGGAAGAAGATGAAGAGTCCACATTAAGTTGTGTGGCTCCTTTTCCAGTAGCAGGAGGAAAGGGACTCCATCATCATACACACAGCCCTTCTTGCTGCTGGAAACACCCACCCAATTACTCAGCTCCTCATGTCTTTCGTTCTAGGTCTGTTTGATCGGATGGGTCATTATCATATGTCTTAGACTGATATTGAGTCACCCTAGCTCAAACTCCTCTTGATATGTATAACTGGAAAACAAACAATTCAAAATTAACAACCACACATATAATAAACATAAGAAATCAAATTTTATATATAAATATAAAGGATATATCAATATCTGGCCTTATTTATGTGAGAGTGAGAGGAGGAAGTCATAGCTAATTAGATCAGACCATGGATTGTCAAAATTAAAAAAAAAATGTGAGTATTTTAAGTTGGCAGGTGACCTTTTAAACTTTTAAAAAAATTTGAATCTTGATCATCAATGTATGCTTTTCAAGAGGCATATATGGTGAGAAAGCTTTTTTTTACGTGAGAGTGATGCTCTTCTCGAAGATAAAATATACTGTCGAGATCTAAAGCTCCCATTAAAAACTGACACACCGTTTTTCTTTTGTCTATTTCCACCAAAAAAGATGCGGAGCCTTTCTTCACCCGTAATTGATCCACATAAAAGATAAACTCGGGTTTAGACCCAAAAAAAAAAATATAAGCCCGGGATTCCAAAAAAAATTCTGGAAGATACAAGAAAATGGTGGAAGCAAGTATGTGTCACAAAAAGGAAAATGTTCATGTTAATGAATTGGGTGCTATGACCATGTTAAGCATAATTGGGCTAATGATCTATTGTAGTCATGGTTTCAAAGTCAGCACTCCTTAATATCTTTTACAAAGTAATTTGAGATATAACTCTAAAATAAACTGCTTGTGATTTCATCTTTTATCTTTTTTCGACCCACAACCATCTAAGAGGGAGAGAATTGATGTCATCGTCATCCCCATCGAGGATGCAATCCACTGCCAACAATGTGACGCCATCACCCCACCATTTTTCTCCACGAAATCGCGTAACCCCGTCATGCAGGCAACCAGGACACCTTTGCAATTACAATTGTTTATGAGGGTTTAAATCCAACATCCATAAGTGTGGTTGATGTTGTTTTCTAATTATAATACGAAATGTGTATTAGTTATATCTTTTAGTTATTTTTTAAAAGCTAGTCTACATGTCATGCTATGATTGAAAAAGAATACGAAAAACACATAGTTTTCTCTTATTCTTTAAAATTACTCGATTTTAGAATTTCGATCAATAACTTAATGGATTTACAATAATTTAACACTATTTATTATATTTTTTTACGGTGTATGAACCAAATTGGAGAGATGATATCAACAAAAAAAAACCAAATAAGAGAGATAGCTATAATCTAGGAACCAAACTAAAGATTTTTTTTGGTATAATCCCCCTCAAGAGATTTAACATTGATGCATTCTCAAGATTGGATTCGAACGCAATAGCTTGATTAAACCGGAAAAGACCCAAACCATCTCATACAAGTGCTATTGGGTCCAAACAAAAGATTCATTCTAAACATTACATGACAAAAGATAAAGAGTATAAGTATTGCTGGAAAACAGCTAGTGAGAAGAATCAAGCAGCTTTTGGCAACTTTCTCTAATGTTAGTATATCGCATATCTATCGAGAAGCCAACAAGGTCGCAGACGCGCTAGCTAGTGTTGGTTGTAGCTATGACGATGGTCTTGTTTACTTTGACTCTCTCCCTCCCAATGTTAAGCTACTAGTAGATACTGATGTTAGTGGAGTTTCTACTCCGAATTTAATCGTCGTGTAGTCTGTTTGGGTTTTTTTTGCCCCGCTTAATCTCAAAAAAAAAAGAAACTTGTTTTTTCATAAATCTCTTTTTATATTTTTTCCCATCAACATCGCCTGCTCAGCGGCGCCACCTCTAGTTAAGAAAATCTTGTTTTTCCAAAAAAAAAACATTATCTAATTCTTAAAAAAATGGGATATATGGGTATGTATGTCTAGAAACTTTGGTCTGAATAGGTAGGTAGTCACACATGTGCATATCTGTTCTGTTGTGCCTCCCAATTCTAATTTCTATATTCTTTCTTTTTCACCTTCTTCTATATTTCACCAACCATTTCAACCAACAACGAACAACCCATCATTTTCTTCTCCAAATAATAAAAAAAATCAAACCTTTCAGTTATAAATAGACCCATCATCACACACACTCCGATCGTTGGTTCCTTCGTTCATCTCTTCATTAGATCTAACCACCCACCCACCCACTTGAATCATCCTCCTTCCGGTAATTCCCAGATCTCTTTACTCCTTTCTTTCATCTTTCAATCTTAAAGCTCCGATTTTGATCTGAATTTTGTGCCCCCTTCAAGCTTGATTGAATTGGTTTTTTTTTCCATGGGGTTGAATACCTGAATGAGAAATTGTGTTTGAAATTTGAATTTTTATTGCATGTTTGATGAATTATTGATAATTGAGTTATTTGATTGATTATATAGAATAAGAAGAAATGGCGCGCAAGAAGATCAGAGAGTATGACTCCAAGAGATTGTTGAAGGAACACTTTAAGAGACTCTCTGGCAAGGAGTTACCCATTAAGTCTGCACAAGTAAATCCTCTTATCATGACTTAGCAATATGTGCTTATTATACTTAAGTTTATAATATCTGAAGTTCTAAACGCCTATTAATTAAATTTTGTTTAGCCATTCAAGATTGTTTAACTTTTAATTTAATTGATCATTGAAGCTATATTACTATGTAACTTGTACCTATGAAGCACAGACATGAACACGCAGACACCGTTTTAATCTGAAAATACAAGTAATTGACATGTTAGTGTCGATCGAATACTTGTTGGACACCTGACATATCTTCAACTGGAAGTGTCGGTGCTACATAGACTTGTATAGAATTGAAAGAAAAAAATAATCTGTTTTTTTTTAGAAATCAATAAGCTTTCACCATCTTGCTATGATTTAGTGTAGTGTGCAATGTGCATATCAAACATGAGTAATGAATTTGTTTTGATTTGTCCTTTAAGGTTACAGAGTCCACTGATTTCACTCAGCTACAAGACAAGGAACCTTGGCTTTCTTCTTCTTCTAAATTGGTTGTGAAACCTGACATGTTATTTGGAAAGCGTGGTAAAAGCGGTTTGGTTGCCTTGAATTTGGATTTGGCACAGGTTGCTTCATTTGTGAAAGAGCGTCTTGGTAACGAGGTTCTTTTTCTCTTTCTGGCTATGTCCTTCAAACCTTGCATTCATGGCCTTCCATATTTTTTTTAGTTGCTCTGAGTAGCTTTCTTTCAACGCTTGATGAATTTTAGTAACGTGTTTATTGAATATATATAGGTTGAGATGAGTGGATGCAAGGGACCGATAACAACTTTCATTGTTGAACCTTTCATCCCTCACAATGAAGAGTTTTATCTTAACATTGTCTCTGAGAGACTTGGGAACAGCATAAGCTTTTCAGAATGTGGAGGAATTGATATTGAAGAGAATTGGGATAAGGTACCACAGCACATATTTTTCACCTTATAGATTAAATACTCTATGTTTTGTATGTATAAATTTTTCCCTTATAATCCATAAGCTACAAAGTGGTTTGTTCATATTTCAGGTTAAGACTGCATTTGTTCCCACAGGAGTGTCTCTGACATCAGAAATCATTGCACCACTTGTTGCAACCCTTCCCTTGGAGGTAAATTCGATTTAATTGCCAATTTGTTATTTCATGAACCGATTAACTTTGAACTTTTTACTTTATTTATGTTTATGCATATTGCTTCCATTGTTGATGCTAATAAATCAGACCATGTGAATGTGATTGGATATGCTGTACTATTTTTACAGATCAAGGGAGAAATTGAGGAGTTTCTGAAGGTGATTTTTACTCTGTTTCAAGGTATACAAAATATATATTAGCGCACTACTACAGCCAGCTTTATTAACAGTTACATTAAAATTGCACCATTTTGCATAACTTGATATATTTATTTGTTTACTTTGCTTTTGTGATAGACCTGGATTTCACTTTCTTAGAGATGAATCCTTTCACATTGGTTGATGGAAAGCCATATCCTTTGGATATGAGAGGCGAGCTAGATGATACTGCTGCTTTCAAGAACTTTAAAAAGTGCGTTATTTTCCTTTAACAAATGCCGAGTGTTAATTTTGAGGACAGAACACTTTTTCTATTTCATTATGTAGAACTGATGTATATTTTGAAGTCAATATTTTTAAACATGCATTGTTGTATTTGTTGCAGATGGGGAAACATTGATTTCCCATTGCCATTTGGAAGGGTTATGAGTGCCACTGAGTCTTTCATTCACGGATTAGATGAAAAGGTACGCACAAATATAACTTCGACCTGAATGTACAATCTTATTCAACTCAGTTAAAACTATGTCCATGAGATGTATGTACATGCATGTTTTTAACTTAGACCATACACATATGATGTTAATAGTTAATTTGTTGACTTGTTTAATTTTTGCAGACAAGTGCATCTCTAAAGTTCACAGTGTTGAACCCAAAGGGCCGTATTTGGACAATGGTTGCAGGGGGAGGTGCTAGTGTCATCTATGCCGATACGGTGGGTTTCCCTCGTTTTTATAACCAAATTCATAGTTAATCTCCATATTTGTAGCATAACATAACAACTTATAAACTATAATATTTAAACAGGTAGGGGATCTCGGCTTTGCATCTGAGCTTGGAAACTATGCAGAATATAGTGGTGCGCCAAATGAAGAGGAGGTTTTGCAATACGCCAGAGTCGTAATTGATGTAATTACATTTTATTTCTCCTTCATTTACGGTCTCCCTATCAATCTAGAAGAGATTGAACATCAGTTGTTACAGTAACATGAACAGCCAGTCCTTGTTTTAGGTGTCTAAAGATAGATACTATTAAGTATTCTGTATCTATAATAATCTTTTTATTTTTTTCCAGTGTGCAACGGCAGATCCTGATGGCCAAAAAAGGGCTCTTGTTATAGGAGGAGGCATAGCTAACTTCACTGATGTTGCTGCTACATTTAGCGGCATAATCCGCGCACTAAAGGAGAAGGTAAGCCTATAATCATAGACCCTCGCTTAGTTGTGCAGTGCATGGTTATCTAATCGAGATGCGTATCGTGAATCAGAATACCTATTTTCCGAATCGTGAATCGGAATACCTATTTTCTAAATCGTGAATTGTATCTTTTTATGAATCGTGAGATACATGATCAATAAAAATATGGAATTTGTTGGTATAAACAAGAAAAATAAGCTAAAAAGTAAAACTGATATATCATATATGGACTTCAAAACAATTCAGTATATTCAAATCATAAATTGAAGAGCAAAAAACAAAGAATAACAAAGGAGAAGAGAAGGCATGTAGCACTATGTACTATGTAGGCAGAAAGTTTAAGAAACTCGCATTTTAGGAGGGAGTGCAGACCAAAAGCGTAGTGTGCTAGACTGCTTGGCGTATTTAGGATTGCTTTTGGCTTATTATATCCCATTTAAGAAAAATTTCCAAAAAATCAACTTGAGCAGTCATTTTAACGGTGCGAACTGGTATCGTAAGATTCAACAAAATTCATGAATCGTGAGATTCCATAGAGCGAATTGGGATTCATGATGAGATTCAGGTGCAAAAGATATTGACACTAAGATACATATCGATTTTGTTTGATTTCGTATCGAATCGGAATACGAATCGTAAGATATTGATAACCATGGTACATTGGTACATTGAGTCTTCTCATTGTGTAGTTAATTAATTGTTGAGCTATTGCAATCCAGGAATCAAAGTTGAAGGCAGCGAGGATGCACATTTACGTGAGGAGAGGTGGTCCCAACTACCAGAAGGGTCTAGCGAAAATGCGAGCACTTGGAGAGGAAATCGGCATCCCCATTGAGGTTACTTAATTCATGCCTTTTATTGATAGTATTGAACAATCAACTAATGCTTATAGGAAAATTTGATTTGAGGATAAGTTTTTTAATCCTTTTGGATATTTTCATTACAGGTTTATGGTCCTGAAGCAACAATGACTGGTATATGCAAAGAGGCAATTCAGTGCATTACTGCTTCTGCTTAACTATCCATTTGATGTTAATGCTTCTTTGTTGTATTTTATTTGCTGAGTTTAAGAGAATGTTCTTAATTTGCTTTCCAGTTCCTGGAATTCAGAAATTTAGTTACACCTGTTTATATAAATCAAAGCAATCCAAAAAGAGTGGTTGATAATGTTGTCTTGTTTTTTGTAGAGTTTGATGGCATTGTCTTGACATAATAAAGAGTATTTTTCGTTTGACTTACGATGTTTGTGGTTTGAATACCTTCTCCTTACAAAAGCAAAAATTTTAGTAAAGTAATGTTGCTCATGTGACTGAGTCTATCAGGATTCAATTGATACAAATTCTTATGCATATTTGTTAATTCAAATGAACTAAGCAATCATTTAGAATTCAATCAATAGAAGATTCACAATGGCAACTCTAAGCAATGTTGATTTATGCTCATTTCAAATTAACTTAGATTACTAATCAGTAACTTAACTTCAATTATATTCAGATTTATCAATCATAATCCTAATTCAATTATGAAAGATATAAGTTATATCTAATTAGATTTAGATCATAAAGAATTCAAAATTAAGAATAGGAACTCAACCTCAGATACATTTATTGAACTACTAGATTTGATATAATTTTTAGCCCTCCATGGTCATCACTAATGAAAAACAATCAACAACAACCACGAGTGTTCAGAAAATAATGAAAAGACAAAGAAGAGATAAACCAATAGGGGAAAAAAAATGAACTAGACAGTGACTCCAAAAGTTCTCTCCTTACCTTTGTATTACAAACCTTAATTGGACTTAAAATGAGTGAGTTATGCCTAATTAAGAGAAGGTTGTGAATGTGTAATAACAGCTGCACTGAAATTTTGAGACTTATTTTCACATTTAATAATTTTGTCTGAGTTCATACATTACCCACTACCAAAATACCAATCTTATCCTTTTCCCAACTAAGCAATTGGAATTTATTTAGGTAATTTCATTTTTTCACCTTTTCAAACTTTTTCACTACCTTCTCCTCTTTCTTCCGCTAACTCTCCCATTTCTCTATTTTTATGATATATCTACTTTAATTTCATCTACATGTCTCTTTCATTTTTCTTTTTTACTAATTTAAAAATTATCAAAATTTTGATAAAATTTTAATATCCAGTTTTTTTACACGGGGTAATATTTGGACTAATTAAGTTTGTCTATTTTAAATTTGTCAAGATTTTTACGGGGTAATGTTCAGACTGATTAAGTTGTGTGTGAGTTCATACGTAAAAATAAATTGACAACACGCGTGCGTAGGTACGTGTATACTGCTAGTTATTCCTATAACTCTAACAAAAGTTACCCTGCTTAATAACTCTTGAATGCATTAGATTTTATCATCTCAATTGTCAAATTAACTATTTTTATTTTGTAGATCAACTCCATAGAATTTCATAAAGTTTAAAACATTTGATATTTCATCAAATAACTTTAATTCAACATATCATATATATACTTCTTAACATACAATAACATATTGAACTCCAAGCTTGGGTGCAAGTGGTTAATGCACTCTATCTGAAGGGGCGAACCCGGCTAGTACCTAGGTTCAATCCCTAATGATAGAACAAATTGAAGTCAGACTTTACTTACCTCCCAGCTGAAAGTAACATATTGCCCATAAAACTGCATCACTGCAAATGTCTAGTTTATGTCAAATTTGGTGTGTTAATAAAATATGACAGAAGTGGGAAATGTTAGTTTCCAAGATTTAAACCCCAGACTTTCTTCTTCAAACTCCTTCACGTCTCTTAGCTTGCCAACTAAGCTACCTTTTTGGGAAAACTAATAGTGTCTTTGGATTGTACTAATGTTGAAATTAGTCGGGTGCATGTATGTTCAGCAATTCCATCTCCTTTTGCATTAAAAGGGCAATGAACTGTTAATTGGAAACCCAACAACATTATGGGCAACTTTTGGCCATCAACGACCAAAAGATATGAGGGTTTTATTTTTGTACCGCCACCTTATCAAGTTATATCTCCACAAAATATGATAATCCGAAAATACCCCTGATACATTTTTTCACACGGATTTATCTAATTTAAAGATAAATCCGTTTTTGGTTTTTTCCAAAACGGATTTATGTTTAAATTAGATAAATCTGTTTTCAAGAAAAATATTTACCTAAATCCGTTTTTTATATATTTGCAAACCGGATTTATCTAATAATAGATAAATCCGTTTTTGAAAAATAACAAAAACGGATTTATCTATGGTGGGGTTAAATCCGTTTTGGTTATTTTACAAAACGGATTTATCTATTTGTTAGATAAATTCGTTTTGAAAAAATTCAAAACGGATTTATCTAATAAATAGATAAATTTGTTTTGTAAAATAGTTAATAAATGAAAGTAATAAATCTGTTAAAAAATCAAAATTAATTTTTTTTAAAATATAAAATAGATATGAATATCGGTCATCTTTTGGTTCCGTTTAGTGTGTAGTTCGTTTTCACATGACGATGTTGTACGTCGAGTGAATAATTTAGGGTAAAAAATCGGTTTTCGGGCAACCTACTCCGATTTTAATGAAACCACAGCCATTAAATCCGAAAAAAATCAGGGATCAAGACTTCCCAAGAAGACACTATTAATGGGATATCGGGGCTCAAAATCTCAAATTCCATCGTTTACTATTTTTTATTAATTTTTTTAGTTTTTCATAATCTCCAAAAAATCTAAAAAAATTTGCATAACCTTATTTTGGTTTTATTAGATTTTTAGTGGTGTTTTTATAATTTTTAGATTAGTTTTGACTCTTTAACGGATTTTTAGAAGTGTTTTTATAATATTTTTTAAAAAATTTAAATAAAAACCTGTTACTTTTAATACACAAAACGGATTTACCTATTCATTAGATAAATCCGTTTTGAATATTTTCAAAACAGATTTATCTATTTAACCAAAACAGATTTATGTAGTTCTTAATTAAATCCGTTTTGTTATTTTTGAAAACCGGATTTATATAATTTAATATAAATCTGTTTTTTGGTTTTTTCACAAAACAAATTTATATAATAAATAGATAAATCCGTTTTGGGAAAAAAACCAAAAACAGATTTATATATAATTAGATAAATCCGTTAAGTGGTTTTACTGAGGGTATTTTCAGATTATCAAATTGTGTGGGGTTATAGATGCATGTGGTGGGGGTAAAAAAAAACCCAAGATATGAACTCAATGACTCAACATTGGGCTAGTAATGGAGGCACCAAAGGTAGCCCCTCTTATGAGTTATGTATTTTTGAAAACTAAAGATAATATTTTGCAACATTTAAGTGTATTTTTACCCAGCCAAGGCGTTTTGGTTGTTTTTAATATTTTGCAACATTTAAGTGTATTTTTACCCAAAAGTACCAAAACCAAGATAATATAGGCAAACAAATAGTGGAACATTATATATATAGGCAAAAATACACTAGAGGTCCTTTAAGTTATTTATTTGTAACAAGTTGGTCTTTTGTGTTTTTTTCGTACCAACTAAGTCCTTTAAGTTACTTAACGTTTTCACCGTTGGCCTTTCCGTCCAATTCCCATCTAACACTTAAAAAATGTCTATGTGACAGTTAAGTGTTGATGTGGCTTTCCACGTGGGTGATGAGTCACTAATTTTAATTAAATTTTATTTAAAAAAGTACTGTTTATCTTCTTCTCAAAAAAAATCTTCTTTTCCAAAGTCATCTTCTTCCTCTTTCATAAGAACACCACACACACCACTCCCTGCACATAACAATGGCGCAATCCTCTAAGAAGTTTTGAGCTCTACCTCTAATCTTTTTTCAGTTCATTTTTTCTGTATATTAAATTTTTTGTTTTCCATTGATTGAAAAACCCTCGAATTTATATTAGTAATATTTAATTGAATCATCAACGTGTTAGGGAAAAGCGAAGTGGTGATAACAATTCATGTTTGTCAATTCCCTCTTTTGTTTGGTAAATATTGATTTGTTTAGTTTCTGGAATTCTAGGTCATGGTGGCTTTTATTATTTGCCCTCTATTGTTGAATTTAAATCTAACTAATTGACGTATTTTAAATCGAAATCGTAAATGGGCGTGTGATGAATCTCAATACGTAGATGGGTAATTTGCGTCTGAATAAATCATTGATGCTATCACCTTGGAGAACTGATGCCCATATCCAATTTCTATCCGTATTTTTTTAACTCGTTACTCTTTTTTCTTCGGTTAACATTAATTGTGGACATTGCTGTGATTAAAGTTGAAGTTTTTATTTCATCTGAATGGGTGTGAAGATTTTAATAGGTAGTTTATGTGCAGGGAGGGTGTGAGTGGTGTTGTTATGAAAGAGGAAGATGACTTTGGAGAAGAAGATGAACAGTATATTTTTAAAATAAAATTTAATTAAAATTAGTGACTCATCACCCACATGGACAGCCACATCAGCACTTAACTGCCACATTGTAACATCCCTAGTTTCATTAATTCCGGTTTCCGAAATTAACTCACAATTTATTATTCGATTAAATGATAAATCGAGTCTCGGATATGGCTATGTCGCGAAAGCAATATTTAAATTGCTCAATCATATGAATTACATGCAAATTTATCCGAATTGTGTGAATTATTGTGGGTATTAGAGCACAAGGGTAAAATCGTCAATTTGCTTCATGATGAAGATGTCTTATTCGATAAAATAATGGATCGAGTCCTAAGCATGCCAAGATTATGGAAATGCTATTTAAATGGCTAAGTTATATGGATTGTTGAGTGCTTGATGGATTAGAATGAATTTAAGAGAGAATTAGTGAGTAAGGGTAGTATGGTCTTTTTGCCTCATTTTAAACTTCAGCTCATTAGAACTTAAACACAACACACACACCCTGGGATGCTGGAATTAGGCGTGGCAACATAACCCGAACCCGCGGGTACCCACCCGACCCGCCCCGAGTTTAACGGGGAAAACTCACTTTGACTGGGGACGGGGTTGGGTTCGGGGATGTCGATACCCACCCCGTCCCCGCTCGACAAAACATAAATTAATTATTTTATTTTATTATATGCATATTTACTCATTCATTTTGTTTCATAAATTTTGTTTATTTTTAATTTTGATCTATTTCCTATAGAAAAATCTATTTTAATACTTTTAACTTTATTTTATCATTGTATTATTATTTTATTTTATTAATTATTATAAATATATTTTTTGTATTTTCCCTATAAATTGTGGAGGAAACGGGTACCCGCGGGGAACCCGTCCCCGTTTGGGACGGGGTTGGGGGATGCAAAACCCGACCCCGATAGAGGTAGGGGCGGGGACGAGGAATGCCAAACCCGCCCCCGCCCCTCCCCGTTGCCATGCCTAGCTGGAATTCAGAAAAGAGAAGAGGGAGAATAGAGAGATAGGCGACAAGGAAGAAGGAAGAAGGAAGAAGGAGGAAGAAAACTCCACCACCATCATCAAACCTTCATGCATGTCACATATTTTGACACCATTACACTCAGCTCCTTCCCCTCTACACATTGATACCCTGAATGTCACCTCTATCCTCCTCATTTCCATTTCACCATTTCAGAACCTCAAACTCTAAATAACCCAAATGGAGTCTTTTCCACTTGCTTTGAGGTTGTTGCATTGCATGTTGTTTTGGGAGTTAGATTGGGACATCTCAACACCTATATTTCGGATTGGAACAGCCTAGGAGGGATTTCCAGTAGCTGGGTTTCGAAAATAAAGAGTTGGGGCTTAAGTTGTGGTTCATGATGGAGGGATTGAAGATGCAAACTCATAGGAAGATTCTGCTACAAAACAGTTTCGACCCCCCTCTGGTATTTTCTTCACAACTCACAGTAGAGACCTCCTTTTAAGCTCATTTTTATTTCATTAGAAACCAGGAACGAAATCCTTCAGTTTAGGCACGAGAACCACTTAATTTGACTGAGTATTGTGGGAGAAAAATGATTTACAAGTTCTACTTTTGAATCAGTGTCAGTTTGAATGAGTCACAGTGTTTTAGCCATAACTCCCCGAGTACTCATCATATCAGTGTGGGACTTGAACCATATGAAAGTAGACAAAATTATCTACACATTAGGCACTGTTTTGAAAGGTTTTGGTTAAGAATCGAATTAGTTATGTTTGTTGCAAAACAGCTTAGAGATGCTGCCAAACCGGTCTTTGGAGTTAGTTGACGTGTTCTAGAAGTTGGGGTTAGATCGGAGTAAAAAGGGGATTACATTGTAGATTCGAGATGCATTTGGGGAAGCTTCAGTAACTGGACACGTTTGGGGATCCGTAAGGGGTCGATTTGATGTTCGTGGAAGCAAGAAATTCGAGTACGGGGATTGTTCGTGCAGTTCCGTGCGATTGTTAAAGTCTCGTTGTTGTCGTTGTATGCGATTCATCGCCAAAGGTGAGTTCTACTCACGATTAGAATCGTTTTTGTATTTCTGAAATGATTTCTATATGACCGGTTTTGTGGCTGTTCCGTGGTTTCGAAAGTTTTAAGAGTCGAAAACCATTTTCGGGAAAATTACGCTTTACGGTTTATTTATCCGTAACACCCCGATAAATTCTAACATGTAGAACTACCGAAATGCACTAAATGGCATACATCAGATTAACTTCCTGTTAATGAATATTGAACACAAACTAAAAATTTCGATAATACATATCAAATGGTTCTCCGAACCGTACTTAACTTCATCAAAATGCTTAAGTTTCATAACTTAAGACTTATACATAATCCTGGTGTTCAATACTCAAAACATAAAGTAGCGGAAACGACTTACAACTGATACATGATCGTTATACAATCGATAACATAGAAACAGTAAATGGGACAAAGGTCTAAACATGAAACTCAATCTTCAATGACTCAACATCAAAAGCGTCCCTAAGCGAGTATAGAACTCACCTAACGTGATGAGAATCACGTAAATTACCGAGACTTTGACGGATGCTAGCGAACCAAGAACACACGAACTCTCCCACCGCTCCTCTAACGAATTCAGTCGGCCGAAAGTGCTTGGACAACAACCCAAGTGAATCTTAGCTACTGTACCTTTCCTTCAACCATTCCACTCAACAATCCGCTTATGATTGAGTTTCCAGAACCAAACTTTGGAACTTCTAAGGGCCTAGGCTAGCTCCAATGTTATCAAAGTGACATGCAAGCAAGAATTCCAGATTTGAGAACTTTGGGGCTATAAATTTCGAATTTAAGATTTGAGCTAGAGGGAGGAAAGGCTACTGAAATTTGTATCAATGGAAAGAGGATGAGAAATGGTGAAGATTGGTATAAATAGTTTCCACATGCATGAAGGTTTGGGTTGGCTTCTCTCTTCTCCTCCACCCTCTCACTCTCTCGACTTCTCCTCCTTTCTATCTCTGGTTCCTCACTTCAGTTTTTTCTGAATCTCAACAAATGAGAGGGGTAAGGGGAACTTGGGGTCAGCTGGTCACTTAACTAGGGAATGAGAGAATTGCCCCTCATTTAATCATGTATAAAGACCACTATACCCTTCAGCAACTTGTTCACTTCCTATACTATGACATGGCCTAATCTAATGAACTTAGCCAAATCCTATTAACTTACCATAATATTTTAATTACGCATTACTATAGTTTTATTTATCTCAACATCACATAATTTATGATAACCTCTTGTGCTAAATATACCATTTAGCTAATAATTCACCTTAACCTCTTTGCTAATTTAAATAAATTAAATTAGTTAATTAGGGGATGTTACATTATCAAAATATGTGTTAATATGTGAATTGTTGTTTGTACTGGATTGACTGGAATATTGCCTGGTATTGTCTGTGTTTTGTTGGATTTTGATTAGAATACGGATTGGACTTGAACGGAATTGCGAAAACGAGAAAAACGGAACGAATTGGTGTACTGACAGAAGCGCACGAGGCGTGCGCCTATGGCACACGGATCGTACGCCAGCTTCGCAAATGATTTTAAAAAGACTATTTAGTGCGCACGGATCGTGCGCCTAGGGCACACGGACCGTGCGTGAGCTTCTGTTACCGCACACCGAATTCTCGTTTCGTCGCTCCTTTTGATTCCAAACATCTTCTAATCTCCTTTCCAACCCTTTGTGATGATTTTTTGTTGTATTTTATTGAAAATAAAAAGATATTTCAAAAGTGAGAAGTCCCACATTGCTTGGCTTTGGATTCACCAAAGTCTTTATATATTAAAGCTTAATGAGAGCTAGTAAACAAGCAAGTAGAGGGGACGCCCTCGCGCGCACAAGCAGGGACCAACATGGCTTGGTTCAGTGCGAATCTTTCGACTTCCCCCCCTGCGCGCTCGACTTGCTTTGCGCTAATTTCATTAAATAAAATATTACTTTTATCAGCCTATCCATATACGCCCAATTATGGGTCTAATTGTTTGCAGCAGCGCTTACTGACACCAAACCTGTCGAGCCTGCAACTCCCAAACAGGTCGAAATTTGGATCCATGCCAACAAGGTGTGCCGTCACACAATTCTCAGCACTCTCTCCAACGAACTATTCGACATCTACTGCACCTACAAGGAAGCTAATCAGATTTGGGAATTAATGATTCTCAAATACACTGCTGAAGATGCTAGCAAACAGAAATTTGTCATCAGCAACTACTACAATTGGGTCATGAGTGAAACTGGCAAAATCAAAACCCAAATCAACCAGTATCACAAATTACTAGAGGAAATGAAGGCCGAAAACATAGTTCTCCCCTGACGAGTTCATTGTAGGTATTCTGATTGAGTAACTGCCAGAATCATGGAAGGACTACAAGCAACAACTGAAGCACAAACACAAGCAACTGTCACTAAACGAGCTGCTGACTCATATCATCATCGAAGATACCAACCGAAAAGAGAGTAACAAGACAAAGGCGAAATCAATGGCTGCACGTGTAAACATGGTGATGAACAACCCTTCAAGGTTCGACAAAGGCAAACCAGTCTCACCAAACAAAAGGTACGATTCCAAGAAATTATCTAATCAAAAGTATCACAAAAAGAACAATGATCATTATCCTTGTACTCATAGCTCTGAATTCAAGAAAAGAGGATACTGCTTTGTTTGTGGAAAGCCAGGACACTATGCACCTAAATGCAGGCATTGGGCGAGAAACGACAATCCTCCTAAGGCTAACGCCAACTTGACTGATGTTGGTGGAGATGATAATGAGGATGACGATGTCATTGCTGCTGTCGTCTCTCTGGTCAACATGGCAACTGATGTGAACAAGTGGGTGGTGGATTCTGGAGCCACCAAGCACATCTGTGCTAATAGAGAAGTTTTTACCTCCTACACTGTTGTAGGGGACGGAGAAGAAAACATCTATCTAGGTGACTCACATCCAGCCCCAGTTGTGGGGAAAGGAAAAATCCTTCTCAAGCTCACATCAGGAAAAACTCTGGCTCTCACAAATGTGCTTCATGTGCCTAACATAAGGGCAAACCTGATCTCTGTTGGGGTTCTGCTGAAGCATGGTATCAAAGTGACATTTGAATCTGATAAAATTGTTCTTACCAAAAACAACATTTTTGTTGGTAAGGGATATTATGATCATGGACTTTTTGTACTCAACACTTCTGATTTTAATAACAATGTTTCGACTTCTGCTTACTTGATTGACTCTTATAATATGTGGCATGCTAGACTAGGTCATATTAACTTTCCGTATGTTATTAAATTGCAATGTCTTGGCATGATTTCGACTAGTGATAATCAACATAGTAAATGCGATGTATGTGTCGAATCCAAGTTAACAAAGAAATCGTGTCCCCCAGTACATCGTGAAACTGAACTGCTTAGTTTAATTCATACGGACCTAGGAGATTTAAAACAAACTCCAACTAGGGGCGGAAAAAATTATTAAGTAACGTTTATAGATGATTTTTCGCGATACACTAAGGTATTTTTATTAAGGCAAAAAGATGAAGCGTTTGAAGCTTTTATTTCATATAAAGCCGAAGTAGAAAACCAACTAGATAGGAAGATTAAACGGGTTAGATCCAATCGTGGAGGAGAGTACATATCTTTTAATGATTTTTGTGAAAAGGAAGGTATAATACATGAAACAACTCCCCCTATTCACCCGAATCTAATGGCATAGCCGAAAGGAAAAATAGGACTTTGAAAGAGATGATGAACGCTATGTTAATAAGTTCTAGTGCGCCAACCAATTTGTGGGGTGAGGCTATATTAACTGCATGTTTTATACAAAATAGAACTCCTCATAGGAAAACCGACAAAACCCCCTATGAACTATGGAAAGATTATCAACCTAACTTGAAATATTTAAAAGTGTGGGGGTGCTTAGCTAAAGTTATGTTGCCTGATCCTAAGAAAAGAAAAATTGGTTGCAAAACCTCTGATTGTGTTTTTATAGGATATGCAGAACACAGCGCTGCTTATAGATTCCTTGTTGTGAAAAGTGATGTTCTAGATAATAATACTATCGTGGAAACTAAAAATGCTGAGTTCTTTGAAAACCATTTTCCTTTGAAACATGATAGTATATCTAGACAACCATTAGCAAGTACTAATGATGAAACTCATGAGGAACCGTATCAAGAACTAAGGAGAAGTAAAAGTCCAAGAAAAGAAACATCCTTCGGAAATGATTTTTATACTTATCTTGTCGAAAAAGATCCAGAAACCTTTTTTGAAGCAACTTCTTCTTCTGAGTCGAAATTTTGGAAAGAAGCCATTAAAACTGAAATAGACTCAATTTCCATATGTAACACTTGGACCTTAGTTGATTTACCACCTGGGGCAAAATCAATAGGATGCAAGTGGATTTTCAAAAGAAAATATAACCCTGATGGATCTATTGATAAATACAAAGCTAGATTAGTAGCAAAAGGTTTTTCTCAAAAACAAAACATTGATTATTTTGATACCTTTGCTCCAGTAACAAGAATTTCTTCTATTAGAGTTTTAATAGCTTTGGCTTCTATCCATAAACTAGTTATTCATCAAATGGATGTTAAAACCGCTTTTTTGAATGGTGACTTAGAAGAAGAAATTTACATGAATCAACCCGAAGGATGTATAGTTTCAGGTCAAGAGAACAAAGTATGCAAACTCCTTAAGTCGTTATATGGTTTAAAACAAGCACCAAAACAATGACATGAAAAATTTGACAAAATTTTAATTAAAAAGGGTTTCTCCACAACTGATGTTGATAAATGTGTTTACACTAAAACTGTGTGTGGAGAACATGTGATCATATGTTTATATGTAGATGACATGCTCATATTTGGTACTTGTCTGGATATTGTTATTAAAACAAAATCCTTTCTTTCATCTAGTTTTGACATGAAAGATATGGGTTAGGCTAATGTAATATTAAGAGTTAGAATCATCAGGGAAGGTGATAGTATCACACTATCACAAGATCATTATGTGGAAAAACTTCTTAGGAAGTTTGGTCACTATGACTCACCCCCCTTGAGTACCCCCTATGAAGCTAACTCACGCTTAAAGAAAAATAGAGGTGATCCTGTTGACCAACCTCAGTATGCCCAAGTAATTGGGAGCCTACTGCATTTAATGAACTTCTCTCGACCAGACATTGCATTCGCAGTCGGTCGTCTGAGTAGGTATACTCACAATCCTGGTCAGGATCATTGGAAGGCAATTGCTCACCTTATGAGATATTTGAGAGGTACCACAACTTATGATATTACTTATAGTGGATTTCCCGCAGTATTAGAAGGATACTGCGATGCTAACTGGATATCTGACTCAGATGAGACAAAATCCACTAGTGGTTACATTTTCACACTTGGTGGTGGTGCGGTAACTTGGATGTCAGCCAAACAATCCATTATTGCTAGATCGACTATGGAGTTGGAATTTGTAGCTCTGGAATTGGCTGGTACTGAAGCTGAATGGTTGAAGAACCTGTTAGCTGGTATTCCTTTGGGAATAAAACCGACACCATCAGTGTCAATACATTGTGATAGTCAATCGGCAATAGCCGTTGCAAAGAATAAGACCTATAATGGCAAAAATAGACATGTGCAATTAAGACATAATGTTGTCAAACAATTGCAAAAGTATGGAGCAATATCGACCGATTATGTGAAGTCAGAAGTGAATTTGGCCGATCCTCTGACAAAACCCTTAGGGAAGAAAATGATATGTGAAACATCGAGGGGAATGGGACTAAAGCCAATTGATATTAAGAAGTGATGGTAACCCAACCTTTGTGATTGGAGATCCCATGAATAAGGTTCAATGTGGTAAAAACAAGTTACTTCTTGATAGTGCTAGCACTGGAAATTAATTCAAGTAATTAATTTCATTATTGTCCCTTCCTATGGTGTTATTGTGATAGTGCTAGACTGCAGGGTTAAAAGGATACGCTTAAAGCTTTTAATGATTTTCATAGTCCTTATGGGTGGTGTATGACTTGCAGCATACACTTGATGAAATCACCTAAATGAGTGTCAAGTGGGGCCGCTTGCATGAGATCCAGGCGAGATCTCTAGAGCACTCATGAATACCGAGCACGCGCAGGGCCTAGTAGCGCACCACCGCGGAAACAGCAAGAATTGTGGGGGTGTAATGTGATAGTGAAACCTCTAACATATAATATGTGTCTTGGGTTCCATAGCTTGCTATACCAATTCGCTGTATGTTATGTTTTATCTATCTAGGACTGGTTCCATAGCTTGCTATACAGCTCTGAAACATTACATCTACGATGTCAACCCAGAAAACCTCCTTTATAAATTAATTTTTCAACTTTTGAAATATGTGGGGGATTGTTGTATTTTATTGAAAATAAAAATATATTTCAAAAGTGAGAAGTCCCACATTGCTTGGCTTTGGATTCACCAAAGTCTTTATATATTAAAGCTTAATGAGAGCTAGTAAACAAGCAAGTAGAAGGGACTCCCTCACGCGCACAAGCAGGGACCAACATGGCTTGATTCAGTGCGAATCTTTCGACTTCCCCCCTGCGCACTCGACTGGCTTTGCGCTAATTTTATTAAATAAAATATTACTTTTATCAGTCTATCCGTATACGGCCCAATTATGGGTCGAACTGTTTTACGAAATAATTTGTAACGAAAAGTTCGGGTCGAAAACTGAAAGTTGGTCGAACTGGATTACGAAATAATTTTGTAACGGAAAATTCATTGCCTTTATTTTGTAAATGTTGATTTTCTTACAACAGCTCTTTTCACTTATTACAATTTATTCTGTAACTGCAAAAATTAATCCGACTTGATTACTGTTGAATTTTCCAACGGTCTTTGACTGGCCATTGATTGCTGGAGCCTATGCTGCAAACGGCTATATTCATAAGCCTATATAAACAGCTTCTAGTGGCACTTGGAACAGACAGCAGAAAAACTATTTTCCACTTTTCTACAGAAAGAGCTATGGGTTGCTCTCCCGTTAATATCCAGTTCTTCTTGCTAGTTCTGATACCTCTTTCGCTACTGCGATTGAGAAGACCCGGTTGTACCTCGGGGAATTTGCGCTGTAGAGACGGATAAGTTCTTCAGGGCAGTCGCAAGACGCCTCCGGTTGTTTATCTAACATTTCTGTGTTTGTAGGTTTATTTTTGATAGCATCAGTGCAATTCGACAGCAGCTAGTTTGACTTCGACAGCTTCTGTTTCTGCACTTTTGGTTCGCAGCAGTCCTTGCCACTCAACAGCATCAGTCGAATTTGACTACTGCAATTCGACTACAGAACTTCGACTGCAGTTAACATAATTCGACTACAGCCATATCTGTAATTTCGACAACATTTTTCACTTTTAAGACATTGTTTTTGACATGTTCAAAGATGGTTTTGAAAATTACCTTCAAACCTATAAATGTTTCAAAAAACCGAAAAGTAGTACACGTGAGAGGACAGGGGTTATATTTACCATCAAGGAACTAAATTCAATAAGGTTTATGTTTAATTATTAACATGAATGACATGTAATGAAAAGGGATGAATAAATATTTTCATCAAAAACTGTTGAGGTTTAAATATATAAATTATATCGAATACAGGAGACGACCCAATGTGGGTATTATATAAAAGACGGCCCAAAGCGGGTGGATATATAAATTATGTCAAAAGGATGGGTGACGACCCAGTAGATTAGTATACTAGGGGATGGGAAGTCATGAGCCCCAGAACCTAGGCCTCAGAAGGTTTGAAGCTAGCGTAAGCTAGTAGATATGTTCAATGGTAAAGGCGTGGTCATTACCGGAGATGTACTATGGCATGAAAGGAAAAGATATATACACGTCGGACCTATATGGATTACGATTAAATGAAAAGGAATAAATGGACCGAGAGTCATTGTGATGGGTTACGGTAGGACTCACTGAGATAATGTTTATCTCACCCTCTGTATGTTGTTGTTTTAACAGAGAAACAGGGAAAGAACAAAGTGAAAAGGCATGAGTAGGTGACGTGCTTGAGGAGAAGTTCGAAGACTTGGTCCTTTTAACTTTGATATTGAGTTCGCTTGTTGTCTTTGTAACTCGGTAATATGACTTGAATTGTTTTAAGTTATGTAATCGTTTCCGCTTTTCTTGTGATGGTATTGAACACTAGGTCATAAGGATATTGAAAGACATGGAACCGATATGGTTTTCAATGAAGTTATGCATGTTAAGACTGTTTGATGTTAATAATCGAAAAATTTTAGTTGTGTTCAATATCTAAACAGGAAATATTACTCTCATGTATGCCATTTCGTGCATCTTAGCATTTCTATTTGATAGAAATATTAGGGTGTTACTGATAGGCCGCAAGTGCACGGTCTTGTCGCGTAATAAAAGAGTTATCGATCCACAGGGAGAGCCTAGGTGATTACCAATTTAATTTTCCAAAGTTGATTAACTGAAAAGAAAGTCTTTTTAGAAAGAAGGAATGTTTTTGTTGATGTTTTAAAGATAAAAAAAGACTTGGGGTATTAGTTTTATCGAAATGATAAGGTTTCCGTTATTAATCCTTTCGACTATTTTCCAGTTTTAAAGAACGATATATTTCTTAAGACAATGCGACAGTTGTAGCAAGAGTTTCCTTTCGGAATACAAACGCGTGTTCTAAACTAATTATCAAGCCTATTTTCATGGTTGATTATTATTAGAACCCATTAACTATGACCTTTTTGTGTCTCAATAAAACCAAAACTATTTTCATGTGTTGATTTTATTGTCTAATTTCATAGATCCAACAACCACACTTCCCCTTTCGGTACATCGTGTGGTGTTTTGAAATAATAATGAAAAGTGATGAAATTAGATTTAAAAATACAAAGAGATTAAGGTGGAGAATAGTCTCGGGAATTAATTAGTAGGAAGCCATCATTTGATGGTTGCCAAAAACCCCAAGGCTAAGAAAGTCTACTCACTCATGATCATTGTAGACAAAAGAGGAGAAGAGGAAGATTGCATATTTGTAAATTGCAAGAATTTGTAAAGAAAGCGATAAGTTGCGGAATGTGTAAATTGCAAGAATTGTAAAGAAAGCGATAAGTTGCGGAATGTGTAAATGAGTTAGGAATTAGATGTTAGAATGGCAAGAAAATAAATGTTAGGATTTGAGAAAATTGCAAAATTATAAATAGCGGAATTGTAAATGACAAGAAAGTAAATTGCTTAAAAAGTAAATTGCAAGGAATTTAAATGACTTGGAAAATAAAAGAGCAAGAAAGTAAAAGGGCAAGAAAGTAAAAGAGCGAGAAAGTAAAAGGGCAAGAAAGTAAAAGAGCGAGAAAGTAAAAGAGCGAGAAAGTAAAAGGGCAAGAAAGTAAAAGAGCAAGAATTAAAAGGGCAAGAAAGTAAATAAGCAAGAAAGTAAAAGAGCAAGAATTAAAAGGGCAAGAAAGTAAATAAGCAAGAATTAAAAGGGCAAGAAAGTAAATAAGCAAGAATTAAAGGGGCAAGAAAGTAAATAAGCAAGAATTAAAAACAACATGAAGAGTAAATTGAAGTCATAAATCTTAGAGAGTTTTTGAGAGTGATTTTCTCACAAAATTCAAGTGTGCTTACAAGTGAGGATCAAGGTCCTATTTATAGGAAAATATGAGGGAAGGGGCAAAATGGTCAATTCAAGTTTTGGCAAAGATAGCCATCAACAAGTGGACAAAGCAAGTTGGCAAAGATAGCCATCAACAAGTGGACAAAACACTTTGAGTGGAGGGGCAAAATGGTCAAAAAGAAGTGAAAAATCAAGTTGGCAAAGATGGCCACAAACAAGTGCCCGCAGCCAAAATTGACTGCTTTTTGGCGCCCTTGGAGCCCTGTCTTGCGCCAGTCCTGCGCCAGTTGTGCTGCTCCTTGGCGCCCTTGGCGCCCTTTCCTGCGCCAGTTCTGCGCCAGTGTTGCTCCTTGGCGCCCTTGGCGCCCTGTGCTGTGCCAGTTTTGCTCCTTGGCACCCTTGGCGCCCTATGCTGCGCCAGTTTTGCTCCTTGGCGCCCTTGGCGCCCTGTGCTGCGCCAGTTTTGCTCCTTGGCGCCCTGTGCTGCGCCAGTGTTGTCTAAAAAATTGTTCCTCCTCAAATATTTTCTTTGTTCTTCATTTTAGCTCATATTTTCTCTTTTGCTTCAAAATAAAACCTTAAAATAAAAAGTAAACATTT
The DNA here is from genome assembly GCA_039519185.1 of Astragalus membranaceus. Taxonomy (NCBI): domain Eukaryota; kingdom Viridiplantae; phylum Streptophyta; class Magnoliopsida; order Fabales; family Fabaceae; genus Astragalus; species Astragalus membranaceus. Next base: position 39,446,960 of record CM076849.1, on the reverse strand, counting down.
GTAGTAAAATAGCTCAAAAATATAATTAAAATACCAAATAAACCTAATAAAAATAACTATTAAAAAGACTCTAAAAATAGAATTATCAAACTCCCCTATGCATGAACATTTGCTTGTCCTCAAGCAAAAACAGTGTAAATCTTTAGGCCAATTCTGAAGGAAAATTATTTTCACATCGAAACCTTAAGTGAACTGTGGGGCAATTCTAACACTTTGGTTTGAGAAATACTATCTGGGCTTCTTGTGGAATTGGGAGACAATTTTTAAAGTATCAATACTCTAGAGAGGATATCAATGTCATTATAGAACCGGTTCCCCAGCATTCTTAAGCTTGGGTCCTCCATTTACTAAGACCGGGTCTCAAAGGAGGGTCTTTATACATTGGGTATTCAAGCATTTTTCTTTTCTTTTTGATTTTATATGCTAACCATTCATTTTGACATTTAAAATGCACCAATTTTTGCATTTTGAATTGGTTTTGCATATTTTTTTTTTGATACCTCAACTTAGACGTTTTTCTCCAGTAACCGCGCATCCAGTGAATGTCACCAAGAGAACCAGGTTACTAGTTTCTCTTCAGTCCTTCTAATTGTATTAACAACTGAAAACAGTCTCAATAGTGTGTGTGTGTGTGTGTGAAAAAGCCCTAGAAGTAGAAATCGAACCATGATACAATTTAGTTGTTCCCAACCAGTCCACCTAGATGATTGCTAATGAAAAATTGAAAAATTATTTTTGTCCAGAAAAGGCTTATCTAAAACATGCTTAGGGTTCACAAAGTTTCATCATGGAGGGAGCAGATACAACTCAAAGTACAAAAAGATGAAAACTTAGCAAAGCAATAAAGACATACCCAATAAAAGCAATAAAATACCCCCCATGTTTGGACTAGGCATTGTCCTCAATGATTTTTCAAATAAAACAACACAAAAGGGGTTAGGATAGCTCACCGGATCACAGCTGCCCTTTGTAGAGTTATTCCTGGGTCCCATTGCTTGAAGCATAAAGACCAAGTGACACATGAAGAATGAAAACATATTCCTGGATCCCATGGCTCGTAAAATGGAAGTTGTATAAGCAATAAGATTTTATTTTCAATTCCCCCTAGATCAAATGTTATTTTCACAAAGGAAGGTGAAAAATAAGACAAAGGAGATGGTCGAGGTTTTCCCTCACCCAAAGTTTCAGTACCCAATTTTTGTGATGGTGGATTCTCATCTAAAAGTTTTATGTAGAATTGGGTTTCCTCTGCTGCATTTGTATTTGTGTTGCCTAAAAGGCAATCTTCCAGACTATCTTGTGAAGATGATGCTAAAGAGCAGTCTCGCACGCAATAGTCTACAATATCGATCCTGCAGCATGAGTCCTTTACAGACGGACTCCTCATGAAGTTTGAAACTTCAAACTTAACCTTTTCATCCCCTACGTTAAAAACCAACTTACCGTTTTTAACGTCAATTATTGCCCCATGGAGTAGCTAAAAAAGGCCTCCCTAGAAGAATAGGAATTTGAGAGTCTTCTTCAATTTCCATTACAACAAAATCCACCGGTATAAAAGTTTGCCCTACCTTGATAGGGACATCCTCTAAGATTCCAGTGGGGTATTTAACGGAACCATCTGCCAACTGTATTGTCATTTTTGTGGGTTTAAGTTCACCTATCCCTAGTCTTTTGCAAAGAGAAAGAGGCATTAAACTTACACTGGCTCCTAGATCACACATTGCTCTGTTTATAGTTTCACTTCCAATTACACAAGGTATGGAAAAACTACCTGGATCTTTGAGCTTTTGTGGCAGCTTGTTCTGGATAATTGCACTGCATTCTTCTGTTAATGCAATCGTCTCATAGTCGTCTATTTTTCTTTTTTAGATACAATTTCTTTCAAAAATTTAGAATAAGACGGCATTTGAGACAATGCATTAGTGAAAGGAACATTGATGTAAAGCTTTTTAAGCAAGTCGACAAACCTTTTGAATTGCTCGTCAAGTTTGTTTTTTGCAAATCTTTGGGGAAACAGAATGGGTGGTTTGTATGGTGGTGGGGGATGTATGGTTCTTCTCTTTCTTTTTCTGGTTTTTTCTCTTTTTCATTCTCTTCTTGCTCACATGGTAAATTATGTTTTTCACTCACAATTTTTTCTTGGTCTGCTCTTGGTTCCTCTAATTGTTTTCCGCTTCTAAGGGTGACGACATTTATTTGGCCATTTGGATTTTGTTCTGGTTGGCCAGGAAATACCCCCAAAGATTTAGAGGAGGAAGCCACCTGTGTTGCCACTTGAGTTATTTGATTTTCAAGCATTTTATTATGAGTGGCAATAGAGTCGACTTTTGATACTAATTTGATAAGTGTGTCATTCAAATAACCAGTTTGATTTTTAAATTCTTCATTTTGTTTTGTTTGAGATGACACAAATTTTTCCATCAAAAATTCCAAGTTCGACTTTTGCGGGTTGTTTTGTGGGTTGTTAAAAACCCTTTGATTTTGAAAACTAGGAGGTGGTCTAGGTGCTGGATTGGGTGGAGGATTTTTATAAGAAAAATTTGGATGATTTCTGCACCGAGGATTATAAGTATTTGAAAACGGATCTTCTTTTTGAGCATAGTTAACATGCTCATTTCCAGTACTAGATGCCTCAAGCTGGCATTCAGCTCCAATATGGCCAAAAACCCCACATAATTCACATGGTGGAGTAGTAGGAGAAAAAGTTTGTGAGACGGCACTTACATTTAATTTTTCAAATTTTTGAAAAAGTGCGTCCACTTTTGAGGCAAGATGATCAACATCAGATATCTCATACTTACCTGGCTCTTTTGATGATGCTGGTTTATCTGTTATGGCTCGCTCACTTGCCCATTGACAATGGTTTTGAGCCATATCTTCAATGAGTGCATAAGCTTCAGTAAAATTTTTGTTCATCAAAGCTCCACCTGTAGCTGCATCAACAGCCATTCTTGTTGCATATTGTAATCCATTATAAAATGTGTGAACAACGAGCCATTTCTCTAGTCCATGATGGGGGCATAGCCTTAACATTTCTTTGAAACGTTCCCAAGCATCATAAAGAGATTCCCCGTCGTTTTGAGAAAATCGAGTAATTTGACTTCTCATTTGAGCTGTTTTACTTGGGGGAAAGAACCTAGTAAGAAAAGCTTGTTTTAATTGGCCCCAGCTGGTAATGGATTCCAAAGGCAAAGAATGTAGCCATGCTCTTGCTCTATCCCTTAATGAAAAAGGGAAGAGCTTTAGTCTTATGGCATCTTGAGGTACCCCGTTTAATTTGAGAGTTCCACAGTATTCCAAAAAAATTGAAATATGAAGATTTGGGTCCTCCGTGGGAGAACCAGAAAATTGGTTTTGTTGAACCATTGAAAGCACAGATGATTTGAGTTCAAAATTATTTGCTTCCACATTTGGATGTACAATGACAACCGATGGTTCTGCTGAAGGTGTTGCGTACTCTTTGAGAGCACGATTTTCATTAGCCGCCATTTGGTTTTCGGGAATTTCTCTCCTCCTTCTATGTAAAAACCTTTCGATTTCGGGAATTTGTTGAACAGTTTCTCCGAAACTTCTGGTTCTTCGCATTCGAGGGATAAGAGAAGAAAAAGTAAAAATAAGGAAAATAAAACTTCAGTCTAACCGGTTTCGAAAAACTTAATTAATATCACTGCCTATGTAACACCCCATTTCTACCCGGTAAAATAATGCAAAATCAGAGTTCATAAAAAAAATCTTTTTCAACAAACAATGGAGTGCCACATTTGCTTCATGGAAACAATAAACGAGTTAATTCGCTTTTGAAAACAGATACATAGCGCTTTCGGATGAACTGATAAAACAACCTTTTAGTCTTCACAATAATTCCTCTTTAACTACTACGCAGCGGATTCATAACAAGTCAACTCAATTAGACGCGGCGCCTCAACAATTCAAAACAGTTCAAAAACAACGACATAACAACTCAAAATTCCAACAACGAAATAACATAGCAACAAAATTAAAGCGTGTGTTCATTCCCCCCGAGTGTTACATATCAGAGCGACGACATCGACTCGATCAAACGAAGGTGATCAGCCTTCATTCGTTATTAATTGCACGTTACCAACATTGGGGTAACATTCAAACAGAAGGGGTGAGATATCGCACTATATAATCAGACATATGAAAGACAATATGTAATTCAGGTCATAGCATCAATTTATCATTTAATCAGCAGTCAACATCATCTCAATCACATAGGTATGCAACATGGATGCGGAATGTGACTCAACTCAGGGCCACCGCCCTATAATGCATGTGGTACCATAATCCAGCCAATAAATAGAGGCATTAACATCGTAACATCATTTCATCGTAATTTGCCAATCCAGGCCGTCGTGTTTTGAGCATAGCTCCATCGTAAAAATATTTGTATGCGACGCTATGTAAATGCACAACCAATAAGCAACGATTACATAGCAACGCAACAACATCGGAAATCATCGTTGACCATAGGCCTACAACATACCACCTGCCAATAAATAGAGGCAATTCAACTTGGTACACCATCATCAACACTAATTAGCAACTTAGCAATTTTCAACATTTTTTTGGCAACGCATCAACAACTTAGCAACTTCCAATATTTTGGCAACTTTGGGCCTAATCACATATTCAACATCAACACATCGTCCCAAGCATCAAATGTGAAATTCACATTTAGGCAGCCAAACTAGCGCCCATGGCGCCCAACAACACAACACGCAACACAGGCAGCCACACTGGCGCCCTTGGCGCCCACAGTGCCAGAACACAACACAACAACAAGGCAGCCAGATTCTGGCGCCCATGGCGCCCCTGCGCCAGACACAGCAACAAGGCAACCAGATTTTTGGCGCCCATGGCGCCCCTGCGCCAGACACAGCAACAAGGCACCCAGATTTTGGCGCCCATGGCGCCCCTGCGCCAGACACAGCAAGCAACAACAGAAATTGGGCAGCCAATCTTGGCGCCCTTGGCGCCCATGCGCCCAGAACAAGCAACGGGCAGCCAGATTTTGGCGCCCTTGGTGCCCATGCGCCAGGACAACACAGCCACAGCATTGGCGCCCTTGGCGCCTATGCGCCAGAACAACCTAGAAAATAGCAACTGGGCAGCCACAACCTTGGCGCCCTTGGCGCCCATGCGCCAGATCAACACAGCAAACAGCAACTGGGCAGCCACAACATTGGTGCCCTTGGCGCCCATGCGCCAGAACAACACAGCAAACAGCAACTGGGCAGCCACAACATTGGCGCCCTTGGCGCCCCTGCGCCAGAACAACACGGCAAACAGCAACTGGGCAGCCACAACATTGGCGCCCTTGGCGCCCCTGCGCTAGAACAACACGGCAACAACAACTGGGCAGCCACAACATTGGCGCCCTTGGCGCCCCTGCGCCAGAACAACACGGCAAACAGCAACTGGGCAGCCACAACATTGGCGCCCTTGGCGCCCCTGCACCAGAACAACGCAGCAACGAGCAACTGGGCAGCCACAACATTGGCGCCCTTGGCGCCCCTGCGCCAGAACACAACACACACAGAATGGCGCCCAGCAACACAAACATGGGACGACGCCCATGGCGCCCTGCGACAGAATCAAAAACGGCGCCCATGGCGCCCAAGCACAGAATTTTGGTTCCAAAACATCAACAAGCATGATCACACATCGTCAAATGGCAACAATCATCATCAATCAAAATTAGCATCATCATTTAAAGTTCAATTCCTACAACTAGGGTTTTTCTAAACTTAATACACCTAGGGTTCCATAACCTTCCTACATAGAGACATTCATACACCCAATTATAGAGATAGAACCCCACCCTTACCTTAGCCTTAGAAGATCACGAAAACCCTAGCCTCCTCTCTCTTCTTGGCGTCGCTTTCTCCCTCTTCTCTCCTCTTGGCCGTCGCGCCTCTAGCTCTCTCTCACTCTCAAACTTTTGTTTTTTTCTAAAAATGAAACCCTAACCTAGTTTCTTACTATTTATCAACTCATTTAACTTCATGGGCTTTCCTTTAGCTTATGCGACTTACTCATGGGCTTTTTCCCTAACACCTCTCCTTTACTAATCCTAACACTAATAATAGGCCCACATATACTGGCATTATTATTATTTTATTATTTTTCCACCAATTAAATTCCCAAACAATTCAATTAAATAAATAATCAAATTTTGGGGCGTTACAACCTCCACGGCAACGGCGCCAAAAACTTGATAGGCCGCAAGTGCACGGTCTTGTCGCGTAATAAAAGAGTTATCGATCCACAGGGAGAGCCTAGGTGATTACCAATTTAATTTTCCAAAGTTGATTAACTGAAAAGAAAGTCTTTTTAGAAAGAAGGAATGTTTTTGTTGATGTTTTAAAGATAAAAAGAGACTTGGGGTATTAGTTTCATCGAAATGAGAAGGTTTCCGTTATTAATCATTTCGACTATTTTCCAGTTTTAAAGAACGATATATTTCTTAAGACAAGGCGATGGTTGTAGCAAGAGTTTCCTTTCGGAATACAAACACGTGTTCAAAACTAATTATCAAGCCTATTTTCATAGTTGATTATTATTAGAACCCATTAAGCAAAGACCTTTTTGTGTCTCAATAAAACCAAAACTATTTTCATGTGTTGATTTTATTGTCTAATTTCATAGATCCAACAACCACACTTCCCCTTTCGGTACATCGTGTGGTGTTTTGAAATAATAATGAAAAGTGATGAAATTAGATTTAAAAATTCAAAGCGATTAAGGTGGAGAATAGTCTCGGGAATTAATTAGTAGGAAGCCATCATTTGATGGTTGCCAAAAACCCCAAGGCTAAGAAAGTCTACTCACTCATGATCATTGTAGACAAAAGAGGAGAAGAGGAAGATTGCATATTTGTAAATTGCAAGAATTTGTAAAGAAAGCGATAAGTTGTGGAATGTGTAAATTGCAAGAATTGTAAAGAAAGCGATAAGTTGCGGAATGTGTAAATGAGTTAGGAATTAGATGTTAGAATGGCAAGAAAATAAATGTTAGGATTTGAGAAAATTGCAAAATTATAAATAGCGGAATTGTAAATGACAAGAAAGTAAATTGCTTAAAAAGTAAATTGCAAGGAATTTAAATGACTTGGAAAATAAAAGAGCAAGAAAGTAAAAGGGCAAGAAAGTAAAAGAGCGAGAAAGTAAAAGGGAAAGAAAGTAAAAGAGCGAGAAAGTAAAAGGGCAAGAAAGTAAAAGAGCAAGAATTAAAAGGGCAAGAAAGTAAATAAGCAAGAAAGTAAAAGAGCAAGAATTAAAAGGGCAAGAAAGTAAATAAGCAAGAATTAAAAGGGCAAGAAAGTAAATAAGCAAGAATTAAAAAGAACATGAAGAGTAAATTGAAGTCATAAATCTTAGAGAGTTTTTGAGAGTGATTTTCTCACAAAATTCAAGTGTGCTTACAAGTGAGGATCAAGGTCCTATTTATAGGAAAATATGAGGGAAGGGGGAAAATGGTCAATTCAAGTTTTGGCAAAGATAGCCATCAACAAGTGGACAAAGCAAGTTGGCAAAGATAGCCATCAACAAGTGGACAAAGCACTTTGAGTGGAGGGGCAAAATGGTCAAAAAGAAGTGAAAAATCGAGTTGGCAAAGATGGCCACAAACAAGTGGCCGCAGCCAAAATTGACTGCTTTTTGGCGCCCTTGGCGCCCTGTGCTGCGCCAGTTGTGCTGCTCCTTGGCGCCCTGTCCTGCGCCAGTGTTGCTCCTTGGCGCCCTGTGCTGCGCCAGTTTTGCCCCTTGGCGCCCCGTGCTGCGCCAGTTTTGCTCCTTGGCGCCCTGTGCTACGCCAGTTTTGCTTCTTGGCGCCCTTGGCGCCCTGTGCTGCGCCAGTTTTGCTCCTTGGCGCCCTTGGCGCCCTGTGCTGCGCCAGTGTTGTCTTAAAAATTGTTCCTCCTCAAATATTTTTTTTGTTCTTCATTTTAGCTCATATTTTCTCTTTTGCTTCAAAATAAAACCTGAAAATAAAAAGTAAACATTTGTAGTAAAATAGCTCAAAAATATAATTAAAATACCAAATAAACCTAATAAAAATAACTATTAAAAAAACTCTAAAAATAGACTTATCAGTTACACACATAGACATTTTTTAATAGTGTTAAATGGAAATCTGACGGAAAGGTCAACGGTGAAAACTTTAAGTAACTTAAATGACTTAGTTGGTACGAAGAAAATATAAATGACCAACTTGTTACAAATAAATAACTTAAAGGACCTTTAGTGTATTTTTGCCATATATATATATATATATATATATATATATATATATATATATATATATACTAGTGTGTATGACCCGTGCGTTGCACGGATATACATCATTTTTAGTTAAAGATAATTGATTTTTTTTAAAAAAATATATCATGAGGTTTAATTTAAGATTGCCCAATGATTTGTTTTTCTATATCAATTTAGATGATTTTAGTTTATTAAGTTTTGTTTGTCAAGGTATATGTTTTACCTTTATAAAAAATTTAATTAAAAAAAGAGAACACATTAACAAAATTTAAAGCATATTCTATATCAAAAGAACTTGAACGTAACCAACACGTCTAGCCCAGTGGTCGGGCTACCATGAGCTACGTAGTGGGGGTCGATCTGATTTGCTCCCGGGTTTGATTCCCGCTCACCTTAAAAAGGCGTGTTCGCCAACGTATTATGCCTTTAACCGTACTAATTTTACTCTGAAGTTTATGTCGAAACAACGAAATTTATTTCACTTTCATATTATATAATGGCTATCATAAATGGGATCCCACTCATTTTGGCAAAAGATGAAATATTGCCTATATAATAACCTGTTATTGCCTATATTTCTGGTATAGTTTTCAAAAACAAAAAAAAGTATATATCATAAATTAAAAATGTTTAATGAATGTGTATGATCACACCAATATATATAAATGAATTTAAGGCCTTGCTCAAGCCAATACACTAAATAATACATTCCTTATTAACATCTAAAGTATTCAGATATAATTTTGTTCTATTCACCATAGAAAAATGAGGAATGGACAAAAGAGCCACTATCGAGAGGTTTGAGCCATAGAGGGATATCATACTACTAATTTTCTTTTCTTCATAATGAATGATTGTTGACAAAAGTTATTACCAACCATATGACAATACACTTGCCTAAATTAGAGTTTCAATTTCAAAGCAGGAGAATGATAATGATTAAAATATAGAGTTCTGTTAATGCATTGAGTTATGAGTTATTTATCAAGCTAATGTCAACATATCCTTCCAAAAAAATGTGTACACCCTTTTCAACTGAAATTTGTAGGTATATGCATATATCAAATATTGATAATTTTGTGATCAGTGGTTACGAATCAATATCTAAAGACAATCGTTTGAAATTTGTAAGTATATGCATACATCAAATATGGATATCAGCACCAAAAATTGTCTTTTAAAAAATTCGCGTAATGACTATGCGCTTTGATGACAGGAAATATACATGGCCCTGATTGTAATTAATTTGGTTTATTTTTATTTATTTGTTTTTCATTTATATTCATATAATATATATTAATCTTTTATATAGGTTTATTTTTTTTTGACAACCTTTTATATAGGTTTATATTATTTGGTTTAATGGAGTAAGATACGCGTGAAAGTTGTTCAATTTAAAAATTATGTAGAATAAGAATAGTAACCAAAAAGAAAAAGAATTATGTAGAATTGCTCATTCTAGTTAATGCATATAAATTTTTGACTGTATCAATAATTACACTAATTATGGCAGCATTCAAAATGTTTCCATGTAAGTCTGAAACGTTAATGCCGTTTGTAAAGGCAATTGACTACAATTGAACAATTTTTCTTTACTTAAATAGAATTTGAAATGTTGCCAATTCTACTTGTGATTTTAATTACCAGGCTGTATGAATGATTTCGTTTATTAGAATAATTTTCGTTTCTGCGTATTGAATGATATTAAAGCTGTACACGGTTTTTCCTATGGAACAATGATGTGGCAAGTGAATTCTGCATATTGAATGATATTAAAGAAGTGATGACGTGGCGTGACACCTATTTATTTGGTGTGATTGCATGGCTTTTTCGAATTAATACATGGCAGCCTAAGTGGACAGCTTATGTGGACTGTTCATAGTTGTATATAGTTAAGATAAGATTAAGATAAGATTAAGATAAGATAAGATACTCCCAAAAATTATTGTCAAGCTCCGCCACTGCCAACAATGTCTCTTTCACTCAACCATGTGAACTACCCTTCAAGGACCAGAAAAGTGTTTAAATTAGTAACATGTTTTATCGTTATATTTTGTTAGGTTGCTCCTCAGCAATGACACCATGGCTTGTTGAGCAATTCAGCATTTAAGGGCAAGTAGACCTTATCGTAAAAGGAATAAAGTGGAGTATCTAGAGTCAGAATGTTGAATCCACAATGAGCTTAACAATCACTAAACGACTCGAGACTAATTACTATCTCAGTAAGGGTTTGGTTTGGCAGTGGAGCGACACAATTGCACGTCTAATGCCCCATAAGCGCTTCCTTCTTTGTTTGGGTCTTCTTTCAACACAATTTCCGTCTTACGGCAGCCACAAAAATTCATGGCAAAGCTGAAGCAATGCATAGTACACTACTAGAAAAATGAAATTTAGAGAGGGGGTAAATTCCTCACTAAACCCTTAAAATCCGTTACTGAACTTTTTAGTGACGGAATTTGTGACGAACTGAAATTCGTAACTAATATTGGCGTCACAAAATTGCTAGCGAGGGGTTTTAAAATCCGTCACTAATAGTGAGAAAAAATCCCTCACAAAAATTTAATGTCTGAATGTTGGGCAGTGCAAGCACCATACTAATTCGATCATGATTAATGATTATAATGCCAAAGGGGATAGAAGAGTTGAAAATGAAAATAAGAGTGGTTTATAATGTGCACTCTCTTTTTTCATATTCTCTGGATATAATAAAAGTTCAACCCTGATCCTGGTTTAGTATTCATTTTCTGATTGGTTGTTGAATTTGTTGTCAAGATTGATACTACTCTAGATAAATGGTTATTCCAACAAAAACTATTCCATCCATCTCCAAAACCATATTTCACATAATAATGAACAAACATCACAAATAAAGAAACTCATTGAAGGGAAATGCCATCGGCAGAAATAATGTGATTTAGATCAAAGTCAAATTTATAAGTGAAACACCAATCACCTTTGCCACAATTTTATTGACATTTTCTTTCTTCTTAACTCCTGCAATAGCCGAGAAGTTCAATGACTGCTTTGAAATTCTCTGAAGAAAAAGCAAATACAAAAATAACGTTACAAAGAGCTTAAGAAAATTCATAAAGTAGAGTCGTCAACCTATAAAATGAGCAGAATGTAGAAAATATACGATGAAGTTTAACTCCATGCTGCCACTTATGCTTTTGTAAAGTTATGAAAACTTTCTAAGATGAAAATGTTGAAGTACTAACAAGTAACAAGTTACTTCCACACTTCAATCTTTTGTGGCACACTCCCACTCTCCCAGAACAAGAACTTGCATTAAAAATAGGTAAAAGAAAATAAAGTAGTAGTGTTCACTATTAAAAGTTACATATTCTTTATTATAGAAGGAAAAACATGTTTATTAATAAATCTAAAAGTTTGAGAATTGATTGATTTGAACAAGCAAAGAAAAAGAGATAGATACAGTACAACATAGATTATTTGAGAAGCTCCGGAATATGCTGCCATTGAAATGAAGAAACACTGGCTCTTCGTATCTACAACCCTGAAATAAAAGAAACAGGAGTCAATTGAGGGTATTACTCGAAAGTAGGGGAATTAAGCAAGCAATTAATTAATTGTTAAGATTGAATATTTTACCTAATCGATTTGATGTTCTCTTCTTGTTCTTGTTAGGGATCTGATTCAATTCAACCTTCGTTCATGAGGTTGTTTCCTCGCCCCCTGCTGACTAACTTTGGAATTGAATTCTGAGCGAGAACTAGGTCGAAGAGAGTGATGGAAAGTGAGATTGTAAATCTGTCTAGGGCGGACGTCGAGTGTGGATTGTTCACAATCGAAGGCAAAGGGGGCTAGGTCGCAGACAGTGAGAGAAGAAGATGAGAGTAGGGTTTGTGTGAATGGTGAGTGGCGGTGGTGAGGGTTTTGTGAGTGGCGGACTGGCGGTTGAGAAGAAGATGAGAGAAGAAGATGAGAAGATGGAAGGTTGAGCGCTGTGGTGATGGAGTACAAGAGTGAGCGGAGGCTTCGAGAGTGAGATGAGGCGTGTACTGAGAGAGAGTAAGGGTTAAGTGAAATTAAAAAAAATAAAAAATAAAAGGGAGAGTGAAAATTAGTGGGAGGGAAGCCAAAAAACAAAGCGGGACTTGCTTAATTTGTTGATCAGCGACGGATTACAGGTTCCTCACTATTAGTGAGAGATACTTTTCCTCACTAAATCCGTCTCTAACGTCTTTTCAGTATTTTGTGACGAATTTCGTTTTTCCGTAGCCAAATCCCTCACTATTAGTGAGGGATATTTATCCATTTCAAAAATCCCCCTCTAAAAACAAATTTTCTAGTAGTGGTAGCTTCCGCGTTCTCTAGAATCGATTCTCTCTTTTGATTTCTCTGTTTTGCCAATTTTGCCCTCTCTTTTATCTCTCTCAGCTGCAAGTCTGCAACATGGATTTCTCCACGAATTTCTGCAAGTCAGCAAATAGTGTCCATTCAGATCTGTGTAGAGAATGAAATTGTGAAGTGAGGAGAAAGAAAGAAAATAAACGTGAGAAAAGTGGGAACTAAAGTACTCATGAGAAAATACAAAGACAAATGGTAAATGACTTCAATTATGAAAGCCTAGGGTATCCATGTTTCACTTAAGACGAGTCCTATTATTATGCAATTAATCTATGCATACATCAGTTGTAAAAAAAAATCAATGCATACATCATTTTCCTATTTGACTGCCAACCTTCTACTCTATTGTAAATAAAATTCAATGATCGTGCAATTTTAATGCTAGTAGTTATCCCAATGATCAAGCAAGATAAAAGTTAACAAAATATGAAGTATTAAAGGTTTGTTAGTTAACTAGTTGGTTAAAAATAAGTTATTACTCTTGACTCGACGTAATTAACGAATCCAATTATTCTTGTAGGTCCATTATCTAACTACAATATGATTGCCAACAATTAAATTATCTATCCTAAGGGAGATCAATTTTCATTTCCAATATTTTAAGAACCGGACTGGTGATCGACTCGGTGAAGGTACCAGGTCACTGGGTTAAGGGTTGGACGAAGGGGGTCAGTAGTTGAAACGCATGACCATTGACCCATTCTCGACTAAAAATTCATAAATTTTCAAGGCATATAAATTTCATACGTACAAAACTTAATTTACTAAAATTACACATCATGTTTAAAAAAATTCACAACACAAATTTAATAACCCCACAAGCTAATTTGTTCTTCGAGCTCAAGGCCCAAACCATGGCACGACGCCACGAGTCGTAGTTGTGATCGTCTTCAGATAGGAGGTTGGAGACGAGAAGAATGAACGTAGTAGGGATTTAGTTTGTTATTCAACGGATCCTCCGTTGATGCGAAACTTGAAGCGATTGATGGAGAAGAAATCGTCAAACCAAGAGTGAAACGGTGATGCGAAGAGTGAAACGGTTACGCGGAAGAGATGAAGAGGAAACCTACTGATACCATATCAAGAAGATCAGAAATAGAGAAGATGGAATTTGGGAGAAGGCATTTTCATTGATCACACACACACACACACACAGAAACTTGAAGCGATCGATGTAGAAGAAATCATCGAACCAAGAGTGAAACGGTGATGCGAAGAGTGAAACAGTTACGGGGAAGAGATGAAGAGGAAACCTACTGATACCATATCAAGAAGATCAGAAACAGAGAAGATGGAATTTGGGAGAAGGCATCTTCATTGATCACACACACACACACACACACACACACACACACACACACACCCACCAACCAATAGCTAAAAGCCTAAACCAGAAAATTAACAAACTGATTTTACCATAAATTTACTATGGAAAGAAACTAACTAGACTCTAACTAAACCAGTAACTACAGTTAGTAATAAAAGGAAATAATTAGAGGATTTCTTATATATGGCTTCTATTTTCTTGTCTTGTCGTGCTGATTCTCTCCCGTTCAAATTTTTGGGGATCCTAGTGGGGGGACTAATCCTCGCAGATGTTGCACGTGGAAGCCGGTGTTCGATTCATTCTGTTCTAGGTTGTCTTGGTGAAAATGGCGAAATCTGTCAATAGGGGGTCGAGTAACCCTTATTAGTTCGGTGTTGAGCAACTTACACTTTATTTTTTCTCCTTTTATAAGTCTCCAAAAGCGGAGATAGCAAACTTGGTGAAACTTCAGTGTAATTTTCTTTGGGGAGGTGATGGGGAGATCAATAGGAAGACGTGTTGGGTGTCGTGGGGAAACATTTGCAAACCAAAGTAGGAAGGTGGTTTGGGGGTGAAGGATCTAGAACTGTTTAATATTTCGCTCCTTTCAAAATGGAAGTGGAGATTCATTTTAGATAGGAACACTGTTTGGAGGAAGTTATTGGATTACAGATATGGCCTGATTGTTCCAACATTTACTTGTGATGAGTTTGCGATTTGGGGTAGGAAGGATTCGATATTGTGGAGGGATTTGAAGCAGATGCTCACTTGTCCTAAGCCGTGTTTTTTGCAGGTACTAGTTGCGTGTTGGGAAGCGGCACAGATATTTTATTTTGGCATCACAGGTGGCTTGGCTTAGAACCGCTGAAAGAGACTTTCCCGAATTTGTATGCGATTGCGCTGTTGCGACATGATTTAGTAGCTGAACACAGTGACTGGATGAATTTGGCGTGGAGCTGGCGGTGTTACTGGTTTAGGCCTCTGGCGGAAGGATCAGAGCTGGTTAATGGTCAGATGTTGGACTGTATTCTCCAAGATGTTAAGTCGCAGTAGATCACCAATGATAAGTGGGTTTGGGGATTGGAAAACCACAAGCAATTCTCTGTCAAATCTATGTACAAGTATTTATTAATAAATAGAGTTGGCCATTCGTTTGATGAAGTATTATGCAAAGCATGGGATGGCTTGTGGAAGTCATTTGTGCTTTCTAAAGTAAGCATTTTTGGCTGGCGTTTGTTGTTGATTAAACTTTCCACCTGTGATGTTCTCTTCGCTAGTGGGATCATTTCGGACGAACATACCAGTACCCATGTTTTGTGCTTTTTGCATGAAGAATCTACAGACTACAGAGCATATTTTCTTCTCTTGTAGCAGGTCTTTAACGGTGTGGCAAGGGTTGAATGCTAGGTTGGGTGTCCATGACAGTGTTCAAAATTCAGGTGTCGATCACTTTGTCCTTATTTGGTGAGTTGGTCTCGGGAAGAAAATCAGTGAAGATTAAATATATTAGATGGCTAGCTTCAGTGTTGTGCTTTTGGATAAAAAGGAACAACGTTGTGTTTAGAGGTGGGGTTTACTCGGAAACAAATTTACTTAACAAAATCAAACGTCTCTGATGGGGTTGGTTCAATTGTAAGTTTGGTAGGAGTGGTTTTGATATTTCTGATTGGTGGGCTATTCCTCTTCTATGTTTGAGGAGTTTGTAATTTTTGTTGTTACTAGGATACTTTTTTTCCTCATTGGGTCTTCTTCCCATAAAGTTTTGGATCAGAGAGGTTTTAACGAGGCATCTTATTCGTTATATGGATTGAAGTATTTCTCGTAATCCTTCAATAATATCTTTTGCTTATAAAAAATAGAAATATTAGTGTTAATTTCTTTTTTCAGAGTGTACAATTCACCCTTAAAGTTAGACTATGGAAGGGTCCACCCCTGAGTATAAACATGATCACCATCAATGCATTGCATGCTATCGTCAACCCATTTTTTAATATTTAAAATCCCAATTGCAAATTGTTTGTCTGAAATTGCAAACAAGTGATATATTTAAAATCCCATTTGCAATTTGTTTGGCTGAAATTGCAAGCAAGTGAAAGATTGTAGTAGTATTTATTTGCTACGTATACGGCAAGCTATGATGATTTCAGGGAACGATGAGTTCGGGTATGGTTGACGAGGTTTTCCTAACAAAAGGACAAAAAAACTACTAACATCGTAGAAAAAGTGCCATGTTATGTTTTTAATTTTAATATCAAATCTCAAATAAGGAGATACACATCGTCATTATAAATTATTTATAGAGGAGAAAAATTTGTTGAGGCATAGAGATCTATTTAAAGAATTGACTTATCTCATTAAATGTATTTTGATATGCACCGCTGTACCGGTAAGAAATCGAATGATTAATAATCTACCACTTGTGCTATGTGGTAGGAGTAATTTTTAAGATATAAAAATATAAATTGGGTTGTTTAGCGACAAGTGATAAGCTTTTAGTGGATGCATGTTAGTATAAATATGACTTACACAATCAATGCAATATCGTCAATATATTTATTAATATTTAAAATCCCATTTGCAATTTGTTTGTACGAAATTGCAAACAAGTGATATATTTAAATCCCACTTGCAATTTGTATGGCTGAAATTGCATGCAAGTGACATATTTAGGAGTTGAGCTAAATCTGTTCTTGTTGAGCTTATTTTTAAAGTTTATGAGAAAGAAGATGAACACTTTTTAAAATTTAAATAAAAAATATATAAAATAATGACTCATTGCCGACCAAATATATGTTTCTGACATCAAATTGCAAGTGGAATTTAAATATATCACTTAGTGAGCTGCTTGCGCTCTATGAGCAAGCTTCGGGGCAAGCCATCATTTTCCAGAAGTCTGAAGTTTTCCTTAGCAGAAATACTCCTCCGGAGGTGAAGGCTTCACTTACGGATGTTCTTGGTGTGTCTGAGTGTTTGGGAATTGGTAAATACTTGGGTTTTCCTTCTATGGTGGGTCAGGCTGTTTGGTTATCTGAGGGATAGAACTTGGAAGAGAATTCAGAATTGGATGGGTAGGCATCTCTCGAAGGCCGGCAGAGAGGTTTTGGTAAAGTCAGTGGTTCAGTCCATTCCTGCTTACTGTATGAGCACTTTTCTCCTCCCTAAATCATTCGGGAAGGAGTCGGAGAAAATGATTAATTCTTTCTGGTGGGGTACGAATGGTGGGAGTAGTGGTGGTATTAAATGGATGAGTTGGGATAAGTTATCGGTGCGGAAGGAGCATAGTGGTATGGGATTCCGACACTATGGCTTTAATCTGGCCATGCTAGGGAAGTAGGGTTGGCGGGTTGCAACCAATCATGATACTAGTGTTTCACGTGTCTTCAAAGCCAAATATTTCCCATTGGGGGACTTTATGGGGGCTCGCTTGGGCCATAATCCCAGTTATGTATGGCGTAGTATCCACTCTTCCCAGGTAGCGGTGAGGTTGGGGGCTCGATGGAAGATTGGAAATAGTAGTTCTGTCAATGTTTGGACGGACCCTTGGCTCCGTGGGAGGGGGGATTATTGTGCAAAAAGGTGTGCAAGTGTGCACAGTCTTTAACAAGTAATATAGTAGAAAGTAGAGATCGTACCCACAGGGATTGGATTAATTTCTAAAGTTTAAAATGGTAGTTTAACTAGTGAGAAACAAGTAACAAATAAAATATGATTGGTGTGTGTGTGTGAAACAGAATTTAAAGTATGCAGGATAAAGATGGAGTGTATTCAAGTGAGAGAAATAGTTGGAATGCTCTTCACTAAGTAAATCACTTTTGATAGCATTATGTTATGTATGATGCTGGAGCAACGATTGTTGGGGCAATGATTGCTTCTACAATGGGTGCTGTAGCAATTGATGCGTGCTTTTCAGCAACAAACGTCAGGGTTTCATTACAAGTCTTATGTCTAAGCTCTAAATAAGTTCATCACTGTATATGAAGTACCCATAGTATCACCCTATGGACTATGCTATCCTATGTCTAGGTTTTAGCATGAAATTAACAAAGTTTCCTTTATTAAACACATATCCATATTAGTTATCGAGTTCTAATCATAAACCATGTTTGTATTTATGATTTGCATTCACTTTCAGGGCCTATAAATTTCATGTACAAAACTTAATTTACTAAAATTACACATCATGTTTAAAAAAATTCACAACACAAATTTAATAACCCCGCAAGCTAATTTGTTCTTCGAGCTCAAGGCCCAAACCATGGCACGACGCCACGAGTCGTAGTTGCGATCGTCTTCAGAGAGGAGGTTGGAGAGGAGAACTTTCCCAACATTGTCAGAAGAATGACCGTAGTAGGGATTTGGTTGGTTATTCAACGGATCCTCCGTTGATGCGAAACTTGAAGCGATTGATGGAGAAGAAATCGTCAAACCAAGAGTGAAATGGTGATGCGAAGAGTGAAACGGTTACGCGGAAGAGATGAAGAGGAAACCTACTGATACCATATCAAGAAGATCAGAAATAGAGAAGATGGAATTTGGGAGAAGGCATCTTCATTGATCACACACACACAGAAACCTGAAGCGATCGATGGAGAAGAAATTGTCGAACCAAGAGTGAAACGGTGATGCGAAGAGTGAAACGGTTACGCAGAAGAGATGAAGAGGAAACCTACTGATACCATGTCAAGAAGATCAGAAACAGAGAAGATGGAATTTGGGAGAAGGCATCTTCATTGATCACACACACACACACACACACACACACACACACACACACACACACACACCAACCAATAGCTAAAATCCTAAACCAGAAAATTAACAAACTGATGTTACCATAAATTTACTATGGAAAGAAACTAACTAGACTCTAACTAAACCAGTAACTACAGTTAGTAATAAAAGGAAATAATTAGAGGATTTCTTATATATGGCTTCTATTTTCTTGTCTTGTCGTGCCGCTTCTCTCCCGTTCAAATTTTTGGGGATCCTAGTGGGGGGCTAATCCTCGCAGATGTTGCACGTGGAAGTCGGTGTTCGATTCATTCTGTTCTAGGTTGTCTTGGTGAAAATGGAGAAATCTGTCAATAGGGGGTCGAGTAACCCTTATTAGTTCGGTGTTGAGCAACTTACACTTTATTTTTTCTCCTTTTATAAGTCTCCAAAAGCGGAGATAGCAAACTTGGTGAAACTTCAGTGTAATTTTCTTTGGGGAGGTGATGGGAGAAAATAGGAAGACGTGTTGGGTGTCGTGGGGAAACATTTGCAAACCAAAGTAGGAAGGTGGTTTGGGGGTGAAGGATCTAGAACTGTTTAATATTTCGCTCCTTTCAAAATGGAAGTGGAGATTCATTTTAGATAGGAACACTGTTTGGAGGAAGTTATTGGATTACAGATATGGCCTGATTGTTCCAACATTTACTTGTGATGAGTTTGCAATTTGGGGTAGGAAGGATTCGATATTCTGGAGGGATTTGAAGCAGATGCTCACTTATCCTAAGCCGTGTTTTCTGCAGGTACTAGTTGCGTGTTGGGAAGCGGCACAAATACTTTTTTTGGCATCACAGGTGGCTTGGCTTAGAACCGCTGAAAAAGACTTTCCCGAATTTGTATGCGATTGCGCTGTTGCAACATGATTTAGTAGCTGAACACAGTGATTGGATGAATTTGGCGTGGAGCTGGCGGTGTTACTGGTTTAGGCCTCTGGCGGAAGGATCAGAGCTGGTTAATGGTCAGATGTTGGACTGTATTCTCCAAGATGTTAAGTCGCAGTAGATCACCAATGATAGGTGGGTTTGGGGATTGGAAAACCACAAGCAATTCTCTGTCAAATCTATGTACAAGTATTTATTAATAAATAGAGTTGGTCATTCATTTGATGAAGTATTATGCAAAGCATGAGATGGCTTGTGGAAGTCATTTGTGCTTTCTAAAGTAAGCATTTTTGGCTGGCGTTTGTTGTTGATTAAACTTTCCACCTGTGATGTTCTCTTCGCTAGTGGGATCATTTCGGACGAACATACCGGTACCCATGTTTTGTGCTTTTTGCATGAAGAATCTACAGACTACAGAGCATATTTTCTTCTCTTGTAGCAGGTCTTTACGGTGTGGCAAGGGTTGAATGCTAGGTTGGGTGTCCATGACAGTGTCAAAATTCAGACGTCGATCACTTTGTCCTTATTTGGTGAGTTGGTCTCGGGAAGAAAATCAGAGAAGATTAAATATATTAGATGGCTAGCTTCAGTGTTGTGCTTTTGGATAAAAAGGAACAACGTTGTGTTTAGAGGTGGGGTTTACTCGGAGACAAATTTACTTAACAAAATCAAATGTCTCTCATGGGGTTGGTTCAATTGTAAGTTTGGTAGGTGTGGTTTTGATATTTCTGATTGGTGGGCTATTCATTTTCTATGTTTGAGGAGTTTGTAATTTTTGTTGTTACTGAGATACTCTTTTTTCTCATTGGGTCTTCTTCCCATAAAGTTTTGGCTCAGAGGTTTTAACGAGGCCTCTTATTCGTTATACGGGTTGAAGTATTTCTCGTAATCCTTCAATAATATCTTTTGCTTATAAAAAATAGAAATATTAGTGTTAATTTCTTTTTTCAGAGTGTACAATTCACCCTTAAAGTTAGACTATGGAAGGGTCCACCCCTGAGTATAAACATGACTTACACCATCAATGCATTGCATGCTATCGTCAACCCATTTTTTAATATTTAAAATCCCAATTGCAAATTGTTTGTCTGAAATTGCAAGCAAGTGATATATTTAAAATCCCATTTGCAATTTGTTTGGCTGAAATTGCAAGCAAGTGAAAGATTGTAGTAGTATTTATTTGCTACGGCAAGCTATGATGATTTCAGGGAACGATGAGTTCGGGTATGGTTGACGAGGTTTTCCCAACAAAAGGACAAAAAAAAACTACTAACATCGTAGAAAAAGTGCCATGTTATGTTTTTAATTTTAATAACAAATCTCAAATAAGGAGATAGACATCGTCATTATAAATTACTTTATAGAGGAGAAAAATTTGTTGAGATATTGAGATCTATTTAAAGAATTGATTTATCTCATTAAATGTATTTTGATATGCACCACCTTACCGGTAAGAAATCGAATATTTGATTAGATAGTTAGAGAGCCTAATAATCTACCACTTGTGCTATGTGGTAGGAGTAATTTTCAAGATATAAAAATATAAATTGGGTTGTTTTGCGACAAGTGATAAGCTTTTAGTGGATGTTAGTATAAATATGACTTACACAATCAATGCAATATCGTCAACATATTTATTAATATTTAAAATCCCATTTGCAATTTGTTTGTACGAAATTGCAAACAAGTGATATATTTAAATCCCACTTGCAATTTGTATGGCTGAAATTGCATGCAAGTGACATATTTAGGAGTTGAGCTAAATCTGTTCTTGTTGAGCTTATTTTTAAAGTTTATGAGAAAGAAGATGAACACTTTTTAAAATTTAAATAAAAAATATATAAAATAATGACTCATTGCCGACCAAATATATGTTTCTGACATCAAATTGCAAGTGGAATTTAAATATATCACTTAGTGAGCTGCTTGCGCTCTATGAGCAAGCTTCTGGGCAAGCCATCAATTTCCAGAAGTCTGAAGTTTTCCTTAGCAGAAATACTCCTCCGGAGGTGAAGGCTTCACTTACGGGTGTTCTTGGTGTGTCCGAGTGTTTGGGAATTGGTAAATACTTGGGTTTTCCTTCTATGGTGGGTCGTAGTAAGAAGCGGCTATTTGGTTATCTGAGGGATAGAACTTGGAAGAGAATTCAGAATTGGACGGGTAGGCATCTCTCGAAGGCCGGCAGAGAGGTTTTGGTAAAGTCAGTGGTTCAGTCCATTCCTGCTTACTGTATGAGCACTTTTCTCCTCCCTAAATCATTCGGGAAGGAGTCGGAGAAAATGATTAATTCTTTCTGGTGGGGTACGAATGGTGAGAGTAGTGGTGGTATTAAATGGATGAGTTGGGATAAGTTATCAGTGCGGAAGGAGCATGGTGGTATGGGATTCCGACACTATGGCTTTAATCTGACCATGCTAGGGAAGTAGGGTTGGCGGGTTGCAACCAATCATGATACTAGTGTTTCACGTGTCTTCAAAGCCAAATATTTCCCATTGGGGGACTTTATGGGGGCTTGCTTGGGCCATAATCCCAGTTATGTATGGCGTAGTATCCACTCTTCCCAGGTAGCGGTGAGGTTGGGGGCTCGATGGAAGATTGGAAATGGTAGTTCTGTCAATGTTTGGACGGACCCTTGGCTCCGTGGGAGGGGGGATTATTGTGCAAAAAGGTGTGCAAGTGTGCACAGTCTTTAACAAGTAATATAGTAGAAAGTAGAGATCGTACCCACAGAGATTGGATTAATTTCTAAAGTTTAAAATGGTAGTTTAACTAGTGAGAAACAAGTAACAAATAAAATATGATTGGTGTGTGTGTGTGTGAAACAGAATTTAAAGTAAGCAGGATAAAGATGGAGTGTATTCAAGTGAGAGAAATAGTTGGAATGCTCTTCACTAAGTAAATCACTTTTGATAGCATTATGTTATGTATGATGCTGGAGCAACGATTGTTGGGGCAATGATTGCTCCTACAATGGGTGCTGTAGCAATTGATGCGTGCTTTTCAGCAACAAACGTCAGGGTTTCATTACAAGTCTTATGTCTAAGCTCTATATAAGTTCATCCCTGTATATGAAGTACCCATAGTATCACCCTATGGACTATGCTATCCTATGTCTAGGTTTTAGCATGAAATTAACAAAGTTTCCTTTATTAAACACTTATCCATATTAGTTATCGAGTTCTAATCATAAACCATGTTTGTATTTATGATTTGCATTCACTTTCAGGGCCTATAAATTTCATGTACAAAACTTAATTTACTAAAATTACACATCATGTTTAAAAAAATTCACAACACAAATTTAATAACCCCTGCAAGCTAATTTGTTCTTCGAGCTCAAGGCCCAAACCATGGCACGACGCCACGAGTCGTAGTTGCGATCGTCTTCAGAGAGGAGGTTGGAGAGGAGAACTTTCCCAACATTGTCAGAAGAATGACCGTAGTAGGGATTTGGTTGGTTATTCAACAGATCCTCCGTTGATGCGAAACTTGAAGCGATTGATGGAGAAGAAATCGTCAAACCAAGATTGAAACGGTGATACGAAGAGTGAAACGGTTACGCGGAAGAGATGAAGAGGAAACCTACTGATACCATATCAAGAAGATCAGAAATAGAGAAGATGGAATTTGGGAGAAGGCATCTTCATTGATCACACACACACACACACACACACACACACACACACACACACACACACACACACACAAACTTGAAGCGATCGATGGAGAAGAAATCGTCGAACCAAGAGTGAAACGGTGATGCGAAGAGTGAAACGGTTACGCGGAAGAGATGAAAAGGAAACCTACTGATACTATATCAAGAAGATCAGAAACAGAGAAGATGGAATTTGGGAGAAGGCATCTTCATTGATCACACACACACACACACACACACACAAACACACACACCAATGATTGCTGCTGCAATGATTGCTCCTGCAATGGGTGTTGCAGCAATTGATGCGTGCTTTTCAGCAACTAAAGTCAGGGTTTCATGACAAGTCTTATGTCTAAGCTCTAAATAAGTTCACCCCTGTATATGAAGTACCCATAGTATCTCCCTATGGACTATGCTATCCTATGTCTAGGTTTTAGCATGGAATTAAAAAAGTTTCCTTTTTTAAACACTTATCCATATTAGTTCTTGAGTTCCAATCATAAACCATGTCCGTATTTACGATTTGCATTCACTTTTAATTGGACAGTTCGAAAGATGAATATGAAAGAGTTATCATGCAAGAACTGAAATGAAAACATCAATATATAACATAATAACTTAACTTGATGAGTCGATCCGCCTACGCGTCTTGCTTTTACTACTATATCGGGAGTTACTCCACGTATTGTTTGACGTAAAACCGATAGTGGATTTTTTTCTCATTACAAAGTTAAAGCATCCCAACTAGAGAATTTAGTTCATGCTAGAGATTACTGAGCACATACAAACAGAGTTAACCATGTTCATATGTTTGATTATACAAAGGAAAGAAAATAAAGAAATAATTACACGGTTGAAGTTCCCTTGCAAAAATCTGCCTAGTAATGCTCCAGCAATCAAACAGCAACACGAAATGGTGTAGAAGTAGAGAGAGAAGTTGTCAATTTCACCTCCCTCCTTCATACCTATGAAGTGTAAGTGATTCTAATTCTCTAACTTGGTATATTCCGGTCTTCTTGTGAATGAGGAGATGAAGAGTATTTATAGACTTCATGGGTGAGCTTTCTTGAAGGTTGGGTTTCCTTGGAGAAGAAGTTAATCTCTTTTAAATCCATGTGTCTCAAAAAGTAGATTTGACATTTGCTTTATTAAAGAGAAGAGGTCATATAGTGAATTGACAAGTGTCCCTAAAAGGTGTCTCCCTTGAGTGAGGTTTCTTCATGATGAAGTTAGGGTTACTTGAAGCTGAAGTTTGATTTGCTTTTTAAATCCAATTACATCAAAAGTTGATTTTGAAGTTGATTTGATGTTGATTTGGACTAAAGAAGAGAGGTCCTATGATATGTGGACATGTGGACATGTGTACCTAAAAAGGTGCAAGTTGCAAGCTATTGTGGGCTACAAAAGTGATCAAAGTGATCCACTTGCATTACTTTCCGCAATCTTTGACTATGAGCTCATCATGACATCATCACCAGATTGCTGGGGCATTTTAGTCTGTCACGAATGCTGGAGCAATTGACTGTTAATGATGCTGGGGCAATGATTGTTGGGGCATCTGATTTTGTAGCATTGAACAAACACATTAAAATACAACATGAGGCACTAAAAGTACCAAATGATCCCAAATCAATTCCTAACCCTCTTTACTCTAAACAACACATATTAACTACTTTAACAACAATATTACTTAGAAACTCACATTGATTTAAGTCTTAGAAGCATAAATAACTCTATATAAAATAGAGTTATCACACCCCCAAACTTAAACCATTGCTTGTCCTCAAGCAATGACACTCGACAAAGACAAACAAACAATACACAAAGAGAATACAAGAACAAAATTAGTTGCTTCCCTAAATCACACTATTTTTTCAAAAAATGATCTCATTGGGCCCAATTTTCAGTTTCACACTTCACACACATGCACACCATTGTTTACAACATTCACAATTATTACTGCGCTCATTTGTGGGAGTGTGTGACTACTGAACTTAGATCAATTCTTAGCTAGTTTTAAAAGTCCTCCTAGCCTTGGAAAGAGTAGTTTGCTTTTGATCAAGCCAAAGATTTTTTAAAAAGTAGAATAGACTAACAATTTCCTCAAAGTGTTGAGGGGCTTCAAAGCACAAAATAGGGTTTGGTTTAAGTATAAAAAACTTTGGTCAGTGCACTAACTATAGAATTGATGGTCTTTGGTTGCTGGGGCAATAGGTGTTGTAGCATGTGATGACTTTGGATGCTCCGGCATTGAATGACTACATAAGAAAATTAGCTACATTGCCTTCATTACTGAACTCTTTTTTTCATATATTTTTTTCTTTTCTCTTTTTTTTTCTTTTTTATCATGCAATTTTGGAACAGTTATAGCATTTATTTCAGGTAAATGTAGCTTTCACATGACATTACATTTGTAGTAATTTGTAAACCTATTGCACTGACTTTCCTATAATTCTCATACTTAGCCTTAATATCACCGATGCACCCCCAAACTTAATTTCATACGCTATTCTAAATTTTTAGTAGAAATTTGGCATTGATCTTGGTTCACTAGCACTAGCCTTAGCATCAAATTATTTTTAGCTAGCTAAGTTTCTTTCTAAGCTCAGAGTTTAATTGTGGAAGCAGCAATAAGACTAATCATTGTTCAAACAATGCTACTCAACACATACACTTTATCATCATTAAATTCAGCCCAAAAAGAAACATTATCTATTACTGCAAGGATAGAAAGTGCAACTAATCATGCCTTTGATTTAAACAAAACAATAATCAGAAGGTTCTCCCCCCAACTTAAAACCTAGCAGTGTCCCCACTGCTCATGCAAACTCTAATGGGAGAGACCTTTTGGATACTAATACTAAAAAAAACATTTATCACAACAAAATTTTTAAATCCTACACAGCTGCTAGATGCTAATACTAATGCTACAACATCCAGCAAATTTATTGAAATAAAAGACAACAAAAACAAAGACAACACAAACAAAAACAACATAAATAAAAACACAACAACACAAACAACAAAACACTAACAATAGAACACTAACACACACAAGAGGGAAGAGTTACTGATTGGTGAACACATCATAATTCTTTTCTAGCTCAATTTCAGCTGTTGCAGTAGTGGATGCTGCAACATTGGTTGCTTCAACATCAGTCTATTGTTGTTCTAGCGCCCACTCACTGTTTTCTGTTGTAATTTCTCACCTTGCTCCTTCTCCTTCCTTTGGCTCTCCTTGTATGTCCTCCTTAGGGTTGAATGCTTCTGCAACAACTGTTGGGGCAATAGACTTCCTTTATTGCTGGAGCAATGGATTTCCTTCACTGCTGGAGCAATGGATGCTCCAGCAAATTTGAATGCTTTCACTTTGTATCTGCAAAAATAACAAAACACACTAAAATAAACAAGTTAATTAGTAAGTCAAAAATTCATGGGTTGCCTCCCAGAAAGCGCTTGAATTAAGAGTCTTTCAACCTGACTATCTCATTGATCTAGAGATTTTGGAAATGAGTGGTGACTTTGTCCCTCACCACATGTGCTCCATAATAATGCTTCACCCTTTTGCCATTGACTTTGAATGTGAAACTAGTGGCTTCATCAAACAATTCCACTTCCCCATTAGGATACACTCTCACCAATTTAAATGGTCCTGACTGCTTAAATTTGAGCTTTTCAGGGAGTACTTTAAGCTTTGAGTTGGACAAAAGAAATTGTCTCCCTTTATTTAGCTCTTGTCTTTGGACATTCTTGTTTACTGCAGCAGTTGCTGCAACATTCACTTGTTCAGCAGATGCTGTAGCAACAGATGCTACAGCAAGGTTCACTTCAACTTGTGGTTCTGGTTGAGGTTGTGGCTGGATGGGTTCTGGTTGGTGGATTTCAGCAGTGCCTGGTTGAGGTGCAGCATCAGATGCTCCAGCATTGGATGCTGTAGCATCAGTTGAATTTCTTTCTTTTCTATTTTCTTTATTTTTTTCATTTTTTTATTTTTCTTCCTTACCTCCACCTTCTGTATCATATGGCTTTGTTAAATCTTTTCCACTTCTCAAACATATACAATTGACCTGCTCTTTCCCAAGAGTTTGTGAAATTGAAGCTTCTGTGGTGGATGGTAATGATCCACTTGGTCTTTAGTAAAGAGCAGTGGCTAATTGTCCAACCTGATTCTCCAAGTTCCTGATGGCAAAACCATGAGTTTGGATTAAGGTTTTTGTATCACTCATAAATGCTCTTGTATCATTCATAAATGTTCTAATATCACTTATAAATGCTTTCATAAGAGATTCCAAGGAGTTTTCCATTTCTAGTGCAGATGGTCTTTGGACATGTTGAGCAGGGAATCCTGATGGTGTGGGAGGTGCTGCAGCAGCAGGTGTCGTGGCTGCATTGTTGCTCCAATTGGAATTTGAATGGTTTCTCCACCTAGGATTGTAGGTACTTGAGTAAGGATTGTTATTATTGTTGTACCCTTCATAGTTGACAGAGATAGGGTTGTTGGGACATTCTTCATACAAGTGTCCTCCTCTAGAGTATACACAACTTATTATTCCTGGAGGGGTTTTTCTATTGCAGCAGCTGTGACTTCTGGCATTGCTCCAGCAATGGTTGCTGGGGCATTAGTAGACCTGAGATTTTTGATCATGTTGGTGAGAGATGCCACTTGAGCTGATAGAGCCGATACTTCACTGAGTTCATGAACCCCAGCTGTCTTCTTTTGAGCACTGACCATTTCTATGGGCCAACTGTAGCTGTTGGTTGCAATTTTGTCTATCAACTCACATGCTTCATTGTATGATGAATTTAGTAACACTCTTCCAGATGGGGCATCCAACATGAATCTGGTTTGTGGATCTAAACCATTGTAGAATGTTTCCATTTGGATAATGATAGGTATTCCATGGTGTGGACATTTTCTCAGCAGTTCCTTCCATCTTTCCCATGCTTCAAAAGAAGTGATATCATTCCTCATCCTGGCATTTTTGATAGGTGGGAAATATTTTGTCAAAATTTTTTGAGCCATTTCATTCCAAGTAGTGATAGGGTTAGGCTCTAAAGAGTTTAGCCAAGCCTTAGCTCTATCATTCAAGGAATATGGAAATAATTTTAATCTAAAAGCATCTTCTCTAACACCAGGAATGATAAAATTGCTACACACTTCCAAAAATTGTTTTAGGTGCAAATAGGGATCCTCATGAGGAGAACCACTAAATTGACCCACTGTTTGAAGCATTTGGAACATCATGGGTTTAAACTCAAAATGTGTTGCAGAGATTTCAGGTCTAACTATGCTAGTTTGCATGGTTTGAGGATCAAACATAGCATAATCTTTCATTGGCCTATTTCTGTCATTCAACATACCTATGGCTCCCATATTGAGCATACCAGAACCTCTGCCAGTTTCTTGTTCAGATATTGTGTTTCTAGCTCTGCCTCTGTTTCTTTGTTGTTGCTGAAGTCTTTGCAAGCTTCTGAATCTCCTTTCTATCTCAGGATCCAACTGAAATTCTGGAGAGTTGAACCTGGGCATATGCTGGAGCAATTGTTGCTGGAGCAATTATACAAGGAACAAACACCAAACTAACATAATCACTAATTTACTACTAATCTAAACTATAAATTTAATGACAATCCCCGGCAATGGCGCCAAAAACTTGTTGTGCAAAAAGGTGTGCAAGTGTACACAATATTTAACAAGTAATATAGTAGAAAGTAGAGATCGTACCCACAGGGATTGGATTAATTTCTAAAGTTTAAAATGGTAGTTTAACTAGTGAGAAAAAAGTAACAAATACAATATGATTGGTGTGTGTGTGTGTGAAACAGAATTTAAAGTAAGCAAGATAAAGATGGAGTGTATTCAAGTGAGAGAAATAGTTGGAATGCTCTTCACTAAGTAAATCACTTTTGATAGCATTATGTTATGTATGATGCTGGAGCAATGATTGCTAGGGCAATAATTTCTCCTGCAATGGATTGCTCCTGCAATGGGTGCTGTAGCAATTGATGCGTGCTTCTCAGCAACTAATGTCAGAGTTTCATTACAAGCTTTATGTCTAAGCTCTAAATAAATTCACCTCTGTATATGAAGTACCCACAGTATCACCCTATGGACTATGCTATCCCATGTCTAGGTTTTAGCATGGAATTAACAAAGTTTCGTTTATTAAACACTTATCCATATTAGTTCTTGAGTTCTAATCATAAACCATGTCCGTATTTATGATTTGCATTCACTTTTAATTGGCCAGTTATAGAGATGAATATGAAAGAGTTATCATGCAAGAACTAAAATGCAAACATCAATATATAACATAATAACTTAATCAAAAGATCATTACAAAGTTAAAGCATCCCAACTAGAGAAATTAGTTCATGCCAGACATTACTGAGCACATACAAACAGAGATAACCATGTTCATATGTTTGATTATACAAAGGGAAGAAAATAAGAAATAATTACACGGTTGAAGTTTCCTTGCAAAAATCCGCCTAGTAATGCTCCAGCAATCAAACAGCAACACGAAATGGTGTAGAAGTAGAGAGAGAAGTTGTCAATTTCACCTCCCTCCTTCATACCTATGAAGTGTAAGTGATTCTAATTCTCTAACTTGGTATATATTCTGGTCTTCCTGTGAATGAGGAGATGAAGAGTATTTATAGACTTTATGGGTGAGCTTTCTTGAAGGTTGGATTTCCTTGGAGAAAAAGTTGATCTCTCTTAAATCCATATGCCTCAAAAAGTAGATTTGACATTTGCTTTATTAAAGAGAAGAGGTCCTATAGTGAATTGACAAGTGTCCCTAAAAGGTGGCACAGTTGAGTGAGGTTTCTTCATGATGAAGTTAGGGTTACTTGAAGCTGAAGTTTGATTTGCTTTTTAAATCCAATTACATCAAAAGTTGATTTTGAAGTTTATTTGATGTTGATTTGGATTAAAGAAGAGAGGTCCTATGATATGTGGACATGTGTACCTAAAAATGTGCAAGTTGCAAAAGTGATCTACTTGCATTACTTCCCGCAATCTTTGACTTTGAGCTCATCATGACATCATCACCAGATTGCTGGGGCATTTTAATTTGTCATGAATGCTGGAGCAATTGACTGTCAATGATATTGGGGCAATGATTGCTGGGGCATCTGATGCTGTAGCATTGAACAAACACATTAAAATACATCATGGGGCACTAAAAGTGCCAAATGATCCCAAATCAGTTCCTAACCCTCTTTTACTCTAAACAACACATATTAACTACTTTAACAACAATTTACTTAGAAACTCACATTGATTTAAGTCTTAGAAGCATAAATAACTCTATATAAAATAGAGTTACCAGGGATCCGTATGTGCGTACTTCATTGTTGATGGGTCATGAGGAGCTTCGGGTTGGTGATTTAATTGATACTCATGGTGGTCGTTGGAATGAGACACTTGTGAACCAAATCTTTAATAGTGAGGAAGCAAATTGTATTTTAGGCATGCCGTTGTTATGACTACATGATGATGATACTCTACTTTGGAATCGAAGTAGGGATGGATTATATTCGATCCGCTCTGCTTATTATATGATCATGGAGGACATTGTTCATAATATGCACTTGCGAAGGTCTGGTGATTGGATGAGTTTTTGGCATATCCGTATTGTTCAACAAGTGAAGCTACTTCTTTTGCGAATGCCTCGTGGTTGTCTTCTGACTAGGTGTAATCTTCATACCCGTCATGTACCGTGTCCTCGCATCTGTCCCCAATGCGAGGAGCAGGACGAGGATGAATTCCATGTATTTTTTGGTTGCAGGCGAGTCGAGGATGTTTGGCGTCATGCTGGTCTTTGGACGGTGGTCCGTGAAAAGGTACAAGGCGGCGGTGATTTTCGTGACATATTTTTTCTTCTTCTTAGCTGTGGTAGCGCTCCCCAAGCGACGACTACAGCGATGATTTTCTGGTGTATTTGGAAGCAACGTAATGAATGTGTGTGGGAGCATCTTGATCGTCCAGTGGGCATCTCGGTTCAGATTGCTATGGAGGTCTTGCATGATTGAGAGTCTGTTCATCGCCCTTCTATTTCTTCTACCTGGGCGAAGCCGGTACTTGGAGAGTTGAAGTGCAACGTTGATGCGGCGATTTTTGAACCGCAAGGTATGTACGGTTTGGGTTTGTGTTTGCGTAATGATAAGGGAGAGTTCGTTGCGGCGAAGACCATGAAGTTTAGCGGTGTTCCAACCCCGCAAGAAGCTGAGGCAACCGGAGTGGTGGAGGCTATTAGGTGGCTTAATGAGCTAGGAGTCCAGCGAGTAACCATTGAACTGGATTGGTTACTAGTTGTTAAGAGTATCAACGAAACCATATCATAACTACTGAAGTTGGCTCTATTATTAGGAGTTGCAGGTCCTTGTTATCTACTTTCCAAAACTATATGTTTAGTTTTGCTAGGCGACAAGCCAATGTTGTTGCTCATGCTCTTGCTAGAGCATCAATTATTTATGATTGTTCCACGATTTTTGGTTATATTCCAACCTGTATTCGTGACATTATTTATATTGAAATGAAGTAGTTTGGTTTCCGTCAAAAAAATGTTTGAGATCATTACAACCATATCAGTGACATCACCACGTAATAGGACATGTCATTGTTTTTGAAATGGAGATGGAAAAAAGGTAATTGGTGTATACGTTTCAAGAGTTGAAAAACCTAAAAAGGCAAAAAAATTAAAGGACAAACATGTTACAAGAAAGTAATTTAAAGGACATTGAGAGCAATTTTGACTAAATTTTTGGAGTCCCGGCAAGGGACTGCCGACATGGACGAAACTAGTAACCACTATATATGTCACCCATACTACAAATTTTTATTGGTTGATAGTGTAAAACATGTATACACTCACGGTGTATATAAAGTAGATCATATATATATATATATATATAAAATTAACTATATAAGGACCAATTTGGTCGATAGAGACCAATTCGTACAATAGGGACCATATTAGTATATAAAGTAGGTGTATATAAAGAAGATCATATATATGTATATAATTAACTATATACATAAGTGTACTACAATGTAATAATCGACATATAACGATGGTGAACTCCTAAAAACTATAAAAATAGGAATATAATTAAAATAAAAATTAAAGATAATTTATACCTAAAAAACTAAGGATTTAAAATTATCGATTTAAAATTGTTTAGTCTATTTTAATGTGGATCGAGAAGGAATTTAAGAAAAATAGTGAGGATAAAAATGACAAAAAAATAAGACGTTATGCACTATATATAAAGTGCTTAAACGCCCCATGAAGTAGCGCTTGAAAAACGCAAAACGCTATTCAAAAAATGTTAAATGCGAGTGCTTACCAAACATTATTATTCATCATCTGCTAGTCAAATCTGCTATCTACTAGCGGATGGGTCTTGCCAAATAGAGTATTAATCATTTGAAATTTTCATATAAATAGTCTTTTAAAAGTATGGCCATATTTTTGTTAGGGAGTATGTAGGACATTTGATGCTAGAAGAAAGGCGTCCTTTTTCTTGACTGAAGGAATAATCGTCTCCTAGAATTGAATTCAAACTAGGCCAAGTGAATCCCATTATTTAAGGCTTCGAGCAACACCGAGAGTTCTACGCAACGGTCACGTCAGCATTAGCGACGGATGTGAGACGTAATGATGGATTTGAATTTTTGTTTTTTAAAAATGCGCCTACGTAATTAGTAGCGATGGGTTTGGGTTCCCTCGCTAAAATTCCCCGCTACGTAATTATTAGCGACATATTTGGTTTCCCTCGCTAATTTCTGTCGCTTATCCTGCGTTTTTTTGTAGTGATTAGGCTCCGTTAGCCAAAAAGTAGTTGATAGATGATAAGTTTGCGGATAGCGGATAAGTTAGCGGATAGCGGATAAGCAAGCAGATTGAATTTAAAGTATTTGGTAAAAATAGCGGTTGAAGTCTACAGTATTTCGCAGTTTTTTATAAATTGTTTTTTTCTAAAAATTCATTTTTTTTTATAAAAACTGATTTTCTTTTCATTTAATTTAATTAATATTTTATAAATTGTTTTTTTGTATAAAAATTCATTTTTTTATAAAAATTTATTTTTTCTTCATTTTTTTATAAAAATAACAGTTTTTTCTTTAAAATTTTAAAAATAACAGTTTTTTTGATAAAAAAAATTTGTTCCTTTTTTTTAAAATCACTTTTCTTCTGATTTTTTTAATTAACTTTTTTTCCTTTTTTATGACTTTTTTCCATTTTTTTCCTTAATTTCTTTTTTCAATTTTTTTTCAAAAAAATATTTTTTTGTCGTCTTTTTACTAATTTTTTTTTTTCATTACAAAAAATTACCAAATAACTATTTTATAATTACTGAAAAGTAGTAAAATGCCAATGGGAGTGCCAACTCACCACTTTTTGTAAAATGACAACTCATCACTTTTTGTGAGTGACAACTCAGACTTCTGTTAGCCAACTCAGCGTTTTTTGTAACGTTGGGTTAACAGAAGGACCTAAATCAAAAATCTGTATTTGCAAGGAGCTTTTAAAAAAAAAATTGCTGGGGCTAAACCTAAACACTCTATATTTGTAGGGGCCTGAAACATATTTAAGCCTTAAATATATAAAACATAACAGGAAAATAAAATAGAATAGAAACACAAATAGAAAATAACAAAGATGAAAAACAGAAATATTGCATTTTATAGATATGAAATAAAAACTGCCCAAATAGATAAAAAAAATCACACAGAAAATATATGGATGAAAGGAAGAGGATAACCGACACACCTATGTATGAGTGACTAGTCATAAAAAGTAAGGGTGGACAAGTAACTGAGACCACCCGAAATCGTATAATCCGAATAGTAAGTGACGAAAATAGATGACTTTTTATAGACTAAGATATTCATATTAGTACGTAGCTGCTCAATAAAACATAAACATATCATTAGTCAATATATGATCATCACATTGTAAAAATAAATGATCATCATATCATTTAAAAAACAGCTATATTTACAGGGACGAAAAACATATTTAAACCTATATTTAAATACAAACAGATGGAATCTTTCTTTGTTGCACTTCTCTTTTCCCACTCCATTTATATATCGCTTAAATATCATTTACTCCCCTGCAAATATGATGTTTATCCATTTACCTCTTGCAAAAAAAAACTTTCAAAACAAACCTTGGAAATATTAAGTGTATCTAGTTATCCACCTGCAGTTAGTTTTAGTTGACAACGTTAGTTTTGGCTGCCATTTGGGATCTAGTTTTCTCCCTGCAAATATCACGTTTATCCATTTACCCATTGTAAATATTAAGTGGGATTTAGTTACCCCTGCAAATATTAAGTGTTTTTAGTTACCTCCCTGCAAAGTCAGCATAGACTTAACATTGTTAGCTAAAACTAACGGCAGATATAACTAAAAACACTTAATATTTACCAGATTTGTTTTAATTTTTTTTTTTGTAAGGACTAAATAGATAAACGTGATATTTTAAGCCTTTATATATATGCATCTCAGATTAACTCATTCCCTCCCACTCACTCTATTGGGAAAAAACCAAACCAACTCAAACACAAAGACCACACACATCAGTTTACGTATCAATGGCTTCCCAAAGGGAGGCAGAAGAAGCACCCACTCACGGCGATGTCTTAGAGGCTATATTCTCACACGTGCCACTCATTCAACTGGTGCCAGCTTGTGACGTGTCAAAGTCATGGAACCATGCCGTGTCCTCTTCCCTCACCCATATCAAACCCATAAAGCCATGGCTCATAGTTTTCACTCAGAGCTCACACCTTTCGCACGTGACAACCGCGCATGCATACGACCCTCGTTCTAACGTCTGGGTCGAGATTAAACAACAACCGTTGATCGAAAACGTCTCCACCGTCCGATCATCTCATTCATTGTTGCTCTTCACGCTTTCCCCAGCTGAATTTGCTTTCTCCCTCGACGCGCTCCATCTCGCGTGGTATTATGCACCCGCCCCGCGCGTGTGGCGCACGGACCCAATCGTAGCCCGCGTTGGACAGCACGTGGTGGTTGCAGGAGGCGTGTACGATTTCGAGGATGATCCCCTTGCGGTTGAGATGTATGACATGGAGAGCCGCACTTGGATCCCGTGTATGTCGATGCCACCTATGCCGAAGGACGCATCGGCATCAACTTGGCTTTCCGTTGCCGTCGCTGGAGATTCGATGTACGTGACGGAGAAGAATTCCGGTGTAACGTACGCCTTCAACACCGTTACAATGAAGTGGGAAGGGCCGTACGATCTGCGTCCAGATCATAGCGTGTTCTACTGCGTTACCGGGACCCTAGCGGAGCAGCGTTTAATGGTGGTGGGATTAGTGGGTGACGTGGCGAACGTTAGAGGAGTGAAATTGTGGGAGGTAAAGGGAGAATTAGGTTCGGAAATAGTGGAAGTTGGTGAGATGCCGGAGGAGATGGTGGAGAAGTTGAAGGGTGATTTTGAATTTGGTTCGGTTGAGGTGATTTGGGTTGGGGATTTTATTTACTTGCGGAACAAGTTGGTGTTAGAGGAGATTGTTGTGTGTGAGATTGTGAATGGGAGTTTGTGTGAATGGAGGAGTGTAGTGAACGTGGCTGTTAACGCTGGTTTGAGGATGGTGGTTTGTGGCGGCGATGTATGTATGGAGGATCTACAGAGAGCAATGTTGTCCAAGAAACGGACATTTCGTGTGAAACAAATGTGATTCAATGGTCCCAGTTTTGTTTTTCCTTTCTAAATTTCTAATTGAAGCCTCTGGCTTTTGTAATTGATAAGCTGGTAAAATTAATTTTATCGAATAAAAGGAAATTATGTTGGCAAATCCTAAATAATGTTTATTCTTTTTAAGGAAATAATATATATATATATATATATATATATATATATATGTGTGTGTGTTTCGAATAGAACTCACTGAGAGAAAATCATACCTCACGGTGGTGATGATCAGGTGGAAATTCGAGATCCGAGACGATATAGCTCCAATGTGAAGCGCGGGGAGGTCGCCACCTGCCAGCACTCCGACGCCCAAGTCAGTCCATAATAAAGATGGGGCATATGAGAGGAGTGGAAAAAGCTTACCCTATTTTAGAGTGTGGAGTGGTATATATAGTGGTGCGACTGAGCTTGCTTACAATTGGGCTCCTAGGCCCATTATCTCTAGTCAAAGTTGGATCCAGAACAGTAGCCCTTAAGTCGGTTGCACATGTTGTGGGGCCGACTTGTGAGCAAAGTCTTCCTCGTAAGACATCCAACCTGCTGAAGTTAGCCAAATATTAAAAGAAATAATAGTTCGTGTAATATAGTAACACATACGTTATCGTCGTGATTTGTACATCGAACTAGTCCCTGAGTTGTGGATGTTTTTTTAGCAACATTTAAGTTCTGCAACGAACATAAACCGTGATAGTGTATACCTCAAAGAGGGCAGAGGTGAGCGTACCAAGTTTTGAAATCCCTGTTGTCGAGCTCGCAGGCCCAATTCTAAAGTCGAATAATTGAATACTGAGAGGCTCTTTTTACTGGCCCCAAGTTGGGGGTGAGTGGTTTGCGCCAACAAGCTATCTCTCTCGAGTAGAGCGTAGCGAGGTGAGAACCTTATGAAAACCAGAAAGCATTTCACCAAGCAACTAGGTGAGATGAACTCGCATGGAAGAGAATCGAACTTTCTATAGTCGTAGTGCCCAACTCGGTTGCAAAACATGTCGAGTCCCGTATGTACTCGTGTGGTGGTTCGCCTCAGTTGCAACACAGCTAACGGGTCGCGATCCGACGTAGCTCAGACCGTGGAGGGTGGCCATCAAAAGGCCACGACTTTCAAGGAAACCTCACTTAATCCAGCTTACGGATAACGGTCCGATCTAGCTTAGATGTTGAAGGGCGTGACCATCGGAAGGCCACGGCTTTGGCGACCTCGCTCAATCCAGCTTACGGGTCACAGCCCGATCTAGCTCGGATGTCGAAGGGCATGACCATCGAAAGGCCACATTTATGGCGACCTTGCTTAATCCAGCTTACGGATCACAGCCCGATCTAGCTCGGATGTCGGAGGGCGTAACCATCGAAAGGCCACGACTTTCGAGGAGACCTAACTTAATCCAGCTTACAGGTCGCGGCCCGATCTAGCTCGGATGTCAGAGGGCATGGCCATCGAAAGGCCACGACTTTCCTTTGCAGGGTCGCGATGGATTAGTTCAGCACGCGAGCATTGGTCCAAAGGTGTCGGTGAAGATCCGACCTATTTGTTTGGTTTCTTGGACCTTCGGCAAGGATCTCTGGGTGTATCTCGTGCCTTGTGCTGATCTACTACAATATAAAGTCTCGGCATAGGTGCCTCGAGCCAAAGCAGTGAAGCGTAGCAGCCTGATGTAGGTGCACTGAGTCAAATCGGTCCTTATGATTAGATTGCACTCTTGTGCTAGAGCCGACCTTCCTGTCGTATAGAAGTACGTGACATTGATTTAGGCCATATGGCTAGTGTGTCTAGGATTATCGGGCACGAAAGCAGTTTGGAGTGGTAACTTCGTACATATGAAGTACGTCGTGTCCAGGCTCTCTAGTAGCCCCCACTCTTCGTTAATTCCTGTCATAAAAGAACAGACAACAACTCCAAAGAAACACATTATTGTTAGAGTGACCAATATGTCAAGTTAGCCAGGAAAGCAATAATAACGCAAGCGTACCGAACTCATTTTATCAAATATAGATAACAGGATGCGATAAAGAAATAGAGCAAATCTCAGTGCATCATATCGACCGTTCCAAACTATGAGGACCTAAGCATGATTCTGATGATTGCAGTATCATATAGCGAATATGCACCTTAGCCTTTTCGGCTTTTAACAAAAGCATTTTAGAAGTATGTGTCAAGAGAGTGACTACTAATTACTTATAATTTAGGAATTCATTCTGTACATATATAAACATGTGTGTTGTAATATCCTAAACATGCGAGGCCCAATGTTTAAAGTAAACCCAACTATGCTAGTGGGCATATATGAGCCACAATACCATGAGTTGAGCACAATTTAATTAAGGCAAACAGGTTGTTTGTGTATTGAATAAAGAAACTATAATTAATGCTTGGGAGCATGATACATCAGACTTCCAGAAAAGTTTGAGTATTACCTCAGTCCTGGGTTCGCTTCAACGCATTCGTTATCTTCAGTAGGAGACATTCGCTTAAGAAGCCGCACATTGCCAATGACGTTACTCCTTCACATCAGATCTACCGATCTCGCTGGATCTCGCACCACGGCATCAAGCCCGACCTCGCCGGATCTCTCTTACGGCGGACATATATGTCTGGTACGACACTGGTCGTAGCATCTCGATGCCTAACTAACATTGGTGGTGGTTCAAAACGTCGAGCAGTTGCCCTTTGGAAGGTGAAGTGCGAAGACCAAATCGGAACTGGAGTTCAGATCCAAACTGGAATCTGAGTCTAACAAATTGCAAAATTGCTCAGCGCAAGTGCCACACTTGATTCTGGGCCCTTTCACAGATCAACTCGAAGACGGGTTCGCAACTCGGAGATGACGTCAGCAAGTCGACACGGGAAGAGTGAACCAAGAACGCGAAATCGCTGAGGATGGGTTTAGTGCACGAAGTGCGCATGAGATCTAAATCTGATTTGAGTCTTTGACCCCGAAATCGAGCTCGTCGTATGCTGAACTTGCGCTTGGCATGGAGGGAAACTCCGTCGTTGACTTCGGCATGTATCGTTCGAGTTGGCAACTATGTGTATTTGTGCAAAGATTGTTGGCTTTGATGCCTCTAGGACGCAGTTGTAAGGGGAAACGTCAAGCAAGCAGGTGTGTAGTAGCATAAAGTTGCGACCTTTCCATAATCGCGTTATGGCAATGATGAAGATCTTCATTTCGTCTAACCTCCATTGGCCCAGATCTGTTCAGAAAGTTGTGCTATCCTTGATTTCCATTTTTTGGAAAAAATCGCGTGAAGTAGGAGATCGTGGATCAAAACCACCATGAGTGAAAGGAGAGAGCCACAAAAAGCTCCCACTGTGGTCGCCAATGTTCCGAATGGAACTCACTGAGAGAAAATCGTACCTCACGGTGATGATGATCAGGTGGAAATCTGAGATCCGAGACGATATATTACTAGTTACAGTAAATTCCTTCTAACTACATCTTATTTTGATTATTATATTATAAAAAATTATTTCAATAAATTATCAATATTTTGGAAATGCTATATTTTTTATATTTAGAAGTGTTAAAATTAGCTTTAGTGGTTAAGAAATTGCATTGAAAATAATATGAATGAGGTTTGGACTATTATTAGCAAGCATCCTAGTTTCAGTTTCTACACTAATGTGCATTGGGCTGAGTTTTTGCAACAACATGGATAAAACCCACTATTTAGACTTAACCTAATTTCCCATCTCTTCCCTCCCACCAAGTCAAGCGCAGCCCCAAACATCTAATTCCACGTCTCTTAATTTCTAACCTATCTAATGATAGCATATTCACGTTTCCTTCATTTGGGCATTCCAATCACTTTCCCATCGACCTGAGTATTCACGTTTATATATGTCCATGTATTTTGAAGCCTCATCATTTGATTATCATATTACCTTTCAGTTTTTTTAATATTAAACCTTCATATATTAGCCAAGTCATGTTTCTCTCTTTGGAAGCTCATAAACACTTTGTGTGTCTCATTCCAGTTGGTCAAACTTGAAGCTATAGTGAATCCTTTGTTTGATTCATTACGATCGTCCAAGATTCCTAACCACATGGGTATTGGAGGTTAATTGATAGTCACTTTCAATAGTTAGTCACCGACCCTGCTCCCTTTGTGCACTGTCTTTATACATAATTGGACCGGACAATTAAAGGGACAATTCAATATAATTCTTCATACAAGAATTTGCTACTGAAGTTATGATCCGGGTGCAACATTAATTCGCCGCTGAATATGATTCGGGACTCCGGCAGTTTTCAAGGCTAGTATGGCTTTTTGGGATCGACAAAACCAAGAGGCAAAACCAAGGGAGCTTGCGCAACCTTCAAATCCAAGGTAAGGGTGGGGTTTGAACTCTATAACAGGGTACATGAAAGATTATATG
The DNA here is from genome assembly GCA_039519185.1 of Astragalus membranaceus. Taxonomy (NCBI): domain Eukaryota; kingdom Viridiplantae; phylum Streptophyta; class Magnoliopsida; order Fabales; family Fabaceae; genus Astragalus; species Astragalus membranaceus. The sequence continues at coordinate 39,406,574 of CM076849.1, read as the reverse complement.
TAGGAATTGGGATTTATGAATTGCCACCGTATATGATTGTGTTGTTTGTATGTTGTTGTTTCTATTGATTTTGATAGCGATTTTGTTGCTACTGTTGCTCTTGGTTCCTCCTTTTGTTGTTCTTGTCGTTGATTTTGGATTGTGATTTTGACAAAAAAAAGAAATATAAGGATCGTAAGAGAAGAAAAGGGAATGCGCGTAACGGGGACGACGGCGCCGGGCGGTGGAGCCCTTGCGCCGCGTGCACATAGTGAGTAGGGAGGGGGAGGCCGAACGCGCATATAGTGAGTAGGGAGGGGGAGGCCGAACAGCGTACCCCTTGTGGGGAGCGGCATATGGTTGCCGGCGAATTGGGATTCTCGTATGTTGGTGCGGTGGGGCGCACCGTCTACGGTGAAAGACGCCGTATATACATATATTTTTCTTGGCGCGTAATTGTTAGTAACAACCACTTGAACTATTTAGGCACCTAAACTAAGATACATTGGGAAGTGTTGTAAAAGTGATAGGATTAGCGCATTTCTGCTGGTAATAGTGTGACAAAGACGATACTAATAATTGGTATGATAATTGGTTAGCAATAGGAATATTCAGATGCAGCCGAACTAATAATGTTGTGATAAGAAACATTAGTGTTATCAAAGGAACTTAGTAGTAGAAGCTGCAGACGAGTAGCCTAATGATGTTGACAGGTGCGACTAATAACCAGTGTAGACTTTAGTAATAGTGTAGGACAAAATTAGTAGTACCGGATAGAAAAATTTAGAAGGTAACTAATTAACCGGATATGGTTGAATATGGCCCGTATAATTATGCGTTTGTTTGTAGTTTATGTTGGTTAATTTGTTAAGTAGTATACTTTGTCAAAAATGACGAATTTGCAGGTGATGTCGTATTTGATTGGATTGCCTCTACTTATTGGCAAAATATTAAATTGTAGGCCTATGGCCAACGTGGAATTCCTCTTGTTGTTGTATTGCTATGTAACTATTATTAATGATTGTTGGGGCATTCACATCGCGTCACATACATAGCATTCCAAGTTGGAGCTGATGCTCAAATAAGTTGGGCTGGACTGACAAATTAAGTTGAAGGCTTATGCCTTGTTGATGCCACTATTTATTGGCAGATTTTTAAGTTGGGAGTTCTGCTCCAATGGTACCACATGCATGTGCATGGCATCGAGTCGCATTCCGTGTTGCATATTTAAGTGGTTATGTTGATGACTCGTGATGGTTGAAGTTGTTTGATAGCTGTGAAGTGGTGAATTTACATTTCCTGAATCTAATATATTCTTTTTCATATGTCCTATTATATGGTTCGACATCTCACCCCTTCTGTTTGAATGTTACCCCCTGTTGGTAACGTGCAGGTAATCGCGAATGAAGGCTGTTTACCTTCATTAGTTTGAGTCGGTGTCGTCGCTCTGATACGTAGCACTCGGGGGGATGAACGCATGTTTTCCTTATTATTATGTTATTTTAGTGTTTGGATTTAAAGTTGTTGCTATCAAGAATTTTGCTATTTTCGAGTTGTCCTAAGTTGGGTAAAGATGCCACGACTACTTTGAATTGAATTTTTCTTGTGAATCCGCTGCGTAGTAACGAAAGTTGACTTATTTTTAAAGACTAAACAGATTTGTTTATTAGTTCATCCGAATCAGAGTGTTATGTATCTGATTTTACAGGTGATTTGATTGTGTTTTTTTAAGTCGAAAGTGTAGCATTCCATTTGTTTGTTGGAGATTTTGCAACTCTGAATTTGTATTAATTACCGGGTAGAAATGAGTGTTACATGGTATATATAGTGGTGCGACTGGGCTTGCTTACAATTGGGCTCCTAGGCCCATTATCTCTAGTCAAAGTTGGATCCAGAACTATATATATATATATATATATATATATATATATATATATATATATATATATATATATATATATCTTATCTTCTAATATATAACCATGAACAGTCCACATGGACTGTGTAATCAATCTATAAAATGACATCATCGTCTATGTAATTCCGCGTCAGCAAAGCTTGACATGTTGACTGCCACGCAATCTGGTATTCAATTAATAACGGAAATAAATATTACGTAATTAATATTAATGATTCGCAACATTAATAGCATTGGCTAATTACACCTCAACATAAATCAGTAACTTCTCAAGCAATAACCCGCCTATAATCACAGCCATTTCCAGTTGTTTAATTCCAATTGCTACTCAATTTTGAATTTCAAATTACAAACCAAATTCATAAACGAAATCTCAACCTAATTTTTGAAATTTAAAACTCCCTCTAAAAACACATCTTGGTCAATTGATATAAATTTGTAACCGCCCCCAATCTTCATCCCTTAACAATTCCGATTCTGTTTCACCTGAAAATACACCAAATACAAAAAATAAATCGGTTTTTATTTAACAAGAAATGGCTCAAATTGAATTATATGACGATTTCCTCTTGCATACAAACTATGTTAATCTTAGATTCTTTGACGATCTTCCTCTTCTTCATGTAAGTTGGAATAAATTTCAAGCTATTATAATTCACATATATTGCATCATAGATATTTGAGATTCACGAACATGTTCACTATTTCAGGAGTCCTCCTATGTTGTCATGGCACATATCATTGGCATCGTCTTAATCAACTTATGTTTTTCAGGTTCGGTATTGATGTCATAGTGGCAGACCACAGAAAGAAATCAATTTTCGCACTTAGGGGATCTTCTGCCTTCGACTTTTATGCTGAACATCTTCGCAATTACAGTATACATGAACCAGTTATGAATTCTACTCAACTAATAACAAATAAATTTAATCAAGAAGGTTATTAACGGGCTTGCCGCTGCCACAAGAAGGTTATTGAAGACTCGAATATGTACTATTGTCTGAAATGTGACACACATGTCATGAATGTTACTAAAAAGTAAGCTGTGAATCTATTTAAACTTTCCAATTCAATAGATTTATATCAAATATTATTACAATATAAATTCGAAATATGCAATTGTAAGGTTTATTCTATACTGAAATTGGTTTTACATGACAGGTATTTTCTGAAACTCCGCGTCATTTACGAAACTGACTCTGTGAATGTCATTTTGTTTGACCATTCTGCACGTGTGCTGATCAGAAGGACGTGTGATGATGTGTATGAGTCATGGATTCAGGTTGATTTGGTTCCAACATTTATTATGTGTTATTGTTGTGCGAAAAGTAGATGTGCAAGTATACACAATCGCAACAAGTAATATAATGATAAGTAAAGTTCGTTCCCACAGGGATTGGAAGTAATCTAAGAAGTTTAAGTGATTAGAAACTTAGTAAAAAGAGTTGAATGACAAATAAAAGTGTTGTGTTGTAAACATAATGATTTGAGATAAAATATTAGTGAATTAAAAGTATTTAGAAGTGAATTAGATAGCTCAGTAGTTGTGTAAATTCCCAAGAGTAATGTTCAAATAATATTAGACGCTGTAGCGTTAAGCGCTGTAGCGCTTCAGAATTCGTAGACGCTGTAGCGCCTTGGTGGCATGCCTTTCAGTCACTATCGTCAGGGTTATGTTACAAGACTCCTATGTCTAGGCTCTAAATAATTTTTACCCCTGTATATTAAGCTCTTACAACATTTGCCTTATGAACTATTACTCCCCTATGTCTAGAGTTAAGTAGTATTTCCTTTAAATGTCTTTAAAGGGTTTTCATTCATATCATTCCTTGAGTTCTCTTTGTGAACCATGTCTGTACCCACAAAGCTACTTTATTTTAGTTGATCATTTCCAAAACAAAGCTGAAAGCATTATGACACAAGGAATAAAACACAAACATCATAATATTATACAAAAGTTACTCAAGGTTCATTACACACCAAGAACAATCCAACTACAACAAGTTTAGCTCATCACAAGCTCCATCAACATAATACAACTAGAGAGTGTGTATTACCGTAAGAAGACAAGAGAAGAGTGGTTGCAAAAGATACACTCCAATGATCCCAAGTCGCATACAAAGGATGAAGTTGAGGCGTGAGCAAAAACTTGAATGAAGACTAGAAAACTATCCTAAAAATAAAAGCTTAAGAGTGGAATAACAATGGAGGAATGCTATATTGTCAAGATAGATCTCTCCAAGTTAAAAACTCTCTATGTCTACGTATGTTATTACCTAATGAAAGATTCTATTGTAATCTAAACTAACCAAGTCTTAATAAAATAATAATTTTAAATCATGATTATAAAACTTAGATATTATCCTTAAGTTACTTTACAAAAAGTACTAATGATGGAAGTCACCAACTATCACATGGGTTCCATTTAGGAGGCGCCAAGTGTAGTTTAGCATCCACTTGGAAGTCAAAATATCAAGCTGAGAAGGAGAGATAAGGGTGATGACTCATCATCTCATCAAGTGGTCACACAAATATCTCAATGGTCAGCCGCCTTATAATGCTGTAGCGTCTCCTTGATAGCATACCGCTGCAGCGCTAAAGCAAAACATCAAACATATTCACAAAGGCATTGATTATGCCCAAGGTTTAGGGAATTGACTTATAACCTGTATTTACTCTAATATTCATATATTCACATATTTAAGTATTAGAATTACTTGAGAAGCGAGCTTGACTTAAGTATTAAGAGCATAAATAACCTATATAAAATAGAGTTATCAGTTATCTAATTAAAGATTTTAGAGTTAATAAATGTACAAAAATTGCGACATTCATTAAAATAATAGATAAGTTTGGATTATTACTTTTGTCACTATAGGATCCTGATAGAGATTGCATTCCCATTGAGCTAAAGGGACTGAAAGGTAAAGAGGTGTTGATTAAGATTCAGTGCGAAGGTATAAATGGAGGTAGGTACCCACGGTCATACAGTGTGAGAAATATAACTGACGACCGTGATCTGATAGGTCGCTACCGGGTGAAGTGGATTGATAATGAGGTGAGTGTTTCAATAAATTATGTAATGGTCAAACATTATGTTTAGTTAACTTTTCTTGATCCAACCTCCCTTATAAATATGAATATCTTCAATATTGAAGGCAGCAGTTGAGGCATCTCAAGAAGTGCTACTAATTGAAAACACCCCAACAGGGGATTCTGGCAGTGTAAACAAACTGGGTGAGGATTTATCTCAGGTATATTGTTAAAAATTATGTTTGCGATTAACCTTTATTGTAACTCGATCACAAATGGATTTAAAGAGTATATAAACATGACATTAATCTAATTGTGGGAATATCAAATTGATATAGGACTTGCTTGGAAAGTTTGAACAATCAACCTCAAATTCAAACACAATCGAAAGAGGGAAGGAGACGGTGGACATTACCAAAGACAGTGATGATACCCCCACCCCCAATGAAGAGAAAGATTCCAACTGACAAAGGATCGTCGTCTGGAAGTCTGCCCCTTAAGTCAGTCAAGATTGAGAAATAGACATACTCCAACTACTGCCTTTTTCCCGTTCACTTTTGTTCCTTCAAATTTTCAGCATTTTGCCATGACAATCGCTATTGAGTTTTTGGAGTCTTTTTAATTACATTGAGTTTTACGTTTAGTGTTTTCAATATTTCTAAATGATACATTTCGAATTTATGTTAGGGGGTGGATATTATCTATGGTCGCTTATTGGATTTTGAATTAAAGTTTTTAGTATACACCACACTTTATTGTTATTGTTGTTAACATTCATATTTGTTAGAATTTTTTTAAAAGGGGGCATATATCATGATTCATCTGCAGTAAGAATGAGTGCCATGGATAAAAAAATGGGATCTGGCAGAAGTACCTGTTGAATTTTGAATTAAAGTTTTTAGTATACGCCACACTTTATTGTTATTGTGGTTATCATTCATATTTGTTAGAATTTGTTTTAAAAGGGGCATATATCATGATTCATGGGCAGTAAGAATGAGTGCCATGGATAAAAAAAGGGATCAGGCAGAAGTACCCGTTGATACAATACTTGAAACTTCCATTGTTTGAATATAGCACATCAATGCGGAGAGTAAGTCTGGCCAATTGTGTGTTCAAGCTATACTGCAACCCCCCCGGTCCTGAAATTCAGTATTTCAGATAAGTTTACAATTGAAAATCAAAATTGTTAACAGTGACACTCTCACTTTGGCTGCGGTGACCTGAGTTCGGCATGCCCGACACTGCAATATGAGTTCGGCAGCTCATTCAGGTACGTTGTGGGCCGATTACTTTCTTATGTTTGCCGGGTATAAAGTTGATTTTCCTTGGGAATCCGTATTGATAAGGATCCTTGCACTTTGTCGATTGGGCCCAACTCAGGTTCTTCCAACAAGTATTCTGTATAATAGAATTGGGTTTTTTTTCCTGCCCCCCTCTTTATACCCCATACCCCCATAATTCAGTTTAACCCAAAAATACCCCTCTCATTTTTACCAAAATCTGATTAGACCCCACCAAAAATTGAGTTTCCCGGAATTATCTCATTTAAAGGTAATTCCGGAATTTTTATTCGCGTTTTATCCGGAAATACTGTATTTCCGGAACCGTTATTTGCTTCCAGAAACATCAAATTTTTAGTATTTCCGGAAACATTTTGTTTTAGTTTCCCGAAACATTGTATTTCCAGAAAGTTTATTTTTTTTACCTTTCGAAAATACCGTTTTTTACGTGTTTCCCGAAGTTTTAAAATGTCTCTTCCGAAATTACGTGTATTTTCGGCAATTCCCGAAGTTGTTTTTAAATTTGTTTTTTACTTTTTCGTTATTTTACAGATATGGCTACGGCTGACGGCAGACTTCCGTTTACTATAGATTTATCGGACGAGTTTACTACCTCAGAGGCACATATCTTCCTAAAGCGCTTCTTGTTTATTATTTTTAAAAGTTGTTAATTTAGTTTACGATTATTTTGTAGCTTTTTCCTACTCGGGATAATCTTGTACGTTGGGCTAGAGATATCGGGAAAGCCAACGGAGTCTTTGTTATTATTATTCGATCCGAGTCCACGGAGAATGGTAAAGGGAAGAAGAATAAGACCGTTTTGGGTTGCGAGAGACATGGGAGATATACTGCAGTAGATGTTGGGTGTTCTACTAGACACAAGACCTCAAAAAAGTGTGGTTGTCCTTTTAGATTGAAAGCTAAACCACTCTTTCCTCCTAATTTTGATTGGAAGGTTAAAGTTATGTGTGGAAGTCACAATCATGAGCCTCATAAGACTTGGCTTGGAGCAGCAATCTTTGGTAAGTTTAACAAGGAGGGGCGGTCAGTTGTTGAGGAGCATTTGTTGTTGGGAGTGAAAGCACAAAAAAGTCTAGAGGCAATAAAGAGGAGATTTGCCAACAACTTGAGTAAGATCTCTCAGCTGTTTAGAACTCGCAGCAAACTCCGATCGGGCAAGAGAGGTAGTAGGACTGAGATGCAGGAGCTTATGAGACTGATCGAGTCTGAGCATTACTTGTGTTGGACCAGGTGGTTTGAAGGAACTGATATTGTTGAGGAGATCATGTGGACACACCCTGAGAGTTTGAAGTTATTGAGGATGTTTCCTAGTGTCTTGATTATGGACTGCACCTTCAAGACCAACAAATATGCATTGCCTCTCCTGGAGATTGTTCGTGTCACTTGCACTGAGTTGACATTTTCAGTAGCATTTGATTACTTGTCTCATGAGCGATATGGTTACTACAGATGGGCATTGCAGAGCCTAAGAGATTTGATGGTGGTAGATATCCCAATTCCGCAGATTATCCTCACTGACTGTGAGGAGGCATTGGTGACTGCTATCAAGATTGTGTTTCCTGAGGCAGTTAATTTGGGTCGGTATCACATTAACAACAATGACAATGCTAAGATTAAGAAGGCGGTCAAGGGAGATAGAGTGAAACAAGTGATGAGACTTTGACATGCAATAGTTGACTCTACCTTTGAGGAGGAGTTTTATGAGATGTTGCATGATTTTGAAGCTTCTTGTGCTGATATACCCCAGATTGTCAATTATGTGAAGAAGTATTGGTTGTATCCTCACAGGGAAAGATTTTTTGGACCGTGGACTGATAAAATCAGACACTATGGGAATACCACGACTAATAGGTACATTAGTTTTTTTCTTATGTCTTTTAAATTTATTTCAAGTCAATTTTTTTCTTATGTGTTTTAATTTATTACATATAGGGTTGAGTCAGGCCATTGGTCAATTCTTTCGAAATCACAAGGAGCGTCGCTGAGATCCTTCGCCGTTTAACTCCACCATCTCAGTAGTTTTAGACCTTGTTTTTGTTTTGTTTGTTGTTGTAATCTGTTATTTTCAGTCAATGTAGACAGTGTTTTTATTAATTAATAAAATAAATGTTTAATTTCTTATTTTTGAATTCTGGAAACACCATAATACAGGATAAATCCGGAACTCAATTTATTGAGATTTCTGGAAATACCCTAAAATGAGATAAATCCGGAATAATTTTTTTTGGATTTCCGGAATTACCTCATTTTAGTGTAATTCTGAAAGGTATATTGTGTTCCAGAATTACACTAAAATGAGGTAATTCCGGAAATCCAAAAAAGTTTTCTTCCGAATTTATCTCATTTTAGGGTATTTTCGGAAATCTCAATAAATTGAGTTTCGGATTTATACCTATGGACGTAATTCCGGAAAAAAGTTTTGAAGTCAGGGGTAATATCGTCCGTTTTGTCAATTTGGGGGTATGGGGTATAATGGGGGGGGGGGGGGGGGTACCTAAAAAACCCAATGGAATTTTGCTTCCAACAAATTCTTGCTAATTTCTATCTTCTCAATACACATATGCTTTGATCTATCCACAAGCGACAACCTTAGTTGTGCCTCACGAGAGAGAAGGTAGAAGGCTGCGCGAAGAAGAGAGAAGGCAGAAGGCTTCGCCGCGAAAGAGAAGAACTGAAGAAAGTTGTGCTTCACGAGAGAGAGGGTAGAAGGCTGCGCGAAGAAGAAGAAAGCCGTGCTGTTCGTGCGCGAAGAGAGGGCCTGGTTCAGTGGTTCCGATTCCTTCATTTGAATCGTTTCCAGAAAGAAGAAGAGTTACGTCTGCGTGTTTTGCGAGAAAGATTGTTTGTTTGGGTAAGTGAAGTTTGGGTCTTTGGTGCAAATGGGTGCAAAATTTGGGATATTGGTGCAATTTAAAATATTCAAGGGTGTCAAAAAAAATAGGCTTAAATATCACTTACCCCCCTGCAAATATCACTGTTATCCATTTACCCCCTGCAAAAAAAAAAACTCTCCAAACAAAACCCTGCAAAATGTAACCGTTTCCAGTTACCCCCCTGCTGTTAAATTTTCTGTTAAAAGTTAACAGTGATGACGTCATCACTGACGTCAGTGTGACGTGTCACCATATTATTGGGCCTCTGTGACACGTGGCACTGACATGCCACGTCAGCATCTATGTCAACAGTGCCACATCAGCAACCAATGGATGGCTGCCACGTGGCACTAATTATATCACTCAAAAATAAATATTTTTGTCCCCAATGAGTGTTGAACCCGTGACCAAGTACTCACACACACCTCCTAACCACTGAGCCAAATTAGTATTTGTGATTATTAACTCAACTACCAAAATATAATACATCATTGGCACTTAAATTAAAAAAAAAATCATAATCAACGTTCAACAACGAAGGTCACAGAGTACCAGAAATTTGGAACCCAGAAACGAAATTCAACAACGAAGGTCCAATTAAATTCAACAACGAAATTCAACAACGAAGGTCCAATTAACAAAAAAACTAGAACCCAGAAACAAAATTTAACAACGAAATTCATCAACAAAGATAGAGGAAAACGAAATTCTGGAGGAAAACGAAATTCATCAACAGAATTCTCTTCTCCACCTGCTCCTTCAAATTCGTCTTCTTTAAAATGATTTCGTTTGAAGATGGATCTGGAGAAACGAAGATAGAGGAAAACGAAACGGATCTGTGTGATGAAGATAGATCTGGAGGAAAACGAAACGAAGAAAGAGGAAAACGAAACGGATCTGTGTGATGAATCTATAATTTTCAATCGCAAAACAAAACAAAATCGTCAATCGCAAAACAAATCGTCAAATCGTCAATCGCGAAACGAATCTATAATTTTCAAACGAATCTATTTGGTTTTTGTTCTTTTCGATTTTAATCTGTTAAACTTGGTTTCTGTTCTTTTTAATTTAATTTTTTAAGCATCAGATTGAACACAGGTGATGTTTTAATTTCCTAGATCCATCTTCAGAAACGCAACCTTCCAATGAAGATGAATGATGAAGATGCCAGTTTTTTTTTTTTTAAATTTAAGTAGCAATTATGTAATATATATTTGTAGGTGAGTTAGTAATCACAAATACTAATATGGCTTAGTGGTTAAGAAGAGTGTGTGTGAGTACTTGGTCACGAGTTCAACACTCATTGGGGACAAAAATATTTATTTTTGAGTGATATAACTAGTGCCACGTGGCAGCCTTCCATTGGTTGCTGACGTGGTACTGTTGACATAGATGCTGACGTGGCATGTCAGTGCCACGTGTCACAGAGCCCAATAATATGGTGACACGTGGCACTGACGTCAGTGATGACGTCATCACTGTTAACTTTTAACAGAAAATTTAACAGCAGGGGGGTTACTGGAAACGGTTATATTTTGTAGGGTTTGTTTCGAGAGTTTTTTTTTTTGCAGGGGGTAAATGGATAACAGTGATATTTAATTTGCAGGGGGTAAGTGATATTTAAGCCAAAAAAATATTTCTATAGAGTGGTATGTAGAATTTTTCTTTTCAGGGGGTTCAACTGAACCCCCTCACTACTATGTGGGTCCGCCACTGCAACAATGAACTTTGCATGTATCTATTTATAGCAACTAGTACTTTACCCGTGTGTGACACCGTAATTGTTATAAATTGCTATGAACCTATAAATATTTAGAAAAAGAAAAAACTCGATGAAGAGATTATATTTCAACTTGCTTAAAATACTTGTGATGCAATAAGTAAGAAGAAAGTCATTATCTTCTTCTAATCTTAATAATAGAGTAAAAATCAGGAAAAAAGAAAATGAGATCTAATATAAAAATGCACCCACGTTGCCGCTTCCGTTGCCGTTACTGCTCCCCGTTGATGTTCCCCGTTGCTGCCCCCTGTTGCCGTTGCCTCTCATGTTGTTGATCTCATTTCACTCTCTCGTTGGCACCTTGTTACCAATCTCATTGCCGGTCAGTCTCTAATTACCGCTCTCGTTGCCTTCTGTTGCCGCTCCCATTGCCAATCTCTAGTTGTCGCTCACGTTGCCACTTATTTATATTGTTTATTTGGAGTTTTCGATAGTGGTTAGATTTTTGTCGATAATTATTAGTGGTTGGAAGGGGAAGAGAAAGAAATTAAAAAAGAAGGAGAGATAAAATAAAGTGAAGTGAGAGAGAGAAGAGTAAGGAAAATAATAGAAAAAAAGAAGACAGGGGAGCGAAAAAGTAAAAGTAAAAAGAGAGAGAAAAAACAAAAGAAAAAAGGAGAGACGATAAAAGAGAATAAAATAATTAGTTATTTTACTATTGGCTTGGTTCGGTTTTGTACACCCGTATCCACAATCGATCACACTTTATAAAAATAATTAGTTATTAATTGACTAATTTATTTTTAATGATGTGTCAATCTGTAATTAGTAAATAGTGTAAAACACTTACGCACATATTATGTATATAAATTTAAATATACTACGTATTATTATTACAAAAAAAATATACTACATATTAATCATTTGTTTCTTGTTCACGTTTACGGTTGATCATCCATCCTATCTCGTTTAGTTGAAGTTGTTTCTAAAGTGAAATGTCCACAACTACATAGACGTCACTATATATGGGAACAACTGGCACTGTCTTGACAAACGAGCGGTGCATCATACATCCTCTCTGAAAATTTACAAATTTAGATAATGTGAGAAATACAAACCATTATTTTTAAAACAATTTAATTAATATATTCATAAAAATTAATTAATATAAAGTTTTTTTTGATAAAACAATATAGTTAAATGTAAAATTTAGAATCTTTTCAATTTGATAGTTATTAGATTTCAGATATTAATTCAATTAAAGTTTTTTCTAAGATTTATAAATATTTTACTATATTCTATGTTGACATATGTTCTGTACCGTGCTTCCGATCTTGAGGATCGATATTACGCAGTTGGTAGATGTTTCGTCCTTGATTCTATCTTTGTCTTCGGGCTTTGAGAGGAAGGTTTTGTTCGACCTTGAGATGTTCGACCTTGAGAGGCGATGTTGAGGTGTTCGATCTTGAGATGTTCGATCTTGGAGGGCGAGGTTGTACCTGCAATGATACTCCGATGCTTAAGTCAGTATTTGAGAGAATAAGTGTTTGGTTCAAGAGTGCTTACCATTAATGAGCATTGAATGGGGTATTTATAGAGTTTGAATGTGTTTGTGTTGTTTATTCTGAGCCAACCGATCTTGAGAAGACATCTGAGCCGTTGATGTGGTTGGGCTGTTAATGGGCCAAATTGTTAATGGGCCCTAAATGAGGGGTGCAATTATCATTAAGACATATTACCATAACAGTGGCCCCCCAAGTCTGGTCGATTTGAGGAGCGACCTTGACTTGATGGGCGACGTAGCTTTGTATTTTTGTCTTTGTTTGAGTAGAAGTTTCTTCAGTCTTGAGTTTATGTCGAGCCTGGGATTTTTGGCCGATGTTAAATGGTCGTCGATCTTCCGAGCGAGGTAGATAGTTTTTTGAATTCAGTGCTGCTTTGGAATCAGTGTAATCTTGGAATCAGTGCCATCTTTATTGTTTCTGACAAAGCGTGATTTCACAGTGGCGGCGCGTGATGGTGACGTCTATTCTTCATCGTGCGAATTTTAATGGGCTAGGGTTTGGATGTGACGTTTCGACTTCCCGGCCCAGGCCCATGAAATCCGCTTTGCTATAAATAAAGGGTCTCACCTTCCCATTTATTGCTTGCTGATCATTTGTCTTTGATTTATCGATCTTCGAGAGCTCCCGAGCTTCTTTGCAAAGTTTCGAAGTACTTTTAAGGTCGGTTTCTGTGGATCGACAACCGTATTTCTCCAGATATAATCAACTTGCGGCTTAGTTCCGAGGTTAGTCTATTTTTGATTTTTCTTTACTTTTCTTTTCGTTTGTGCCTGGACTTCCCCCAGTCCCCTTTGATCTCAGAATGGGGGTCGTCAGGTCGGGTTCCGACTTGCTCGCGAACCCATTTTTGATCTTTAACCCTGACATTTCGTCCCCCATTCCTGTAGATTCGTTCTGGCGAGGACAAAACAAACTCGGAGAGACGTCACTCAGTACCGGAAAGAGTTTACGAGTGCGATGGCTTCTGGTGGTGAAATCCCTGAGGTCCGTGCCGAGCCTTCCGAAGTCGCCGCCCCGGACGTGCAAGAGCACTCTGCTTCCGCCCCTGTGAGTGATAAGGCGGAAGATAATTTTGAGAGCGAAAGTTCTTCTCCTGCGACCGATGCTAATGAGCCGAATGACGATACTCCCGAAGATGTGGAGGAGGATTGCTTGGTGGATGTGATGGCTGTTACTTCCGAGTCTGATGAGGAAATTCCAGTGGAGGAATCAGAGGGTTCCGAGGTCGATCTTGGGTCGAGTTCCGACTCTGCTGATGAGTCCGATAGAGAGGGTGTTGAAGAACAAGTTGAATCTCGCCCTAAGAGCCAACCGGAGTCCAGCCGAGCTTCTGCCGTTTCTCTGGATGAGTACTCTAGTACTGGTTGCGGGGACCTCGACGTACCGGTGCGAGAGGTCTCCCAATATGATTGGGTTTCCAAAAATATTTTGGAGACCGAATCGTTGTACCAGCATGGGTTTAATTTGGAGAGGGTCGGGAGGAAAGCTTCGGGTCGCTCGAAGCGAATTTGGAGAGTTGAGGGAATGAAGAAGGGAGAGCATGTGGCTTTGTGGCCAGGAGAGCTTAAGTTTACTTTGTATCATATGCTGATAAACGAGATGAATATCAGGCCTCCTTTCACTTGGTTCGAGCAGACGGTCTTGGCGACTTTGGATGTTGCGCCTTCTCAGTTGCATCCAAACGCGTGGGCTTTTGTTCGAGCTTTCGAGCTAATGTGTCTTCATCTGGAGAGGCCGGTCTCGCCGTCGCTCTTTTTTCATTTGTTTGAGATCAATCGGAATAGTAGTGAGAATAAGTCCGGTCGTGAACACGTCAGTCTTCGTTCGAGGCGAGGTGCCAAGATTTTTAAAGCCTATGCGGACTCGTTGAAGGGGAATTGGAAGGAGTTATTTTATTGGGTCGAACCGGTGACCGACGAAGCGATTGAGAGAGTGGGAAAGTTTTCAGAGGATGGTCGGACTTTGGTGTCCACCAAGTTTCCCATTGGTTGGAGTCAGGCCCATTTTGAACGATCCACCAATTCCTTTTCGGTTGGTCAGAATCGTTTGAACGCTGCCGATCTTCTTACCAAGAGGATCCTGATGTTTATTTCTGAGAACATTCCGTTTTCAAAACATAAGTATCGGGGTATCCCTGCGGCTAAGATAGTTCAGGCCGGAAAGCGAAGACGAGTGCAAATTGTCTTAGGTAGCCTTGTTTTTCTTGCTATTGATATTTGCATATTTTTGACCGTAGTTTTGTATGACCGATTTATGTTTCTTTTCCAGATACCATGGCCCCAAAGAAGCTCGCCGTAATGAAGGCGCTGGCGATGAGGAGCGTCGAGATATCTGGAGATGCTGAGGGGGGTGGTGTTCCGCTTCCGACTTCTCCCCAGGCCGAGACTGTTGTTGGGACGGTTACTGCTGCTTCTCCGATAAATGTTGTTACCCAGGAGGACCTTGCCTATGAGGCTATGGTCGATCTTGTTTCCAGTTCTCCTCCCCCGACTGCTCCCGAAGTTGGTGCGGGTACCTCGGGAAAAAGGGGGCGCACCGAGGCAAGTGACGAGCAGAGGCCAGAAAAAAGGAGTAAGACTTCGAGGAGACCGAAGCATAAGAGTAAGACCGTACCCTTGGAGGAGGGTTTTTTGGAGCAGAATTACGCCCAATGGCGGGAGGATCCTGTCGGGGCGTCTGTTAAATTGTTGGCGAATTTGGCCGATGTTCACAGGATCGAGAAAGAAAAATACGAGCAGCGGGCTAAGGGTAAATGACATCATTGCTCTTTATATTCATAAAAACATCTCTTTCTTCATAAACTGATTTCCCTCATTTTTCGATTTTGCAGCTTCGTTGGAGCTTGAGAAGTCAAAAATAGTGAAGCTCGTGGAAGACGTGGCTTCAAAATCGAAAGAGCTTGCTCGAACAAAGCAAGAACTTCTGGTTCTGAAGGAAAGCCAAGGGGAGGTCGTACGTCGGGCGGAGTTTGCGGAGAATCGTGTTAAGGAGCTTGAAGAAAGGGAAAAAGTTTTGGAGGGGCAACTTGCCGAGGCCAACGAGAAGATCAAAGGTTTGGAGTTTCGTGTAGCTGGTTTGGAAGAGGATTTGAAGAAAGCATCTGAGGCACGGGTCGGTACGAGCGGCGACGCGGAGGCTAGAATTGCAGAGCTTGAGGCAGCCCTTCAGCAAAGCAGAAGAAATGCTAAAGAGGCGACAAAACTTGCAAATGAGGCTAGGAGGGAGGCTCGGGAAGCTGCTAATTCTGCAATTGAGCTGTACAAGGAGGGTTTTGAGTCCGCCCAGGAGCAAATTACTTTGGTCCATCCTTCTCTAGTTTTGGATCGGTCGATTATTGACGCCGACCATGAGGTAGAAGGGGGTCAGATCTTTAAGATCGATGCTCAGACGCAGACGAAGAGTGTGATATTCCCGACCTCCACTGCCTGATGTTTGTAACAGTGTTTCTTTTGCAGAAGTTCCTGGTGTATGCTTTTACTTATGCATTTTTTGTATAGATCCGGAACTTCTGTTTGGTCTTAGCTGGAGATATTTGTAACCTCTTTTTGGAATATGCTTATAAGGCCTTTACGAGCTTTAATGAATGCTTTTCGAATTTCGCATTTCTGCACGTCGCGTGTGACGTAAAAACGTCGGTAATCGAGGAACTCGATTTACCGGTTTTGAACCTATAGGACAGTTTACTAGGACTCGGCCCAGATTTAACTCGCCCCACAGGGGTATCGGCAGCTGTGGCCGATGGTCGTTCGTAGGACGTTTCGATCCTTGAAGACCCGGTCTCTTTGAGATAGTTTGCCAAGACTCGGCTCGGATTTAACTGTTTTCTCAAAGAGTTTTTGACCTTTGGGTGGTCGCTTTTGGGGAGATCTTTTAAGATCGGTCCCAGTTGATCCTCTACGGGGGAAGGTCCCTTCATTCTGTTTGATGAAAATCAAGAATGTGTGGCGACTTGAAAAAACTTTTGAGAAGTATTGAAAGCGTTTGAAAGAAATGTCAAGCTTCTTTATTAATAGCTTATTTCGAGTTTACATAAGATCGGTGTGAGTGACTTCTTTCTAAGGATAATAACTTTTCAGTTTTGTTGCGTTCCAAGTTCTCTCAATCTTTCTTCCTTGGAGGGTCTCCAATTTAAAGGCTCCCGTGCCGGTTTTAGATAAAATTCGGTAGGGGCCTTCCCAGTTTGGGGCGAGCTTTCCTTGAGAGGCGTTTTTCTGACCGACGTCAGCCCTTCTGAGTACCAGATCGCCAGGATTGAAATCTCTGTGAACGACCTTGGTGTTGTATCTGGTTGCCACCTTTTGTTTGATGATCGCTTCTCGGAGCGAGGCTCGACCTCGGATTTCATCAATGAGGTCGAGTTCTTCTCTCAGGGCTTGATCGTTATTGCTTTGTGTTTTGGGATTTGCCGTTCTCCAACTAAGTTCGCCGATTTCGACGGGGATGACCGCCTCGCTGCCGTAGGAGAGCCTAAAAGGTGTTTCCCCAGTGGAGCTTTGGGGGGTCGTCCGGTATCCCCAGAGGACGTAAGGCAATTCTTCTACCCAATTTCCTTTAGCATCGTCCAAACGTCGTTTCAGCCCGTTTAGTATTACTTTGTTTGCAGCCTCTGCTTGACCGTTGGTTTGAGGGTGCTCTACTGAAGTGAAATGGTGTTTAATTTTAAGCTCGAACATTAGTTTGCGGAATCCCGTGTCTGTGAATTGCGTTCCGTTGTCCGTTACTACTACCTCGGGGATCCCGAACCTGCTCATAATGCTTTTTTTGAAGAACTTTATGCAGTTTTTTGCAGTGATGGTTGCCAGGGGTTCCGCTTCTATCCATTTACTGAAGTAGTCTACGGCGACGATCAAGAATTTGACTTGTCCTGGTGCTTTTGCGAAAGGTCCGAGCAAGTCCATTCCCCACCATGCGAAGGGCCATGTGGAGGATAAACTCGTGAGGTCTGTGGGGGGAGCTATGTGCACCTTGGCGTGGATTTGACATTTCTTGCACTTCTTTACGTGATCACTAGCATCACCGATCATGCTCGGCCAGTAATAGCCGGCTCGAAGGGTTTTTCGTGCTAAAGAACGAGCTCCCATGTGCTGGCCGCAGATCCCCTCATGAATTTCTGTCAACACATAGGCCGCTTCCTCTCCCTCGATGCATTTAATTAACGGGGAAGAGAGGCTTCGTTTATAGAGCGTCCCGTTGATGGCTGAAAAAGCCGAGGCTCTTCTCCTGATATATTTGGCGTCGTTTCTGTCTGGGGGTTCCGTTCCTGAGACGATGTACTCTAGAATTGGGTTTATCCAGCTGTCTGCCTCTTCAAGTACGTAGATGGTCGGGTTAAACAGCGGCTCGATAGATACACTGGGTTTGTGTAGTGTTTCTTGGATGGTCGTCCTTTGGTTACCCGGGGTTTTTGTGCTTGCGAGTTTGGCGAGGATATCAGCTCGTTGGTTTTCCGTTCTTGGGACATGAATTATCTCGCTTGCTTCAAATTTAGCTATTAGCGACCGTACCTGAAGTAGGTATTTTTGTAGGATCGGTTCTTTGGTCTCGTATTTGCTTTCGATCTGGGAGACCACCAAGAGAGAGTCGGTATGGAGTTTAATTTTCTGGACTTGGAGGTCAATTGCCAGGCGAAGTCCGGCAATGCAAGCTTCGTACTCTGCTTGGTTGTTCGAGGTGGGAAAACCGAATGCAAGGGAAACTTCGATGATGACCCCAGTTGGGCTTTCTAGCATAATCCCAGCACCACTCCCTTTTGGATTTGAGGAACCATCGACGTAGAGGATCCATATGTCAGAGCCGGTGTTAGCAGGTGTCATCTCGGCGATGAAGTCGACTAAAACTTGTGCTTTAAGTGTGGTTCGAGCTTCATATTTGATACCGAACTCTGAGAGTTCTACGGCCCATTTGATCATCCTTCCAGCTAGATCGGGTCTGTGGAGTATCTGTCTGATTGGGTAGTTAGTGCGGACGACTACCTGGTGGGCGACGAAATAAGCTCGAAAACGTCGAGCTGCAATAATGAGGGCCAAGGCGATTTTCTCGATTTTCTGATAACGACTTTCAGCCCCGTGCAGAGCCTTGCTTGCGAAGTAGATGGGACTTTGCCCGGTTTCGAGTTCGCGTACTAGAACGGCAGCTAATGCCTCTTCCGAGACTGCTAGATATAGGTATAATGTTTCTCCTTCGTTTGGGCGAGTTAAAATTGGAGGCTCGGAGAGAGATTTTTTAAGTTGCTTCAAAGCTTCGTCTTGCTCGGGTGTCCATTTGAAATCTTTTTCTTCTTTTTTGAGGATTTTGAAAAGTGGAAGAGATTTGAATGCTGCATTTGATATGAAACGAGATAGAGCAGCTATCATTCCATTGAGTTTTTGTACTTCTCTTTTGGACGTCGGAGTTCGCATTTCTGTGACGGATCGACATTTGTCTGGGTTTGCCTCGATACCTCGTTCTGTTAAGAAAAAACCTAAGAATTTCCCAGCTCTAACCCCGAAAGTGCATTTCTCTGGGTTTAATCTCATTCTATTTTTTCGTACCTCAGAGAAAATTGCTTTCAGATCGCTCACATGGTCGGCATCACTTTTGCTTTTGGCGATCATATCGTCGAGGTAAACCTCTACGCTTTTACCGATCTGGTTTTGAAAAACTTTGTTCATCATTCTTTGATAAGTTGCTCCAGCGTTTTTTAAACCAAAGGGCATAACACGGTACGCGAAGTTTCCTCGGTCAGTGATGAAGGCGGTTTTTGCTTGATCTGGTGGAAACATGGCGATTTGGTTGTACCCGGAGTATGCGTCCATGAAAGATAACAACTGGAAACCGGAAGCGCTGTCGACCAAACGATCAATACTGGGGACCGGAAAGGCGTCTTTTGGGCAAGCTTTATTAAGATCGGTGTAGTCGACACACATACGCCATTTTCCGTTAGACTTCTTCACCAGGACAGGGTTTGATAACCAAGTTGTGTATTTAACCTCAGCGATAAAGTTGGCTCGGATGAGGTCGTCTACTGCTAAGGTGGCAGCAATGGCTTTTTCTCTGCTTTGGGCCCGCTTTCTTTGGGCGATCCATTTTGCTTCTGGGTTTATTGCGAGCCGATGGCAGGCAATCTCTGGTGGGATCCCAGGCATGTCTTCGGCCGACCAAGCAAAGATGTCTATGAAATCTTTAAGACATTGGGTTAATTCGGCCTTGATCTTTTCTGGAAGGTCGATCCCTATTTTGATTTTTTGGGAGGGGTCCGAACCGAGTTGTGTTTCGACGAACTTTCCATCAGGCTCTGGTCTTCTGATTTTGCGTTTGAGCTCTTTTGTTAGCTCGTCGACATCTATCTGTTTTTCGACCTCCGGACCGCAGTTGGTTCCTACGTTAGTGGCGGTGTTAACTTCAGTCGATCTTCCTTTTGGCATTTTGGGAGTCGCCAGTTCTTCCGAAGGGGGAACCCCTTCATGCTCCGAAGCTTTTCTTTCGTTCTTAGTCCATAGGAAAAAACACCTGGAGGCCGACTCTAAGTCAGAGTTTAAAGTGATAACTCTGTCGCAAAGAGAGTGGAACTTCATTTTTAAGTGAGTGGTGGATGTAACCGCCCCGAGCCTGCCGAGGGTCGGTCTTCCTATAATGCCGTTGTATATGGATTCACAAGGTAAGACGAGGAATTTGGTTCTGACGGTTCGGACCATTGGTTCGGTTCCGTAGGTAACCATTAGCTCCAGATGTCCAAGGGGTTTCGTTCGAGATCCGTTAAAACCGGACAAAGCCGTCCCTCTATAAGGGGTGAGTTCCTCTTTATCGATCCCCATTTTGCTCAGAAGATCGATAAAGATGATGTCTGATGAGCTCCCCTGATCGACCAGGATTCTACGTACCTCCTTGTTGGCTATGATTGCCGATATCAAGAGAGGTACGTGTTTGTTAGCTTTTCCGTCAATAAGGTCGTTGTCACTAAAAGATAACGGAGGTCGGTTAGTCTTGACCGGGGTCGTTGATGTTGAAGCCACGCACAACAATTCCTTCCATTTTCTCTTCATGGATTTTCCCGATCCTTCATGATCGAATCCCCCAGTTATCATCATGATAACCGAGCGTTTTTTATCCAGCTCTTCGCGGTCTGGGTCGGTCATTTCTTTTCCTTTTGCCCTGAGGTTTTCATTTCTTTCTTTTCCGAAGTTGTCAGACCGTTCTCCCTCCCTTTTGACGTAAGAAGATAGTTTTCCCCGTTTTATCAAATCTTCTATGTCATCTTTTAGGGCGTTGCAATGGTTTGTGTCATGGCCATTGCTTCTGTGGTATCGGCAGTATTTGTTGGCCTTCTGCCCAGGTCGGATAGGTAAGGGCCTGGGAGGCTTGACGTCCCTGAATTCGACGTTCCAACATTCCCCTAGTAACTGGGCGTTGGAGACGTTGAGTTCGGTGTATACCTGGTGACGATTTTTCCTACCGATGTTCCAGGAGTTTTTGCGAGGGTCGACCTCGATGTGGCGTTTCGACGATTCTGCCTGTGACGACGTTTTGTCGATCTTGGAATTTTCTTCTTCGTTAATGAAGCACTGGGATAGTTCGAGGAATTCTTGAAGGGTGTTAGGTTCCCAGGTGTTGATGTGCTTTCGGAACGAGCTTCCAGGGAGCAGACCTTGGGCCATGAAGAAAATTCGAAAGGCGTCGTCTAACTGCCGAACCTGAAGAGCTTCGATGTTGAATCGCTCTATATATTCCCTCAGGGGTTCATTTGCTTTCTGGACAATAGATGCTAGAACATTTTTGTTTTTGGGTTTGCTCTTGGAATGGGCAAAGTGCACCGAGAAGTGTTTTGCTAACTGGTCCCATGAGGAAATGGTATTCGACCTTAACGTCCGAAACCATTCGGAAGCCATTTTGTCTAGGGTCAAAGGGAATATTCGACATTTCATTTCCATGGGTACATTTCGATACTGCATGGTTGTGTCAAATTGGTCTAGATGTCTGTCGGGATCGCCCGTCCCGTCGTAAGTTTTCAATCCTCCAGGTGGTTTTTCGAGATACCGGGGGACCCGGAAGTTGTCGATCGACTTTGTGAAAGGACCTTTCCGCCCAGGTCGATTTACTCGTGACAGTGGTTGGCGTCTATGATGGACCTTTTGAATGATGTCATGGCTTCTCGATCGTCTCCGTGACGAGGTTGAGCCTTCAATTTGTCGAGCCAGAGGAGAACGGGAACCATTCCCTCGGCGGCGGCGTGGAGGAGAATGAGGATCATCTAGATCGTCGTATTGTCGAGCTGACGGAGAACGGGAATGAGCCTCGTGTTGTCGAGCCAGAGGAGAACGGGAACCATTCCCTCGTTGACGGCGGGCGGGGGAGCGATGCGTGAGCTTTCTCCGTGGGGGTGATCGATGAAAAAGTCTTCTTCGAGTTGGGCGTCGTTCCTCCAGTGAGCTCTGCCCGGATGATTGTTGATCCAGGACGTTCCGACCTCGCAGGCTCGCTACTTCGGATTCGAGGTTGGCGAAACGGTTGTTTCTTTCTTCATTTACCGCTTCTTGCCGGGCCAATAGCTGAACGAGATGTTGAACCGCGTCCGTCAAGGCCGGGAGTAGTTGAGGGGGAGATGGTAAGCTCGTCTCATCCGCGCCTGATTGTGCTCGGGAAGGTCCCGTATTGGGATGTCGGCTTCGTGTTTGCGACGAATTCGTGAGTTCCTGGACGTGGCCTTCGGGAGTTCGCTGAGGGCCGAGGTCAGGTTCGGCCATGAGACTAGTCGGTATTGAGCGGTGTGTTGGTGCCATTCAATAAGTTCAAGGAGATGGTGAGAAAATCGGGTATTGGTTTCTCCCACTGTGGTCGCCAATGTTCTGTACCGTGCTTCCGATCTTGAGGATCGATATTACGCAGTTGGTAGATGTTTCGTCCTTGATTCTATCTTTGTCTTCGGGCTTTGAGAGGAAGGTTTTGTTCGACCTTGAGATGTTCGACCTTGAGAGGCGATGTTGAGGTGTTCGATCTTGAGATGTTCGATCTTGGAGGGCGAGGTTGTACCTGCAATGATACTCCGATGCTTAAGTCAGTATTTGAGAGAATAAGTGTTTGGTTCAAGAGTGCTTACCATTAATGAGCATTGAATGGGGTATTTATAGAGTTTGAATGTGTTTGTGTTGTTTATTCTGAGCCAACCGATCTTGAGAAGACATCTGAGCCGTTGATGTGGTTGGGCTGTTAATGGGCCAAATTGTTAATGGGCCCTAAATGAGGGGTGCAATTATCATTAAGACATATTACCATAACAACATATATTTAAAAATTTAAGAAAAAATAAATAAAAAATGTATAATTATCTGAAAGAATAGTTAAAGAAAAATAACCATTTTCTAAGATGTAAATTACCATTTTCTATATCGGTTTAAGAAGCAACCATTGTAAACGTTAAAATATTTACAAAATTGCCACCGCGTCACTTTTAACATCAGGTCGTTTTTAACCGATATGAATTACTGTTATAAAATGCCTTTTTTCCCCTAGTGAATAAGCTCAGAGTCAATTTTATTGAATACACCACTCTCAATGTATGTCACTAGACTAGTCATTTATGCTCGATCAAACTATCCCCACTCAATTCAAATCAGAATTGGGGACTATCCCTCTTGTTTTTCTAATTTCAATGCAATTCAAATCAGAATTCAAATCAGAATTTCAATCAAACTATCTCTCTTGTTTTTCTAATTTCAATTTCAAACTATCCCCAATCAAATCAAATCAGAATTTCAAACAATTTTAAGTTTAGGGTTTCTAATCAGAATTTCAAACAATTCAAATCAGAATTCAGAAATTATCCCCAATTTTAAGTTTAGGGTTTTCACTCAATTTAGGGTTTTCATCAAACAATTAGGAATAGAGAAGAAGAAAGCTACATGTGAGCTACAGACTCTGACGCGAGGAAATGAAGAAAGCTTCAGTTGATGATGGCTGTTCTCGCGAGAGAGAAGAAGAGAGAAGGCAGAAGGCTTCGTCGCGGAAGAGAAGAACTGAAGAGAGTTGTGCTTCACGAGAGAGAAGGCTGCGCGAAGAAGAAGAAGAAAGCCGTATTGTTCGTGCGCGAAGAGAGGGCCTGGTACAGTGGTTCCGGTTCCTTCGTTTTGATCATTTCCATAAAGAAGAAGAGTTACGTCTGCGTGTTTTGTGAGAGAGAGTGTTTGTTTGGGTAAGTGAAGTTTGGGTCTTTGGTGCAAATGGGTGAAAAATTTGGGCTATTGGTGCAATTTAAAATATTCAGGGGTGTCAAAAAAATATTTCTATAGGGTGGTATGCAGAATTTAAATATCAGGAAAAAAGAAAACGAGATATAATAAAAAAATGCACCCACATTGCCGCTTCCGTTGCCGTTACTGCTCCCCGTTGTCGTTCCCCGTTGATGTTCCCTGTTGTTGCTCCCTGTTGCCGTTGCCTCTCATGTTGTTGATCTCATTTCAGTCTCTCGTTGCCACCTTGTTACCAATCTCATTGTCAGTCTCTCATTGCCGCTCTCATTGCCAATCTCTAGTTGTCTCTCACGTTGCCACTTGTTTATGTTGTATATTTGGAGTTTTAGATAGTGGTTACATTTTTGTGGATAATTATTAGTGATTGAAAGGGGAAGAGAAAGAAATTAAAAAAGAAGGAGAGATAAAATAAAGTGAAGAGAGAAAGAGAAGAGTAAGGAAAATAATAGAAAAAAAAGAAGAGAGGGGAGAGAAAAAGTAAAAGTAAAAAAGAGAGAAAAAAAACAAAAGAAAGAAGGAGAGACGATAAATGAGAGAGAGTAAAAGTAAAAATTGTATTTTTTGTCTTTTTATAAGTCTTTTACAATTTTACCCTTAAAATAAAACGCGTGGCAAAATTGGTGAATATTTAAAATTAAGATTTTGCTAACACCTCTTTTTATTATAGTAGAGTTGATAATAATAGAGTTGATCGAAGATTGACATTGGAAACATTTATCTCCTCTCCACGTGGACTCAACTTCAGTGTTCAATACTTCAATCCCTATTGCAAAGTCACTTGATGTAAACCAACTCATACCATCTCCCGATAAAATCTACCAATTCCCATACAAATTGCTCCAAATTTAATTATATCCACCTTACCTCCACTGTTCCACACTCAACCTTCTTTGTCCTTTCCTTCATCCCAAGATACCAACATTCTCCAACTGTTTCTTTTAGGGGTGTTCAAAACCGAACCAAACCAATAGAAAACCGCAAATCGAACCAAATCAAATCGAAAACCGCAAAAAACCGCATCTTATTGGTTTAGTTCGGTTCTTTTTTTCATTGCACCACGCGGTTTGGTTCGGTTCGCGGTTTTGATTATTGAAGCCGAACCAAACCAAACCAAACCGCAAGTAGTACTAAGACTTATTGACTTACAACCTTCCTTATTAACTTACTAGCCCAAATGCAATTAAAACCCAACTCTCACTCACTTACTAGCCCAAATACAATTAATTCTTTGACTCACTTACAAACAATTTATATTGTTATGCTATGTTTAAAAATTACAATAAAATATTCAATTCAAATTTTTTTAAACATTGTCTTAATTATCTTAAAATAATTAAAAGAGCGTAATTTATATACTACATATATTTGAGTAGATTTTTTCTTAAAGATTTATGTTAGCCATTTTTTATGTTAGTTAATTTTAACTTCGTTTTAAATTATGTTTTGTCTTGGAAAAAACCGAACCAACCGAACCAATCCAAACCGCATTAGTTTGGTTTGGTTTGGTTCGGTTTTATTTTAGGAAGCCAACCGAACCAAACCAAACCGCATATAGTTTTACCTTGCAATTCGGTTCACTTTTTATCTCAAAACCGAACTAAACCGCACCGCGAACACCCCTAGTTTCTTCCCCCACGGTTTCCATTCCATACCCACCCAAAATAAGGAAATGTTAGGCTACCATAAAATACCACACACACACTTCCCACCAATCACTTCACCCAAATTAAGCTACTTCCCTCCTACTACTACAGTCCAACAGTAACCAGCACTGTTCCATCTTTCATTTTTTCATTATCATCTCTGTTTATCATCTTTCATTCTCATCTCTGTTTATCATCTTACACACTCAATCTACACTTTCATTTTTTCATTTTATTATTCACCAAGTCAATATCAAATTGATATCCACCAATGCAAATCTTTGCTTGTCAACCTATACATCCTTATAAACAATCCAACGTTGATATATATTCAGATAACGTACGTACAGATCCAAAAAAGAAAAATTACCATTTCATTTCATCAAAAAAAAATAAAAACAATAGTTACCATTTCTTTTAATTTTGACGTCAAAGTTACCATTTCAATTTGATACAAAAACTCTATTGGAGGGGGAGAACTATACAGACCGAAAAAATTGAGTAACACGTGGCTACATGTTTATTCGGCGTAGATTAATCACCGACAAATTCGATAGATACTGCACACCAATAAAATTGTAATAAAAAATATTGATGAAAAAATTGAAATATATATATATATATATATATTAACCTTAACTATACTCAATTAAAAATACGTACACATCATCGACCACCTCATTATACACCTCATTGTGCCAATTAATTACACGTGGACCCAGATGGACTTCAAAATTGCTCCATCCGCAAGTCAACCATTAATTTCGCATTTGCACTATTG
The DNA here is from genome assembly GCA_039519185.1 of Astragalus membranaceus. Lineage (NCBI taxonomy): Eukaryota > Viridiplantae > Streptophyta > Magnoliopsida > Fabales > Fabaceae > Astragalus > Astragalus membranaceus. The sequence continues at coordinate 39,380,536 of CM076849.1, read as the reverse complement.
AAACGTATAAATCGAAATTATTGCTCATTAAATGGCCATGTTCTGTACCTAGTAGTATTTTGGTCGCCTGCTGTTGGTAGGTCTCTTGCTGCCCTGGTAGGAGGTCAGTGAGTGCCCGGGGGGGTGTACCTGCAAAGCCACTCCGACACTCAAGTCAGTATGAGAATAAGCTAGTGAATTTGCAAGGGAAGAGTGTCTACCGTATAAATGGCTATGCGAGCCGGTATTTATAGGAAATCGATGCTCGTCTGTGGACCGTCGGATTATCAGAATCGATCTGAACCATCCAAGCGTGGTGGCTTTAGTTGGGCTTGTATGTAGTGGATATGGGCCGAATCGATTGGGCTGATCCCTATCCAATTGTTAAACGCACCCACTGGTTTTGCTAAATGGACCTCTTGGTCCAGTCCAGAACAGTTTCCCCCCAAACCGAGATTATTCCGGAGGATGGTCTTGGCTTGAAGGATTTTCGTCGGTCTACCGAATGTGTGAAGTCGCGTGGGACACTGCCTTTGTCACGACCGTGTTTTATAATTTTCACTCTCTAGACCAAAAATAATAAGTTTTATCCTCACCTAATTACCTTCTATAAATGGGTGAGTCTTCGTCTTCGTCTTCGTCTTGTGGTCCACACTTTGAAATTTTGCGGAGGAGTAGGGATCAAGCTACCTTTGGAGCGCCTACTTGAAGAGGAGGAGGAGTAGGGATCAAGCTATCTTTGGGGTGCCTACATGAAGAGGAGGAGGAGGAGTAGGGATCAAGCTATTATTGGGGCGCCTACTTGAAGAGGAGAAAGGAGGTAGAATCCAATTGTTTCAACGTTTTTCCTCCTTTGTAAGTGTTTGTTGTTTCTTTTCTTCTATTGGTGGCGCCCTCCTAGGCGCCTTGGGCGCCGTGTTGCGAAATAGGGTTTGGCGCCCTCCTGGTCCCCTTGGGTGCCTCCTGGTGCGCTGCCTTGGTACCCTGCCAGGCGCCCTCATGGGCGCTGCTGCCTGCTTTGTTTTGGTGCCTTCCCGGGCGCCCTCATGGGTGCTGCCTGCTTCGCCTTGGCTCCCTGCCAGGCGCCCTCAAGGGCGCTGCCTGCTTTGCCCTTGGCGCCCTGCCAGGCGCCCTCATGGGCGCTGCCTGCTTTGGCCTTGGCGCCCTGCCAGGCGCCCTCATGGGCGCTTTGCGCTTCAACATTGGCGCCCTGCCAGGCGCCCTCATGGGCGCTTTGCGCTTCAACAATGGCGCCCTGCCAGGCGCCCTCATGGGCGCTTTGTGCTTCAACATTGGCGCCCTGCCAGGCGCCCTCATGGGCGCTTTGTGCTTCAACATTGGCGCCCTGCCAGGCGCCCTCATGGACGCTCGCTTTGCGCTTCAACAATGGCGCCCTGCCAGGCGCCCTCCTGGGCGCTTTGTGCTTCAACATTGGCGCCCTGCCAGGCGCCCTCATGGGCGCTTTGTGCTTCAACATTGGCGGCCTGCCAGACGCCCTCATGGGCACTTTGCGCTTCAACAATGGCGCCCTGCCAGGCTCCCTCATGGGCGCTTTGTGCTTCAACATTGACGCCCTGCCAGGCGCCCTCATGGGCGCTTTGTGCTTCAACATTGGCGCCGTGCCAGGCACCCTCATGGGCGCTTTGTGCTTCAACATTGGCGCCCGATTTGTGCTTCAACAATGGCGCCCTACCAGGCGCCCTCATGGGCGCTTTGTGCTTCAGCATTGGCGCCCTGCCAGGCGCCCTCATGGGCGCTTTGTGCTTCAGCATTGGCGCGCTGCCAGGCGCCCTCATGGGCGCTTTGTGCTTCAACATTGGCGCCTGCCAGGCGCCCTCATGGGCGCTTTGTGCTTCAACATTGGTGCCCTGCCAGGTGTCCTCATGGGCGCTTCTTGCTTCCAACTCTGCTTTATTTTTTGTTGCTGATCCTGTCTCTTAGCCTGTTTTACTTGATTAAATTTCTGGGCTTGCTTGGTGCCGAGGGGAGTTGCTTCTTTTGTTCTCATCATTATTAGTTTGACATTTCCACGAGCTTTGCTGCTTCTAATTTTCTAAGGTAATTTGGGCTAACCTTCAGTTTATATTTCTAGCTTTATTGTTTTGTTGAAGTCTCCATCCTCAGGGTTTCCCCTTTCTTTACACCCTTTCAGCTGGAAGTTTTGAACCATCTCCAGATAGCTCCTTCTCAGCCTCCACCCAAATTCATGGTGCTTTGTGAAGTGCTTCGAGTTGGTGATGAGAGTTTTACAGAGGAAATGCAACTTGAGGTTCTTCATGACTATTTTCGAGGTGCAGCGTCGTCGAGATTCATCGGGTGGCATCACTCGTTATGAGTTTGTATGCTTGAAATGTCGGGCAAGCTGTGCTTTCTTTCAAGTGTATTCGGATAATCAGCATAATTGGAGGTTTAAGTATTTTTACTTCGTCCCCTCTAGTCAGAAGGTTGTGGACATCTTGGGTTTCTTTGATGAACAAGGGTGTTTGGTTCGGGACAAGTTTCACCTTGGGTGGTGTAATATTGATGCTGATCATGTTTCTCGATCTTATTGCGTCCTCCTGTCTGAGTTATCAAAGTCCGAGTTGAGGACTTTAAGTATGCTTAAGAGAATCGTCAGTCATTTGCCCACTACGCCACAAAAGATTTTGTGCAGTGAGCTATCAAAGGCTTCAACGATTCCTGAAGCTGTTTAGCTCTTAGGTTGCTTGTTTGGTTTAGCGTGCCTTTATCTTCTCCTTCGTTTAACTCTTCGCTTATGTTGCTGATTTGTTTCATTGTTGTTTTGCAGACAAGATGGCCGCTCCGCTTTCTTTCAATGAATTGGCTTCTTTGGTCGGGAGGAGGAAGCCTTTAGGTGTCGAACTAATGAGGCAAACAGTTCCGTTCCCGCAGCATCGAATCCTGCCTGTCCCTCTATGGGACCTCGCCTAAGCCTGGGAGCACCAAGTCGGGCTGTTAAAGATCTCTCTGGGGGGTCGATGGTTCCATCTGACTCTACTACCCTGGGGGTTCAAAGTAAGTCCAAGCGCAGGAAGAGCAGTGCCCAGCGTTCTCCTCCTGCTGACTGCCCTTCTTCTGTTAGGCGTCCCTCTCTTGAGAGCACAGACGAGGGTGAAATTAGCTTCACTACTGATGAGCGTGATCACCTCCTGGAGCACCCTTTCGAGCTTGCCATGCGCATGGTCAAGGCTGGGGAGAGTCTGTATGCGAAGTGGGGAGATGAGAAGGGGTGCGGATCTCATTCAGGTAATACTTTAGAGTTATTTCTTTAAGCCTTTTAGATATCTTGTAGGTTGGAATCTTTAACCCTGTTGTGTTGGTTTTCTCTTTATGTAGGGTTGACCAAGGAGAGGGATCGGCTTATCTCGGATAAAAACCGGCTTCAGGTGGATCTGCATGGAGCGCTGGAATCTGCCCACCGGGCCAAAGAGACTGCTCGCCACTATCAGAAGGACCGGGAGGAGGCTTATGATGAGAGGGATGAGTACAAGAAGAGGGTGGAGGAGCTCCAATCTGAATTGGATAGTATGAAGAAACTGAAGGATGAGACTGAGACAAAGGTGCAGATGGTGGCCGGGCAGGTTGTAGACTTTTCCTACGCCGCCTATGATAAGGCGATTAGCCATGTTCAGTGTTTGTATCCGGAAGCCATTCTAGAATCAGGCGTCTTTCAATTTGATCCTGATGTTCGGGACGGGAGGATTGTCAAATACTACTCCAACGGGGTTGACTTCGAAGTCGTTGCCCCCAGATTATTTCTTTCAGTCCAGTTGCTTTGATTGTGTAATTTTTCTTTGACTTGTCGAATTTCGTTATGTGTCTTGCTTAATGGAGCCTTGCTGTCTCGGGGGCAATTTTTTGTATTACATTTCACCCCAACGGGGTTGACCTCGATGTCACTGTCCGCTGATATTTATGTAACCTTTTGAAACGTCTATTGTTTCTTCCCATCTTGTTTCTTATGTTTATAATTGGCACACGTTCTTGCCTTGCGCACCTGAATATACAATTTCATATTGCTTCGTGGCAAAGGGCTGTGTTTTGAAGTTGGCGCCTTCGTGGGCGCTTTGTGCCATGCCTCCTGATGTTGGCGCCCTCCTGGGCGTCTTGTGTCAAGGTGCAAAGTCCTGATGTTGGCGCCCTCTTAGGCGCCTTCCTGGACTCAGGCGCAAGTCATTGCCTTGCACATCTGTATGTATGATCTCATACCTCCTCGTGGCAGGTTTATTCTGGAGGCAGTTTATCAGAGGGGTCTGAACCTAACCTGCCCATTAGAGGTTGCGATATGTCGCTTCGTGCCCCATGGCAAAGTTGACTCCGGGGGCAGTTTATCAGGACTCGGTCCGAATTTAACTTGCCCATCAGAGGTTGTGATACGTTTAAAGTCGCTTCGCACCTCGTGGGACTCTGGGGGAAGTTTATCAGAATCACTCTGAATTTAACTCGCTCATCAGAGGTTGCGACACGTTTAAAGTCGCTTCGCACCTCGTTGGACTCTGGGGTCATTTTATCAGAATCGGTCTGAATTTAACTCGCCCATCAGAGGTTGCGACACGTTTAAATTCGCTTCGTGCCTCGTGGCAATGCATACTCTGGCACTAATAGAAAAAGGGCTTTTTATATCGGTTAAAATTGACATTTCATATCGGTTCCCGAACCGATGCCGAAAAAGGAGATATAAAAAATAGGGACATTTCATATCGGTTCCTGAACCGTTATGAAAAGTTGTTTTTATATCGGTTGCCCTTAGAACCGATATGAAAAGTCTCTTTTTTTTAAAAAAAAGAGACTTTTCATATCGGTTCCCATAGAAAACCGATATGAAAAGTCTCTTTTTTAAAAAAAAAAGGGACTTTTCATATCGGTTCCCATAGAAAACCGATATGAAAAGTCTATTTTTTTTAAAAAAAAAATGAATTTTAACAAATAGTAATCTGAACAGTCTCATCATTAGTATCTATATATCTAGCATAATCCCAAATACTCAAAAGATGCAACCACAATCTCAAATACATAGTACCAAATCTATATATCTAGCATAATCCCAGATACTCAAAACAAGATCATATAATTGGGATATATTCCAAAAACTTGATAACAAAATACAACTTAGTAGTTTTCCATAATACATCCATTGCTTGATACTGCCCTAATAAGGAAGAACCAAAGGTAGCAGCATCTTTCCTTATAATGATAAATCACTCCCTATACGCCTCCCTCCTCCATTGCTGCTGCTGCTGTTAGATACCTGATTAATTCATAATTAAGCTAATTAATTACTAGTAACTCATAAGTTTGAATTGATGCTAAAACAGAAACTAATTGAATTGAACAAGTAGTACTGACATGAAAATTTGAAGGGTGAAGATGTGCATAGCTGTAGGGACCATATCTATGCTGCATTTCAGAAGTGAGATGAGGTCTCTTCTTGTCGGGACCCTCGTTGTCTGAATTTTCCATTTCGATTCTGAAAGTTTGAAGAAAATCAGGACAAGTGTAAAATAATAGAAATAAATAGAAAGCATTCAAATTTTTTTTAATCAAACAGGCCGTCAGCCCGAATTTATTAATAAAATAAAGAGAGATATAAAAAGCACAAGGGGGGACTAGACCAAAACCCTTGGTAATAAGGACAATAATAGAATGCCCAACAAGGCCTCTAAAATAAACAACCATAGAACTCTAATGGAAGAAATTCTAAGGCGAACAGAAAACCCGAAAGGAGGCCGGGCAACACCTGAGAGTCCCCACACAACCTCCACCCACCACCTCCTGAACTCACACTCCAAACCACAACAGCCTGCATCACCTCGCTATCCCCACATTAAGCAAGAAAGCATTCAAAAATGAAAACAACAAAAATCAAATATAACAATCCTTCCCCCAAAATGGAAAACAGGTTTCACAAAATCCAAGAACATAATGGAACATCATTAAACAACTGTCTTTTTCATCTTCTTTTTTTGACAGAATTAGCAAAACCAAGCGATGTTGAACATGAAAGCAAAAAAATTATTGAATTTGAAAGGCAATAGCTAAAGCTGTCCATGTTAGTCTCTGCAAAATCTTGGAAGTAGCAAACTGAAATGAGACCATCCAACGAAAAGAACTAAAGTACTACTCATAAATGATTAAGTTTACCTGTAATCCGATGCTTCGGGTGAGCACATGTGGAGGAGGGGGTGTTGCACCAGAAAGCCTAGCCGCAGCAAAGAAAGTACCGGTCGACTGCATTCAAAATTTTGAAGGAAAAAAATATCCAAATTAGATCATTAGTTTGATGAGAACGGATTGAAAATAATAGTAATATAACAAATAAGATCATTTTCCATATGGTAAAATTTGTCAGAACAATTTATAGAATTAAAAATACTATAAGCAATAGTTTCAACCAATACCTCTGCAGAAGAGACAAATGCAGCTCCTGTAACACCCCTTTTCTAATAACCTTACTATTTAATAAAATCAGAGTTTTTTTTTTTTTAAAACAATCTAAGCGAGTGCTACACTTACTTCATTAAATCAACAACTTCAATTTTTCATAGTTCGGTTAAAACCACAAGATACATAGCACCATGGAATACCGTTTAGTTCGCATCAACCAAATACAGTCACTACCGCAGCGGAATAATAACAAGTTCGAAAACAAAACCAATACAGCACTAATAATAGTCTAACAGTATAAAGGCAATAACACATAAGCATAAGACGCCCCCCCCGGTGCTACGTATCAGAGCATGACACTTCCTACCAGACGAAGGCATAAGGGTAACCTTCACTCGTTATTACCTGCACGTTGCCGACATAAGAAGCAACATAAAAGCAGTAGGGTGAGTCTCTTTTCATAATTAATAACATATGGAATAAGCATTGCATAGGAAAGGTAACTAGGCACACCAATTCACAACAAAGGCAGCAACCACATCACAATTACAATCTACAAACAACAATGCAAAAGGTATGGTTATGCGTGAAATGCAACCCAAACTCCACGGGCACATGCATGTCGGATCCGTCACCAAATACAAATAGGCCGTAGCATCTGCTCACCATATAAAACTAGGCCGAAGCCTCTGCTCACCAATTATGCACATGGTTCATGAGATTCTATGGAAATGCACCACAACACACCACACAATTCATCAATTCACCATTTAATCAACTCACCATTTTATTCATATTCTCACCATTGTATTAATCAGCTCACCAATTAAAATTAGGCCGAAGCCTCTGCTCACCAATCACACCATAATACACTCACCAACTCAACCCACCAGTCACACCAACACCAATTTCAATTAGGCCAATTTAGGATTTGACACGACATAAGGAAAGTGAATAAAAATTGAAATTAGACACCTTGAACAACTTCAGTCCAGAACCACCAGTAAAATAACCCATTTTTACATAAAACCAGAATATTTGGATAGACACCGAAATTAGCTTCGAAACTCATTTTGAACCGTTAAATTTGGATAACCGAGTCAAAAGTTACATTAAAAACAAGTTTGGAAAATTTGGGCAACATCCTGGCGCTGGAAACTGGCGCAGGGCGCCTAGCGCCCAGACACTGGCACTGGAAAACTGGCGCAGGGCGCCTAGCGCCCAGACACAGAACTGGCGCAGGAACACCCAAAACTGGCGCAGAGCACACGACGCCCATGCACTAGGCGCCTAGGGCCATGACAGACCACAACTCCTATGACTCCAAAAATTGTTTTGCACGAGCCATTTAACTTGAACATGAAAACCCAGTATCAATTTTCGCAAAATAGACAACATAAGGTTGGGGCCCTTGGCGCCCATGGCACAAGGAACACGGCCAAATTTAGACCCAACACTTGAAACTGACTCTTTTTGTGCCCAGGAACTCCCATACCAAATTTGAAAGCAAACCGAGCATCCAATCTCCGGGACCCTCGGCTCCCATGGTGCCTAGACACGAGCAACACAATTCTGCAACACAGTGGCGCAGACAAGGGAACCCGGCGCCCAGTGTCTAGACACAGAACCAGACACAGGCAACACAGACACAGCACATGGGCGCCTGGCTCCCAGGAGCTAGACACAGACTTAGACAGAATTTCCAGCAACACCCAAAACTCCCTAGGAGCCTAAGGAGCCAACCAAATTCGAGTTCCTCACCACCAAAAATTCCCAAATTAAATCTCCAACCTTAATTTATCAATATAAGACTGACCATCATGCTTTTCACCAAAATTTCATTCAATCATAACATCAAACAATGGGCATGCTCAATCATTATTGTGTACAATTCAACACCTAATCAAACATATCTTTGCACAATTAAAATTCAGCATAGCCACAACATCAAAATACACAATTCATTCAAGAAATCACTCTAAAACCTAACCCTATACGATACTCATCACATACACTATTAAAAACGAAAAGAAGAGCCCCCTAACCTTATGGAAGTCGAAATTACTAGGCAAGGCTCCAAGGAATTGCAAGACACCAACAAGCCTTCTCTTCCTCCTTGAGTGCTCCACGAAACTCCTCTCCCTCTCCTCTTGCCTCACGCCCCTTTCTCTCTCTTTCTCCAAGTCGCGCCTCCTCTTCTCTCACTCCCCTCTCTAATTCACGTTTTCTTTCTTTTTGGCACAAATGAGCTACACCTCAATTTTCTAGCTTAAGTACGCGCCTAACATATTGGGCCCTTGGATCACGGGCCTGCTTCCACCGCTTAAGCCCAAATGCTACGCCCCACCCCTTAAATTAATTATTTCTAACCCAACCAAGACTCACATATAATAACACCTATAATTATTTTATTAAGTAATAAATAATAATTATATTATTATTTCTACCACCCAATTTAATTTAATTAATTAAATAAATTAATCTATTATTTTTGGGGCGTTACAACTCTCCCCCACTTAAAGGAATTTCGTCCTCGAAATTTACCTGCCACGCCAACACTCTCCCTCTAAGGCCACCTAGACAACTAGGGCCATCTATATGCTGATTACTATTGCCTTGATTACCGGCGGTAAGTGCTTGGGCAGCCGTCCCTCCTACTTGTTCAGCCAGGTAACTTCAAGCAGTAATAATCAGACTCACTCTCTACTCCGCTGCGCTACTCTGATAAACTAGCTCGCATTCTACCTCACTCATCTACCCTTAAGAATAACAAAATACGTCAATCATCACAGCATCATAACGAAACTCACCGGGCGCATAACAGTCGTACCAGAAGCCTCATACTTTAGCAACATGACAACAACATTAACGAACAACTTTGCCACTCAGGCGACATCAACAACTAAAATTGCCACTCAAGCGACATCAACGACTAAAATTGCCACTCAGGCGACATCAACAACGACAAACCAACAGCAAAGCAACATCATCAATAACAATATAACTTGGGTCATTCGGCGGTACCCAAGACAACACCTAAACATCAACATTATTAACGAGGCATCCACAAGCATCAACAAAGTAACAATGTGGAGACAACTCCGGGACCAACAATCCTATAATCAATAACACATCAACAACTTCAGGCACCAAAGCGCCGACACTGCAACAACGACTTGGGGCACTAAGCCACCGACGACACAACAACAACTTGGGCTCTAAGCCACCGACAACACAACAACAATTTAATTCGACCGACACGCCTAAAAATCAACGACACCAGAAACAGTCAATTTTTCCTTGAAATTAGAATATTCAGTTAGGCCTCTGAATAAGCTTTCCAAAACATTTTAGTTTACTCAAATCGGACTCCTGGTTCAAAAGATATTGCAAAAACATTTTTCCGTTACAATGACAGCATAAACTAAGCAACGCAGGAAATTCCAGCACTCACACATAAACTTCAACAATTTATTTACCCTATCAAACGACATCGGAATTTTTCAAACAACCCCTCTACGGAATACTTATGAAGTCTAGTTGCTGGCTATATTTTTAGAATTTCAAAATAATGAGTCGAATAGCACAGTTTTCGCAAACAAGGCAGTTGGTCCAGAAAATGGGGCAGCGACTGTGTCCAAAGTTGTGACTCTTCTACAATGCCCAAAACAAACCCAAATAACACGAAACTTCAGCCTAAACAGTAAATCATTTTGTCTAGTTTTCAAAGAAATTGGATTCATTCGAAAAGGAGTTCATTTGAAAACACCACAATCAAAACATTGACCCTATGCCCAGACGGTCCCTAGAATTTTACCCTAACTTGCGAAGCCCATAACTCGAGCTATACTACTCCAAATGCGACCAAACCAAAGCCAAAATGACCAGCGTTCAGTCTAGTTTCTAAAATTGTGTGCTACATAATTTATCAATTCAGTAAAACAGTCCTAGTTTAGCCGAAAGTCAAACCTACTCAAAGTGCCTACACAGTGAGCCTAGTAACAAATTAAGCATCCAAGCAGCCACCAATTCAGCCATCAAGCATAGTTTAAACTTCCCAATAATAATATACATTCAAACATCATTTTCTTCAAAATTCAACCTTGCTACTTGTAAAACCGACTAGTACAACTCTCTAACTACTAAAAATACAGTTTTAGCACCTTCTCAGAAAATAACCAAAAATCAGCTTCCTCTCATTAGTAATTAAAATTCACTCCCCAAATAACAACAAGTTCATTTTTATAAGGTGTCTCCATTTAACTACAAACTCGGCTCTATAAAGTCTCTAAATTACTAACAATTCAATTATACATCTTTACCGCCCAATTCGACTTACGCATGCATCAAATAAATTTTAGTTCATCCTATTAACTCAATGCATTTATATACTAATAACGTTAGTCACAAGCAAGACTAACCTCTCGAATCAATATTTCTTATAAGTCAAACAATACATAGAGCACGCCAATTTTCATAACCAATTTAAACACCATTTTTACAGACTAGTCTTTGTGTGATTTAAATAACCAAATTCAACCTCATAGAGCAGCCAAGGTCTCATACATACTAATACATACTAATACACTTTTGCTCCCAAAGAAACCCAATAATAGTTTTCGAAATCGTGATCAAATCATTTTTGACAAGATTTTCAAAACCCACACCACCACAAGTCGCTACTCCTTTTTAAAATAAAACCAATTAGAGAAAAAGGTCTTTTTTCCAATTCCACAAAACTTCAACACCTACACTCCTTCATTTAAAATCCTAAGTCCAAAATAATTCATTTCTTTCAATTTCTACAACAACAACACCTACGTTCCTTCGTTAAAGTAGATTTTATCACCAATATCAGTTTTCAACCGTAAAATCGTCCATTTGACTTTTCAAAAACAATTTCAGAAGCCCTTTTTCCTTTCATATCACAAAATTACATAGCACACGGCATTAGTGTCGCTAAAATAAAACGGTTTTCAAAAACATCAACAATTAAACAGCAACACTAATCCTTAGAAAACAGTACAATATTTCCAACAACAGCAACATCGATCTTTTAAAACGGCAATTACACAGTAACAGCAATAATATTTCCAGCTAACAGCGACAGTAGTTTAATGGTACAATAACCCAACTACGTAACAATAGACAAACAACAATGGCAATAACACAGTATTTACTTTGCAGCACAACAGTAACTTAATTTACAGCAGCAGCAATCACCAAAAGCACATAAGCACAACAACAGGGTCAAAATAAAAGTCACAGCCAAACAACACAGGGTTCACACGGAGCACAACATAGCAAACAGCACACAATACCAGTAGGGGCATCTCCCCCACTAGTTTACTTACCATAGCGGCTTCCGTCTACTTGTACCAGCAGGAACATCACTACAACACAAACCAATGGTCAAGACTAAAAGACAACAGTTGGTCGTTAACCGACACAACGACTCTACGACTTGGCCGGACGGACCAACCATTGATACCACTAATGTAACACCCCTTTTCTAATAACCTTACTATTTAATAAAATCAGAGTTTTCTTCTTTTTTTTTTAAAACAATCTAAGCGAGTGCTACACTTACTTCATTAAATCAACAACTTCAATTTTTCATAGTTCGGTTAAAACCACAAGATACATAACACCATGGAATACCGTTTAGTTCGCATCAACCAAATACAGTCACTACCACAGCAGAATAATAACAAGTTCGAAAACAAAACCAATACAGCACCAATAATAGTCTAACAGTATAAAGGCAATAACACATAAGCATAAGACGCCCCCCGGTGCTACGTATCAGAGCATGACACTTCCTACCAGACGAAGGCATAAGGGTAACCTTCACTCGTTATTACCTGCACGTTGCCGACATAAGAAGCAACATAAAAGCAGTAGGGTGAGTCTCTTTTCATAATTAATAACATATGGAATAAGCATTGCATAGGAAAGGTAACTAGGCACACCAATTCACAACAAAGGCAGCAACCACATCACAATTACAATCTACAAACAACAATGCAAAAGGTATGGTTATGCGTGAAATGCAACCCAAACTCCACGGGCACATGCATGTCGGATCCGTCACCAAATACAAATAGGCCGTAGCCTCTGCTCACCAAATAAAACTAGGCCGAAGCCTCTGCTCACCAATTATGCACATGGTTCATGAGATTCTATGGAAATGCACCACAACACACCACACAATTCATCAATTCACCATTTAATCAACTCACCATTTTATTCATATTCTCACCATTGTATTAATCAGCTCACCAATTAAAATTAGGCCGAAGCCTCTGCTCACCAATCACACCATAATACACTCACCAACTCAACCCACCACTCACACCAACACCAATTTCAATTAGGCCAATTTAGGATTTGACACGACATAAGGAAAGTGAATAAAAATTGAAATTAGACACCTTGAACAACTTCAGTCCAGAACCACCAGTAAAATAACCCATTTTTACATAAAACCAGAATATTTGGATAGACACCGAAATTAGCTTCGAAACGCATTTTGAACCGTTAAATTTGGATAACCGAGTCAAAAGTTACATTAAAAACAAGTTTGGAAAATTTGGGCAACATCCTGATTTTTGGCGCCCAGCAAAACTGGCGCAGGGCACCTAGCAAAACTGGCGCAGGGCACCTAGCGCCCAGACACTGGCGCTGGAAACTGGCGCAGGGCGCCTAGCGCCCAGACACTGGCGCTGGAAAACTGGCGCAGGGCGCCTAACAAAACTGGCGCAGGGCGCCTAGCGCCCAGACACAGAACAGGTACAGGAACACCCAAAACTGACGCAGAGCACACGGCGCCCATGCACTAGGCGCCTAGGGCCATGACAGACCACAACTCCTATGACTCCAAAAATTGTTTTGCACGAGCCATTTAACTTGGACATGAAAACCCAGTATCAATTTTCGCAAAATAGACAACATAAGGTTGGGGCCCTTGGCGCCCATGGCACAAGGAACACGGCCAAATTTTGACCCAACACCTGAAACTGACTCTTTTTGTGCCCAGGAACTCCCATACCAAATTTGAAAGCAAACCGAGCATCCAATCTCCGGGACCCTCGGCTCCCATGGTGTCTAGACACGAGCAACACAATTCTGCAACACAGTGGCGCAGACAAGGGAACCCGGCGCCCAGTGTCTAGACACAGAACCAAACACAGGCAACACAGACACAGCACATGGGCGCCTGGCTCCCAGGAGCTAGACACAGACTTAGACAGAATTTCCAGCAACACCCAAAACTCCCTAGGAGCCTAAGGAGCCAACCAAATTCGAGTTCCTCACCACTAAAAATTCCCAAATTAAATCTCCAACCTTAATTTATCAATATAAGACTGACCATCATGCTTTTCACCAAAATTTCATTCAATCATAACATCAAACAATGGGCATGCTCAATCATTATTGTGTACAATTCAACACCTAATCAAACATATCTTTGCACAATTAAAATTCAGCATAGCCACAACATCAAAATACACAATTCATTCAAGAAATCACTCTAAAACCTAACCCTATACGATACTCATCACATACACTATTAAAAAAGAAAAGAAGAGCCCCCTAACCTTATGGAAGTCGAAATTACTAGGCAAGGCTCCAAGGAATTGCAAGACACCAACAAGCCTTCTCTTCCTCCTTGAGTGCTCCACGAAACTCCTCTCCCTCTCCTCTTGCCTCACGCCCCTTTCTCTCTCTTTCTCCAAGTCGCGCCTCCTCTTCTCTCACTCCCCTCTCTAATTCACGTTTTCTTTCTTTTTGGCACAAATGAGCTACACCTCAATTTTCTAGCTTAAGTACGCGCCTAACATATTGGGCCCTTGGATCACGGGCCTGCTTCCACCGCTTAAGCCCAAATGCTACACCCCACCCCTTAAATTAATTATTTCTAACCCAACCAAGGCTCACATATAATAACACCTATAATTATTTTATTAAGTAATAAATAATAATTATATTATTATTTCTACCACCCAATTTCATTTAATTAATTAAATAAATTAATCTATTATTTTTGGGGCGTTACAGCTCCCATCATTCCAAAAACATGACTAGCTTTGAATATAGGAGTACCCCATTGAAATGGATATGGTACTTTAATCCTGGAATTAAAAAAACATAATTGTTATTATAAAATTCCATAAAGAGCATATGAACTCAAATAAACTGTTAAATATTCAAATCTACTACTTTCAGTACATACCAAGGAGCGGAAGTCATAAGGTACGAGCGATCTGTGCAACAACTTTGTTGAGTCTGGTTTTTGGAAGTATTGTATGCACCAAACAACGGCAATGCAAATAAGCAAAGCAAATCTCTCGAGTACATGTTGAGTTGTAGGATGAATACGCTTCAGATACTACATAAACAGAAAAACAAAAGGGTGTATTCTTGTTTGTTGCGGAGGATAAAATTCTAAGAGACTGCTTATGATGAGATATAAAACCTGCTGCGTTATGACCAATAAAATGAGCATGGGTAGCCCAATTTGTACGCATTCCGCAAGCTGCATGGAAGAATAGGATTGAGTTTATCAACTCTATCTAATAAAATCTTTACTTATAATAAATAACCGATTTACTCTTAGATGTGTATTATGAATGTTTACCGTTGGAAATCATAATAATAAACTATTTGTGCAGATTTGAAGATTGACATAAATTTACCATGTTAAATTTGCCCTTACTCTACTGAACCCAAGGAAGATGTTGATGAAAGACGAAACAATGAGCGATCCTTGAATTGTCCTTATTGTATAGATAAACCTCTACAAGTGCGAGTTTCATAATTCATTAGCGGTTCGGATCAACATTTTCATGTTCGACAGAACAATTCAGCTGACAAATAACAAGACAGGTATGCACCATACAACCTGATCTCGGAAGGAGCTGAATTCCGAGAAAAAGAAACAAAATCCTCAAAATGATCCAACAACAACAACAAACATTTTAACTTTGAAGAAAACCAAGACGCAGAATTTCGAAACGAAGAGAAAACAATGCATCCAAACAAACAAATGAAGAGAAAAAAAATCAACAAATGGTTCCAGGCAGCAGAATACAAAATTGAATCCCAAAATTATCTAAATCATAGCAGCACACATAGGATCCAACAACAACAACAACAACATAAACAACAATGATTCACAAGCTGTTTGAATTTGGCAATGAATAAACCTCATGTTCAGACTTAAAAGTACTGTCATTGGAATCATTAATGATCGACAGCACCGGAAGAATGAACGCAAACGAATCGCTCATGACAACCGGAAGCCTTGAACCAAACAATGTCTGGAGCAGTGTGTTGATACCAGACATAAACAACAATGTCTAGATCACACGAGCTTTGTCACCCTACAAAAAAAATACCAACAAAATCCATCATCATCATCATCATCAAGTATCAACCTTTTCATCAATTAATCAATCTAACTACACTTACATGAGTTCCACCCATTAAAGGCACCAAGTAGCTTGCAATCATAACAGTAGTCCCAAGTATCACAATGTAGTGCTGAAATCCCATGAGTAATGCTTCAGCCGCAATCAAAAGGTGAATCAACATCAATCCATCATACAAATTGAATCTTAAAAAAACAAATAAACCTTTTTTTTTTCAAAAAGTGAATCAAACTGGAATAAAGGTAACAAAAAGAAAAATAATCAAATAAACAAACTCAGTCCAAATACAGACACACACAGCAAAAAATATTACATTTTTAAGATTCTCAACTGCTTTTAACATCAAGCATAACTTTTTACCAATTTTAAGCATAAAAATTAATAAAAAAGTGAAGAATCAGAATCAGAATCAGATACATAGATATATAGTGGTGGCAATAGTGAAAGGGACTTAAACATATATCTATGTATCTTTTGGTAGTACTAAACGGAAAAGCTCTTAAAGAGGAGATATGTTAAACATTAAGCTTTTTAGTTAGGAAAGAATCGAAGGTGAATGAAAAATAGTCAACAACAATGCAAATGACAACACTCAAAGATTAAAAGCACCAAAAATATATGTTGCTATTATGGCACCTTTAGAAATGGAGGATACTGTCAACAAAAAGGATACTTACTTGAACTCAGGCACCTTTGGTGACACAGATTTGGTCTCCTATGAGTTGTTGCTGCTTGTAGTACTTTCGCTTGTTAGCTAGCAGCTGGATAAAGTTTGTTTTAGGAGATTATGGAAAAAACTAATGGGTAATAGAGTTGGTTGCTGTCTTTTTCTAATGGGTATTAAAGTGAGTTGCTGTCTTTTTCTAATGGATAGTACATGGGTACTGTCCAAAGAAGTAAAGCAGGAAAGTTGAAATTGAAATGGATAGTACATGAGCATATATTTAGAAGTGACTTACCTGGGCAGTAGTTATAGGTGTGGCTCCAGGATGATCAATCAGATACTGTCTGTCTTCCCTCAAATCTTCCCTCAAATCTGCAAGCCAATTTAAATAAAAAAAATTCCAAGTAATTATTAATTGACCACTAACACTTAAAATTAGCATAAGTAACTCCAAATTTCTATGTAAGTTATGTACTTTCAGTTCATACCAAGTTTGGTTCCCACCGATACAATTGCCACAGTTGGGGCATAATGTCTCAGTTCAGGAATCCACTGCATAAAATTAGCCTAGTGTTAGATTCTATTGAATGGAATTATACCATTTCACATATAAACAAAAGATAGAGAGAGATAGATAGATAGATAGATAGATAGATAGATAGATAGATAGATAGATAGATAGATAGATAGATAGATAGATAGATAGATAGATAGATAGATAGATAGATAGATAGATAGATAGATAGATAGATAGATAGATAGATAGATAGATAGATAGAGAAAGAGAGAGAGAGGTTGGAAGAACCTTCTTAGAGATATTCTCATAGCTGGGTCTGCTGAGGAGGGAAAAGGCTAGCAAGAACACATCTGCTCCTCTGTAGCTCAAAGGCTTCAGCCTGTTGTAATCCTCCTGTCCTGAATTTATCAAGCCACAATAAATGTCAAAACTATAATTAACAACTTCAATTTCAATTATATTCAGTTTTAGAGATAGAAGCATTATTTTTTCTTTTTCCACTACTATAATAACATGCACATTAAGAAAAATGCTTACCAGGAGTGTCCCATAATCCCAGGTTAACTGTGCTGCCATCAACCACAACATTTGCACTGAAGTTGTCAAAAACTGTAGGCACACAATCCTTCAAAAAAAACCAAGAACAAGTGAATTTTTCATCAACCAAACAGAACCTACATTTACATTTTAAAACAACAAAACAAGTCAAATGTCCAACATGGCTTGCGGCCTTCAAGTCTTAGATCTAACTCAAGCAAATGGCAAATAACAAATTCTAAACATTTAACTTAAAAGAAAAGTGCAATATTTCATACATGCAAAGAGAGAAATATTTGTGAGGAGATTGTAACAATGAAAGAACAAAGCTGACCTGAGAATGCAAAGAAATTTGGCGGAGGCCTGAGCAACGTTCCTAGCCTAGGAGATGATACTTGGGATGAGATTGAAGACCTCAAGACCTAACAAAATCTTGGACCGAGACCGAACTCATTCCTCTTGAACTTCCGATTTCACAAAGCAGAAACGAGGAGGGCTTTGTGTGTAGGATTTGGGGTTTCTGGGTTCGATCAATAGGGTTTCGTTTGCGGTTTCTAGGTTCAATCGAATAGGGTTTCTGGTCGCGAGGGTTAGGGAGAGATCTTAGGGCATTAGCTGTTCGCGAGGGTTTCGTTTGAGAGAGAGAGCTTGCAGGGGTTTTGTTTGAGAGAGTGTGAGGTTTTGTGTGAGAGAGATGAACCGAATCTGGGTTATGGTGACAGTGATACGTGAGGAGCGACGGAGGAGGCGTGAGGAGCAGCGGAGGAGGCGTGAGGAGCAGCGGAGGAGGCGTGAGGAGTAATGGTGAGGAGCAGCGGAGGACGGCTCTTGCTAGGGAAGAGCAAGATTTCTGCGAAGGGCGGAGGTGATTGAGTTTGAGAGTGAGGACAGTGGGAGGAAAGACACGCGAGAGTGAGAGGGAGCCAATGGCTGTAAAAGCCTAATTTTTTTGGTTTCTATAACGGATGGTCTTGTGACCTCTTATGGAAGCCAAATTTTTTGGACTTTCTATAACGGTTATGTAAGGGAACCGATATGAAAGATGGTTTTTGCACTTTCTATATCGGTTTCAGTGGCAACCGATATAAAAATTGTAATTTTAATTACAAAATTGCCACCGCGTCACTTTTAATATCAGCCCGTTTTTAACCGATATAAATGACAGTTATAAAAGGCATTTTTTCCACTAGTGTGGGCAGCAGTTTATCAGAACTCGGTCTGAAATTTACTCGCCCATCAGAGGTTGCGACACGTTCAAAATCGCTTCGTGCCTCGTGGCAATGTATACTCTAGGGGCAGTTTATCAGACTCTGTCTGAATTTAACTCGCCCATCAGAGGTTGCCACATTTTTGAAGTCGCTTCGTGAAACTAGTAGGTCGACTCGTGCCTCGGTTTGTAGGGAGGCGCAAACGACCGTAGTGTTGATCTCATGCCGCCCCTTTTTACCGTCAGGTTTTTACTTAGTTTCCTGGTCCCCTGCCGTTAGTATTAGGACCTGGCTTTCTATTCTGCACGTGATAGTAAATATTGCTAACATGATATTTTTGAATCGTAAACAGTAGAATTTCATTTATTCATTCGTGCGTGTTATTAGTCCACGCTACTACATCATTTTGATATGAAAGCAAAGCTCATACAACCAACTTCTTTTGTTTAACAGCGTTCTAGGTATTAGGATCGACAGTCAGATGGTGGCAGGCTACCTCAGGTGGTATCCCTGGCCCATCCGCTGCAGATCAGGGAAACAGGTCTCCATTCTCCCTTGGGTGGATGGTGAGTTTCTTTTTAACCTCCTCAAGGAGGTCAGAACATTCTTCATCTGGCTCGAACCTCTTCAAACGCTTTTTTGGCTCCTTAGTGAGGGTGGAATCTTCTTCCTCTTCCACACTATCTGAATTACCTCTGGCATCCCAATCTGCCAAATTTACCTCAGCTTCTATCCTGAATCCACGGTCTGAGACTCTCACTCCAGCAGTCTCTCTTTCATCCTTCATGCTCATATAAAAACACCTGCGTGCCGCACCCAGGTCCACCTGGAGGGTTACCACCTTATTTTCCAGGCTGTAGAATTTCATTTTAAGGTGAACTGTTGATGTCATGCTTCCAGCTTACCCAGTGTGGGTCTCCCAATGATGCATTGGTAGACCGACTTGCATAGGAGGACTAGGAAGGCTGTCTTGACAGTTCTAAACAAAGGTGGTTCACCATCGGGGTCTCCATAGGTGACCATCAACTCCAAGTGGCCCAGTGGTTTGGTTTTTGACTCGTTGAAACCTGTTAGATCCCCTCCTCGGTATGGAGTCAGGTCATCGGGGGATATGTTCAACACTTGCAGCAAGTCTTTGAAAATGATGTCCACTCCGCTTCCCTGGTCGACCAGGATTCTTCTTACCTCAATGTTGGCCATGATGGCAGTGATGAGCAATGAGACGTGTTTATTCGGTTTTCCATCAAGCAGATCCTTATCGTCAAAGGATAAGGGCGGTCTGGTTGATCCCTTCATAGGGGCTGAGGTTGATGCCATGCTCAAGATTTCCTTCCACTTCCTTTTCATCGACTTGTTTGATCCCCAATTTTCAAGGGGGTTGCTTCCGTGAATCACCATGGCCACTGGCCTTCCTTTGGACTTACTGGTGTCTTCTTTCTCGGAAGATTCGCTGTCATCGTCTTTGACCCCTTCACCGACTGGGGCCTTCCCCTACCTAGGGGGATCTAAATCTTCTTCCGGGGGATCAGGCTCTTTTGCGCGAGCTATTTGGTTCTTCCTCCTTTTTCACGTACTGCAGCAGTTTCCCTCTCTGAATCATTTCCTCAATATCGTCCTTGAGAGCAGGACATCCATTGGTATCGTGGCCTCCGCTTCGATGATATCGGCACCATTTCTTCGAGGGGTTCTGGCTATCTTCCAGTACCAAAGGCTCGGGTCTCTTGATATTTTGGAACTCAGTGTTAGCGCATTCGGCCAGGATCTTGGCCCGAGACGTGATGAGGGGGTAAGCTCCGTGAATTTGCGGGGGCGCGCCTCGCGATGCCCGCCTCCTGTTACCTTTCGCTGGCGGACTTCCCGGGCGTCTTCCCTATCGCCCCCGACCTTGGCTGCCTTGCGGTAAGCCATATCGTCCTCTTCGTAATCCATGTAATTCTGAGACCTTTGAAGGAACTCGCCCAAGTTCCTAGATTTGTTGATACCTACATCCATCTGGAAAAGACTTCTTTTTCTTAATCCGTCTTTCATCCAAAATAACCTCTGCCTGTCTTCCAAATTTCGAACACACGAGGCATCCTTGTTGAAACGCTCAATGTATTCTCTTAGTGTCTCATCGTCATGCTGTTTGGCGGCCCTTAGCACTTCTTCAGATTTGGGTTTCAACCGGGAGGCGGTGAAACGAGCTGTGAACATTCTCGCCAGCTGCCTCCACGAGGAGATAGAGTTCGATTTTAACTCTTGAAACCACTCTAGTGCGGAATTTTCGAGATTGGGGGGGAAATTTTTGCAGTGAACAGGCTCCTTGGCGCCTTTATAGCGCATCATCAGGGAGAAGTGTGTCAGACGGCGGTTTGGATCTCCGGTTCCATCATACATCTTGAGGGCTAGCAGCTTCTCCAAAGCCTTTGTGATTCATCCACCCTTCGAGTGAAGGGTCCTTCATCGGAAAACCTCATCGAGTTGTGAGGGGAGGTATCTTCATAGTCAGTTTCTCGATACCTGCCCCGGTCGGGGGATCTCCTCGATGGTGATTCTCGGTGATGCCTCTGGTGGGTACTGACTATGACCCTTGGTCTCTCACGAAAATTAGGAGATGCATGTGAGGAGGTCCTGGAATGGGAGTCGTGAGGCTGATAGGTATCATCTAGAGGGGATGGAGGGGGTCCTCGGAGGTGAGCCTGATCCTCCATGCTGGCGCCGCTGAGGGGGAGAGAGATGTACGTGCCTCCACCTTGGGGGAGAACGATGGACGTGATGTCTTCGGGGAGGAGAACGATGCACGTGCCTTCCCCAGCTGGGTGGAGGCTGCACAGGAAGGGAAG
Source organism: Astragalus membranaceus (assembly GCA_039519185.1). Classification (NCBI taxonomy): domain Eukaryota; kingdom Viridiplantae; phylum Streptophyta; class Magnoliopsida; order Fabales; family Fabaceae; genus Astragalus; species Astragalus membranaceus. The sequence continues at coordinate 39,358,991 of CM076849.1, read as the reverse complement.
CCACACGCCTTTCAATCTCTCTCAGGCGAGCTTCCTGCTGCAGCATAGCTTGAGTGCGATCGGCCAGGAGATCCAGAAGCTGACTCACATTCGAGGGTTGGGCAGGCTGACTGGTGCCCTCGTCAGGTAGGCTGGCGACGTCGCCCTCAGGAGTTCCCTCTGGTCGGGGTACGGGTATGGCAATACTTTGAACCCAGGGTCTCCCTCTGGGAGCCATGGGGTAGCAAGAGAAAAGTTCGAGTAGTGATGGTGTGAAAGATAGATATCTCCCACTGTGGTCGCCAATGTTCTGTACCTAGCAGTATTTTGGTCGGCTGCTATTGGTAAGTCTCTTGCTGCCCTGGCAGGAGGTCAGTGAGCGCCCGGGGGGGTACCTGCAAAGACACTCCGACGCTCAAGTCAGTATGAGAATAAGCTAGTGAATTTGCAAGGGAAGAGTGTCTACCGTATAAATGGCTATGCGAGCCGGTATTTATAGGAAATCGATGCTCGTCTGTGGACCGTCAGATTATCAGAATCGATCTGAACCATCCAAGCGTGGTGGCTTTAGTTGGGCTTGTATGTAGTGGATATGGGCCGAATCGATTGGGCGGATCCCTATCCAATTGTTAAACGCACCCCCTGGTTTTGCTAAATGGACCTCTTGGTCCAGTCCAGAACAGGCCACCTTAATTACGCTCATTGTGTGTTAGCCAAGTTTCTAGCATTTTCGAATTCGCAAACCCATCACTCATGGTAATTATAATATCCCTACAATCTGTTGTCATATAGACTCTTTCAATATTTTTACTCTGCAGGGGTTGTATTCCACAATACAGGGGGTGCAAATATTACTTTGTACCAGGCAGGCCCAATTTTTAGTCCTCTTCAATGTAGCCGGATCAAGTAGTACCCATGCGGCACCCAAGACCCAACTCTATTGAAACACGCGGGTTGAAACTGACCCGGTGTATATATGCTGAAAATTAAGGTTTCTTACAGAAACCTAAGATTTCTTACAGAAACCTAAGATTTCTTTTTGCTCTTGTTACTGCGTTCTTTCGTCTTTCTTCTTCTTCTCTCTCAAGCCCTCTCCTAGGGTTTCACTGCTCTCACTGAGTTTCAGTGATTGAAGCGATGAAACTCTTCTCTCTCTCACCAATGATGATCCTTGATGATGATGATGCAAAACCCCTATGGTTTATGCACAGAATCACAATAATCTGAGGTTCGTCGCCTACGAACCCTTCGTTGTTAGGGTTTCTGTAACTGATGCTTGAATCTTGCAATCAAGCCTCAATCTCAGTCACAAAATGTAAACACTCTGTAGCGACCAAAAAATCCGAAGGATCTCTCGAAGGTTCAAAAATGAAGCCGCCACCAAAGTTTAGTTTAAGGGCAAATATTGGAAAATCCCTTTTGGAATGGATAAGGGTCGTTGAGACCAGATAATGGTTCGGGAGTCGGTTATGCATGGGGAAGGTATTAGCACCCCACGACATCCTTCCTAATGAAGGTTACCTGCTAACTAATTGTAGGAAAGAATAATAATTTTGAAAATGTTTATTTTACCCTTTTATTGTGAATTGAAGGAAACTAAGAAAAAGAAAAGACTTGATATTTTTTGAATTGAAGAAAGGGATTATTTAGGAAAAGACTAAAAATGGTTTTTTATTAGTGCAATTGACAGAGGTCGGCCGCCGTCTGCTCCTACGTATCTCCTGGTAGAGAATCAAATCACACGTAGTTCTTGGGTAGAAAATGTTTGTTTGTTGGTATTTTTTAATATAGGGGTTTTAGGATTATTGAGCTGTACAGCTCATTCGTCCTAGAACGATGACTAACCCGACTGTACAGTCCACTTATCCCCCTACTTTATAAAAATGGAGTTTTCGGAGTTTGGAAAATGGTTTGATGTGTGTTGGTTTGATTTTATTGGAATAGGGATTTTAGGACTCTTGAGCTGTACGGCTCATTTATCCTAGAACGCTGACTAACCCGGCCGTACGGTCGACTTAATCCCCTATTCATTTTTTTGGGTAAGAAAGGGAAAAATGATATGTATATTTGTATTTTTTAACATTATTCATTTTAGGTAGATATTTTAGGACTCTTTAGCCGTACGGCTTATTCATCCTAAAACGATGACTAACCCGACCGTACGGCTTATTCATCCTATAATGAAGTGGGTTGTAATAACGGAAGCAGGGGGTACCATTAGCAGCGAAGGGCTGTATCAATAAAACTGGGGGTGCAGTTAGCGAGCCCAGTTCGTTTTTGTGAACTGGCCTGCGTTTAAAAATGGGGTTGCGTAGGGAGGTGCATAATGGAATGGGTGTGGTGCACACAGTAATCTGAATTAAAAATTAAAAATTAAAATTAAGCAAAAAAACCTAGACTATTTAAGGCATCCAACTAAAGAGCTAAACCTAATTTTCCTTCCTCTCACTCTCCAGCAACGCCGTTTCATCCAAAGGAGAGAGAGGGCATGCGAAATTTTCTGGTGAGAGAGGGAGAGATTTGCGGAGAGAGAGAGAGGAGGAAGAGGGCTTCATGGAGAGAGAGAGTGAGGAACGAAGGTGAGGGATGGCCGATGACCACAACGATCTGTTAGCTGACAGCGGCGGAGGTACGAACGACCGCGGCGACTGCGCCGTCCCATCGCCGGTGACGGTGGAGGGCTTATGGTGGTAATGCCTTTTTTCACGGTGGAGGGATGGTTGACGAAGCTAATGGAGGGTCAGACGCGATGATGGAAATGGTGGCAGTGGCTATGTTCTAGTTCGGTTTGAAAGATCGCAAGAAAAGAGGAACGGCGGCGGCTCAATTGGGGAGGGCGACCACTGTCCACGGTGGTCGGAGCTGACAAAGGTGTGTGTTTCGACTCTAATTTTTCCATATCTCTTTTTCTCTTCTCCACTTCTCCTAATTTTTTTTTCTCTGTTTGTTTTTTTGGTTTCTCTGGGTGGTTCTCGGCCAACGGCGCCGTGTTTTGGGGAGACGACCACCGTCATGGTGGCCGGAGCTGGTATGGTTCTAACCCTATCTTCTCCTATCTTCTATTTCTCTTTTTGGATTTTTGCTTTTTTTTTTTTACCATTTTTCGGTTTCTCATTCTTTTTCCCAACGATTTTATTCACTGTTTTTTTTAACCTTCGCCTATATTTTTTTAAGAACAGATCGGCAAAACCTTAATTTTGTTACTAACCTATTTTGGTCTTATGACCAAAACAACGTACAGAAACCCTAATCCTTAAACTGGAACTAGCTTTTGTATCTTGATACCGTTTCGTTTTTTTTCCTATTTCTGGCTGGATTCCTAATACTAGGCCGAAACCCTAATGTATCAAGATTAAAACAAAACTACCTCTATTTATAGCTCTAAAACTCACGGTACCAATAAACAGAATATAATTATTTTTAGTTCCTATATACAATTTGATTATAATAAAGCTACTGTTCTTAAAAAGCCTATTATGTATTTAAATTGACAGAGTATAAGGAAAACGAAATAGTGGTAACCAACCTTTTTCCAGCCTTAGAAATTCTCCTTTTGCTTGCTGCTGCTTGCTGCTACTACTGCTGCTATGGTTTTCTGTATGAAGCCCTAATTTTGCTGTAAAAAGCGTATGGTTTTCTGTATGAATTCCCTGAGAATTCTTTGTGTCTGAATTTTTGGGTCTCTTTTCTGTGTGTCTCAGGCTTGTTTATATAGGCAAAAATTAGAGTTTTGAATTGAATTTCTGATCCTTCTCCATCTTTTGTTTCCTATTTTGCAGGTTTTCGGCTTGGGTTGGAGAAAGTGGGTACTTGGTGAGCAAGGAAAGGGCTAGGGTTCAGCCATTGTTTCTTGCTTTGGATTGAGGAGAAGCAGCCGAAGCTGCAAATCTGATCTTTGTGACTTTTTTAATTTATTTTGTATTTTTATAGATTTTTCGGATTAATGTAAATATTTGTAAATTAATTTTTGTTGATTTTTAATTATATTTGTGATATCTGTAAACTGTTATTTGGACTATGGACAATTTTATTGTTTTTGGTCAAATTGGAAGAAAATGATTAAATTGGGCCAAGCCCAATCAAAAGACTAAACATAGGCCCAATTAGACAAATGACTAAAATAAGGCCCAATTAGAACAATTTTCTAAAATCAGGTCCAATCTAGACAAATTACTAACATAGGTTCAATAGCAACACATAGGCCCATATTACTAGACAGGCGCGAATCGTAGAAATACAAGCCAACCACGCAAGTCTGGGCCCAATCAGACAAAAAGGCATTTCGTCCAGATTGAACAAAGTACTAGGCGTTGGCCCGAGTTAAAATGAGACAGCATCGAATGAGCCTGAAATACTTTTCTCGTAGCAATGATTGCGAAAAAGGATCGGACAAAATTGGGGTACAACAGCTGCCCCTCTTTATTTTTATTTTACTAGAAAAGGTGAATGGTTTTCAGATTTTCGTAGTAGAAATAAAAATAAAGATAGAATAGACACTAATTTTGTCCGCTTAGGGGGAAGATGAGTTAGGGAAACGAGGGACGATTAACACTTGGCGAGTTTTCAACCTAACAGGCTTTTTTTGATTATTTTATTTGTTTTTTTTATTTGTAAAGGACTTGAACTAAGGGAATACAATGTTGACAAGATATCTAGTGATCACAAATTTGCCCCAGTTTGGAGGATCCAAGTGTTAGTTTATGAAATTTCATTATTGGGAACAAAACCAAAGAGTCAACTAAGAACTTGTGTGGAGAATATTCACTTTATGGAGTGGTCGGGGTGAGACTGGACATGAACAAGGGATGATGATAGGATGGAAAGGTGTGGACACTAACTGACTCAAACAAGAGCAAATGCACATCGCAAACAAGTTCACTATACGAATGCTTCACAGAGAGTTAACATAGTTAGAGACATGATAGAAATTTTTTTGATAACACATTAGTTAATAAAATGGACTATTTTGATCGTTTATCATGGGATGGATGAGATGCATCGTTTTGCTGACAAAAATTGTCGACGAGCTGCAACATTGAATTTTTTTTTGAAAATTGAGTGTCTCGAAACACCTTGAGTTTGCAGCTAAGTTCGACCTTGTAAAGCTAAACTTTTCCAAAGAAGAATAATCAATTTCGTCTCATCTCTCATCAATTTTGTGAAAAAGTATGCTCATGTTTTTTTAACACATGATAATATATATGCATAATGGAAATGCAAAGGCAAATGCATGAAATGCTTGAATGAATGATCACTTGGAAAAACCAATTATTCTAAATGATTTTTGGAGGCAATGCAACATGTAGATGATGCAAAATGCTAACTAAAAATAGATTTTTTTATGAGATGAGATGCATGTTGGTACGATGATAATGAGATGTATATGAAAGCAATGATTTTATCCTATTGTGAATGCATGGTGATTTTTTTTTCTAGAAAAATGTAATGCACATGATGATAGATCTGAGAAACGCAAATGCATGAAATGCGTGAAGGAATTGATCACCTGAAAAGATCAATTATTCTAAACAATTTTTTGGAGACAATGTAGCATGTAGATGATGCAAATCGTCGTTTATTGATAACTGAAATATATATTTTGGATGATGAATGATGCAAGAATAATGACATGACTTTTTGTTTTTTTTTATTTAGAAAATGATGCATGCACGGAGGAATGATGCATTTGAACATGAATGAAATGATATATGAATGTTATCCTTTCTTTTTTTAAATGTAATGACGTTACAAGTGATGTGATGCCTACACTATGTGATGATGATTTTTGGGAATGATTATGAATGAACGGTGGTGCAAGATAAATGAGATGCTTATATTATATGGCTTAAACATTGTTTTTTTAGATGCGAGGAAATAAAATGCGTGATACTCACAATGATTTTTTTAATGCATGAAAAGAAAAGAATGCATGATGCTTGACATGATTTTGAATATTCTAAAGAGTCCTAGATAAGGTTCCTAGAGCCAACGACCCCAGTTAAGAACAGTAATCACAACAATAGGCAAGCTGTTAGGCGTGCCGGCATTCTCAAGACGTGCCAACAGTAACCAGCACTGTTCCAACTTTCTCTTTAAAAAAACCACTACTCCATCCATTCTCATCGCTGTTTATCATCTTACACACTCAATCTACACACTTTCATATTTACATTTTATTATTCACCAAGTCAATATCAAATTGATATCCACCAATGCAAATCTTTGCTCGTCAACCTATACATCTTTACAAACAATCCAACGTTGATATATATATATATATATATATATATATATATATATATATATATATATATATATATATATATATATATAGATAGATAACGTACGTACATAACATATATTTCCTTCATGTATATAGATTCAATTCAAATTAAAAAACCAGCGGGAAGTGAAAATCCAATGTCCCAAATGTTGAAAAATCCGGCGAGAAACATCACTTTGGTTTTTACATCCACAACCACAATCGATCACACTTTATAAAATAATTAGTTATTAATTGACTAATTTATTTTTAATGATGTGTCAATCTGTAATTAATAAATAGTGTAAAACACTTATGCACGTATTATGTATGTAAATTTAAATATACTATGTATTATTATTCCAAAAAAAAAATACCACATATTAATCATTTGTTTCTTATTCACGTTTACGGTTGATCATCCTATTTCGTTTACTTGAAGTTGTTTCTAAAGTGAAAAGTCTACGACTACGTAGACGTCACTATATATGGGAACAACTGGCACTGTCTTGACAAACGAGCGGTGTGCATCATACATCCTCCCTAAAAATTTACAAATTTAAATAATGTGAGAAATACAAATCATTATTTTTAAGATAATGTTGAAAAATCCAATGTCCCAAATGTTGAAAAATCCCGCGGAGAAACATCACGTACTGGTTTTTACATCCACAATTAAGGGTGTTTGCGGTGTGGTTTGGTTCGGTTTTGAAATAAAAAGTGAACCGAACCGCAAGGTAAACCTAAATGCGGTTTGGTTTGGTTGGCTTCTTAAAATAAAACCGAACCAAACCAAACCAAATTAATGCGGTTTGGATTGGTTCGGTTGGTTCGATTTTTTCCAAGACAAAACATAATTTAAAACGAAGTTAAAATTAACTAACATAAAAAATGACTAACATAAATCTTTAAGAAAAAATCTACTCAAATATATGTAGTTTATAAATTACGCTCTTTTAATTCTTTTAAGATAATTAAGACAATGTTTAAAAGAATTTGAATTAAATATTTTATTATAATTTTTTTTTTGACAACGGAAAAACTAGATCATTTCATTAATAAGTAAAGAGGAAATACAGGTCGGACTACAATCATGAACTTGGGAGCTAGCGAAATCCTTTGATGCCCGTGCTAGAGTATGGGCAACAAAGTTAGCTTGCCGCCGGATGAAACTAACCGCATAGTTTTGTGTCAATAGTAATAAGGACTTACAATAATTCAAAATTGAGCCAAATTCGGTAACAGAATTACACACTCCGCTAATACCATCGACTACTGCTTTGCAATCAAGCTCGATGGTGACTCTTTGGATGTTTAATTCCTGAAGCCATTTGACTGCTAGTAGTAATCTCAATGCCTCTGCTTCTTGTGGTGGGGGAGTACCATGAAACCACGTTGACTTTGCCTTCACAAAGGACCCATTGCTATCTCTAATGCACATGCCAAGGCCAAATCTATTGTCCTCAAATAGCGCTGCGTCGACGTTACACTTGACGGAGCCAGGAGCGGGGCACTCCCACACTGCAGTAACGCCCCTAGGCTGCCTATCACGCTGCGCACGCTGCTGCCCAGTAGCAATAGCAGGGCGTCCAGCTTGCTTCCATTGATGCAGCAACTCCATAGCGTGGGTATAGGATAAACGGACGGGGTTGACCACATTCTCCCAGACTTTCTCATTACGCCGTTTCCATATGCACCAAATAACGATAGCAACAACCTTCCGACTAGTCTCAGGTAGTGACGCAATAATAGTGAAAATTAGCTGGGGCAAATCGGTCATACCTGTAGAAAGAAGTTGTTGGATTGTATTCCAAAGCCCAGATTGACGCCAAACCTCAATAGCACTAGGACACACAAAAAAACAATGCATATCACTCACTTATTGTAATTTTTAAATATAACATAACAATATAGATTTTTTGTGAGTCAAAGAATTAATTGTATTTGGGCTAGTAAGTGAGTGAGAGTTGGATTTTAGTTGCATTTTGGCAAGTAAGTTATTAAGGAAGGTTGTAAGTCAATAAGTCTTAGTGTTACTTGCGGTTTGGTTTGGTTTGGTTCGGTTTCTATAATCAAAACCGCGAACCGAACCAAACCACGCGGTACAATGAAAAAAAGAACCGAACTAAACCAATAAGAAGCGGTTTTTTGCGGTTTTCGGTTTTGTTTGGTTCGGTTTACGGTTTTCTATTGGTTTGGTTCGGTTTTGAACACCCCTATCCACAATCTATCACACTTTATAAAATAATTAGTTATTAATTGACTAATTTATTTTTAATGATGTGTCAATCTGTAATTAGTAAGTAATGTAAAACACTTATGCCCATATTATGTATATAAATTTAAATATACTACGTATTATTATTAAAAAAAAAATATACCACATATTAATCATTTGTTTCTTATTCACGTTTACGGTTGATCATCCTATTTCGTTTACTTGAAGTTGTTTCTAAAGTGAAAAGTCTACAACTACGTAGACGGCACTATATATGGGAACAACTGGCACTGTCTTGACAAACGAGGGGTGCATCATACATCCTCTCTGAAAATTTATAAAATTAGATAATGTGAGAAATACAAACCATTATTTTTAAAACAATTTAATTAATATCTTCATAAAAATTAATTAATATAAAGTTTTTTTTGATAAAACAATATAGTTAAATGTAAAATTTATAATCTTTTCAATATGATAGTTATTAGATTTCAGATATTAATTCAATTAAAGTTTTTTCTAAGATTTATAAATATTTTACTATATTCTATGTTGACATATATTTAAAAATTTAACAAAAAATAAATAAAAAATGTATAATTATCTGAAAGAATAGTTAAAGAAAAATAACCATTTTGTATCAAAAAAGAAAAATTACCATTTCATTTCATCAAAAAATAAAAACAATAGTTACCATTTCTTTTAATTTTGACGTGAAAGTTACCATTTCAATTTGATACAAAAACTCTATTGGAAGGGAGAACTATACGGACCAAAAAATCGAGTAACACGTGGCTGCCCGTTTCTTCGGCGTAGATTAATCACTGACAAATTCGATAGATACTGCACACCAATAAAATTGTAATAAAAAAATATTGATGAAAAAATTGAAATATATATATATATATATATATATATATATATATATATATATATATATATATATTAATCTTAACTATACTCCATTAAAAATATGTACACATCATTATACACCTCATTGTGCCAATTAATTACATGTGGACCCAGATGGACTTCAAACTTGCTCCATCCGCAAGTCAACCATTAATTTCGCATTTGCACTATTGAAACATATAAATCGAAATTATTACACATTAAATGGCCACCTTAATTACTCTCATTGTGTGTTAGCCAAGTTTCTAGAATTTTCGAATTCGCAAACCCATCACTCATGGTAATTATAATATCCCTACAATCTGTTGTAATACAAACTCTTTCAATATTTTTACTCTGCAGGGGTTGTATTCCACAATACAGGGGGTGCAAATATTACTTTGTACCAGGCAGGCCCAATTTTTAATCCTCTTCAGTGTAGCCGGGTCAAGTAGTACCCATGCGGCACCCAAGACCCAACTCTGTTGAAACACGCGGGTTGAAACTGACCCGGTGTATATATGCTGAAAATTAAGGTTTCTTACAGAAACCCAAGATTTCTCTTTGCTCTTCTTGCTGCGTTCTTTCGTCTTTCTTCTTCTTCTTCTCTCTCAAGCCCTCTGCTAGGGTTTCACTGCTCTCACTGAGTTTCAGTGATTGAAGTGATGAAACTCTTCACTCTCTCACCAATGATGATCCTTGATGATGATGATGATGATGATGATGACGGTGATGAAAACCCCTATGGTTTATGCACTGATTCACAATAATCTGAGGTTCGTCGCCTACGAACCCTTCGTTGTTAGGGTTTCTGTAACTGATGCTTGAATCGTGCAATCAAGCCTCAATCTCAGTCACAAAATGTAAACACTCTGTAGCGACCGAAAAATCCGAAGGATCTCTCGGAGGTTCAAAAATGAAGCCGCCACCAAAATTTAGTTTAAGGGCAAATATTGGAACCAGATAAGGGTTCGGGAGTCGGTTATGCATGGGAAACATATTAGCACCCCACGACATCCTTCGTAATGAAGGTTACCTGCTAACTAATTGTAGGAAAGAATAATAATTTTGAAAATGTTTATTTTACCCTTTTATTGTGAAATGAAGGAAACTAAGAAAAAGAAAGGACTTCATATTTTTTGAATTGAAGAAAGGGATTATTTAGGAAAAGACTAAAAAAGGTTTTTTATTAGTGCAATTGACAGAGGTCAGCCGCCGTCTGCTCCTACGTATCTCCTGGTAGAGAATCAAATCACACGTAGTTCTTGGGAAGAAAATGTTTGTTTGTTGGTATTTTTTAATATAGGGGTTTTAGGATTATTGAGCTGTACAGCTCATTCGTCCTAGAACAATGACTAACCCGACTGTACAGTCCACTTAGCCCCCTACTTTATAAAAATGGAGTTTTTGGAGTTTGGAAAATGGTTTGATGTGTGTTGGTTTGATTTTATTGGAATAGGGATTTTAGGACTCTTGAGCCGTACAGCTCATTCATCCTAGAACGCTGACTAACCCGGTCGTACGGCCGACTTAAGGCATCCATCTAAAGAGCTAAACCTAATTTTCCTTCCTCTCACTCTCAAGCTGCGCCGTTTCATCCAAAGGAGAGAGAGGGCATGCAAAATTTTCTGGTGAGAGAGGGAGAGATTTGCAGAGAGAGAGATTTGCAGTGAGAGAGAGAGAGGAAAGAGGGCTTCGTGGAGAGAGAGAGAGTGAGGAATGAAGGTGAGGGATGGTCGATGACCACATCGGTCTGTTAGCTGACACATCAGAGGTACGAACGACGGCGGTGACTGCGCCTTCCCATTGCCGGTGACGGTGGAGGGCTTATGGTGGTCATGCCTTTTTCTCACGGTGGAGGGATGGTTGACGATGCTAACGGAGGTCAGACGCGATGATGGAAATGGTGGCAGTGTCTATGTTCTAATTCGGTTTGAAAGATTGCAAGAAAAGAGGAACGGCGGTGGCTCAGTTGGGGAGGGCGACCACCGTCCACGGTGGTCGGAGCTAACAAAGGTGTGTGTTTCGACTCTAATTTTTCCATATCTCTTTTTCTCTTATCCACTTCTACTCCTAATTTCTTTTTCTTTATGTTTGTTTTTTTGGTTTCTCTGGGTGGTTCTCGGCCAACGACGTCGCATTTTGGGGAGACGACCACCGTCACGGTGGCCGGAGCTGGTATGGTTCTAACCCTATCTTTTCCTATCTTCTCTTTCTCTGTTTGGATTTTTGCTTTTTTTCCAATTTTCGGTTTCTAATTCTTTTTCTCTACGATTTTATTCACTGTTTTTTTAACCTTCGCCTATATTTTTTTAAGAACAGATCGACAAAACCTTAAATTTGTTACTAACCTATTTCGGTCTTATGACCAAAACAACGTACAGAAACCCTAATCTTTAAACTGGAACTAGCTTTTGTATGTTGATATCATTTCCTTTTTATCCTATTTCTGGCTGGATTCCTAAAACTAGGCCGAAACCCTAATGTATCAAGATTAAAACAAAACTACCTCTATTCACAGCTCTAATACTCACGGTACCAATAAACAGAATCTAATTATTTTTAGTTCCTATATACAATTTGATTATAATAAAGCTATTGTTCTTAAAAAGCCTATTATGTATTTAGATTGACAGAGTATAGGGAAAACGAAATAGTGGTAACCAAGCCTATTGCTTGCTGCTGCTTGCTGCTACTACTGCTGCTATGGCTACTGTCCCCCTCTTCTTTTCAGAATTTGGTGATTAGGGTTTCAGTGTGAAGCCCTAATTTTGCTATAAAAAGCGTATGGTTTTCTGTATGAATTCACTGAGAATTCTTTGTGTCTGAATTTTTGGGTCCATTTTCTGTGTGTATCAGGCTTGTTTATATAGGCAAAAATTAGGGTTTTGAATTGAATTTCTGATCCTTCTCCATCTTTTGTTTCCTATTTTGCAGGTTTTGGGCTTGGGTTGGAGAAGGTGGGTACTTGGTGAGCAAGGAAAGGGCTAGGGTTCAGCTATTGTTTCTTGCTTTGGATTGGGGAGAAGCAGCCGAAGCTGCAAATCTGATCTTTGTGACTTTTTTAATTTATTTTGTATTTTTTTAGATTTTTCGGATTAATTTAATTATTTGTAAATTAATTTTTGTTGATTTTTAATTATATTTGTGATATCTATAAACTGTTATTTGGACTATGGACAATTTTATTGTTTTTGGTCAAAATGAAAGAAAATGATTAAATTGGGCCAAGCCCAATCAAAAGACTAAACATAGGCCCAATTAGACAAATGACTAAAATAAGGCCCAATTAGAACAAATTTCTAAAATCAGATCCAATCTAGACAAATTACTAACATAGGTCCAATCGCAACACATAGGCCCATATTACTAGACAGGCGCGAATCGTAGAAATATAAGCCAACCACGCAAGTATGGGCCCAATCAGACAAAAAGACAATTCGGCCCGGTTGAACAAAGTACTAGGCGTTGGCCCGAATTAAAATGAGACAGCATCGAATGAGCCTGAAAAACTTTTCTCGTAGCGATGATTGTGAAAAAGGATCGGACAAAATTGGGGTACAACACACTCTTCTTCAATCTTATTCCTGTTTCTTTGATTGAAATCACAAACCCTAACTCTGGTTGTGATTTAATGTTTGCATGCACACCGAAAACGTCTTCTGAGTAACACACACGGGAACGATTTACAGATTTCCTCTTAAAATCACGAAGGTATACTCTCTCTGTATTTTCCTTCTTTCTTAGTGTATTTCAGTCACTGAAATTCTAATATCTATGTTTCTCTCTTATTGAAAGGTACATTCAACCATTTGTTGAAGCTAATGGCTCACAAACTCTCAGAAAAAGGAAGATGGTAACACACAGAAGAAAAATAGCACAATAGGGTATAAAGCTTGTAAACTGTTTATTGAAAATTCACTGTAATTTTATTACTGATCTATACACTATATATACACAATGTATGAGTTTTGTTTTTAAGTCTAACAAACTCTTAAAATTAGTTAGAGTTAGTTAGTCTTTTAACTGTCTGTAACTACTTAAACCTCTTCAACGGATCTATTTTGATTAAAATAGTCGTTGGAACTTAAGGGCAATTATGGTATTTGATAATTAAATCCAATACCTTCCCTTAATTTCAAAGACCCTACATTTAGGAATCCTTAGTCTAGTTAGAAACCTAGATAGAGAGATAGGATATTCATCAGGACAGACCCATGGAATAGTCATTAGAAAAAAACACTTGAGACAAGCCCCCAAGTAGTAGCTTTAAGGTTGCTTTCTTAGCTAGAAGGCAACCAGTCCAATCTCTCTTCTAAGTTTAACAAAGGTTTCTCCTTTGAGAGCCTTTGTAAAGAGGTCAGCTAGCTCCTTCTTTGTAGAACAATACTCAACTTGTAGCCTTCCATTAGTTACTTGCTCCCTTAGGTAGTGAAACCAACCTTGCTTGGATAGGTTTGGTTCTGCCATGTGAACCAGGATTCCTTCCTAGACTTAGTGTAGACTTGTTGTCTATCATCAATGTAGGTGGTTGACTCAGTTCAACCTGTAGTTCTTTGATTAGTGCCTCCAACCATGCTGCTTGAGTTGCAGCAACACACCCAGCAACATACTCTGCCTCACATGAGGACAGAGCAACAATGTTCTGTTTCTTGGAGCTCCATGATATGGAAGCTCCCTGAAACTTAAAGAGGTACCCAGAGGTGCTTCTTCTGTCCATTTGGTCTCCACACCAATTAGAATCAGAGAAGCCCACTAGGCTTAGCTTGTCACCATCATATTTCTTAGGAAAGAAAACTCGATAATTGAGTGTACATTTGATGTACCTCAATATCCTTTTTGTAGCATTTAAGTGTATTTGTCTAGGTTCATTCATGAACCTACTTACTATTCTTGTGGCAAATAAGATATCTGGTCTGCTGTGACACATATATCTTAATGAGCCAATCATTTGCCTATAGTAAGTAGCATCCACCTTAAAACCCAGTTCAACTTCCTTCTTTCCCAGTACACCCTCTGCTGGATTGCTGGCAGAGTTGCATTCTGGCAATTCAAATCTTGCTAAAACCTCTTTAGCATATTTAAGTTGATGTAGGATAGTACCCTCAGGTATTCTTAGAAATTCCAACCCTAGGAAGTAGGATAACTTACCTAGGTCTGCCATTTCAAACTCCTGCTTCATGGAGGTTTTAAAACATTCAATCTCCTTGGCACAGCTCCCTGGGACAAGTAGATCATCAACATACAAGCATACCAATAGGAGATAGGTCTGTAGGTTGCCCTTTACATAGACCCCATACTCATTTGAACACTTAGTAAAACCATTTTCAGTAAAGAACAAGTCTATCCTCTTGTTCCAGGTCCTTGGAGCCTGTTTCAAACCATATAGAGCTTTATGTAGCTAAAATACCATAGCTTCCTTGCCTTTAACTTCAAAACCAGGTGGCTGCTTGATGAACACAGTTTCTTCAAGTGGCCCATTTAGAAATGCTGATTTAACATCCATATGATATAGTTCCCACCCTTTGTTACAAGCTAGGGCACTTACTAATCTTATAGTTTCATGTCTTGCTACTGGTGAGAAAACTTTAGTGTAGTCAATACCCTCTTTCTGTTGAAAGCCCCTAGCCACCAACCCGGCCTTATATTTTACAATGTTACCATTAGGATCCAGCTTTAGTCTGAAGATCCACTTCACACTAATAGCCTTCTTTCCCTTCGGTGACTGAGTTAGGAACCAAGTACCATTCTTCTCAATAGAAGTTAGTTCCTCAACCATTGCCTTTCTCCATTTTTCCTCTTTTAGAGCCTCACAATGGTCTATAGGTTCAGCATCAGCTAGCATAGCATAATGAATAAGATCACCAGCTTCATTCCCTTCCCTGTCAGTAGCAATTTCAAACTCTGCCAACTTTCTAGGAGGTTGTCTCAACCTCTGACCTCTAGTCAATACTGGTTGAACATATTCTGGGCTAGGTGTATTAGGCTCCTCATCTTGAGGAGGCAATTCTGGTGTATTCATATCAGGCACATCATCAGTATCAGAGGTGTCTTCATCACTATGATGGAGTGCTTCTGGTGTAGCAGTAGTGTCTTCTTGCTCAATGAACTGTTCTGAATTGGATTGTTCAGTAACACTCCAATTCCATTGTCCATTCTCTAAGAGAGTAACTTCCCTAGAGATTTCCAGCTTGTTGTTTATAGGATTAAGCAACCTGTAGCATAGGGAACCAAAAATCCTTAGGTGTGCCACACTTGGCTTGTCACCAACCCAAACTTTTTCTGGGACCTTCCCTTCTAACCTTTTAGTAGGGTATCTGTTTAGGATGTAGGAAGCTGTAGTGACTGCCTCACCCCAAAAACTCTTAGGTAACCCTTTGTGCTTGACCATGGATGTAGGCAGCTGTTTCTCCTCTCAGCTACTCCATTGTGTTGGGGAATGTATGGGGAGGTTACTTTATGAATAATTCCTTTGTTGGTGCAGTATTCTTCAATCTCCTTTGAAGTATACTCACCACCACCATCTGTTCTTAGGATCTTTAACTTTCCGCCACTTTGTCTTTCTGCCATCTCTAAGAACTGCTTGAATATCACCAAGGCATCTCCTTTAGTCTTGATTGAGTACACCCACAGCCTTCTAGAGTGTTCATCTACAAAAGACAGAAAATACTTATTGTTATTAAGAGATAGGACATCAAAAGGACCACATATATCTGAGTAAACAACATATAATACGTCTTTAATCCTATTAACTAGTTATGCCTGAAATTTATTTCTAGGTTGTTTTCCCATTAAACATGTGGTACATACCCCATTAGGTGCCTCAATCTTAGGTAGTCCTTTAACTAAACCCTTAGCACTTAGCTTAGTTAAACTACCAAAGTTTAAGTGCCCAAGTCTTCTATGCCAAAGCTCACTTTCAGTACTAGTTGTAGCACTAAAACACTCAGCTGTTGATGTGCTAATACTGGTCCTGAAAGTTATGTTTTTAGATCCTTCATGATTATTGAAAATCCTTTTTCAACCAATTGCCCTAGACTAATCAAGTTGCAACTTATGCCAGGAACATAGTATACATCATGGATAATTACTACATGCCCATCATCCTTTGTGAACATTACATTACCCATATCTGATGCTTCAATAGATCTGTTACTTGCACATTTAATAGTAGTCTTCTTGTTTGGATTGAAATCCACCAACCAAACCTTGTTTCCTGTTAAATGATTAGAACATGCAGAGTCTAGGTACCAAAATTCAGTTATAGTATTACCATTCCTTGTAGTAACTACTAATGCAATGTATTCTGAGTTTACACTTAGAGTGATATTAGATACACAAGTTTCTGCCTTAGGTTCTAGTTCATTTTTTAGGCTAACAGTTTCTGTTTCATCATCTAGGTCAGATGTCATACCGAATACAATAGGTGTGTATTCAGTGTCAGAGTCCTCTTTGGCCACATTGGCCTCTTCCTCAGACTCTTGAGGTTTAGCATTTTTCCTAGTAGGGCATTAAGTAGCATAATGCCCACAGTTATCACATCTATAACATTGGACCTTGGATCTTGGAGGAACCCCCCTTACCTTTGGGTTTTCCTCCCTTACCTTTGGACCAGTCCTTGGCTGGCTGGCTGGCTGGCTGTTGTCTTTGAGGAACCCTTTCTTCCCTTTGCCTTTTCCTGCAAACAAGGCTTGATATTCCACATTTTCACCATCTAGCAGATTAATTTTGACTTCCTTGGCTTCAAGCTTAGCTTGCAGCTTCAGTTTTCAGGTCATCAGGTTTTGTGGTGTCCTCTATGCTGTTAACCACCCAACCAATTTTTTTTGTCAAAGATTTTAACACCTTCTTGCATACAACCCTATCAGTCATTATCTCACCATACAGGGCCATACCATTAGTGATTTTCTTTAGCCTTATAAAGAACTCACTAATAGTTTCCCCTTCTTTCATCTTTAGGTTCTCATACTGGGCTCTTTGAGCCTGTAGTTTCCCCTCCTTCATGGAGTCATCACCATTGTAGTATGCATCTAGGGTATCCCATGCTGCCTTTGAGGTTTTAATGTTTCTGATTTTGTCAAAATTGACTTCATCACACCCTAAGTGGATGAGATAGATAGCTTTCCAATCTTTCTTTGTATGCTCCTTATGTTCAGCCCTTTGTTCAAGGGTTGGGTCTTCAGCCAATGCTGGAACCCCTTCTTGAACATACTCAAGCACATCATGGAAGCCAAATATGGCTTCCATTTGAAGGGACCACCTGTTGGTGTGGTTATTTTAATATATGCAAGTATACATAGTCACACAAGTAATAAAGTGATAAGAAAGGTCGAACCCACAGGGATTATGTATTGTAAATTTTTGTAGTTCAAAGTGTACACTTAGTGTGTCTACACTATTCAGTATTTTTGGTTTGGAGTTTTCAAAGTAAGTAAAAGTAGTAATAAGCAATTAAAATGTGTGAGAAATCAGTGGAAAAAGTAGTTGAGATGTTTTCACCAAGTACTTTACTTCTAAGTGTTTTAATGGAGTATGTAGTGTGGGAACACTGGATGTAGGTGCATCAGTTTGTGCCTTTCAGCACTTCTCTTTAGAGTTTCATTACAAGCTCTTATGATCTTTGTTTTTTACAGTAAAGAAAGGTTTGTCAATTCCTCCCTTGCCTCCTATCAATGATCCAAGTTGCTAAATAGGTTCACTCTTGTAATTTTATTATCCTAAGAACTATGCTATCCTATGTCTAGGTTTTAGCATGTATTTAACAAAGTTTCCTTTATTAAATACTTGTCCCTATTAACTCTTGAGTTCATAAATGTAGCCCATGTCTGCTGCTACAAGTTTTACCTATTCTAAAGTGATCAATTCCAGAATAAGTTGAAAGAAGTATTATGCAAGAGTTTAAAGTGTTTACACTACATAAACCATAATAACATATTTAGAAGTTCATTACAAGGTTAGAACATCTCAACTTAAGGGAATTTAGCTCATGTTACTCATGTTATAAAGCAAAGAATATGCAAAGAACATAAGTAAATGAATAATAAAGCAAAAGAACTTAAAAGAGTAGAGATTACCTGAATATAAGATCTTTTGCATTAAGTTCCCAAGTTGAAGTACAATAAAGATTTCTTACACGAATTTCTTCAAAGTAGAAGTGAAGGGAATGGTTGTCAAGCACTTCCTCACCTTCCTCTCCTTAGAAACTTGAAATGAAAATAAACTAAACCTAAACTAAGCGATCCTTTCAGAAAACAAAATGAAGAATTACAAATGAAAGATGAAGGATTTAAAGATGTAAAAGATTTTTTTAGATTTTCTGGATAAGTGAAGATATGGCTTCTATTTATAGGCTTGAAAGCTTTCCTCTTGCAAGGGGTTTCCTTTGGCGTGAAAGATCAGCTGAGGGGACCAAACATGGTTAGTTGTAGACAACCAATCAAGCAAGCTGCACAGGTTTGGTCGCTTGCATGCATAACAAAAGATGGGGTCTATTGGAGAAGTGCCACATGTCTTTTAGATAAGTTGAGTCTTGCAACTTGATTTTTATGTGTATCGCCGACTTCTGCAAGTGGCTAAGCTCTAGGTGACTAGGCATGACGTCACAAATCAAGTGTGGAAGCATTGAAATGGTCTTTGGATGTTTTGGTATAAACTGCAGAATTTTAGCAGGTGTTGGCAGTGTTTCCACTCCTAGTGTTTCCACTCCCGGTGTTGGCAGTGTTTCCACTCCTGCAGTAGCTGCACTGAACAAAAACATCAAACCTAACAAGATTTGTGCATTTTGCCTAGATCATTGCCCTTTATCCATTTGAATATTTAGAATGTTGTTCGTTGATAAATAAGCTATAAATATATATAAATGTTCTTGAAAATAAGCAATAACTCAAGCTTAATTGTATGAATAACTCTATATAAAATAGAGTTATCACACCCCCCAAACTTAAATTGTTGCTTGTCCTCAAGCAACGACAAGAAACAGGACAAGAAACAAAACACAAGACTTATATAATTATGAAGACATCTCAACTCATGTTTTTCAAGAAGTGTTTGAAGTGTATTGTAATGAGCCTTTCTCTTTTGGTGCTTTTTCTTCCATGCCCTTGCTTTAAAACATTCAGAGTTATAAAAACTTATTTGTGTGAGTGTGTGGCCCATTGAGTTTCTAATTGGTTCCATAACTGAACAAAGAGTTTTTCCTTAGCTTTTTGAAAAAGATGGAACTCTTTTGGTCACTCTTAGAGATTTTTCAAAATATGGCCGAGACTAACAATTTCTTCAAGTATTTAGGGGACTCTTAAGCACAACAAAGGGCTTTTGGTGTTCCAACTTGTTGAGCCAATACCTTATTTCTATTCTTGGTGTTTGATTTTTGATGATGTAATGCAGTGAGTGCAAAAACATCATTTTTGGATTGTAGGTTCACCTTATTTTGACTGTAGGTGCCTTTTGGTGTAGATGGTGTTGGCACACTAAGTGTTGCCACACTTGGAACTCTTTGAGTATTTTTGGTAGCGTACACTGCCCTCCTCACTGACCTCCACATGCATTTTCTTCTTTTTCTTGGTTTGTTTTTCTTTTTCTCTTTGAACTTTGTTCATATTTTTCAAACCAAATTGCACCTTTAAGACAGGTTCAGTTTATATGACTCAGGCAAGTGTAGCTCATTTTTGGGATATTTTTGGTATTTTTGAGTGGTTTTGACACTTGTGGCTTGCACTCTTCAAGCTGTCACACTTTGGCCTTTGTATTCATGGAATTTCCCCCAAACTTAAGTCTTTATGCTCTTCTAAATTTTTAATGAAAATCTAATTTTGACCTCAAATTTCCAAAATTTCCTTGGCTTTAGATAGCTCTTGATCTAGCATGGTTCTTTTCAAAACTCAATTTTGTTGTGTCAAAGTATTTATAAAACTGATCATTTTTAGAAAACAAGGCTTTTCATTCAAAATTCAACTTATTGATACACTTCTTCAATTTTTGAGAAAAAGATGAATTGATCATGTTTCATATTTATTTAAGTTTTTAAAACATACATATGATGTACTTAGTTCTTCTATTTTTTTGAAGACATTTTTGATCATGTCATTTGCATGCTTTGTTAAGTACATCTAAACACACATACTAATATTGCATATTCACATACATATACTACTAAGACATTCATAGCATTATTAGTTTTCACATAGTGCATATTTAGTTCAAAAGATATACTATTCTCCACTCCCCCCCCCCAACTTAAAGATGAGCAGTGTCCTCACTGCTCTAAGTTTAGGAAACAGGGGAGTACTAAATTTGGGAGAAACAAACAAAAGTATTTAACACATAGCAACAGCTACCACTTAGTATTTTAAACAGTTGAAAGTAAAGCAAAATATAGTTTTAGGAATAAACATTAAAAAGTATCCTTTTACTCTTTGTTTTGGAATCTGGGGCTGGCTCTCACAGCAGGGCTATGCTTGGCTCTTGTCTTCTTTGGTTTCTTAGCAGTGGCCACATCAGAGGTAGGCACACCAGGATCATCTACAGTAGCATCAGGCATTTCTGCCTCTTCAGGTGTAGCTTCTGCAGGAACATCTGGTGTAGCCAGTGTTTGGACTTCAGGTGCAGGTACACCACTCTGCACTGGAGTGTGTTCTGTTTGTTGCTCAATTCCCTCTGGTTGTTGCTCTGCTACCTTCTCAGTTTGTTCTTCAGTTTCTTTATTTGTTGCCTTGTCACCAGTTTCTGCTCCTGTACCCTGTTCAGCATAGAGAGAGGACTTTGTCCACATCTTCTTTGTTGGAGCTGGCTTCATTGTTCTTCTTGTGTATCCCAGCATCTGTTTCTTCTCTGCTAAAGCCTTCAGAACTGCAGAGATTGTTGCTTCAGGACTAGTTGCCATGACTGTTGATTTCTTTGAAGCTTCTGCAGTTGGTGTGGGAACACTAACAGACTCCTTGACAGTATCTGCCTGCATCTTCATCTCTGAACCTGCTTTGCCTTTCTCTTTCTCAGGCTCTTCAATGAGTACCTGCATTTGAACTTTCTCAGAAACAATGTTAGTTGGCTCAATAGGTTCTGTTGGTAGGGTGGGTGATTTCTGGGATGGGATGGTTGTATTTGCTTGTGCATCTTGTTTTGGATTTTCAGATTGGGGAGTATTTTCTGGTGGAGGTGTGGGTGATTTTGGTGTTGAAGTGTGACTGGGGGAATGGTGGGTGGTGGGGGATGGAATGTTGGTTTGTGAAGGTGGTGAGGGGGTGTTTGATTGTTGTTGTGATGGTGGTGATGGTGGTTGGGCTTCATTTGTAGATTTCTTCCTTAATTCATACTTTCTTCTAGCACTAGCTTCCATATCATCACTGCCATCATCATCACTGTCACTAACTTCCAGTGACTCAGATTCATCCTCCTCTGCATCCTTTTCAATATCCTTCACAGCTTGCCTTGCCTCTTCATCTTCTTCAGTATCTTCATCACTCACTTCTTCAATTTCTTCCTCCATTCTTGGTTTCTTTCCCTTCTTTTCTTTCTCAGTATCTCTCTTTCTCTTTGCTCTCATCTCTTTCTTAACAGTTACTTCTTCTTCTTCCTCCTCCACTTCTTCTTCCTTATCAATCACCCAATTAGGAAAAATTGGGGATTCTAGTTCTGCTTCAGGGTCATCCAACTTTAATTTCAACCACTCATGCTGTTCTCTTTGAAATTTCCAGACAGCTTGGAGTTTCTGCATCAGGTGTTCAACCTCACTCTTTCCTTAACTTCAGCAGACAGACCACTAGGAGGGGTTTTTCTATAGACTTTTTCTAGATCAGTAGCAACAACTCCTTGCTTTTGACACAGTTCAGTGACTAAGCATGGGAAATATAAGAATCCAGATTCCTTGGCTTGACATTCTACAATTTCTCTAGCTATCAATTTCCCTATGTCTACATTATCCTCACATAGGATTGAATCAATAAGAATCAACCTATCTTTAGATAATGTAGAAGTGTGTGAAGTAGGGAGAATTGATGTATCAATGAAAAAATGCCAGCTACCAAGTTCAGGGATTAAATCACCAGTTTTAAGTTTGAATTCAGTATTTGTGAATTTCTCCCACTGAGATCCTTCTATTGCTACTCTTTCTTTGATTTTAGTCATTTGCTTCTTTCCATAAGTCTCTAGTTTTACTTCAAATGCATTACCAGTGTATGTGAGATCATAGTGCTTATTGATTCTAGCAGGGTCAAAGAAAACTTTCTTACCTCTAACCTTGGAGAAAAATACAGTACCTCCTCTGTTAGTCTGAATTCCTGAGTAGAATTCTCGCACCAGTTGCTCCAAGTAGTAGGCTCGGGTTTGAACAAATCTTTCCCAATGCAAGTTGTTGACAGTGGAGAGGAATGAATGATGAGCCTTTGCGAAGTTGAAACCACGCTCAGGCAGGAACTTCATGTTCCAAAAGTGCTCACATCCAGGGATTGCTTCCATTGATGCTAGTGCTCCTGATTTTCCCTTTTTCGCATGAGTTTCCACACCAGATTCTTTCCCCGTGTTCTTAGAGGCAGCTTGTTTCTTAGCCATTTATGATTTTGAGTGTTTGAGACTGAAAAACTGTTTGTGAGTGGAGAGGATTTTGATCGGTTTTGTGAGAGGGACGAAAAGAATTGAAACTTAGGGTATGTGAAAGGGTTAGTGGGATTGGTAGTTGAGGGTTATACCCGTTAGGTTATGTGGCCTAACATGCAAGCCAACACGTGGAAACTTAGACTTAACACGCCACTTTCTAACCCTTGATCAGAGATGATTCCACTAAGTTGATGATTTGTCAAGTGAACAGTTTTCTTCTAAATTTTTCTAACATCAGAGTAGGCAGTGTGGCTGCATCAAGTGTGGAAACACCAAGTGTGGAAACACTGGCTACTCTGTTGTCCTGTTTTTCTTGCAAAATAACAAAACATGAAATTGCACAAAATAATAATATTAAGGCTAAATTATAGTTTTGGTCCCCCTTTTTCAAAAATTCAGACATTTGGTCCCCCTATTTTAAAACTCGGACATTTGGTCCCCCAATTTTAAAAAATCAGAGACATTTAGTCCCAAGAGGAATTTTCAGTTTTTTATGGCTAATAATCAAAGACATTTGGTCCCTCAATTTTAAAAAATCAAAGACATTTGGTCCCCCAATTTTAAAAAATCAAAGACATTTGGTCCCTCTTTGGACTACATGTATTTGATTTTTTAAAATTGGGGGACCAAATGTCTGAGTTTTAAAATAGGGGGACCAAATGTCTGAATTTTTGAAAATAGGGGGACCAAAACTATAATTTAGCCTAATATTAACTATATAGTGATGGGTTGCCTCCCTCAAGCGCTTGTTTTAAGAGTCTTACAGCCTGACTTGTACCTTGGTCTAAGGTTTTGCAAAGTGAGTGGTGATCTTGTCTCTCTCTACATGCTCTCCATAGTACATTTTCACTCTTTGTCCATTTACTTTGAAAGTGGTATCAGTGGTTGCATCATATAGATCAACTGCACCATGGGGGTAGATTTTAACTAATTTGAATGGTCCTGACCATCTTGATCTCAGTTTTCCAGGGAAGAGTTTCAACCTAGAATTGTACAACAGAACCATTCCTCCTTCTTTAAGTTCTCTCCTTTGGATTTTCTTGTCATGCCATACTTTGGTTTTAGCTTTATAAATTTCTGCATTCTCATAGGAGAAATGCCTAAATTCTTGTAATTCATTTAGCTCAAGAAACCTTTGCTCTCCTGCCTTTTTGAGATCAAAATTCAACTTTTTGATAGCCCAATATGACTTGTTCTCTAATTCAACAGGGAGATGACATGGCTTGCCATAAACTAACTTATAGGGGGACATTCCTAACGGAGTTTTAAATGCAGTCCTATATGACCATAATGCTTCATCTAAGTGTAAGGACCAATCTTTTCTATTTGGTCCAACCATTTTCTCAAGCATTCTTTTTATTTCCCTATTTGAAAGTTCAGCTTGTCCACTTGTTTGTGGGTGATAGGCAGTAGCAATCTTATGTTTCACTCCATATTTTGCAAGAAGATTTTCAATAAGTTTGTTGCAAAAATGTGAGCCTTCATCATTGATGATTGCTCTTGGAGTGCCAAATCTTGAAAAAATATTTCTTTGGAGAAATTTGCTAACAGATTTAGCATCATTATTTGGCAGTGCTACAGCCTCAACCCATTTAGACACATAGTCTACAGCCACTAAAATGTATTCATTGCCAAAAGAAGGTGGAAAAGGACCCATGAAATCCATGCCCCAAACATCAAAAAGTTCTATTTCTAGGATATTAGTCCTAGGCATTTCATGTCTATTAGATATATTACCACTTCTTTGACATTTATCACAGGTTTTGACCATATAATAAGTATCTTTAATTAGAGTAGGCCAGAAATAACCTGATTGAAGTACCTTAGCTGCTGTTCTTTGGCTTCCAAAGTGACCTCCATATGGTGCAGCATGACAATGCAGGAGCACTGCTTGCTGTTCTTCTTCAGGAATTCACTTTCTCATGATTTGATCAGGACATATCTTGAATAGGTAAGGGTCATCCCAATAGTAGTATTGTTTTACTATGTGGAAGAACCTTCTTTTCTGTTGATAGTTCATGTCACATGGTACAATTTTGCTTACAAGGAAGTTTACTATGTCTGCATACCATGGTGTTGAAGCATGAGGTGTGGCCACACTGAGTGCAGAAACACTGGCTGCATTCATGGTAATTGCTAGTAATTTCTCATCAGGGAAACTTTCCTTGATTTCTTCAATTGTACCTACATTATTACTTTCAAGTCTAGAGAGACGATCAGCCACTTGGTTCTCTACTCCTTTCTTATCTCTTATTTCAAGATCAAATTCTTGAAGTAGTAGAACCCATCTTATTAGCCTAGGTTTTGCATCTTTTTTAGAAATCAGATACTTGATGGCAGAATGGTCAGTGTACACAATTACTTTGGTGCCAACCAAGTATGATCTAAATTTTTCAAAAGCAAAAACCACTGCTAATAGTTCTTTTTCTGTTACAGTGTAGTTCATTTGAGCTTCACTGAGTGTTTTGCTAGCATAGTATATGGTATGAAATACTTTGTTATACCTTTGCCCTAGGACTGCTCCTACTGCAAAGTCACTAGCATCACACATAAGCTCAAAAGGTTTACTCCAGTCAGGAGTGACTACAACTGGTGCTGTAACTAAAGATTTTTTTAATTTTTGAAATGATTCCATACAAGTTTCATCAAAGTTAAAATGCACATCATGTTGCAAGAGCACACATAATGGTTTTGAAACTTTTGAAAAGTCTTTGATAAATCTCCTATAGAATCCTGCATGACCTAAAAAACTTCTAGTCCCTTTGATTGTTGATGGAGGTGGTAGTTTCTCAATTACCTCTATCTTTTCCCTATCCACTTCAAGACCTTTTTTAGATATTTTATGACCAAGCACAATGCCTTCTTTTACCATGAAATGACATTTTTCCCAATTAAGCACTAGGTTAGTGTCTTCACACCTTTGAAGGATTTCTTCTAAGTTTGAAAGACACAATGAGAATGTTTCTCCAAAAACAGAAAAGTCATCCATGAAGACTTCCATTGATTGCTTAATGAAGTCAGAAAAGATTGACATCATGCATCTTTGAAAGGTAGCAGGAGCATTACAAAGTCCAAAAGGCATCCTTCTAAAGGCAAAAGTTCCATAAGGACAAGTAAAGGTGGTTTTCTGTTGATCCTTAGGTTCAATTGCTATTTGATTGTATCCTGAATAACCATCTAAGAAACAATAGAATTCCTTTCCTGCTAACCTATCTAACATTTGATCTATAAAGGGTAAGGGGAAATGATCTTTCTTAGTGGCCTTATTGAGTTTTCTGTAATCCATACAGATTCTCCACCCTGTTACAGTTCTGGTTGGGATTAATTCATTATTTTCATTGGCTACAACTGTAACTCCACCCTTTTTAGGAACACATTGCACAGGACTAACCCATGCACTATCTGAAATAGGGTAGATAATACCAGCATCTAGCCATTTAATTATTTCATTCTTAACAACCTCTTTCATTATTGGATTTAATCTTCTTTGCCCTTTCATTATCTAGCCATGTTGAGGGGCTAATCCCTTTAATGTCAGACATTTGCCAACCTATAGCTTTTCTATGTTTTCTCAAGGTGTTAATTAAATCAAGCTCTTGTTCTAAAGATAGATCAGATGCTATGATTACAGGAAGAGTATCATTCTCACCTAGAAAAACATATTTTAAATGCTTAGGTAGTTCTTTCAATTCTAGCTTAGGAGGTTGTTCAACAGAAGGTACATTTTCTTTAAGGTTGGGATCTTCTAAATTAAGAGATTCATAAGTTCTAGCCCATACCTTAGGTGTAACTTGTTCCTTGGGCAATATGCTTTCTTCAATAAATTCCTCAGCAGGCAATGCAGAAACATCAGGTGCTAGTGCATTGGCAAGGTGATCATACTGCTTGTGGAACTGCTTCTCTACCAAATGATCAAGTGAGATTGATGAACACTCTTCACTCTCCTCTGCAGGATACTTCAAAGCATTCAAGACATTGAATTTTACTTCTTGATCATTCACTCTCATGGTTAGCTCTCCTCTTTGCACATCTATCAGTGTTTTCCCTGTTGCCAAGAATGGTCTTCCAAGTATGACTGGCACTTCTTCATCTGCAATGAAATCAAGTATAACAAAATCTGCAGGAAACACAAATTTGTCAACTTGCACCAATATATCCTCAATAATTCCTTCTGGATATGCAATTGATCAATCTGCCAAAGATAGTGTCAATGTGGTAGGTTTAGCATTTCCAATCCCTAGCTTTGTGAAGATAGATTTGGGCATCAAATTGATGCTTGCACCTAAATCACATAATGCTCTTCCTGTATAGTACTTACCTATTGAAAAAGGGATTGTAAAGCTACCTGGATCCTTTAGCTTCCTTGGAATTTTGTTTTGTAAAATCAGACTACATTCTTTTGACATAACAACAGTTTCAAATTCCCCTAATCTTCTCCTTTTAGAAAGCACACCTTTCATGAATTTGGCATAGTTTGGCATTTGTTAAAGTGCCTCTATCAAGGGAACATTGATATGCAATTGTTTTAAAACATCTAAAAATTTACTGAATTGCTTCTCCTCATGTATTTTTTTCAATTTTTGAGGAAAAGGAGGAGGAGGGTATTCTGGTACTAACCTTGGAGTAGGAGATGTAGGAACACCAGGTGTTTCTGCATCTTGAGAATTTTTTTCATTTTTATTTTTTTCTCCCTTCTCTGTACCTTCAAGCTCATATGGTTCTGTTAGATCCTTGCCACTTCTCAAAGATATGGCTTTGACCTGCTCCTTACCTTGCCATTGTGAGGGTGAAGCTTCTGTGTTTGATGGCAAAGTACCTGCTGGTCTTTGCTGCAAAGCAATTGCTAATTGCCCTACTTGGTTCTCTAGGTTCTTAATTGATATATCATGAGCTTGCCTAGCAGTTCTAGTTTCACTAATGAATGATCTAAGCAATTCTTCTAGAGAATTGGCACTGGCAGGTGGGTTTGATCTTTGTTGGCTTTGAGGTAGGAATCTAGGAGGAGTACTTGGTGCAGGTGCACTTTGTGCAGGTGCATTAGAATTGTTCCACCTAAAATTTGGGTGGTTCTTCCATCTTGGATTGTAGGTATTAGAGTAAGGGTTGTTATTTTTATTGTAACCTACATAATTGACAGAGACATGGTTGCTAGGACATTCTTCATATAGATGGCCTCCTCCACAATACACACAACTTGTAGTTCCTGGAGGGGCTTGTTCTATAGCTGCTGCAGTGTTTTCTTTAGGTGTTGCTACACTAGATGTAGGTGCACTAGTGCACTGTTTGATCAGATTGGTTAAAGTGGCTACTTGAGCAGATAGGGCTGATATATCATTAATCTCATGTACTCCAGAGGTTCTCTTTTGAGCACTTACCCTCTCAGTAGGCCAACTTGAACCATTTGTAGCAATTTTGTCAATAAGATCACATGCTTCATTATAAGACATATTCAAAAGAACACCACCAGCTGATGCATCAAGCATCACTCTGGTTTGTGGTTCTAGACCATTGTAAAAAGTTTCCATTTGTATAATGACAGGTAAACCATGATGTGGACATTTTCTTAAAAGCTCTTTCCATCTTTCCCATGCTTCAAACAATGATTCAAATTCTTTTTGTCTAAAAGATGTAATATCATGTCTCATCCTAGTATTTTTAATAGGAGGAAAATATTTTCTTAAGAATTTTTCAGCTAATTCATTCCATGTATGAATAGAATTTGGCTCCATAGAATTTAGCCATGATTTAGCCCTATCTTTCAAAGAGTATGGAAATAACTTAAGCCTAAATGCATCCTCACTAATACCAGGAATGATAAAGTTACTACAAACTTCTATGAATTGCTTTAAATGCTCATGGGAATCTTCATGTGGAGATCCACCAAATTGACCAATTGTTTGCAACATTTGAAACATCATAGGTTTAAATTCAAAATGAACAGCATCAATTTGAGGTCTAGCAATACTAGTTTGTATGTGCTGCTGGTCATATTGAGCATAGTCTCTCATAGGTCTATCTCTATCATTAATCATACCTATTGGTCCCATTTGAATGAATTGTTGTCTGTGATCTGGTCCACCTTCAGGTTGTTGATGTGAATTAGGTCCTCCTCTTACTGAGGCATTTTCACTG
The DNA here is from genome assembly GCA_039519185.1 of Astragalus membranaceus. Taxonomy (NCBI): domain Eukaryota; kingdom Viridiplantae; phylum Streptophyta; class Magnoliopsida; order Fabales; family Fabaceae; genus Astragalus; species Astragalus membranaceus. The sequence continues at coordinate 39,329,919 of CM076849.1, read as the reverse complement.
TGGTGAGACATTGTTCTGCAGTCTTGTTGTCTTTGTCTTTGTTGTCTTAGCAATCTCCTAAATCTTCTCTCAATTTCTGGATCACAATCAAATTCTGGTGGTCTATCTCTGGGCATAAACTAGTGTTTCCACACTGAGTGTTTCTGCACTAAGTGTTTCTGCACAGAAAACAGAATACCAGTTGTACTAATAAAACACTAAATTAACAATCTAAACAACAAAATTTTACTATAATCCCCGGCAACGGCGCCAAAAACTTGGTGTGGTTATTTTAATATATGCAAGTATACATAGTCACACAAGTAATAAAGTGATAAGAAAGGTCGAACCCACAGGGATTATGTATTGTAAATTTTTGTAGTTCAAAGTGTACACTTAGTGTGTCTACACTATTCAGTATTTTTGGTTTGGAGTTTTCAAAGTAAGTAAAAATAGTAATAAGCAATAAAATGTGTGAGAAATCAGTGGAAAAAGTAGTTGAGATGTTTTCACCAAGTACTTTACTTCTAAGTGTTTTAATGGAGTATGTAGTGTGGGAACACTGGATGTAGGTGCATCAGTTTGTGCCTTTCAGCACTTCTCTTTAGAGTTTCATTACAAGCTCTTATGATCTTTGTTTTTTACAGTAAAGAAAGGTTTGTCAATTCCTCCCTTGCCTCCTATCAATGATTCAAGTTGCTAAATAGGTTCACTCTTGTAATTTTATTATCCTAAGAACTATGCTATCCTATGTCTAGGTTTTAGCATGTATTTAACAAAGTTTCCTTTATTAAATACTTGTCCCTATTAACTCTTGAGTTCATAAATGTAGCCCATGTCTGCTGCTACAAGTTTTACCTATTCTAAAGTGATCAATTCCAGTATAAGTTGAAAGAAGTATTATGCAAGAGTTTAAAGTGTTTACACTACATAAACCATAATAACATATTTAGAAGTTCATTACAAGGTTAGAACATCTCAACTTAAGGGAATTTAGCTCATGTTACTCATGTTATAAAGCAAAGAATATGCAAAGAACATAAGTAAATGAATAATAAAGCAAAAGAACTTAAAAGAGTAGAGATTACTTGAATATAAGATCTTTTGCATTAAGTTCTCAAGTTGAAGTACAATAAAGATTTCTTACACGAATTTCTTCAAAGTAGAAGTGAAGGGAATGGTTGTCAAGCACTTCCTCACCTTCCTCTCCTTAGAAACTTGAAATGAAAATAAACTAAACCTAAACTAAGCGATCCTTTCAGAAAACAAAATGAAGAATTACAAATGAAAGATGAAGGATTTAAAGATGTAAAAGATTTTTTTAGATTTTCTGGATAAGTGAAGATATGGCTTCTATTTATAGGCTTGAAAGCTTTCCTCTTGCAAGGGGTTTCCTTTGGCGTGAAAGATCAGCTGAGGGGACCAAACATGGTTAGTTGTAGACAACCAATCAAGCAAGCTGCACAGGTTTGGTCGCTTGCATGCATAACAAAAGATGAGGTCCATTGGAGAAGTGCCACATGTCTTTTAGATAAGTTGAGTCTTGCAACTTGATTTTTATGTGTATCGCCGACTTCTGCAAGTGGCTCAGCTCTAGGTGACTAGGCATGACGTCACAAATCAAGTGTGGAAGCATTGAAATGGTCTTTGGATGTTTTGGTATAAACTGCAGAATTTTAGCAGGTGTTGGCAGTGTTTCAACTCCTAGTGTTTCCACTCCTGGTGTTGGCAGTGTTTCCACTCCTGCAGTAGCTGCACTGAACAAAAACATCAAACCTAACAAGATTTGTGCATTTTGCCTAGATCATTGCCCTTTATCCATTTGAATATTTAGAATGTTGTTCCTTGATAAATAAGCTATAAATATATATAAATGTTCTTGAAAATAAGCAATAACTCAAGCTTAATTGTATGAATAACTCTATATAAAATAGAGTTATCACCTGTCCCAATTGTTCCCTTTCAACTTTGGAACTTGAGTTGACAGATTGGCACTTGACATTTTGATTTTCTTGAACAACCTGTTAACACTGTTTCACGAAGCTAAAAAAACTATCAGAATTAAACCTATACAGTCACTATATAGGTGAAATTAAGGAAAAACTTAAAGAAATAATGTAAGATATAGAAGTAGGTTTAGAAATGTCCCTGAATCTTATAGCTCTATGATGCCATGTTGTAATACTGACTCTTTCAATATTTTTACTCCGCATGGGTTGTATTCCACAATACAGGGGGTGCAAATATTACTTTGTACCAGGCAGGCCCAATTTTTAGTCCACTTCAATGTAGCCGGGTCAAGTAGTACCCATGCGGCACCCAAGACCCAACCCTGTTGAAACACGCGGGTTGAAACTGACCCGGTGTATATATGCTAAAAATTAAGGTTTCTTACAAAAACCCAAGATTTCTCTTTGCTCGTCTTGCAGCGTTCTTTCGTCTTTCTTCTTCTTCTTCTTCTTCTCTCTCAAGCCCTCTACTAGGGTTTCACTGCTCTCACTGATTGTTAGTGATTGAAGCGATGAAACTCTTCACTCTCTCACCAATGATGATCCTTGATGATAATGATGCAAAACTCCTATGGTTTGAGCACTGAATCACAGTAATCTGAGGTTCGTCGCCTCCAAACCCTTCTGTTCGGGACTGGACCAAGAGGTCCATTTAGCAAAACCAGGGGGTGCGTTTAGCAATTGGATATGGATCAGCCCAATTGATTCGGCCCATATCCACTACATACAAGCCCGACTAAAGCCATCACGCTTGGATGGTTCAGATCGATTCTGATAATCCGACGGTCCACAGACGAGCATCGATTTCCAATAAATACCGGCTCGCATAGCCATTCACGAGGTACACACTCTTCCCTTGCAAATTCACTAGCTTATTCTCATACTGACTTGAGCGTCGGAGTGGCTTTGCAGGTACCCCCCCGGGTGCTCACTGACCTCCTGCCAGGGCTGCAAGAGACCTACCAATAGCAGCCGACCAAAATACTGCTAGGTACAGAACATTGGCGACCACAGTGGGAGATATCTATCTTTCACATCATCACTACTCGAATTTTCCTCTTGCTACTCCATGGCTCCTAGAGGCAGACCCCGGATTCAAAGCGTTGCCATACCCGCACCCCGACCAGAGGGTACTCTTGAGGGCAACGTCGCCATCCTACCTGACGAGGGCACCAGTCAGCCTGCCCAGCCCTCTAATGTAAGTCAACCTTTGGATTTCCTGGTCAATCGCACGCAAGCAATGCTGCAGCAGGAAGCTCGCCTGAGACTGACTGACAGGCGTGTGGCTTCCCTGCCGGAACATTCTCCTCTGACAACTATGACTTCAAGGCGTCATCGGGGATCGCCATCTATGGATGCCAGAATCCAAGGGCCTTGTGGCGAGCGGCCATGGTGATTCATGGAAGCAACCCCCTTGACGATTGGGGGTCGAACAAGTCAATGAAAAAGAAGTGGAAGGAAATCTTGAGCGTTGCATCAACCTCAACCCTTAGGACGGGACCAATTAGGCCACCCTTATCCTTTGACGACAAGGATTATCCTGATGGAAAACCAAATAAACACGTTCCGCTGCTCATCACTGCCATTATGGCCAATATCGAAGTAAGAAGGATCCTGGTCGACCAGGGAAGCTCAGTAGACATCATTTTTGAAGACTTGCTGCAAGTTTTCAACATCTCTCCCGCCGACCTGACTCCATATCGGGGAGAGGATTTGACCGGTTTCAACGGATCAAGAACTAGGCCTCAAGGCCACTTGGAGCTGATGGTCACCTATGGAGACCCCGATGGTGAACCACCTTTGTTCAAAACTATCAAAACAGCTTTCCTAATCCTCCCATGTAAGTCTGTCTACCAGTGCATTATCGGGAGGCCAACATTGGGCATGCTGGAGGCGGTAACCTCAATAGTTCACCTGAATAAGAAATTCCACGGTTTAGAGAATAAGATTGTGACCCTCCAGGGAGACCTGGACGCAGCTGAAGGACAAAAAAAAGAGTACGGAAGTAAGAGACTAAGGCAGTGAATCTGGGAGAGAAGCTGAAATACATTTGGCAGACTTGGATGCCAGATACGATCCGGACAGTGAGGAAGAACAGGAAGATTCCACCCTCACTAAGGAACTCAAAAACCGCATGAAGAGGCCCGAGCTAGATGGCGCCTTCATCTCCATCCGGGTAGGAGAAGACCCCATCAGGACCATCAAGATAGGCTCCGACCTCCCAGAGCATTGTCCTTTTTCTCGTAGCGATGATTGTGAAAAAGGATCGGACAAAATTGGGGTAAAACACACTCTTCTCCAATCTTATTCCTGTTTCTTTGATTGAAATCACAAACCCTAAATCTGGTTGTGATTTAATGTTTGCATGTACACTGAAAACGTGTTCTGAGTAACACACACGGGAACGATTTACAGATTTCCTCTTGAAATCACAAAGGTATACTCTCTTTTACCTCTCTGTATTTTCCTTTTTTCTTAGTGTATTTCAGTCACTGAAATTCTAATATCTATGTTTCTCTCTTATTGCAAGGTACCTTCAACCACTTGTTGAAGCTAATGGCTCACAACACTACAACAGCAAAAGGCATCAGGGGCGCTTTTTTTAATCCATTAGGGGCGCTTTCGGGCGCCCCTAAATCTGGCGATGCTGTTGCTAAACCTTCTACAGGAGCGCCCAACAAGCGCCTCTAATTATTAGGCAACAGGGGCGCTCGAAGCTAAAAGCGCCCCTGTTGGTCTTGGCGCATTTGAGAATCAGGGGCGCTTGCAGCTAAAACCAACAGGGGCGCTTTTAGCTGCAAGCGCCCCTGATTCTCAAACGCGCCAAGACCAACAGGGGCGCTTTTAGCTGCAAGCACCCCTGATTCTATGTTTTTTTTTTTAAATATTGTTTTCTGTTTCTCGTATATCCAATATTTTGCATCAACCAACAACTGCCAATATCATAATCTGCATAAACCAGAAACAGAAACAGAACTAGAACCAACAACGATCAATATCAACTCAACAACCAAATAAATTTCAAATGAACTAACCAATTACAAATTAAATTCCATAAATCAACTAACCAATTTCAAATCAACCAACCAATATACCCATCTATTATATACATACATAAATCATTAACCAAATTCTAAATGCCAACATAGACAACAAAGTGACAAACATGATGACATACAATGAGAAACCAAAAACCAGCTAACCAAACTAATTACATGAATTTCGATTTTCATTAATCAATCTGGCAACATGATGACACCACTCTCCCTTGACCTCATCAAGTTGGTCACCAGAAAATGGAGCTCCAACCTCGTGTTCAGGAAAATACTACAAACAGTCAAACTACACCAAGAACAATAATAATAACAAATTCGAAACAGATCTGAACAATAACAAGAAAGAAATTAAAGACAAAATTAATGAAATAGTCCACCAAGAACAAGAACAAATTCGTATAGCATTCAGTTTTTCCATCTTCCACTTCTTCCCAAACAGTCATGCGAATGAGAATGAGAACCCAAAATCATTTGAAATGAGAATGAGAATGAAGTAATGAAGAAGAATGAGAATGAGAATGAGAATGCGAGAGAGAATGACGTACTTGGTGGGAGGTTTGCGGCGTGCGGCGTGCGTCGTGGTGTTGCGGCGTGCATCGTGGTTGCGGCGTGCGTCGTTGAAAAAGAAAGAGAATGCGAGGAAGGTTGCGGCGTGCGTCGTGGGGGGAGGTTGCGGCGCAGATCGTGGTGGCAAACGGTGGTTGCGGCGTGCGTCGTGGTGGAGTTTGTTGCAGCGCGCAATGTGGGTTTACGCGTACTGAGATGGAAATGAAAGAGTAACTGAGAGGGAAGAAAGGATAACGAAAAGAATTAAAAAAAAAGAGCATTAGGGGCGCTTGTGAAAAGCGCTTCTGAAGGCCCAAGAATTAAAAAAAATACAAAAAAAAGAGCATTAGGGGCGCTTGTGAAAAGCGCTTCTGAAGGCCCAAGAATTAAAAAAAATACAGGGCATTGGGGGCGCCCGTGTAAAAGCGCTGCTGAAGCCCCTCCGTATTTTGGGCAACAGGGGCGCTTTTTAAAAAGCACCCCTGATGCTCAAAATACGGAGGGCCTTTAGAGGCGCTTTTTGAAAAGTGCCTCTAAAGGCCCTCCGTATTTTGGGCATCTGGGGCGCTTTTTAAAAAGCGCCTCTAAAGGGGGCGCCCTTTTTCTACTGTTTTGTTGTAGTGCAAACTCTCAGAAAAATGAAGATGGTAACACAGAAGAATCATAGCACAATAGGGTATAAAGCTTGTAAACTGTTTATTGAAAATTCACTGTAATTTTATTACTGATCTATACACTATATATACACACAATGTATGAGTTTTGTTTTTAAGTCTAACAAACTCTTAAAATTAGTTACAGAGTTAGTTAGTCTTTTAACTGTCTGTAACTACTTAAACCTCTTCAACGAATCTATTTTGATTAAAATAGCCGTTGGAACTTAAGGGCAATTAGGGTATTTGATAATTAAATCCAATACAATCAAGGTAGTTGATAACCCAACAGTAAATACAATGACTTCTATTTTATGATTGAATACATTTAATTGTGAATCATATAATAACATACTACAAATTTCCAATCAAACACTAAAACACACCAATTTACGTAAACTTTAATTTTGATATCATTCAATGCATATTAAGTAATTGAATTCAAATATCAATTTCAAAATATTAATTCAAATTTCAAAATTTGAAAATCTCATTTTCAAATTCCATTTCCCCCAAAAATTTCTGGAAAACTTACTATATATGGTAGAGGAAAGGGGGATGCTAGTCGCTCATTGTTTGGTCTTAATTTCAGCACACAACTTCATTAGAAATTTTTATATAGTTTTTTTGTGACTAATGGAATTTTCAGCATAGTTGTATGCGGAGTTCCTTTTAGACAACAACTACGTTAACCTGGCAGATGATAAGTCTATTTTATATAGAGTTATTGTAACACCCCGGTATTTCTTTAACAAAGAAACACCTAAATATACAATTTGGTATAAATCAGAGTATAAAAATTCCTGTTCAGATATACATCTTTACAAGAAACAGCGGAAACTATAAAAATATAACATGATACAAGTTCGAGTCATAAGACCGAATACAGAGACTACATCAGAAGAATCCAAAACATAGATGGAAGATTACATCTCCAACTTCTCCTCGAGCCTGATGACTAACTGTGCCGCCTACTGTCCTTATAACCTGTTCTCTGTAAAAACAACAAATATGGATTGGGTGAGATAACATTATCTCAGTGAGCTCTACCGTTCCCCCTCACAACACTCGGTTCAATTTATTAAACCGTTACAACAAAAGCTGACATAACAATGTCTTATTTATTAATCGAATGCCGACCGCACAACGACTGCTAATCCCGGTAATTTGTGAATTTTTTTTATTAATCGAATGCCGATCGCACAACGACTGCTAATCCCGGCAATTCGTGAATTGAACTTAACATGATCCGGCTGCACAACAATCTGCTAATCCCGGTAACCATGTGTATAACTTAGCACAAACCGGCCGCACAACGCCTGCTAATCCCGGTAACCCGTGAGTTGACCAACGCGAGACATACGACAATACATATCAAATCTCGAGAGTTAGATAATTTATATCTTTTCGATCACCAAAGGATCAATCACATAATAATTGGATAAACAATATCCATATCGATCTATAATCCGTTTTGAGGAATTCATAAATTAGACCTCCGGCATTATAATCATATTCAATTGACATACTAGGGTTTCGGTTTTTCAATCAAATAAGCTTTCAAAGCTATTTTTCAAAATCATGAGTTGAACAAGTTCAAAATACGGTTGTCAGTAAGGCACTATCCTTAAAATTGGTTGGGAAGAAGATTAGAAGTGATTCGGGATCGAAAGGAGCACCGAAATGAGAAATCGGAGTCCGGTAACAGCAGCTCACGCACGGTCCGTGCCCAGGGGCGCACGACCCGTGCTTGATGCACCAAATTTTATACTGCCAACTAAAAGCTCACGCACGATCCGTGCCCAGGGGCGCACGATCCGTGCGTGATGCTTTATTCCTTCATTCAACCAATTGCGAAGCAGACGCACGGTCCGTGCCCAGGGGCGCACGACCCGTGCGGTCTGTTCTGTTTCTCTATTTTCCAATCCGATTCTCATTCCGCTTTTCCGTTTCTCGCCCAAATCGAATTCCAATCGTAATCCAACCTAAAAACAGATTTAGTAAACCACATTCCAGACCATATTCCAGTGAAAGCGTTTAAATCACAATTTCGTAAATTGTTCATTAATTCAATAAAAACCGTAAAAACGCGATATTGCTCAAAAACGGTTTTCGGTTCCAAAATCTTTCAAAAATTGATAAATGCCGTATGACTCAAAGCGATATATTTTCAAGACACGAAAAATATCCCTATCCGTGAGTAGAACTCACCCGGTTGACGATCTCGCGAGAAATCACGCCGGAGCACAGACGGCCGGACCGTAACCACTCGAACAATCCTCGTAGTCACGTACCCGCTCCGAATGCCTCCGCAACTGAATTCCGCAACCAACACCCCTCTTGATACTGACTTCATCTCCGGTGGATATAATTGACGTCTCGCGCGACTTGACAACTCGAATCCCGAATCCAACGAATCACATTTCCAGCTTCTTCTTTCTGTTTTCCAGCAACATGATTCAGTTTTGCAACAGGCATAACTTGGTCAATCCTGTGACCAAAACTATCCAAACCGGTGCTCATTGTGAAGGTAATTTCGTCTACTTTCAGATGGTCAAGGATTCACACGCATGCATCCAATGGTTTGGGAGATATCACCAAGACAAGGTGACTGGTCCAGGACAGTGTTTGATTCTGAAATCGTAACTTGGGGAAATGATATTTCCTTCATTTCTCCATGAAATCATACGGTTCTTGTGCCCAAAATGAAGATATTTGTGTCTAGTTTCCAGAGGGACAAGAATCACGATCATCGGAGTGGTGTACAGTGAGATACAAGGAAAACAATGAAGGTGGTTCATACGGGTTTTACCCAGAAATTTGTTGAACTTGCATCTTCACCCTCTAACTTGGAAATCCCAGATCCATCCTTCTTCTACTCAAAAATGATGGATGGATATATAGGGGAAGATGATCAGAAACATTGGTATCAAAGGGTAGAGGAAGAAAAATGGTGAAGGATGGCATGAAGATCACTTGCATGCACCAAGGTTTTTGAGATTTTCCTCTTCTTCTCCTCTCTTTTCTCCATTCGCATTCTCCTCTCTCTCTAATCTATTTTCTGAGCTTGAGACTGAAAATGGGAATGAAGATGACTTGTTATGTTTCAAAGGGGCTGAGGGTTTTAATTGGGTGGAAAAGACCAAATTGCCCTTGGCCCATTAATTCTTGGTTTTGAGGCTAAAACCCCAATAATCTTATGGCTTTCTGCTTGGCATAGGTTTCTCGACTAATCCTCATTCGAGTCGAGACTAACTGCTCACTCAATTGATACGTCTTTGATGTGAGGTGAAATGACGATTTTACCCTTCAGCTGAATTGTTCATTTAAATCATGACTAGGCCACAATTAAATGTAGAGTAGGATTTCTTTGTACATTTCCTCGACTATTAATCTCCGAGACACGACCAATTATTCCCACAAATAATTACTCGGTCTTAGGCATCATAGTACGAGTCTTTAAAAATTGGGGATGTTACAATCACCCCAACTTTTAAAAATTTTGTCCTCAAAATTGACAAGACGAACCTTAAGCAAAAAGATATTGATATCGGTTCATCATGTCCTCTTCCAATTCCGAGTAGTCTCTTCGGATGAGAAGCCTTCCCAGACTACCTCGACAATCGAAATAGTCCTTAACCTCTATGTCTTCACGTCACGCCCTAGGATATGACTAGGATAAGATTGGAATGATAAATCCGGTCGAAGATCGATCGTTTCAACACTCAACGGCTGAAGTGGATCGGGAATACATTTTCTCAACTGAGACACGTGAAAGACATCCTGAAGATACAGACTTTCTTCAGAAATTAACTATTCCGACCTCTTGAAAGCTGACATTAATTGTTATGGACAATGGAATGCCTACAATCTGTTGAGGATACGAACTCATAGTTATGGTATCCACACATCCTGCACTATCGAAGTCAGGAACTCGGAAGGTTTCGGCCTAGCCGTAGCTTGAATTGGAACGAAACGATGACTTTAAGAGAATTTCTTTGGAATCAAACCATACGGTATCTAGACGAAAAGTTTTCTTCTCTTCCCTAGTTACGCTCACATAGGCGCTTGACTCATTTTACTAAAAACTCGACTGAAGCAAACAGAGTTATTTTATAAAACAGGTTGACTTTCAGTCCAAGGAATCTAGAAACGATTTTTCCTTGCAACCGAATCCAGGAAAAACTCTAAAATATTAGCAAAATATTCTTTCATTAAATCGGTTCTAAAACTTGAAAGTACAATAGTTCCATTTGAATGAAAATTCTTTTCAATGAGGTTTCTAATGACGACAGTTTGAAAATACGACTATCCTAAAAGGTTAATTCACCCCAACTTATAGATGACCTTACTCAATGCACGACGCTCTAACAAAGCGGAATCTCATTCTCTGATATTTAAAAGTTACGAGTTTGAAAGTGAGAGTAGAAGTGTTACTTTGTTGGAACCAGCCATTTGTGCGATCAAAATCTCACAAACTTCTATTATCTTTCTTGAGTTCGGCTCCGTTAAGACAAAACAATTGGGTTCGTTCGAGGAAGGGATCGGGAAGGACATTGATCCGAAAGGGAAAACAGGTGTTTGTTTTAAAAATTTTCCCCAAGCCGCTATTCTATTCGATTCAATTCATTTCCCTTCGATTCCTTTCTCGAATCAGTCCAAGATAAAACTTCGAGGTTAGGACAAAGGCTTGTATTTCGTGACAAAATTAGACACGACTCAATTGTCTCAAGAGACTACACAATGGTTATAGGATGCACTATCAAGGACTCATGTGTTATACACTCACTGTCCGATCATTTAGTCTCAGACCGACATAGAGTTCATCCTCAGACATTCTTCCATCATACGGGTGTAGCGGGTGAAAAGGGAAAAGCGCTACACGTACCCAACTCATCGGATTCTTAGAAAGCCTCGTGTACTGGCTAAATCAGACAACTCTGAATTCAGTACATACTTGCTTTATTGACATCTTGCCGATAGATTATTAGAATGGTGAAACTAGCTTCGATCCATCTGATGGATCAAAGTCATAACAACTTACTGTCAACCCTAACGGGATCCAGATTAATGATTGGAGTTTCACTTCAGTAGCGGAAGCTTGAGCACTAGAAAGGCCGAAAGATGATTGCCCTAACGTGGCTTGATACTTCTCCAACTAGCTATTATATTCACGTGTTACCTAGCCTTCCATTACTTCTGAGCAAACGTTTGGGTAACCCACATCTTTGGTTATCTTAGAAACATTTCTAGCATCTCAGGTAGTCACCAGTACAAACGATGTTTTAACTAACCCAAAATAATGATAAGGGTGCGTCTTTCAGGATTGTCTAAGTCAACCACTTATCCAATCACAGTTGTCTTTCTAGATCAACTAGGCTTTGAATTTTGATACCTCTCTTTCATAGATATTGATTACTCGGATCTTAAGGAGATGCGAATTTCGATATTAGGAATCTTCCTAGAATGACATAAGGTTTTCTTTAGAAGTTACAATTTAGTGCCATCCTATTCAAATCCTTGGTTTCTCGATTAACTTCAATGTAGTAATTATTCTCGGATTAGTCACGAAACTGAAATTGCGGTGGCACCAGGGGATTTTGAAAAACAAAAGGTTATTTTGGGAATCACACGAGCACACCATAAGTGTCTTCGTATTGATTCGTCGAATTTATCATTTAGAATTTTCCTTGGCCCAGCTTCTTTCCGAACTTCCGCGACTATCAATACATAATTATTACATTACATTAATCAATATAGCTTCAGACCGGGTTCTAGGAGTCTAAACTGACTGATTGGAGATCCTTTTACCAATTTCCCGTACAACAGGGAGGTCCACACCACGAATGCTTAGAGTTTACGGTTCAGATTTAAAACAGAGGTACACTTCAAAATAAAATTGAAGACACAGTTCACAACCCATTCATCGGTGTAGATATTTCCGGTAGCTTTCCAACGCCTCTCGGAACATAAAAGTCGGAGTTCCGGAGCAGAAGTTACGAACAAAATGATTCGGAAGACTAACGAGAATTTCTCACAGACCGTGATCGGAATACTTTCGGCAGCGGATTGAAATAAGGTCACTTCTACCGATTCCAAAAACTAACCTACTTTGTAGGACTTGATTCACAGTTCCCGATCGGGACTTAACCTGATCGGTATCTTGTGATTCTGCTAGACAATATTGACGATGGACTACCTTCACGCGGTTGGCTTTTTCATCTGTCACATTGTGACTCGGAAGAAGAAGAATTGGAATCTATACTTAAAATAACCGATAAGGATTTTCCTTGACTGCTGTCCTAACTGGGGTTGACTGACACCAGAAGGTAAGGTTTATGATGAAAACGATATCTCAAAAACTGATACGCTGACTAAATAAAGGTCAGGGTTTCGGGTGTTAACTAATCTGACAGATTTCAGTACACTAACGTTACCGTCGCACAATGGCTTCGCTTGATTTGTACTTCTCGATAAGATCTAAGACGTTTCATGCCGCGACTCACTAGCCGCATCAGATTTATTTACTGAACAGCCGCCCACAGTTTCCTCGAACCATCGCGGATGCCCATCCTTGTTTCCAAATGTAATATGTAGCCCTCTGCTGCCGCTGCACGTTCTGATGAAACGAGAAGGCTGAGAATCCTATGGTGTAGGGTCTCGAACATTTTTGGGGCTGAGGCAACTATCTGTCATAATTTTTAGTACTTTACATGAAACATTGAGTGGATCCCGACTCAATACGTCACATAATATACTAAAAAGGTCTGACATATAATTGTCTAAGTCTCTAGCTGACTCGATCCTATGTTCTCGACCCGAAGGTCACTACGTCCGACAAGGCCGAACCGCTCTGATACCAAATGTAACACCCCGGTATTTCTTTAACAAAGAAACTCCTAAATATACAATTTGGTATAAATCAGAGTATAAAAATTCCTGTTCAGATATACATCTTTACAAGAAACAGCGGA